>VHKM01000006.1:4057500-5257500 GCA_007210695.1 Neogobius melanostomus | reverse complement strand
GAAGTTACACAGTTACAGAGAACCCCGATGACAACATTTTACACTCTTAACATGTTTTTATTCTCAGGCATACAAGAAGATGAGACATTCCTATTTCCAACTTGATCCTCACCGTAACAGCTGTGAAAAATCTGGAATCTGGAATATAATATATGAGCTAAGTACATTGGCTGGATTTCCTGTGATGAAACTGTGTGTGGAGTGTGTTTCTATAAAGAGAAAATTGCTTTTGTCGGCACCCTGACCTCTCCTTGGTTCAGTTCAGCTCAAAGATTTGTCATGGCTGTTCAGAATGCAAATAGTGCTGGGGACTGGTGTGAAAGTCCATTGTAGTGAGCCAAATAGTACATGACATTAGCTCATGCACACACACCAGCTATTCCTTACTCTGGTTTAACCGTGTGTAAGGCGGCGGACTCGGAGGGGTCACTGCAGCTATTGTAAACAAGCACAATGTGTCCAAAAGACCACTTAATGTGCTTCCAATTCTTACAAACAGCAAATACTTGGTTCATTTTTTATTTTTACAGTTGTGAGCCATCTGTGTGTCAAGCTGCGTGCTGCAATGTTTATCAACTCAAGCTGTTACTGTTACTCCATGGGTTTGAAATATATTGTCATGTTCTTGCAGATTTCTATATATTTTTAGGTTTTGTTATTGGTGGGGCAACTCACTTAATTGAGAAAAAGACATGACACTGAGCTAAAGCAGTTAATGCAAAACTGCTTCCTGTTTTTCTCTACTCTCTACTCTCTACGCACTACATTTCAACAACTTATCGTGTAAAGCAATGAGATTCATCAGCTGACATGGTTTCTACATTACCAAAACCAGAAATGTATTCTTAAAAAAATGTGCCACACTTTGATGAACTGCTATTGTGTGCTAGCTTTGTTTCGCTACACATATCAGTGTAACCGAGAGAGGGGTCTAGTGGAACTAGGACTGAGTAGCTAACCCCGTATATGATCTATTTCACAACGCCACCCTGAACTTTATGGGGCCAAGGAACCCCGATCTACATTCATTCAACCCGTAATAGAAAAAGGACACGCAGGTCCCTAGAACTGACAGGACAATGAGACATTACATACGAAATACATTTATTTTATTTGGTCTTACTAATACATAGTTTTAGTTCATTTAGTAGCGTAGCAAATGCGAGCGGATGAGGAAAAACGCGCGTCAAAGCCAGGGAGAACAGCGCGGTACACGAGCAGAGATGCCGCGCCCACTGCTTCATGCACTCAAGTAATCCAATCTAACATGTGTTAACCAATCAGGGACTGGGCTCAAATAGTGAGCACAAGCGTCACCTGTTACCTGCAGCATGGAGGACAAGTTGATCATCGCGGTTTGCGCTCGGCCTGAGTTGTATGACACACCTCCTAATTATGACGCTTGCAAAACTTCACGCGCCAGCAAACAGGCTTTTCTCGTGAGTGTGAGGCGGCAATGTTTGGTGTCCAACTCGAGGCGGATGGGGCGTGGACGCACATTTGGTCTGTATGCACCTTTTAGAGCGGAGTCAGTTGTTATACGAGTCTAAGCGATGATCCCACAAGAAGGGGACGCTCCTTGATATCCAACTGGGTCTTCTCCGGAGTCATATGCAGCCCCACAGATGCTGAACAAGACATGAAGTCAGACAGTAATCGGAACACGAATAGTGAGTGTTCCCTCAAAACAAGACGCCAACAATCAACACAAATGAATAATGTGCACCGCCATCAGGCTTTACATCAACAAAGACGACGACTCAAGCTGCTAGGCCAAAACTCCCCATAGTCAGCAGCTCTACTGCGAGCAGCCATCTTCGGAGTCAGAGGTGAGGGGTCGGGCCATGTAAGGGCTTTCTTTTATTAAGCGGAACAAAGAAATTGTATCTTTAATTTATTATGCCTTGGCAGAGTGTAGGGGAAAGGTTTTGAAATAAATTCTTCTTTACAGCACGCTCTCAAAGCCAAAACACTGAGTCAAAGGCCTATGAATATTCTCATATAGGACAATCTGTAATGGAGTTGTGTATTTAGCACATTTATATCTCTCATATGAAAGCTCAATGCCAAACTAGATTTAGATGTAAGATAAACAATTCTCTTTTTATCTTGGACACTCTGACCCCATGTGTTTTGGTTTCTGAGTTTACAGCTACTGCTCAGAAAACACAGTCTGCAAGCCATAACAATCTGTCTGTGATCGATTTTTAAAGCACTTTGATCACTGAATATCTCTCAAAGGTAAATAGTTGTGAACACAGACGAGGACCTGACTAGATTCATCCAGATTCAGATTGAGGTCAAATGTTTGACCCTAATAACTGTTTTGGTCACCTTTGTCAAAAACAGGATTGAATTTGGATTACCCGACGCATTATCCATCGTGTGTTCCTGGTCAGCAGTAGTTTTATTATTTTCAATTTTTGTTTTCGTTTTTACAAGAATCAAAAGAGTGACATGTGATCAGCAGAGGGTAAAGCGAATATAGATTTTTAATGAATAATTGAGTAAGACATTTAACTCACTCAGCCTGAAATACCACCTGAAGGACCCAAGATTTTACTCCACTCTAGTACACGGTTTGTTGACAGAAGAAATAAGATACGTGGAAAATGTACGGTTAGTTACATTTTAAATATCGTTTTAGTTGGATTTTGTGCAACGATCACCAGCTTAAGGACCAATCCTTATTCAGACGCATCCTCTGTTACTGGGGTTCACCAGTATTGTCCATGTCTCACCTCTTGACAGGGATACCCACATGGAAAGAACCTATATGAGGATATATGCGCATACATGAATCCTATATGCAGCATATATGCACACATATGCTGCATATATACAGCATATATGCACATATATGATAATATATATGCGTATATATGCCACATATAGGCAAAATTGAGGTGCATATATGTGCATATATACAGCATATATGCACATATATGATAATATATATATGCGTATGTATGCCACATATAGGCAAAATTGAGGTGCTTATATGTGCATATACAGGCTACATAGGTCTCCTGTATTGCTTCTTTATATCCACATATAAGCCCTATATGTACATACAACATATGTCTCCTATGTTGCTCATGGCAGGATCTAGTCATTTTGTAGCTCCTATCTCACTTTAACAACTGTCATACATGATGCCTAGCTCATATTTTCTATTATCAAAGCAATAACTAAAACTAACTTAAACAAATTATGTAAAATTGTACAATATTGTGATAATTATATTATTGCAATATTTCACTAAACCATTTCAACACGATATGTTCCATTCTAATTAAACACAAATTGTTTTTCAGCAAATTGCGTCAAAAGAAGACTTAAAAAAAAGACTACATCAGGACCAAAACAAGACTAAAATAGAACTATGTTAGTACGTGTTTCACCAAAACGTTAACACATTTATAAGTTCAACGAATTGTTTGATTTCAATTAGTTTGAAAAAAAAAAAAAAAGAATATTTCGATCACAGTCAGAATAAGACTTTGGTGATAGAGCATGCCTATGGCTCTGCAAGAATGCTGGACCAGGATAGAAACCCAGCTTGGTCCCAAGGAACATGAACATGGAGTTCTGTCGGGACTACTTAAAAATAAAGAAAATAGTTTTTGAAATAGAATAAAAATCAAAATGGAAAATAGAAGATATTAAAAACTCAATATAAATTGATTTATTGAATAAACAAATGCATATAATAATAATAAAATAAATCTAGAATGAATTTGTTATGTGTCCCTGAAAAACATTAACACTGTGTTTTGAGTCAATTTTAATGGCTAAAACATGTCAGAAATGAGTTTGGCCCATAGACTGTATATTTTTGGCCACCACCTAAAATTGGCGCTGTTTAGTCCCATTGTCAGAAACGAAGAAGAATTCAAACAGGCGGAAGGCGGCGACAGGAGAAAGGCACCGGCGTATCTGGTCCTGGACACAACTTTGAACGGTGAGTCTATTAAGTGTAGTACTATTCTCACGCCAAGTCTTTGTAGTCACGAGCCACCCGCGATTTCAGCCAGAATAGCATAGCGGCGATATCAGCGCTGCTTGTGGTAGAGGAAAAGGCGATAGGAGCTAACGTTATGTGGCTAAACAATGGAGGGAACTGCGGCGAGAGGAGAACCCGTGTGACCGCGGTCAGAGCAGAGAGATGCAGGTACAACTTAGAGCTTTGAACACTGTCTATCTTTGTCTTGTTATGCTAGTTAATAGTATGCATGAAAGCGCGTGTACAGCATCAGTGATTATGCGCCAATAAAGTTGCTGTTGGTTTGGTTAAATGTCTGTGGGTTAGTTACTTACATTTTTGTTTTGTTTTTAACAGTGCCGATTACAGCAGCTTCTGTTCTGAACGTTTTTAGACACATTTGAATCATTATAGAAGTCTTATAGGCCCGCTAAAAAAATGTAATGTTAATATATAACAGATGTAGAAAGGTGCAGGTTCTCTATAAGCCTGAGTGTTGATTTTTGTTATAGTGTTATAGTTAAAATTATAATTTTTCATATCAGATGACAGTGAATTAAATCAAGGGTGTGCCTCCTGAACCAATTGTACTATTTGTAACTTTACTCCTGTTAGTAAGATTATATGCAATTCTTATTTTGATCCACTTTTTCTTTTTGTATATTTGGTCATGAGCATCCATTGTATCTGCATTGTGAATGTACAAAAAAAGAGCGGCAGTAGTGAAAGAAAAGACAACAGTATGAAATGTAAAGTGTGAATTAACTAAAGGGGCAGATATTATAAGACATGTTCTTCTCTGCTCCGTTTCATTCATACTGTATTGGCTTGGTGGATTTGTTGTGATTGTATGATGTCACTTTTGAATGAAATAAATAAGAAAATGAAAAGCTAGGAGTCATGGGTGCGTTTACACAATCAGGAAATTGAATAACCTTTGATGCAAGTTAATATATGTTTTCATGGCGTGGCTGTGTTGTGCCATTCCTCTTACATTTTACTCTTACATTAAACAGAAATATTGTGACCCTCAGGTGAATAATGGTGTCAGAGGAGAAGGAGCGAGATGTGGCGTGGAAGGAGCTGCGCAGGAGGAAGAGGATGGAGGAGGTGGAGGAGCTGACCACTGCGGGACACAACGCTCTGTAATAGGGACAAACCCAGGAGGCGCTACCGTTTCAGAGGATCAAAGGAGACTGAAGGCAGCCCGCCAGGTTTCCACGCAGCGGCTTAGGACTAATTCTACATCTGGTACGTTTAATTTTGTTGTACAGTTGTATAATGACAAATAATACTATGTGAGTATTACTCTATCCATTTAATAATAATGTTATATGTTAATATGGCATTGTTTTAAACTCTGTGGTTGATAATTTTTACTGATGTTGATGTGTTGTGTATGTTGCAGGACCTTAAGGATGGCTCTGAAGGACCATGTGCACGGTGGGAATGGAGGTGAGAGTCCTTCATAGTTGTCTTTTATTTGCTTCCTTGTTGTATTATTTGTCTTGGCACCTCTGAAAAAACCTGTCGTTCTGTTGTTCCTTCACTAATGTGTATTCCAGCATCCACATCTGTGGGAATGCCGCCCACAACAACTGCAGTCCTTTATTAAGTAAAAACCCTTGCATGTACGATGTAGCAAATGAGAAGCAGAGTACTTTGTTCACTGAATAGAAGTGCACTACAGTACATAGCGTTTCCATAGATATGGAATTTAAAATCTATATTTAAAAATCAAAAGTATAATAATACTTTAACCACCTTAGTTTTCATTTAAATCCATTATTATAGAAGACAGTATATTTTCTGTTGTACAGAACCTGAATGGAACCTTTTTCACCATGTTTGTGTTGGCATGTCTGTATCAGGGTTGACCTGGCACTGGGCTTAATAGAAACACAACATTAGTGTCCTTACTTAAAAGTCCTGATTTATACTTTCATGGAGATTAGAGCTAGCATGCTTAAATAATTGTTTGTTCCCCAGAAATGCAATAAACATTGTTTGCTTCTATTCTCATTCCAGCATGGGACAGACCTTTGCCAATCAAAGGAAACCGGTGGAGAGGGGTCACCTGCCAGCCCCAAGTATTGGAGACAGTGATGGCAGCCAAGGACTAATGCCACCTCTATGAGGAGGTAATCTACCTGCTGGACTCCCTGCTTCGGACATTCCTACAGAAGGGTGTGTATGGCATCACCACACCATATGATGTGTTGACTGCAAGGGTGAAAGAACTCCTGGGACTTATCAAAGCAATTTTGAAAAAAACAAACAAAAAAGGGGATTGCCTGATATGTAAATGAACTGTGGAAGTTGTTGAGATTGTTTAAATCACATTGTGGCATTGGAGTTTATGCTGTGGCAATAAGTACCAAAAACAGTCCAAAAGTCGGATACAGGCAACATGTTGCATTAACTTTTCCACAAGTTTAGGTTTTGACCAGATTCTGGACTCTCTCGTATTCAGACACTAAAACAATAAAATATTTTTGCAGAAGTGCATAAAAGCTCGATCAATATGCACTTCCAGTGGTGCAGAAGTGACATTCACCTCCGGGTTAATGTAATCTTTATACAATGTTTTACGTGATAGCGTTTCAACCAATGAGCATCCAGATTGACAAATCAAGTAATAATACATTTTATTGTCACTGCATACATGTAAGATGTTTGCTTTAAATTGTTCAGAGGTTGTTTTGACTGCTTAAAGCCAAACTATGACGAGTCTATTGAAACAACTGTTTGTGATACTGCCTTTTGTGTTATAACCAACAAACAACCCTAACTACACTTATAAATTGTTTTACATATGTGTACTATTGTTGAATTGCAGTCGGAAGACTTATTTGAAAATAAACTAAACCTAAACTTAAGACAAACAGCACTGGAGGTATAACCTTGGTTGGTACATTATTTGATTTGGGTACTAGAATTAAATTCACAGAAGTATTAACCAATATTAATGGTTCCATTTGTTTGGTTAAATTTAACCAATCTGGTTGGTGTCCAACCGATCTATTGGTTAAAACAACCAATCTTAAAAATGGTAGTGTTTTTAACTAATCTTGGTTAAAACACTACCATTTTAGATATTGTTTTTTCTATTCAGTTTTTTCTTATTTTTGTTCTTGTACTATTTGATTGTAAATAAATAATGTAAATTTGTACATGTTGGGCTTTTATTTATGTTGCCTAGTAATTATGGATTTTAATCATTTTACAAAAAAAAATTATATAGGTGCATATATGTACACATATTTATGTGACATATATAAAATTGGCCGTTTTCCTATATGTCATGTACATATATGTACATATAGGTGCATATATGTACACATATTTATGTGACATATATAAAATTGGCCGTTTTCCTATATGTCATGTACATATATGTGTGCATATATGTACATATATGTGTGCATATATGTACATATATGTGTACATATATGTACACATATATGTGTGCATATATGTGTACATATATGCACACATATATGTACATATATGCACACATATATGTACATATATGTACATGACATATAGGAAAACGGCCAATTTTATATATGTCACATATATTCAAAACCTATATCAAAACCTATATCAAAACATATATGTTTATATAGGTTTCTTCCATGTGGGTATTGCCATGCAGCTTTACCTTGTCTAGTTATCGAGCTGAAACCATAAGCTGAGTGACACACAACCCCATAAACAGGTGGAGTCGAATGGAGCACCGAAAAAAAGGAGAAGACTGCAAAATCCTATCATTCAAGGAACAGCGGAGAACAATTCACAGATGCTATGGGCTAATATGCTGCAATGTCCATCTTGAAGTCACTAAGCTTACAGCCATGTGAGTGCTCTCACACATCCGCCTCTTTAAATCTGCAAAATGACATCTAAATTTAGAAGAGATATTTCTGTCTTTCATCATATCTACCACGGATTTGGGATTACAGCTGAGAGATTACCCAATTCCAAAATGCAATAATACCTCTTCTTTCTACATCAATGGTGACAATCAAATTGAACCTGTTTTGAAACACGCAAACACAGCACTGACAATAAAGACAAAGGGGAACAGGAAACTGACTAAATCCGATATTTAATCACAGCTGATAGAGCCCAGTGACTCATAGTCGCCAGCAAAGGGCAGGAAGTCATTATATCACAATCAATCACAGATGTATTATGTGGTCATTGCTGCTGCTCATGGAGGATAAAAATGAAGAGGTCTTTTTTTGTTTTGTTTGCCATTTGTTTGAAAATACTCCAAGCAGAATATAGTGTTGCAGAATAAAAGTCACATAGTCTTCATATAACAATCTTATGCAATGTCCTTTTTGTATCCTACAGTATGTGACTCACTGTGATTCTACATCTGACCATAACTGACTGTTGATGAAGTTCCATGTAAAAGGCTTTATAAAGACATTTTCAGCCCTAATATAAGTCTAGCTCAGGATGGATTGCTCTGGTCATATGCAGGACATACAGTTGGGAATCTACTTATTTACATCTCAGGATCAGCCCATTTGGACCCATCATGCGTGGGTGAATTAGAAAACACGCTGCAAGTTGGAAGTATACAGACCTATTAACACAAGTACCTTGCTGATTAATCTCATTCTGCCGGCCGCTTGTGAATTACTGTTTGCTCATTTCCAGGTATCCAAGGGTGACCGGCCTGGAGGCACTGCTATTTTCTTGGGTCTAAATAGCCAATTAGCTGAGACCTTGAAAACCACAATACAGCAGCCAGTAGTAATTAGACGTTGACATTTCAGTGTTGGGCAATAGGAACGTGGCCATGTGTTGAGACTAGATCACCATTCCCCCAAAAAATAGTGTAGAAATTTGAAATGTCAGGCACAATGGGAACCATAGCATGTAAATGGTGAAGTAAAAAATAATTTATACGGATTTGTATGCTAATGCCAAATAAAGCAACAATAAAATGTAATAATTGTGGAAGGTTCAAATGACGATTAATTTGAAGAAAATTAATTCTTTATGGCTGGAGTTTAGCCATGTACAAGATGGAATGTAAAGAAACATTTAATTCAGAACTAAGAGTGTCACGTCAAAATGACTGAGGGACAGTTTGCGTTTGGTGCCAAGATTAGATGGAGCATCAGAGCAAGCTGTTTCACGAGAAGAGCAAAATTCCACAGCTGATGTCGTTCGTCATAGTGTGCGGTAAGAAAAGGTTTTTCTCGCTAAAGCAAAGCTCACACAAACAAACCTGATAGTTAGCACTCGCAACACGAATGGAAAAAAAGGGCTGTTGTCATCATTCAGTGTTGTTATCTATCTGTCATTTTTGTAAAAAAGAAAAGTCTAAAAATGAGTGAAATGCTGACGGTACCATGCGAATGCCCGTAAAAAATTATATTCTGGGGTAATTTTAGTTTTACCAACGTCCCCAGATAATTCTAATCCCGTGCAAATGGGGTTAAGATTGTGAAATGAGGAAAGAGAGAGAGAGAGAGAGAAAATTCAAAAGTAAACAATCAAGCAAACAAGACAGACAGACAACTTTATGAGAATAAAGAATAACACTGTTAACCCCTGGTGCTTGCAGTCTGTATTACTGACAGTCTCACAATAATATAATGTTAAATTCAAATATAAAATATTTCACTCAAATGTAGATACTTTATATTTTGCATGTTGATAGTAGACCAGCAAGGCCCAACACAATGTTTTATTCTTCTCATTAAACTAACATACTTGGTAAAAAAGAGCCGATCAAGCCACCAAATATACTGTCAATGCCTACAACTATACATCTGCAGATTGTATTTTATGGCATGTGCCTTTGAAACCTCATTTGCATGACTATACTATAACTCTCCTAACAGCTCTCATCTCAAATATTAATTGCTTAAGTCACCACATATTCAACCTTTTGCAACAGTTTAATTTTTTTATTACCTATCAAGTCTATGAGAAAGTGGGTTTTAGTGAATGGTATGCCCGTGCAGTTTTACCAGCAAAGTCTAATTCCCTATTCTGTGCCAATGACAACGTACTGACTGAGTCGGACCCCAGGCAATGCCCTGCGGATACCTTCAGGAGACCCTGGAGTACAACCTACTAGATAGTTTAAATGAATAAAAGAAACAGCCCTCATGGGACTACACAGATTATTTAAATGTAATGTAGGTGTCAGGCTAAACAATTAGCTTCCTGTTGCTAATCCTGTCTCAGTGCAGAAAAGGAGCGCCTCAATTAACCTATAGGAAAATAATGCATACATTACTTTATACCACCTGACAATGATCTCAAAGTAAAATCATGGTAGATGTTGATCATTACTACTGTCCAGGTGCATTGTGGGAAACCTTTTCTGACACCACTACAAAATGGCGTGAGCACTATTGCTGTGTTTCCACGTAGCACATTTCAACCCAGCACTGTTTGGAATACACATTACTGAAGGAACAACAGTACTGCGGTGAAAGTTTGTGAGCCGCAATGACCACACTGTGGACAAGTACTGCTGTCTTTTGGTGGGGTTTATGAAATAATTCAGACAAATACTACAGGAGAGAAGCAGCTAAAAGACAAACTACCCACTGCGCAAAGACACGTTGAAACGACGTCTTTTTTGGGTCATTTTTGGACGTCCAATTTTGGTCCCCTCAAGGTGCAGACTGTTACTCCAGATGACGTCTTTTTTTCAACGTCTTTTGGACGTGCAGTATTAACGTTCCCAGGACCTCCAGATGAGGGCCAATTCTAGTCCAAATTAGGTCGTTGTCGACGTCTTTTCTACGTTAAATTAAAACTTATTTTAGACCGTTTTTATAGGCCTATGTAAGCGCTCTAACTGCAATGCCATTTCAGACAGTCGCAGGTAACACGCAGAATTTCCATGACCTTCTCTATAATACCTCTACAATATACTGCCTGCATGCATTTTCGCCTTAAAAACAAACAAAAAACACGACATTTTAAACTAATCAATCTCCATGTTCAGGATCACGTCTCCAGTCCAAAATTAACTTTGCACACAAATATCTAAAATTCCCACTTTTCAAGTCTGGACATGACTATGGAAATTCAATTACCTGTGGGAACCATTACTGATTGTTCCTAGAGTAAGACAGAAAGGAAACTAGTTAAGCAGGTAAACAAACCTATCTTACTATAAAAATCAATCAGTAATAGTTTAAGCTAAGAAGACAGTATTAACCTTTTTCAAACACTGTGGGAACCATGTCTCAGGTAAAAAGAATATCAAGCCAAAACAATCCAAAATGGTTTGTACTGAGAGCAAAATTATACAAATAATGTATTATGCAAATTGACTTCTGAACTCCTATACAAGCGTCACAAATACAATCACAATTCAATCCCCATTCAATTATTTTTATTAAACATTGACAAAACAGGTCAACCTGCAAACAACTAATCAAAGCTATGGATAACTGGCTTGAGGAATAAAGTAAGTAAGTGCTTTATTTGTCGTTGTACCGTACATCGATTTTGTGTTCAGGTGTTCGTCCATAGCTGCGCCACCACTGTGGACCAACCTGAGCAGCATGTTTTTTGAGGTCGGGGAAACTGTAGCACCCGGAGGAAACCTGGCTGACTTCAGTCTCTGTCTGAACCTCTAAAACGGTGCAGCGCCTCCTGGGTTTGTCCCTGTTTCAGAGCGTGGTGTCCGGCACGGTTCGGCTACACCTCCTCCTTCCTTCCGCAGCTCCCTCTGCTCCACACCAGTCTTTCACCACCTTCTCCTTTGTCCCTGATTGAAGTTTTCAATCCTGAGAAACAGTGCAGTGATCTCCACCTCCCTGTCTTTGTGGTGAATGTTTAAGTTGTTCAGAGGCACACAGCCTTACTGAGCCCTCTGTTGCTGTTGAATCCAATTTCATGACTCCATCTGCACGAGTAGAAAAGACAAGTGATATGAAGTAATCTGCTGTAATACACCATCCCCATATTTGAACGCAAAAATGGGTTGCCTAATACATCCACTACCATATTGGATTAATACAAAAATGTCACAGCAAATGGTAAACAGTTGGCATTGCATTTTTTTACGTCAAGTTAGTAAATGTTCTGTCCAATCAAGATTGAAAGGGGCCGACTTTCTTTCCTTTTTCAACATTATATGGGCTTACCTTTATAAACAGGAGTCTTCTCAAAAGGCTTCTTGTCCATCACCTTCCTCTTCATATTCAATTTTGCCATCTGGCCGTTAGTGAACAGCTTAAATAAAAATAAAAGATAATTATAAATCAACGTCAATGATATATTTAGGAACATCACACAGGTCTTTAAACCTAAACTACATTGATCAGTATACCCTAGGTTGCAGAAGAGCTGGTCTATAAAACTAAAATCTTGTGAACTTGTCAAAATAGATGAAAATTTAACAACATGCTGGTGGTAGGGGAAACCGGAGTACCCGGAGGAAACCTACACAGACACGGGGAGAACATGCAAACTCCACACTTAAAGATTGAAATTTTCATTAAAAATAAACTACATAAAAGATGTGCCAAGAGGTACATAAGGATTAAGCAAGAAAAAAGCAAATTAAAGCATGCAGGCAGGTCCACACACAAAACAAACAAAATAATCTATGTTGAAACATACTTGTTAAGGACTTTGTGGACGCAGTCCTTGGTGTTCTTGCGCCTTTCCATCGGTCACTACATCTGCACCACAGAAAGTTGAATTTAGAAATTAACAGCGGACAAACGTATCAACAGATTTGGGCAGCATAAGAAGAGAAATATAAATTCGACATAACCTAACAATCAGTACCAACAATGAATTGCAACGTGCTCTGATGAAATGGTCTTCTGACAACTCACCATGCCTTAGCCTGTAATACGAGGGGCTGGTCAGATTGCTACAGCGTAACCCGTTAGGCCTGGAGATGCTGGTGTGCCTCAAAACATCACCATACTGTGACCTGGACCGGCTGCTGCGTCTCGAGCCCTCACTGGACCTGGATCTGCCAGTGCGCCCCACTGTGCCGTGACCTCGACCTGTAACCGGGCACATGTTTGTGTCAGAACTTAGTAATGGATTCACTGCTGGACCTTGTACCATTATAATTATTTTTAAATCACCTGGACAAACAATACCATGTCTGGCCAAAATGCTGGTGACTAACCAGTAGAAGCCAGCCACTACTGATGCAGTGCTTTATCCTGTTTATTTACCTGGAGCGATAGCCATCCCGGAACCACCTCTTGCTGCATGTCGAGAACCTCAAAAACATAAAAAATAGTATTAGACAAGGACTGATTAACTGAGTGTTTAAAGTGTAATGAGATGAATACACACTGGGTGTTGATAAACGCCAAAGTGCTGTGCCTGTATCTCTGTATATTCATAATTCAACTAATTCATAATAGTTGTGATGATACATAAGCTGAATCCCATTTCTACCCTTAGCACTCTTTAGCCCTTTCCCCTTGTTTATATGCAGAGGGATAAACAAAAATCCCTATTCATCTGCAGTTTGTGACCTTAACTTTGACAAACTACTAACTAAAATACTTTACATCAAATAATATTTTAGCCCTAAGAATACCCCCACCACCACCTCCCTTGACCCTACAGCTGGCTACAACCATGTCCCAAAAAGGTGTCTGTAATTCCACCCAGTGCTTGATATCAAAAACGTATCATCTGCCTTGTGGGAGCAGCTAGCATAACCACCGCTAGTTAGCCTAAAGCTAACTTAGCGAGTTAGGCAAAGACCGCAAACTATCAGCTTAGGTTGACTATCAGCCTTACCTAGCTTTGGTTAGTGCAGTGACTTCGCCAAACAGTGGTTGTTGATGTTAAAGCTTCAGTTAACTGAATATTTGTAGGTCGTTTTTAGTCATTTCAAATTAACTATAGCCAATAGCGAACGTTAGCTGATCGCGGCCAATGCCAAAAGCAGCAGCAGATTCCGGTGGTTTGAGACCCCAAACAGCTAAGACTACAAATACATAAATGAACATGCAATTAACTAACCTGACCGAACTTTCAACTTACCTTCTGAACACGAGTTTGACGTGCTGGGCAGAGCCGTGCGGTCATTTGGTTCACGAGTAGAGATGAAGAAAAAGCGACTGTCTCTGTCTGGGAAAAAGTTTGAATTGCACCAAAAGCCCGGCATGGTGTTTCGGCCAATCAGAGTGGCGTTTACTGGTTGGGTTATGATGATGTACAGCTTCAGCCAATCAGAGTGGTGTTGACTGGTTGAACTCATAAATAGGATTTATAATCGTTTTTTGTAGGCTATAATTTTCCCTAAATTTCAAATAAATAAAAATACATAAATACCTAAATTAGTCAACAAGATATAATGTACTCAAATAAATAATTGATAATAAATGATTAATCACAGATAATCAAAATTAATATACATGAATAATATTGATGACAACAATGTTGATATTTGTCATGAATAATATTAATAAAGTATTATATTCATAACGTCATTTTCCTGCACCTGTGTTAGACGTCCCCATGACGTCCAAAAAGTCACATAGTCCGACGTTCAAATGTTGAACTGCATATTGACGTTCAAATAGTGTCATAATTGGACGTCCAAATAGTGGACCTAATTTGGACGTCATTTAGACGTTCAGAATTGGTCTTGGACCGACGGACGCAATATAGACATGATCTGCACGTCCATTAGACGTCTAATGTTTAGTGGGTATGAAGGTAAGCTAAGTGCAGATGTTATGCTAACACCAGCTTAAGTTATGCTAACAGTGGCTAAATGCTATAATCAGCTAAATCAATGTTCTCAATAGCAGTATGAAGTTGTGAAATATTAAATCTTGTTGGACGGGCCTGGTTTTTTTTAGTACTGTCTTCTCTCAGTCTGTTCACGTCACATTAGTATCAGTTCAGTGCGCTTTGGCCCAGCACGGTCCCAAAACTGGGATCGGCCCATTAGTCTGACGTCTCATTATTATTGAGTAGGGGTTGAAAAATAAAACCTTTTAAGGTTAGGGCCAATGGTCGTATATGGCTCTCTAATCCACAACACAACCTGAGATGTCGGACCAATGGCACGGTCTCACTGGTGGAAACACTTGACTTCACGGGTACACCTGTACACCAGTGGAAAAGCCGGGATATATAGTATGGTGCACTATGGGAATATAGTGTGGACATTCGGACTCAGCCCAAGTCAATCGACAAAAGATCCTAATAATCCTCTTTAAATGTTGGCGCCACAAAATACCTGGAAAGAACCGGTGCCTGTCTGTCTGTGTTTAATTTCATAGAAGGATCAAAAGCTCTCTCCATGGTTGTTTGAACAAGGCAAACAAAACCCCAAAATGAGCTTCGATATCACTGCCGGAGAGAGGCGGCTTAAGCCAGACTCTCGGCTCCGGACAGCAGCGTGAGCCACCCCCCGCGCGTCAACAGAATGACCTATATTCTCACATTCACACTAGACAGCGCGGAACAGAGAAACTGTGTAATTAGAGCCAGCAGGGCAATTTAACTCCCAATTCACAGTTTTTCCAAATCTCAGGGGAAGAGCATTCATATTACTGCAGGCAAAAAGCTGATTTTTGTCGGGCCCTTTCCATCAATAATGCGTCTTTGTCGTAGTGTGCCAGCAGAGAGGTTTTGGGACAATATTTCAAAATCTATTTTTCATAAGGTACCGTACGAAATGAGGCTGAACAGCAGCGGAAGTGTTCATTATAGTAAGACACAATCACTCAGAAATATTTTGGAAGCCTGGAGGCAATGCTCAACTTGAAAAGACTAAAAAGATGTTTCCATTTGTGTCTTGCAAAGGGTTAAGTGAGTCAAACCATCTGAACACATGTATCCGCTTCTTCCCAAAGGGTAAGAGAGTCTAATAATGTTTCGGACATTATATTGCCTTTCCCTACGTGGTCCTATTTGATTAATGGTCCACGCAAATGCAGACAAATTAAGCATAAATGTTGGAGCTCTCTGCCCTCGTGGTTTCTACTGTTATTATGTGGATACATCTAGCAGACTGCATTGGGAATTCTAATGTGGTTATTTTCAACAATGTAGGTGTTGGGGAATGCTACAGACAAAAACTATTGTCTTGACGGAACATGGGGTACAAAAGGATTTGACTTAACTCTAGGAATTTTGCTTCTTTCTTTTAACGTATAATTTCAGTCAACAGTAGGGGAGACCGGGGACAGTTGTAACACATTTTGCTGTAACTCACTGATCTTTTGAGCTATGACTCGAACTTTTACACAAAATGCCCCACATTTGTTGAATACAAACTGTACCAAAGATAATTCCTGAAACATCAACACAGACACCATGAGATAGTCAAATAAAAAGTGCCTTTGTTACAAAATAAGATTAATATGAAATGTAATTTTGGCACACAGGGAATATGATTCATGTGGTTGAATGTAGGAACAGAGTAACCTGGACCATATTGGTATTACAGTGTGAATAACATAAGTGTGATCAACCGAGGTGCAGAATCTCAAGATGTTACCATTTAATCCACAATATCAAATAGCTGAACTCTATTAATATCAACTGTTTTCAACAATTGATATTAATTGAGTTATTAACTGAGCATAACTAAATGTATCCTACGTTTAAATTAACCCAGGTTTGTATTAACAAATGGATAAAGACACTTCTATAAATTACGTTAAAACTATTAATCAGTATTGTATTTTTTGTTCAAAAAAAAACAGTTTGCAGTCACAGTTTATAGCCACAATTTACAAATTCACATTTACTTTAACATCTTGAAAATAAAGTCAAAAGTTCCCTGTCCGTTTACACATAGTTTACAGCAATTCAGTCACCTGAAGGACGCAGAGCTGCCCTCGGAATTATTTGTTTCCTTGAAGCCCCAAGAAATACAGCAGAACAGGTAGAAGTGAATAGGGAAATGGAGGCTCTCCCACCAACCAGCAGCCTCGGGGAATACAATCATCGTGAGTCTACAATACATAATACTTGCAAGTTACAGGAACACCAAAACCTTGACATGGGTGACGAAGTCATCCAGAAACTCCGTAGATACACGTGAGGGTTTCAGCAGTAACTGCGACCTCGCACCACCAAGAAGCTACAAACAATGGACGGATATTACTAACAAAAATGGTCAATTTGCCACAGAGAGCACATGCTACACCACATGCACATTGGGTTTGATGCCTTGAGACAGTGACATTTCCTCGTTCTTAGCGACAACTTCACACCCAGGTTAGCCATGCGAGCTCCAGGTCGTTGAGTGAAATCACAGGGGAGAGGGCAGGTGGCATGAGCAAAGGGAATGCTGCCCTGTTTATAGTATGCAAGGCACAATCAAGTCCAAGAAAAGACGTCACATTTAATTCAAACTTCAGCTTGTGTTTCTCCAAACTTAAGTACTTACAAACATTTTCCCAAAGTTCTCAGATTTATAATCTATACACAACGTATGACGTAGAAGGTTTGACGTCAATAGCTGCTCCGAACCTCCAGGTCTATGTGTCTTTTGGTGTGAACTGATAATTTCCTAAACACCTGTGAGTACCATTGCAAACCTTGTCTTTTATACCACACGGCTTTATCCCCGGCGTGAATTCTTCCTCGTGGCATTTTTGAGCGCGCTCTGTCACACAGCGGATTTGTGTGATGTAAATTTTTGGGTTGCGGATCAGTACGAGTGCCTTCAGAAGGGAGATGTCGGGAATGAATAAAAGCCAGCCGGATGAGGTGTGGGTGGCGCTTTTCGAAATGCCACAGCTACAGTTCCATCTGTAAAGCACTCCGATGACATTTACCTGACAGTGGATACATCCTTTGTTTCTCTTTGAATTTACATTTCTGCTTTGTCTCTCCTCCCTCTTGTCCTCTTTGTGTTTGCCACATGCACCTATTGCACCTTTGGCGGCACAAGTTTAGTCTGCCTCACAGCGAGAAAGTGGGGCCTTTCTGTGTGGCGTTTGTTAGCTATCATGCTAACAAGGAACCAAACATCCCTTACAATTGCTGTGATGCTGCTCATATCGTTTGCTGTTTTTCTGATCATTTCGTTCGACTGCATACATTGTTCATTCTCTGCCGGTGTACAAGCAAACATACTTAGGGTGACCAGATTTCTGACTAAAAAAACTGGGACACTATTTGGGATTTAGTTGCATGGTCAGCCAGGGAGCCATTTTATTGACTGTTTTTCCCACGCTAAATATCTGCTTGTTGATGTCTTACACCAGGCACCAATCAGCATTAACATGATAGACTTGATATTTTTTTTATTGGTTTGTACTTGGTAATGGGACATGAATTTTCAAGCGAAGTTTGTTACTTTGTGGATCATATTGGCCAAAAACTGGGACACTTGGGACAGATCCTGTGTAAAACTGGGACAAATTAATGGTTTTGGAGGAATGCATGGGGACATGGGACAGAGGAGTCAAAACTGGGGCTGTCCCGGGTAAACTGGGACGTCTGGTCACCCTGAACATACTATTAAATCAATATTAACCTGATGTAGTCTGAGCCACACTTGTGTTACCAGGGCCCCTGCAGCTCACGTGGCTCTAAATCACCAGCATTGATTGTGCGGCTCCAACGTGCCGACAAAGGGCCATGATCACTCATCGTGTTAAAAGCGGATTATCTGTATTTTGCTAAAGATTTCCCTTCCTCTTTTTTTCTCTCCCATTTTAACACATTAGCCGTGTTTCTTTGGCCTAATTTGCTCAAAAGGATAATCTCCCATGTTGGGTTTTAGCGCGGATGGAACCGTGGATGCTGCTGTTTGGTATTGTCTACAGATTCAATAGCTGGTTTGCGCCTGATTCACTTTGATTTTGTGGTTGGTATAAACAAGGCTGTCTGAATGTGATCAGAGCGAGCACTGCAGGAACAATATAACAATCCTTCTGTGTGAAAGTTAGTAAGACTAATTCTGTGGGTAGACTGGTTGTTGCGAGAACTAATATATTGTCTGGTATGGTCATAACACAACTTGACCATTATGTGCATCTTCTCACACTTCTGATTGTTGATTCTATTCAAGGTGATCATCCAGTCACACAAAATAGACGGACATCTCATTTGTCTCATCTTGTTTTCCAACTTCAGGTTGTGAAACACTTTTGCCAGCTAGCCAACCTTCCCAACTGAAAAAATGTATTTATAAGTATGAGAGCACCAATAGATGTTTGGAATAGGATTGAGTCATTATCGCAACAATCTGTGGTGAATTTGGCATGTTGCTGTCAAAGAGGGAATACGTATATCATGAGCATGCAGAAAGACATGGCTTCAGACGGGAAGTGAAGGCGTGTCAGCTCTGGGCTCAAACTAGGTCTAATGACTTATTACTGCCAAATTTTCAGCTCCTTGGAACAGAACTCAATTACCTCCTTCAGCTTTTTGTCCAAGGGGCTCGGCATAGACAAATGACAGATGAATTGCTGAAAAATAGAGCGGCAGACTGTTAATGTTGTTGGTAAACACTGCCACGGCATTGGCCTGACTGCGGCATCTAATTAGAACAAGCCAGGTTTTATCCCTGCATTCATTTCACACAAGAACGTTCCAGACATCTCAGTTGAACACTTCTTTACAAGATGTCAGAGAGGTCGAAGAGTGTTTAGAAAGTGACACGTACGTATGCTCCTATTTTTCTGACAAACGCGTTCCAGTCTGTGAAATATGGCAACCCAGGCAGGCAAAGGTTCTGTGTGGGGATTGCTGGAGCAGAACTAGTCACAAGATAACAGGTTTAGGAGATAACCTTCATATGGTTCATGTATTCTGTCGCTGAAGATTAGGGGAAATTAATTCAAACTAAGACATTCTCATTGGTTCATCTCATTATACTGCCGTTGATACAGCTTAATAACCATTAAGGCATGGCAGAAATAATGCCATGTGACAATATGTCTGGCGGAACAGATTCAAGGCTTGCTTCAGAGTTTTTGATTGTGTATATGATTAATCAAGACAAGATTACTGCTCATGTGCTCAATATGTATCCTCCAATATTTATAAGTGGCTGTTACTCTGTCGTTCTCAACTGTTTCTGTTAGCGTGACTGTCAGTTTTACTACATGTAAAACACAGAATTTAAATAATGTTATTTCCAAACTCTTGGTGCAAAAAGACAATGTTAAATATAGAGCAATATCAAATAAATACACTGTATATTTACACATTTGTGGCCAGCACCGGGGGGAGGGGAGAGTTCAGCTTCCCGACAGCCTTGGTCAATGAAGTTGCCCTTCCGTTAGTTGAACCTGACACAGATCGAGACTCCACAGTCTTCTCTCTGAGGTAGAATTTAGAGTGATGTGATTCAGTCTGCTCCCTAATGACAGGACCAAAGAGGCTGTGAGATGTGTGCCTATAGAATCTCCCTCTGAGATAACCCTGTCTGCTGTGCCGCAGAACAATTGTTCAAACTGGCCTTATCGAGATCAGTGCTACACTGAGCAGGAGTACTGAGCACCCCTTTTTTCCTGAGCGGGGCCTTCAGGCTACTGGCGAAAGCACTGGCCCATCTTCATCGTGGAGATGACACCAGCCCCCAAAACAGTATAAAAGCCAACCCTTGTTCACTCGCACTTTGTCTGTCTTCCATACTGGCGTCGCCTGACTCGGCTGGGCTAGGCTCAGGTCATGCGTTGTCTACAAGTCCAGGTACGTAGATGTCTATTTTTCCTTCTTAGATTTTGGTATAGCCACTCACGCAGGTTTTATTTCAGTATTTCCTTAATCCACACCATTCCATTGCTCCATGCTCGGAGGGTTATGGTCGAAATGTGCTAGGGTCTTCACATGTGCAGAGTGTTGTAGCTGACTTCCATATAAGCCGAGGGAGCCAGACGTGGGCGTGTGGTAGAAAGGTACAAAAATATGTACGTTGAGACCATTTATCATATTACCTCCACCGATTATAATGCCACATATACCCAAATGTATAGGTTTGCTATCCTCAGGTACAGCAGCATAAAGACTAAAAACATTTTTTTAAAAAACACTCAGACACATAAAAGTGTAAATTACAATAAATAAATAAAACACAGCACACACTTACTTTTGGGAGAGAGAAGCCTCTGCAAAAATGTGATGCTTTGTTTCGCCGTTCTCATGGGTAATCTTTTCTGGACATGGTGAACTCTTTCCAGGATAGCATATTCCCCTCACAAGGAAGCGTCCAGGGAGATGTCCTTGAATACTAAACAGATGCCTATGTGATGACAGGCTAAAAAACAAATAACGCATCATGCACAAAAGGCATATTTCCTTGCTCATGGCTCCAACTTTCCCCCGCGGCAATGGAGATTTGATCCTATGCTGGGGCATTATTTCCGCAATATGGGCCAGATGTGTACTGTAACCTTGATAAACTTGGTCTATGCCTGTCACGAGTTTCATGTATGGTTGATATTGTTGCGCAGTGGTCTTTTAAAGTGCATGCATTTATTTTTGCTTTTTGAAACTTTGATCTCTGAAAATGATTTGTGAGTTTGTTCGAAAACAAAACAAAAGGCAATTTAATGTTGAAACACAAAAAAATCCAATAAGGTGGGATTCCATATATTCTCGTTGCCCTCTGTGTGAACCTACACTGCATCTGTATCTGTAAATATGTGCCAGCTGAGAGGATATATCCCCTTTTCACCACAAAGCCCTCATTTTGCCGTTTAATCTCAATCAAATCCATTTAAGCTTCAGCTGTGTGTCACTGTCCCCCATGGTTGGAAAGGTAGAGAAACCTTTTCACCCTGTTACATTGTTTAAACATAAATTACACAATGAATCCACATTAATGTTTCCAAAAGCATGTAGCACTAACCCAGCAAGCTGACCATTTGGTAATTGGAAGTCATTCATGGGTTTTCTTTCCCCTTACCATTCTTGACTGAAAAATACATTTGTGACTCAATTGCCGCTATCTCTTCTGCAGTTATTAAATCCAACCAGTAAATAACCAAACTGTTTTCGCACCACATTTCATTTGGAGCGTTTTTTTTTTTGGCTAATTTAACTCGCGTTTTGGCTTTTTTTTTTTTAATGGATCGGGGCACCAACAGAGATCTCAGAGGGGAGCTTTTAAATGAGCGTTCGCAAACAACAATACGGTAAGCCAAACCAAGGCAATGCGACGGGATTGGCTGATTGATGTGTTTTCTCCCGCATCGCCTCAGGGAATACGAAGACCTCTTTTTGAAAGAAAAATTTGAATAATGAATCTGACTTCCACGTGGCAAATGGAGTCAGCCGTGCAGAGAATTTCGTGTTGAGAGATAAAACAACACCTCGTGAGATTCAATTTAGGGGCACTTAATTAAGGTACCTCATTTCTCCCGCAAATTCTAATGGTAATTTGTCAAAAGTGCTGACAGAGTGAATAATGGCCATATAATATTTCAGTCACAAGGGTCATGGGGATTGTAAGTATTCCACTGGGAACACAATGACAGGTGCATTTTAAAGTATAAGGGCGGCCATGGGATACGTTTTGTATGGTAAGCAAGACTTTAATAGAAACATGATTTAAGCTGATGAACTTGAACCAGGTAGTTTATCTTGAGCAAAATGTGCAGCTGTATCTAGGGCTGAAACAACTAATCGATTAATCGACAACTAATCGATTATTGAAATAGTCGTCAACTATTTTAGTAATCGATTAATCGTTTTCTAGTAAACATAGACTCAAATAGAACAATAATGATGTGAACATTTTTTGTGAAAACCTACTTTGTTTTTACAGTTAGGGTCTGTAGTGTTTTGTACATTGAAAATTTCATAAATATCCGTCTGTGTCGCATCCAATCAGAAGCAGAATTAGCGCCAAGAGGCTCCAACAAACATTCACTTTAAGTTTACTCCACCATCATGTCCTCAAGCGATGCCACTTTAGCGTTGTATAATAAAAACTTTAATCGATCAAGCGATTAATCGTGAAAATAATTGGTAGATTAATCGTTTATCAAAAAATCGCTGCAGCTCTAGCTCTATCATTGTAATTATCTTGTATCTATTGTATCTTTTATCTGTTTACTTCTCTCTACTTTTGTCATATATGTTTAAGGACCAGTGCTGGGTAATGTAACTTTTAAAAGTAACTTGTTAAGTTAGCTTGTTTCTCCTCTGGAAAAGTAACTTGTTACGTTACTGCGCTACTTTATTATAAAAGTAACGCATTAGACTACTCACGCGTTACCAATACTACACATCTATATATTGCCTTCATTTGTCGATAATTTTTTCCGATGACGAGTGCTCCATTTCACAAACTGAGTCCATAAAAAAGCAGCTCACGCAAACAGCCCGATACCAGTAAATGTATTCAATAATAGCACAATAAATTTTGCTTCTGAGATTGATTTTATATGTGGACAATTTACAGCTAAAGGCAACAATAATGAGCATGAACTATAGTCTATGTAAGTTTGCTTTATGTAAACAGTGCGCCAGTTTTTCAACAAAAGAACGTCTGTAAAGGAGCTCTTACGCATTACAAAGTGTGTTGAATTGCTAATGATAAACATCCAACATACTCAACTTGATTTAGGTGAATTGTACAGCTTTCCTCAACCACATAACCAGCTACGAGTTTGTTGATTGCATTGGAAGGAACGATGCTGCCAAAAGCTACGCGTTGTTTGGGAGGTGAGGGCGAGCTTCATTGTGGTTTTCCCCTTTAGCTTCGCCACGAGCGCTGTATTGTCCTTTTCTCTTCCAGTAAGTTGAAGGCGCTGCTGAAAGCTCCTCCATGTTGCTGACTTGATGTAGTTTTGGAGGACGTAGTCTGCGCATGTGCACTAGCAACAGAGTGATGCGCTGTCGGTCTGAGCAGCACTGCAGTGGACGAAATGAGACGAGGAAGAGATCAGGACCCAAACTAATGCGATACTGATTTGAAAAAGAAATTAGTTCAAGATTTCCTGCAAATGCAAAGCTAACTCATTACTTTACCCATTTCTCTGAAAACGTATGAGTACTCAGCGCGTTACCTCCAATACTGCTAAGGACCGTGATTCAGGAAGATAAGTTGAATTCACTTGATAGAGAATTTGTATTGCTTGCTGTAGATTGGAACGCTGTCGCCAGGATGATGATGTAACTGCCACAGCTAGAGAATAAAATCAATCTGCTGATCATATTCCAGCATCTCCCAGTGAATCAGTAAATGAGACATTTGCATGACAAACGGCTTATGAACCCTTTGAAGAGAAACTATTCCCATGTGTGTAATTGATTTAAATGATAAGCCCACATCAAAGAGATGTTATTTTGTTTTGTTTTCAGAACTAGTTTCTTTTAAAAATGCACCGTGATATATACATATATATATATATATTTAATCAGGAGAGATACTGTAGGAGCAAGATAATATACAGCTTAAGGGTTACGTTTGTTCCTTAATCCTAGTGGAAAACAATATCCATATCGCCTGCCTTGAGGTTATGGTTCATACCTGCGGAGTGCCTTGTAGTGCACTTTTATTTGTATTTGATGATGGAAATGTACTGTGTCTGTGTCAACTTTTCTCCCCACAAATCAGAACTTTTGCAGGGCCCTGGGAGAATGACTGCTGTTGATATTGTTGTGATACTGCTGTACAAATAAATGGAATTAAAATGAATTAGTGTACGGCACCATGCCATTTGAAACTCCACAATGGCAGTGTTTGTTTGCTATAGTCATGCGCTAAAGGAAACATTTTGTCCCATCGGCTTATGCCGTTTAATGCTTGACCCGACCGTGACTTGTTGACAGGGTTGACGTGACGCTGCATGGTTTAAGCCAAGCTGTTGAAGACTGTGCGTTAACTATTCTGTCAGCGTATGAGAGCGCACGTCATTTCCATTTACAACTTTACTCTGGCTACATTACGAGACACAGTGGCCCAGTCTGGTCAATTTACATGCTGCACACATGGTTCTTTATGGCAAAACAATCGGTGGCAGAAGTCATTTTATAGTGAGAGGTAAGAGATGGTGGGTAGCTTGGATTTATTGATGCCTTAGTTTGCTGCGGAAGGCAAAGATGTGGGTGATTACTGTGGGCCAGAGTGGATATTGTCTTGTTTAGCCGCAGCACCTGTGGAGCAGATTACAGAAGAAACCCCAAAGTAAACAGTATAGCCCAGTCTAATGAACAATGTGTGACAGCTTTTACTGAAGTGGCAGATGCGTTTTCAAGTTTTAGAAATAACACTTCTGTCAATAAGTGATTTGTGCATCCCAGTCGCACCCAAATGCGTACTTATCACACAATAATACATTTTCAGAAACGCGTACCTTTGGGGGCAACTCGGAAACCTCTGAGATCTCACAAAGGTTTCGCCAGA
Organism: Neogobius melanostomus; assembly: GCA_007210695.1. Classification (NCBI taxonomy): domain Eukaryota; kingdom Metazoa; phylum Chordata; class Actinopteri; order Gobiiformes; family Gobiidae; genus Neogobius; species Neogobius melanostomus. Next base: position 5,232,202 of record VHKM01000006.1, on the reverse strand, counting down.
CTATTCCTTCAAAAATTGGCTTAAAAGTGTTATCCTTACATTTTCTGTCTTGATGAGAAGATTCTTCCAGTAGAAGTCCCAGATGAGCAGTTCTGGCGTTGTTATGCGCTCATGTGTCCCTCTGTGCCAGAACTGCTCATCTGGGACTTCTACTGGAGGAATCGTCTCATCAAGACAGCAAAAGTAAGGAAAACATTTTTAAGCCAATGTTTAGCCGAGGAAAGATCCGGTATAGATCCAGAACTCCATGGCGCTGATGCCTCCTGCCACTTTAGCGCCTCCACATTCTCGCAGTTCTCTGTATGAAAGTGATGCCAAAATGTGTCCGTGATGAAACAAATGTCCTTAATTTTGCCTCTTTCAGCTATTTCAGGATAGAAAAGCAAAATACAGCGCGCAAGTTATGACGTACGTTCATAGTGGTGACCTGTGACCTCAGAGAAGGATGTCCTCTCGTAAACCTGTACTTCTAAGCTCCGTTTATTAATTTTTTATCAGGCTTCAAGTTTTGTATAGAAACAGCTTCATTCTTCCAACTTTTTATATGGAAATATAAGTTGATATGTGTGCGTATTTGCCCTTGTAGTGACCCAGCAGCTGTATGAGTTACTTTCTATCACAGTGGCCTCTAGGACATTACAGGATCAATATTGTTTGGAAGGTTTTCACTGCTGACGGACCCGTCATACAAATGATCCTGGAGCGTTGTAGAGGCCACTGTGATAAAAAATAAAGACACCATGCTCACCACTCATACAGCTGGGTCACTGCAAGGTCAAATACGCACAAACATCAACTTTTTTTTAAATAAAAAGATTTTAATATCTCCCTGCCCTGCTGCAATACAACTCCGATCAAGGAACAGCCCAGGCAGTGCTCCAGTGTGTTTGTCTGTCCCTAAGCCCATGAAGGGTTTGCAGTGTGTGCCCGTGTTGAACCGTCAGAGGGGCTTTGTAGATCATGTCCCCTGGTGTGCCATAACGCAGTGAGACACATTGATGAATGCTGCCCAAGAAGAGAATTAATCCACGGCATAAATGTTTTGATTGGTTCTGAGCAGATCTGTTCTCAAAGTGTGTCGTTGTGGAATTTCTCACCACTATAAAGGAAAAAGCTTGAAAGTATTTTGTCTTATCAAAAGTGTAATTTATTTTAACACACGTGCGGAGAGCCGACACACAGAACACTGATCATGTTAATATACAGTAGACAAGAGAGCAAGAGAGAGAGAGAGTCACAGCATGAGGCAGTCGCCGGCCCTGGATCATCATGCAGACATCACCTTTTTGTGATGTTTAGTGTCAGGACCATCTGGGGCTATTGTCTTTAGGTGTGGTAGAAACTCAGCATGTTCTTCAGCCGAGAGGAGCCGAGATAAGGCATGGGTCCGGGCATTGATTAAGCGGGCCAGACGGTACTTCACAATTAGTGTATTACTGGCTTTAGTTTAATTAACTCTAAAGACTGCCACTGCCACCGAGTTGCTAACCACGCTGTTGGATTAAACTGTAAGTCTGTTTTTACTGTGTTAATTCCACTTGCTGCCTGTAGAGGGAGCTACAGACAAAGTCCAGCCCACCCCTGGCCCCTGTGTCTCAATAGGCGTCGTTCCACATAGCGCGAACCGGCCGTGCACGCCACGATCTATGTGCACGTATCGACACTGGCCCGCAGACCTTTCTGTTTCCACCACACACACACATGCATTTGTTGTAGGCGGAGCCGCATAAAGCTGCACGCTGTACAGATCCTCATTAAAAGTTTTTAGAGCCGCGATGAGAACAAATGTGGACAAATGCTGTCATCTGGTGGGAGTTGTGGAATCATTGAGGTGCCAAGCTGTATTAAAACAGAAAATAAACTGCTAAACTACGAACTATGAAGGTAAGCTACAGGTAAATGTTATGCTATCACCAGCTAAAGCTGCGCTAACAGCGGCTAAATGCTATTATCGGCAAAATCCCCTTTTAGTACAGCGGTATAATGTTGTGAAAAATTAAATCCGTATGACCTGCGTGTCAATAGTGAGGGCTGTCCACTCTCTCGTTGCCAATCAAAGGCCAGCAGTCTGTTCACGTCACATCAGACACGGGGTAGCCCGCTTTGTCCACAGCCAGAGGTCGGGCCCAAAACCTATACCTGGTCAGACCGGTTTGGCACTGGCCTTTGTTATGGAAAAGCTCGACAAAGCGGGTGAAAGAGGCTGACACGCGCCTGCATGTGGAAAAGAGCCTAATGTCACTTCCTTGTACTTACATGGTCATTATTACAAGTTATAAAACATAAAATATTGATGCTGAGGTACACAAGTAATGTCTTCAAGTCTTAATGTAGGATATGGCCACTTTAAACATAAGGGTAATGCGTTGCTGTATGAAGTAGTGGTAGTAATGAATGTACACTAGCAGCCGGTCAGTACTGGGACACTGCAAATGCAGAAATAACTGCTGTGATATAGAAACTGTTCTTAGATTTGAATCTTGAAATGTGAGAAAATACACTTGTATATACTAGTGTTCCTGAATTAAATTTCACTGAGGTCCAAATTGGAAAGAACTCGCGCACACTGTATACTTGCAACACCCGAGTTCCTTTATTCGATGAACGTTTCGGCCAGTGGCCTTCGTCAAGCAAAATGTTTTTATGAATGAAAAGCCATCCTTAAATAAGGTGTGGCCTGCTGCATCACAGGATGCCTTCTCTTACGCACCTGTTTCAAACAAGAGATGTGCGAAGTTAACACGCTTTAATTACTGAGGTCCAAATTGAAAGAAAATTGTCAAGCAAAGGTATGGAACATACGGGTTAATTGACGGTTATATGGGGGTTAGTGTTGTTGTTTTTTTCAGCCTTTACTGAATCTTGTATTTAGGGTCCTAAATATCAGAATGCATATAGCCTATATACACAATGTGCCAATGCACTGATGTGTTTCTCCTCTGCTCAGTTAGACACAGTGAGCCCTGCTTAGACCTGGTTTAGTCCTGGTTTAGTCAAGGTTTTAGTCCTGGTTTAGTCCTAGTTAAATCCAGGTTTAGTCCTGGTTTAGTCCAGACCTAATTGCTGCCGATTGGGAAACAGTTGTGCTAATTTGTGTGTTACAATCCCACATGCATGTTTCATTATGGTGTCCTCACTTTAAAATACTTTAGCGAGCCATATTTTAGTCATTAAGCGGCCGTTTCTAAGAAAATAAAAAGTGTCAAGGAGCTCAGTGGCAGCACGGTTCCTCTCTGTTCAGCTTGGTTGTAGTTGTACAACTCTGGCGCAGAGAGAGAGAGGTAGATGGAGAGCACACGCAGTCGCTCGACTGAGATTCACGGTCGGGTCCAAAGTTTGGATCCAAGGTTTGAGTCGATTCTAGATTTACATAGTTCATCTTATGTTTTGTACAAAAGTAGTCAACTTAAAGCAATGTAGTGCAAATGACTACTTTGTGAAAACATTTGCCGCTTCCCGAGTGCTGGGGAAGGCATGGCTTCACTTCCATGTCAGCAAGACAAGTTGAATTGTGAGAGCTCAATGGAGGCATGTGCATGGTCGGAGGCTGGTTTGTATAATGTGTTTAGAAAGGCAGAAGACCTACTGCTGTCCCAGTGTAATTAAGGAAAACGTGTGAGTTCAAAATTAAACTGCAAGGAATTTGTATCCATGCATTGATAATAAGATGATCCAGTGAGTGGGGCAGCTTGCTGTCGGAGCGGCTTTGCTGTTTACTCTCACCTGCACCGGCGCTGATACCATCCGACAGACTGGAGCTGCTTTGACCTTGTTCTGCTCAGCCTTACCATCACTTAGAGCAGGACTGGCACCTCATTTTCCCAAGGGGACAAATGAGAACAGCCTGAATTCAACTGCAAGCAGTGATATATAGAGTATTGGTTTATGAAAGTGGAGTAAATGAGGCTTTGAAAATGTGTTTTGCGGTATTTCAAAGACCAGAATTAAATTATATAGATATCTATAGGGAGTGTTCATTTGTATTTTCAATTTGGAGTTATTTTGAGTGGCTCATTGAGCAAACTTGTTTTCAGGAAACGGGTACCCCCAGGTCAGATTGGATGCCTGGGACTTATTATGCTGAAAGTAAGTGCCACTTGTAACACATTAGCAATAGAAATGACTTATGACTGCTATTTTGCAAATTGCAGACTTATGCCAACAACAAAAAAAGGATATGAAAAACCAAAAGTCAAGACACAGCTTAAAGCGTAAGTTAAAATTTGCAATTGTGTTCCAAAGTTTTGATATTTATATAACAGATTCCTGCTTGTTCACAAAGATGATTTTCTAAGCATATTTTGAGGAACCCACCCTGACAAAGCATTAACATGCAACATCTAAGACTCAAACTTCAGAGATCAGACAGTTTACCAAAGCTGCCACAATCAGTGATGCTCAAGAAAAGTGCAAGAACTAAAGTTGGGCATGAGGAATGGCATCAGTACTTACACAGTGTCAAATGCTTCTTTTTTTCTTCTTTTTTTTTACTCTTTACTAACTTTTTAAGCCACTACTGAATCTGATTTATTTGATCCTAAGTGGAAATGGCATATTGTTAAAAACACTGTGTCCTTGTGCTTGGACCTGGTACCAAAGTGACAATAATCCAAGAGTCATATTGTAGAACAATCGGTCTCAGAATCACACATCAGACTTACACACATTTAAAATTAAAATGGTATATTTAATCTATCTCTATTTATGCAAATGACATTGTTTTTTGTTTTTATGCATACCTATTGGAGGTTTACTTCCAAGCATGAGTGCAGAATAGCTGAGATCACTGCCTTGAGTTCACTACCCTATTTTCCAGTGGAACACTGAGATGGGATTAAACAGATTTCCACTTTGTGAGGATTCATTTTATCTTTAATAGAATCCACACGTATGCCTTAAATAGGGCAAAGTGCAGCAATGACTTAAGAGGGATCTTTCAGATGGTTTGATTGAATTCAGAATAGTATCTTTAATGGAATATGATGGATGAGATACGTGTAAAGTAATCTATCTTGGACTTTTCTTTGACTGTCAGGAAACTGAGTGCAAAACATAATAAAGACCAACGATTTGTGGGGATGAGATCAAAGTTTGACATTCACTGCTGACAGTGCAGAAGATTAAAAATGTAGTTTTCTATTAACATGTCATTATTGGACTAAAATATACACAGCGCAATTCTCTCCACAAGCACACTGAAATAATATTGCTGACAGTCTGTGTATAATTCGAATCCGTGTATCATTTGTTCAATCATTTTTCAAATTGAAATCAAAAACGAAATTACCTACAAATGTTATATGAGCATTTTTCATTTTATGTAATGAAACAAAATCACTCTAAATGGCCTAAATTTTGAGTTTTCAATCTGATGCTATAAGAAACATATTTGAGAGTACAGGTCAGAGGCGAGTTTGTCATCAATTATTTTTTCATCCGCAACAGCGGAAGTACGGGACATATTATTATTGTCTGGCTGCAACAGTGACTGCATCGATAAAACTGGGCATTCACATATATGCATACTGTACACATGAATGCATAAACGTGTGTGCATTCACATACACTCTTCAAGGAGATTTTTATAAACGCTGTAATATTGCATGTGTGGACAGATAAGCAGCATTTTTATTTCTCCAAGCTGCGAGGAGCTTCCAGACATTTGCTAGACTGTTTGTATTATCATTTATTTATCGTGTTACTGGCATGAGACCGGTGACCCTCAGTACCAACACAGCCCCGGGGTTTAAAACTACTTGTGCTTCTCTGTGAGGTGAGACCCTGCACCTTGACTTCTGAAAGAGAGTGAACTTCGGCTGTTGCAAACAAATGAATATAATTATTGATATAATCCTGCACTGAGCCTGTGCTTTCAAAATGTATGTCTTTCTATTTAAGCATCAGATTGAAATTTCACAATGTAAGCCATTTAGAGTGATTTGCTTTTATTACATTAAACGTTTACAAGTAATTTTGTTTGTGTTTTCAATTTGAAAATCGATTGAACAAATGGTGCACGGATTAGAGACAAATAGGTGTGTTGTTGAAAGATCAAAAATGAATATTGCCCTTCTTAAATGTCCAGAAATGCATGGATAGAGTGGGTCCTGCTGTTTTTTTTTTTTTTTTTTTTTGTTGAGGCCAAATGAGGTGTCTGTCTGAGCAAGGCCGGTTACATAACAGCAAGTGTAGGCAGCGCGGTCCAGCTGGGAGAGTACGGATTAGGAAGAACTGGTCCTACAGAGATCTAGGTTAATTAAAGCTGTTTTTGGGTGGGCCGGTGACCTGCCCATGGAGACGCACAGAGGCACTCACCCCATCTGTTATCGCACTGCAACACATAGACATAGCAACATTATTATCAATAGCACACTCTCTTTTTTTTGGCTATATCCAGCAGAGAGACATTATCGCAGCGTGAGGTGGTGCTGAGCCTAATTATACTAATTATAATTTCAGCATCAGCATTTTTACCCCCAACAGCTCGATTCTAGTTTGGGCTAAATGTTACTGGGTTTGTGTACCTTTCCTCATACTGTATAAATGACACTATGAACACAGTATTAGAGAAAGGATAATAGGTAAACAAACAAACTATTGACATGTGACTACCTGTAGCCTAATAAATGGCCCACAGCTTCATCTTTTAATACCATCCATGAACCTTTCTCTAGATTTTTAGAGCTTGGTTTGATTAGGACTACAGCTGGATTATTGAAAGCAGCTTTACTTGTGTACAAGTCGCTATGGCCTGCATTGACTCTGATATATTAGAGCATATGAACCATCTTAGGCTCTGAGATTCTCACTATTCTGCTGGTGACAAATCAGGACTAATGATAAACGTCCCAACGGGTCTATGAACCAGTGTCTTTTAATGCACCACACAGATGAGGCTACATACAGACAACTGCATAGGGTAGCCGGGTAGACTAGTCCGACGCACATAAGCTCGGCTTCAGCCTACTCCTTTTGAGCCTATTGTGATGAAATGTTTAAAGAGGGGGTATTATGCTTTTTTCAATCACATAGCACCAGTCTATAGCATACTACAATGATGACGTAACCTTCTGTTGGTCTGTATATGCAGTAAATTAAAATAACTGCCTTGAATAAAATTGCTCTCTCAAAATGGCTGTTCTGAACGTCTTGAAATAGGCCTCTGTCTCTTTAAGAAGCTTTCCGACACGCCCCCTTCAGCACACTGCTGTGGCATCTAAACAACAACACTGTGCGGGGAGGGGGCTCTGCTGAGCTGAGGAGCAGTGGTTGGTGGCTTGGCTGGTGACGAAAGGTCCAGAGGCGTCTCCAGGAGGTGGGGGCGTTCCTAGGGGGACTGAGGCATAGCTACACCTAAAATGGCTGCCGTCTAAGTTTTTACTGATTACTCAAAAATATGTGAATGAGCCAAGGCAACACTCCAGGTATTTGTTTAATGAGGGAATGATATAATAACATGATATAAAGCTGGAAAAAGTCGATTTTACATAATACCCCCTCTTTAACTGTAAGAATATGAATTTAAACAGCTTAATCAATGTGGCTTGTTGTGCATGTTTTAGGTCTTACAAAGCCACAAAGTGAGTTGGGTTTTGATGAGAAAAAATATCCATATTTGTCTGTTTCCCCCTCAGAGGAAAGGATGAGCTGAGAGATGGTATCATGGATTGAAATGTTGCTATAGGGAAAGTCAAATATGCACAGAGGATAAAAGAGGCCATGAATATAGGACGTATGAGGAAATGAAAATGCAGCTGGAATTTTATATGATGAAAAGTGGGTTTATTTATCTCAATCCTGTTTGCAGCCACTGCGAATAAGAAATTGATGGATTTTGTTTTCAACCTGGGATGAATTTCAATTTTTAAGAGCATCTATATCTGCCGTATATGTCCTGGCCGGCTCACTGTAACAAGCCTTGCATCATTTTCTCCTGTGTATCCTTCAGGGTTTGCTCGGTCAGTACTACATTTTACTTGTACTTTCTTTGCTCATGTCAGTCTCTTTCAGCATTTCTGTCTCTCTCTTTTTCAGACTTCAAATCCCCGGAGCGTGTTTTGGATGTCCATTGGACGCAGCCTGCCAGGCAGCTGTGTGTAGTTGGTCGTCTGCCATCTCAGAGAATTTTTGGCAGCCTACTATCTGTTTTGTTTAGAGGAATTAAAAGAGGGAGGTAGAGAGACCCCTGTTTTCAGTTACCAGACGGGGCTTGTATCAGGACGTGCCCTTGGTTGTCACATGGAACGCACAGAGACAGAATGTCCTTGAACTGGAAGATTTTGTTATTCCCTACACAGCAGAGTGGTCACTGTGCCCTTCGCCTGCCCACTATGCACTGAACATTGTGTTACTTGTGTATAATACTGTATTGTAACTTACCTATCTCTTTGCCTTGGATGTGGTATGTCAGGCCAAGAATGAAGCTTAAACAAGAATTTGATTTTGATGTTATGCATTTTGATAGAGCAGGGGTCCAACCTTATTTACCTTGTGAGCTAACCTTTATGTACTGTAACAAAACTTGCAAAGAGCTATGTACTCATTACAACGCAAATAAGGCGGAATTCACTCTGAATATTACTATACTGGACTTCTATACGTTACTGACCTGAATGTTTGGAATTTGTGTTCAACATGTTCAAAAGGGAAAAAATGCATCTCCATTGTGATTCATGTAGAAATTAGACTTGTGCTTCACAGCTAGAAGGTCCCGAGTCCAGTTCCTGGCCGGACCAGGTCTTTTTGTGTGGAGTTTGCCTCTCCCTGTGCCTGTGCGGCCCCCGGGTACTCCGGTTTCCCCTACTAAAATCATCTACAATAGGCCAGGTGAGTGAAAGTGTGTTTGAGAGTGTGAGTAGGGGACGGCGGATGGAACTTAGCCCACCCATGGCTACAATTTGACATGGCGTGTTTACTTGCCCAGAGTTCCATGGAAATGCACAGCTCCAAACAAATAAACTATTCAATTAATAAATAAAAATATGGCCTGTCCACAGTGTGTCTTCTGTCGTTGACTTGGCCGTCTCTGACCATTACTGTGTGTTTTTTTTGTTTTTTTGTTTTTTATGTCACCAGTTTTACCCAGCGGGAAACCTCGGTAAGAGCTGTGAGGAAACGTCATCTCACCGCTGAAGTGGCTGCAAATTTTAGAGGTTTTGGAGAAATTTTATTATTGAAAATTTTAACAGCAAACTCAGGTCAGCGCTTGATTCTATCGCTCCTTTAAAATTCAAGAAACTCCCCACAAAACCAATTCCTCCATGGAGGAATGAGGACATTAAACAACTCAAAAGACAATGCAGGGTGGCAGAGAGAAAATGGAGAAAAAAACTAAATTACCATAAACTACCAAATATTCCATAAGAAACAAAGAAACAATTATTTCTCAAAAATTATTAACAATAATAAAAACAATACCAAGGTACTCTTCTCTACAATAGAACATCTAATCAATCCTGATTTTAACAAGACCAACTGTACTCCAAGTGACTCCCTTTGTGAGGCGTTTGCAGACCACTTCAGGGGAAAGATAGACACTATCAGATGTAATACTTTATCTACTCAAAATAATACGGTTTTAAGTGCATCTGGTTGTCTATTGGTTCCAGAGGAAACACAGTTTTGTCCTGTGTTGGCGCTCTGTGGCTGTGGCCGATGGGCTGCTCTCGGTGGTGTTTCCTCTTTCGGTTCATCTGTACTCAGCCTTATGTACCCCACTTTATGTCCATTTTTATTTAAGACTTCTAACTGCTGGGCTGTCTGTATGTATATGTGTCTGTGTGTCTGTGTGTGCGGGTGGGGGGAGGTAGGGGGTTGTTGTTATTTATGTATATTAGCTGGTGGGGACGATTTTAATGATACATTTTGTATGAAAAGCGCTTTATAAATAAAGTTTGATTTGATTTGAAAGAAAAATTAGCCAAGGTCGTTCACATTCATTCCATACCCTGGTAAACTACATACAGCCTCAGCCGCCTTTTAGCAGAAGCGTGGCTGCACACATCTGTGCCAAAAGACCGACGACCACCACAACCACTCAGTCACTCACAAACCACCCAACAGGGTGTTCCCTCACAGTTTCCCATCCAGCCAGGCCCATCTCTGCCTCGCTTCAGAGATCTTAGGAGATCGGGCATTCACAAGGTGCTATTCACAGAGGAATTGTCTAGATATTTGGCAATAGACATTTTAGGCCCTAAAAGACAACAAAGTACAGTTTTTGTTTTGTTATCAGCTGGACTGCGTTGTTTTGAATTGATCACCAGTAGGGCTTTTCCACCAAGGTGCTGGTTCAGAGCTGGTGCTGGTGCCAGGTTGGTACCGTACAGACTTGGTTTTCCACCAAAATGAGAGCTGGCATTAAGCCTATTGCCATAGCAACGGTTTTGGAAGTCAACTGTCACATAAAACATGGATAATAACATCTTACAACAGCCATTTCTGGTCATAAAATACATAAAATAAGTTCATGCTCCAGCATCCGTTAACATTTTGATTTCTTCTTTCTAACTGCTCCCTCTGGTTTTAGCTGTAGCTAAAGAGCATAAAGCAAAACAACAGTTAGTTTTTTTTGGCTTCTCCAGGAAGTTATAAGCACCAACTAACTAATATTGTTTGTCGGACGGGGAAGCCACACCCTCAGCCGCTGACATCTCTGGTGCTTGGTCCAGCTTTTAACTGGTTCCTTGTTTTTAGAACCAGTTTTTAGCACCATGAGCCAGCATTTTTTCAGTGGAAAACGAAAGAAGCGGTTCTGAAACTGGAACCGGCCCAGAACCAGCTTGGTGGAAAAGGGCTACAGGTGAAAGTGACACATTATGAAAACTTCTACTACCATGAAACATTTAGTACAGCAGAAAGCTTATGCCTGAAATCAAGAAATTTACTGTTAAACCATCATACCATGCCTTAGATACACTTAGTTTAGATAGATAAAGTTATGATGTCTATTTAATGATAAACTCAAAGAAGATTCATTGTAGTAATCCATAGGTAAATGTTGTTTCTTGATGCTGTTTTGAAACTTTTCTTTGGATGGAAAATGTAACTATTATTTTTATTCACGCAAGAGTACAGTAGAAATGTTAAAGTACTGTATGGATAAAATACTCTAAAAAGTACAATTACTTTTAAAAGTTACTTAAGTCCATGTACTTGAGTAAATGTAATTGAGTACTACCCGCCTCTGGAATTGAGCTTTTTTTGTTCATTTTTTGTTTTGTTTTTTTGTTTTCTGAATTATTATTTTGGATACAGACGGATTGTGCAGTATCCCGGGAAATGTAAATGTTTATTATATTGATTACGGGGTAGGCGTGTATATATAAGCTTCTGGCTTCAGCCTACTCCTTTTTTTGAGCTCCTGTAATAGAATAATGTGAATATGAATGTTGTTAAAATGTAAACTGCTCAAAAATAAATAAATAAACTAAACTAAACTAAACTAAACTAATAGGTGGTTCCCAATGCTAATAAATCCTTTCAGACATGTTGTAGAGAATTTGCTTGCGATCTCCTGTAGTATTATTCTGTTGTATATGAATTATGATTACATTAATTATGATTTTGTAATATCTTTGGAAAACTAAAGAATGAATGTACAAAGGTTGTATCTGCCATTGCACTGTCCTCCACTGTCTGCTGCTCAAAGAAAAAATGTGAAACAGCCGTGACCGCCTGACTGGCCTTGTCTGCTGGTGACAGTGGTCGATTAACACTGGGGTCTGTGTGAACATGGGAGTCAGAAGAGGTCAAAGAGCAAATCTTGTTTCAGTGGAGGACGTGATGGTCCATTGCCTTGAGAAGGTGCTCTATTACATCTGGGTTGAGAATACACTGGGGATACACATGTGATCTTTTGAAATGGTCATGGGGCTACAGTGTAGTGATGGGTCTGTCGCGAACGAGTCGGTGCAAAGAGCCGGCTCTTTTTAAGTGAACGGTGAGCGCCTAGTCTCACAAGTGAGCCGTTTATTTATTTATTTATTTTAAGGTTGCATGTTTACCAAGCGCTACATACACTGCTCTCTCCTACATTAGAGACGAATAGAGAAGGACAAAGACTAAAAGAGAAAGAGAGTAAGAGAATGGGTTTGGGGAGAGAGGGAGAAAGGATAGGCAAAACATCTGCAGCTGCAGCCCGTCCTCAAGGAACCTCCAGCAGCTACAGACTGAGCAGGACCAGGGGCGGAGCTGACACACGCAGCAGAGGGACTGGGGAGAAGCTATGGGAGAAACACTAAGGATTTTGACTGTAAATAAGTACATTATGTACCAGCCTTAAAAGTGTGTGTGTTGCTATAATAAACAATGGCTCCACCACCTGGAAAAGTCAACTTTGATTCCTAAAGAAAAAACACCACCACTATAAGCCAATATCACTTCATTATAGCAATGGGGAAAAAAATATTATTCTGTTCTTTTTTATTTCTTTCTTGATTATACTGTAGTTGTTTTGTGCAGGGAGTAGTCGAAAAGCTCAGTTAACAAGCCATGCATCAAAACCTCCCCTAAATTTAAACTGTATTATGTAAAAACATGAAGAGCCATTTGGGAGCCAAACGAGCCGGCTCTTTCGGTTCACCAAGAGCCGAAAATCCCATCACTACTATAGTGCTATATACTTGACTGCTATAGACTTTTCCTTTGTTGCTCAGAGGGAACTCCAGAAGTGATTCAATGTCCACCTGTGTGCACATTAATGATAACTATTTTCTGTTTTATTCACACATTTAGTTATGAGCAATGAGCAAATTGTGTTTCCTCCCAGTTAAATATAAACTGTAAGTGCAATGTGGATGTAATGGCATTATATGAATATAATTTATGCAAAGACAATGGCTGAGAAAAAAACATGATGTAGCCTCTGTCATCAAATGAGTCCATATTGTGTTCTTGGTTTAATTCATTTGAAAAAAAAAAAAAAAAGTCAGTCTTCTTCATTTAATGCATATGGAAAAGGCTTTGTTTTGCCAGCCCATCCACTTGAACATAAGTGGATGTGCAGACAGGCGTGCTATTTGCTGTTCCCACACAGAGAACTATAGACCATTATATGGCTGCTGGCCAAATAGCTCTCTGGGTTATATGTGCTTTCTTTACAAACCAGAATTGCATCACTGGAAGGATTATGAAGGTGGGATTTAACTTCGCCAAATTGTCTTCCCTGGAATTGTGAAAACTTGGCCTGACTATGTGACAAAAGTGTGTTGCAAAAATACAAAACAGCATTTTGCATGAGGGGGCAGAGGCTAATGAACAACTGCTAGCACTAATTAGGAGAGATTGTTCACTCCAAAAACAACGGCAACTTTGGGCAGGATCAACTCTTGCGCTGAAACTTTTACCCAAGGCGGCAGGAAAGTAGGCTATAGAACTTGAACACTTCTTTGTGTAGTCGACAGTTCTGTGGAAGTAATTATGTTGTGTACCACTGGATAAAGAAACAACCATCCATATCCATACAACAGCCGAGAAAAGGTGAGACAAAGCGCTCGCCGTTACTAATCATTATTGATGGAGATTCACTTTCACTTAGCAACCGACAGCTGCTTCTGCCCTCATGCTTGCAAGTAGGAGACTGCCTGTGCGCTGCTATTGGCTTCCTTTCATGGCCCGTTGAGCCAATCAAGGTGACAGTGTGAAAGTCCGCTGTCGGCTGTGGCTCAGACCTTTGTGGAGTCTTCGTGCGAAATTTGGTGCAGTTCCACTCAACTCATATTTCCCCCCAACTTCAAAGCAAAGGGGGGTTTGGGAAAGAGTGTCAAGATTAAATTCACTGTCATCTGCATTAAAGCACTGGAGGGCAGGCAGAGGCAGGCTGTCAGCTCCGGACATGGATCATTTTAGGTTCATTCCGAGTTTCTGCTATTGTCGATGAAGTTTTAGAGCAACTTTATTTATAGCACTTTCTTTACAGATGGTTCTAGGGCATTTGTGGGCGACAAATAATGTTAGCCTTAAATAGAGAGTCACTGGTATTATATTGTGGATGTCAAAAGGATACAAGTATTTATTTTTTAAAAGAAGAGAACAGCACCAAATGGGTAAAATATCGCTAACTCCAACCAATGATAAATATTAGGGGTGTAACAATGCACCGTGCCATGGTACCAACATGACGGTGCAAGTTTTAGTCTATAGTTCTTAATATTTATGCTGGGTTTACACATAACGACAAGTCATGAATGCCACAAATCCACATTTGTGGCTGAGGATCACAAGTGACCATGTGTGAGTGGAATTTGATGATTCAGGGTAGCGGTTTCACGCGGCGCCACAAACTGTTGGGACCTGTTACTATGTGTTACGATTAATGGCACAATTATTACGCATGGTCACCAATATGTATCCTGCACTGTTGCGGGCAGTCGCGGGTCATTGGGAATTGTCGCTTTCTGTCAGAAATCTGCCAAGAATCGGGCGTATCACATTCTCGTTTGCTCCTTCTCGCTCCTCTGGTCCCTTGTGGTGCTGCTTTGTCCTCTAGCTCCAGGTATGTCATATTAAATAATAAAGCTTCCAAATGCCATTTCAAAACCTTCTTCTGCCGCTGTCAGGCCGTCAGCTACGTACCTTACACTTACTATTACAATTATACATTTTTTGCGCTGCATCCACATGCTCCATCGTATGCCTTTTCTACTCTGTTCTGTTCATGGTTCATGGGATCCACTGTGCCGCATAGCTATGAATATCCATAGACGATTCTATTTTTGATCTTTATTAATCTTCTTACATGCGTAGTCAGGGCTGTTACATCTCACTTGGTCTTTTCTCTGCAGCCAGCAGCCGTTTGATTAGTTGATAACTTCAATTAGCGAAGTTACATTATTTTTCATCTCTTCTGTGGACACTGTCAACCTGCAGAGTGCGTGCTGCATCTTCATCAACATCGACATGGGTTCATTGTGCATCAGAGAATGCAGAGATTGCCAGTGCTAGTTTCATTTACGAGAACAACGGGCATCCACAGAGGTGAGAGCCCAGTGGGGTAGGTGGATTTTTAGCTCTAACATACAATGAGATCGGCACTCAATACTACTTCTCTAACTATGCAAAGTCTGTTTCTTATTTGTAAAATTTAGACAATGGCGTTTTCATTATTATTATTATTATTATTCATATTATATTATATTAATTATATTATATTTTCATTTCATTGAATTGTTTATTGATTTCATTGAATTGTTTATTTGTCAATTCTGTTCCATTTATTATTTTCATTTCTAGTTATATCCATTCCTTAATGCCCAGTGTGCAGCTAGAAGAACAGTTAAAGATCTTTGATTATTATGTGCATTTGCTACTTCTTTTAGTCATTTTTTTCAGCTTGTTCTTTTGTTTGTTCATTGTTTTTCGTTTATTATAGTCATTATTTTAGTTATTTCTTCATCTGTTTATTTTCAATCTCTTTTGTTCTTATATTTCTTTCTTTCTTCCATCCATTTGTTTGTTATTATTGGCACGCAGTTGAACTGTGAACAACCAAACATAGCTTCTCATCGAGGGCAAACAGAATTGAAGGGTTACTTGATCCACTTTGCTATTATAAGAACGAATGGGTCTGTGAGAAAACATAACTCACGGGAGAACAAAGGTTAGAGACCTGCAATACATCTGTACAATAAACGGTGTATTATTTCGTTGCCTTGGTAAAATGATGACCATAGTTATCAGCTTTAAAAAAGAAAAAAAAGAATAATAAATACTGTATTATATTTAGAGGTGACCTGGTCGTAACAAGCCTTCTAATGAAATGGTCTCAATGGTAAATGTCAATGTTGACACTGGAGGCAAAGTGAAGTGTCTTGCCCAAGAACACAACGGCAGTGTGCACCTGTAGGAGCTGGGATTCTAACCCCCGACCTTCCGATCAGGAGACAACCTGCTCTAAAATCTGTGACAATGTCGCCCTGAGGACATAGCCAATGATACCTAAAATGCAGCAGTGTTGAGAGTAAAATGAGAGAAAGATCCCAACACCAACGACACACCATCTGAAATAGGCACTCCGAGGGGGAGTAGGACAGGGGACAGCATGTGACATCAATGTCCAACGTGGTGTTTTAGAGCCGGGCGACGGCCATACTGCGTTTTAATACTCTATTATGTCAGATCTAGATCATTTCTCATTAGAGACAACCTACCTTTCCCTCTCTCCCTGAACAGCTCCCCACCATCAAGCACACTTTATTGTTTTGCCACCCCTGAGTCATAGATAATCTTCATTTCAGTAGAACTATTTTCAGTGTATTGCCAAATGAAGGACTTGAGAATTACTCACGGCACAGATTAATGATGAGGCGGACCCTATCAGCAGTAAGAACATTGTTTATAATGAGATGGTAAACATATGTTCATGCCAGTGCAGCAGCTTCCCATCACCCTAATTGGCTCAGTGTGGAATTTCCCGCTCCTGTTGGTTCTCTCCAGAGTGAGGGATGGGGCGCGAGGGCGGGGGTGGGTTGCGCGTGGGTGGTAGGTGATATAAAGCGTGACGTCGTCGTCGTCGTCGTGTCCAAGTGGTGTTTTAGAGCTAAGGGAAGCCCACGCAAACACAGGAGAGAGATGACGCACATGATAATCCCATGATCACTCAATGTTAGAACAATGATTTACGATCGCACAAGCGGTGTGTACAACGACATAAGGATTGTGTGAAGATAATGGTATTGCCCCATCTGCTTTTTTGGGGGTTGTATCCAATTGTTACGCATACTCTATATCCTTCCTATGCAAGGGTATTTGCTTTCATTATACCTGTGCAAAACTGTCATCACCCGCAATCAACAGTAAATAAATTTGATGTATTCATAATGTGCTGACTGATGGCTGCCAACAACATTATCCACGGGTCAGAAATGCCATTAAACAGCCAAAATGATGGCCAGCTAGTAATTATTGATAGTAATGATCTTTCTGCTGTTGCACAAAATGACCAAAATATCAGCAATGGGAGTGGAAGGTTGACCAAAAAAAAAAAAAGCCTTGAAGATTACTTGTAATCCTCAATTCTAATTGAATCCTTGGACCGATTCTCGACATACAGTGAAAAGGGCATGACAACCTTTCCCTGGGGGACACAACTCCCTGTGGAGGTTACCATGCAACTAACTGAATGTCTCCTGGAGTATTAGTAATAACCACCAAAAGTAACTGCCTGGGTTAGAAATGAAGCAAAGATGGCGCTCTTTTTACTTACAGAAGAACTACCTTAAATTCAAAATGAACAAGTGAATAACATCCGCTAAAGTATTCTGTTGTGGCATTTTCAGGGACTTCAACTAAACAAAATATATTTCACTTTCAAGCCATGGGTTAAGGGTGTAATTTTAGTATATTACAATAATTGCGACAGTGGCGCAGATGGTAGAGCGGGTCGTCTCATGATCGGAAGGTCGTGGGTTCGAATCCCGCCTCCTGACCGTGCACATTGTCGTTGTGTCCTTGGGCAAGGCACTTCACCCACATTGCCTCCAGTGTCTGCCTACACTGGTAGCCCCTAGGAGAGACCAACAGGCCCGGTTTGAACCGTGAGGCCGTCCTTCCGTGGACCCACCACCTGCAGAAGGAGCCATGGGGGGCTGGTGCAATGTGATTTGGGCAGCTCCGGCGGCTGCCCCCACGACCCGGCAACGGACAAGTGGAAGAAAATGGATGGATGGATGGACAATAATTGTAATTATTCAATCTTTGTTAAGGACACAAAAATATTGAGTTAACCGAAAGGCAATATAAACTTACTGACATGTGTAACACTGACAACAGCTGTCAGGCTCATTGTGCATTGTACGAAAAAATGAATTGATAATAATTACCGTGCCAGGAGGGTACAGTCGGGATCCTGGCTAAACAATAGACAAAGTATGATTTATGCATATTTTGAGAGAATAATCAGTCCTGCTGTGGCTGAATAATGTTCAGAGAGGAGACTGAGCAAAGGTTAAATGTATCTTAGCTAAATGAGTCCCATCAGCCTGTAATAATATAGGTGCCATTAATCATAACTTTACACATAAGACACATGTGAGAGACGGAACAGGCAAAGGCAAGTATACTTTGTGTGTCTGATGTCTGCACTTAAGAGTGGGCTGAGAAAGTTTTCAGACCTCTTCAAATTATTTTTATGTTAATACTAAATGCATCATCTCTTTCTATTGGTAAACATTTGCATGGATCACCATACAGTACGATACCTGGCAGGCGGCATGGTGAAACTGTGGTAAATAATATGTACAATAGGCTCCCGTCTGGGGCTGGGATATCCATTGAAAAAGGGATTCTGAAATATCAGTGGGACTTTACTGAGATGTACCCAAGCATGAACACGCTGTTTTGTGTGTGAGCGTTCGGAGGAGAGTGGCCCTGGCGCAGCTTGACTGCCATGTTTCCATCAGTCGATTTGAGGATTGTGGCTAGTGTACAAGAAAAAGTGCAGAAAAAAGCTGTAGACAACATCTGAATGTCTAAAGCAGGAGACGTTTAAAACCATCAGTCCAGGCCTAAAGACAATTGAACAGTCAACGTATGAACATTGAGTATCCAAGTCTGATTAAGCTCCCACTTAAAGAGGTTTAAAAACTGTGCGAATGTTAGGGTTAGGGTTCATAAAAAGAATATTTTAACCCTAACCCTATATTAATATGCCTTTAACACCTTTAGCAGAGAGTCCTCCAATAAGTCCCTGCCGACTATTGGACAGACCCAAATCAAAAGACACATGAGGTTTAGCAGAAAAACAATAAAGTGATGGGCAGCACTGGTGCCAAGTAAGCTGGGCCATGATTGATAACCCTTGAAAAAGAGATTCTGAAATATCAGTGGGACTTTCCTGGTTAAATAAATACATGTATACAAATAAATAAAAAATTAAATACATTTTAAATGTAAGAGACTTGGAAAAATATGAATAAAATTACGTTCAAAGTGACATTCACATTTATTCCATTAGCTCTCTTTGATGAACATCAAAGGTCTGGTGTAATTCCATTCATTTCCCGATCATAATAAAATACTACACTTACATAAATAGAGTATAATTACTAGCTTATTTCCAATCAATGTTCTTGTACACTGTATTCAATAAAATAATGTATAAAATAGTGTTTTTATTATAAGACAAACCTGAACGGAACTAAACTATCAAATCTTTAAATAAATTGAAATTGTACCAAGAAAGTTTCATATGTCTCTGTTTCACCTAAGTAAAAAGTGAAAAACGTGGTACAGACTTATGACCATGTAATTGTTGACCATCTTGCCAAAAATGTAATCAGTTTTTTGCTGCAAAAAGTGTTCTTTCATTTTATGCTCTCACCAGATGGACCTCTTGCATCTTCATTGTTCAACAATGAGAATCTGTCTCCACTGCTCTTGGCCCACGTGTCCCCTGCTTCACTTGTACATCACGGATAATTACATATAACACAGTTATATGTGGCTGGTGCAGGCCATTTATGCATGCTTTCCCACCAGTTTGTTCTGCAGACAATATAGCTTGAAGCCATCCACACAGTGAAAGCTTGTTTCATGGCAGGAAGCCCCCACCTGCCAGTGAGCATAATCTAAATTGTTAACTGATTCGCCAGGGCCAGGAGGTTTTAGTGCACATAATCATGCTGCTCTTCGATTTGAATTTAAAAGCCGCACAGTACAATTAAATTTGGACATAATTAGAAAAAGGCTTCTACATAAATACAGCTTCACCTCTGTGTTTTTCTCTGTTTCTTTAGAGCAGATTATTTACTTTTGATTTGATTTGAAAAAAGTACAGTATGTATTTTATAATATAATAAAATAATGAAAAATATGTGTGTCGTTGATTTTCTTTCTCATTTGATAAGTAAGCAAAAAGTTGTGAAATGCAGTCCTCCACAGGGAGTCGTGAAAGAGCGTTAGTCATCAAAAGCAAGAAATTGGATTTTCAGTATTCTCTACTTGAGATGTACCCAAGCATGAAGAACTCTGTTTATTTGCTTTAGTAAAATTAGATGCAGCATGTGCCTATTGGTGTATCACTGATATAACAAACACAATGTTGCAGTATTGATCTCAGCTCAGTTGTTGAAGTGTCCTTGGGCAAGACACACTGTATCACCCATTTGTTCTGTGTCAGTTTGGTCTGTGAGTGTTTGGAGGAGAGTGGCCTTGGCGCAGGTTGACTGCCATGTTTTCATCAGTCGATCTGAGGATTGTGGATACTGTACAGGAAAAAAGTGCAGAACCAAAGCTGTAGACAACATCTGAATGTCTAAAGCAGGAGACGTATGGACATTGAGTATCCAAGTCAGAATAAGCTCCCGCTTGAAGTTAAAAACTATGCGAATGTGAACAAAGGTTTTAGTCTTAGCTTAAGGACACACAGTTCCATGGACAAAGGGCATATGCGTTCCATTAGTTAAATGTAATTTATATGTTACAAAAATATGATTCATCATTCATTTAGGGTTCATAAAAAGAATATATTAACCCTATATTTATATGCCATAACACCTTTAACAGAGAGTCCTCCAACAAGTCCCTACCGACTATTGGACAGACCCAAATCAAAAGACACATGAGGTTTAGCAAACAATAAAGTGATGGGCAGTGTTGGTGCCTCTGCCAAATAAACTGTTCTATGAAACCTATAAATATAAATGGATTGTTACAGACTACGCATATACGCTTAAGTGGCTTCAGTTACCTGTTGCCACCTTATGTGTGCTATTTTATGGGAAGATGCTTGTGGCGCATCGGGGGGCTGCAAACAAAAATCTACTGTGACGCTACAGCGTTCCCAGGACGGGACCCACAGCAACACTAATACGGGGAAACACTAATTAGCGTGAGGATGAAGGACCTAAGCACCAGCGCCGGAGTCAACAGAATACGAAAGCTAACACAAGGCCAGAGAACGGATAACATTAAACTGGGCCCTTTTATTGTGTGCCCTGAGCGGGCATGCGGAAACAACACTCACACAAAAATAAGCACATCATCACACATACCAAGAAAGACAACGACAATTGTTGAAGTTGCAAGATTTATTGGTGACAGTAAACAGAAGAGTCCCCAATTTCCACACAATGAATTAGAGGGTAATGTTGGGCAAATGTTAATGGATAGTAATGCTCAAGCGAGACGCTATTATACCAAGAAAGAATTATGCTATGTACTGTGGCATTGTCAGTTTTACTGAAATGTATTTTAAATAATTTCATTCTAAGTATGTAGTTTAAATATGGAAACGGTCAGCAGATGGCGCCAGCGCCCAATTAGTATAAATACCACCCTCACTCCTACTCCCTCCGTCTTCCTCACTGGCGTTTCCGGCCTGGCTAGGCTGGGCACAGGGTGTGCGTCGTGTTCTATGGGTCCAGCGTCACGGTTGGTTGAGAGCCTCAACGCGCACCACTCCATGGCGTCCATTTGCCCTCTCGGTGTGTTGCGGTCTGGGGTCTGCCGGGGTCCTCACGTGCTATCGAAGCGACGGTGGACCAGGTCGCCATACTGCTGTCTAGCTTCCTTTTTGTTTTGTTTTTGAACATTTGTAAGACAAACAAGCTAACGTGAACAAACTGTGGAAGCTACTGTGATCCAACTGAACGCTAATACTGTATGTACCACCTACAAAAGGAAATGTCTAATGTGGACAAACGTTTGAAATAAGAACTAAAGATAAACATACAACATAGAAATAAATATGTAAAAGGAACATGCTGCCTCTGTCCTTTTTGGGCAGAACCTGAGTACCTTATTTATTTTCCAGTTATACTGGATGGCGTTGTCATGGCTTTTAAAGTTAGAATATACCACCACCACTTGTAATGCTACAGTACATTAAGGCCCAGTACTCTAAATTCTCAGACAGATACCTTCCCCACCAACTTCTCAGTAAATATGTGTTTATCGGGTAATCAAAATGTTTTTTGCGGTGTCACCATCTATAAACCATCTGCCTCATGTTGCACTCCATTAGTTAGTTTGTTTTTCCTCATAGGCCAGAAGTTCTGTATCTGCACTCCTCCTCAGGCATGTTAACAAAAGGATGTCGACACTTTTAGCTAACAAAAGAAAGAGCTCAAAGTTATTTGGTGTATCAGTAGCGCACTACACAGCACAGTCAAAAAGAGTTCATTTGAGGATGTGTGTCCTATCACATATTCTGATTCACAGCCAGCTGTTCACATCTGACAGTGCCCTGAGCTGTGGACTTCCAAGATGGCAGCCATAAAATGTGTTGGATTACCTGAATTCACACTGTCTAAGACTCTTAAGATTTGTCTTAAACATAATTGTATAGGCCGGCCAGCCAGACTACAAAAAACAAAACAAAAAACTACTTTTTATTAATGCATATTTGACCTTTACTAGCCTGGTCTTACCATACCCTCGTACTCATTTCGATTACGATTTATTATTCCTAATTCTGTCTTCCTGCCAAGACAACGTAGTCTGTGATTGGATCAATATATATATATATTTTTTTTTAGATTTGGACGGTTTTGAACAGAAACAAAAAGCAGGAGTAGATGGCTGGGTGGCCAGGCTAACAACATTGCACCTAACATTGGAAAACTTTTTTTTTTTTTTTTAATGAACCAAAACCTGAAAGCTTTCTTTGTTGTTCATGGTCAGTCCCTCTACTCTGCTGTGCAACCAAAAGTGGTATCTTTTTTGTCAGATTTTGAAAAAGGCTTGTACTCTTTTTTTGTCATAATGTATGTATCATTGCCTCTCAACAAGAATAATCATCAAGCTAATTATCTTCCTGAATCAAGATCAAATTGCCCCAGAAATAAGTCTGCCTTGTTTTATTGCTTTAATAGCATCCCCACTATCTGC
Organism: Neogobius melanostomus; assembly: GCA_007210695.1. NCBI lineage: Eukaryota > Metazoa > Chordata > Actinopteri > Gobiiformes > Gobiidae > Neogobius > Neogobius melanostomus. Next base: position 5,209,375 of record VHKM01000006.1, on the reverse strand, counting down.
TTAATAATTCCTTAATGATACAGATCCATACAGATTGTAAATGTCTTTTCTCCCTAAACCCTCTTTAAGTTTTACAAATCTGCTTCAACAGTTGCCGTGAAATTGTGGTCTGACAAATTGAAAAGCCAATCGAAACCGTAACCTTCTAAACTGACTCTTAATATGTCATATTTTGGTTCTGCAACGCTGCAAAAGCTGGCGAGTCTGTACACAGCGGTAAAAGGTCAAAGAAGTTGCTTTGAAATGCCAGGCGCATCAACAAAGCTCGCCGAATCTTTAGCCTGCCCAAGTTTACGAGGATGGACACAGCGACTGCACTTCTCCCTTCTCTGAGAGCTGCTTGTTTGTTGGCCGTCGTCGATTACCACTTCATTTGTCAATCAGATTCTTGGCAGGTCACTGGAGGTTGCAGTGTGTTAATCAATGTGAAATGAGCGGCCACAGGCTTTCTGCCACACGCAAAGCTCTCAGTGGATACAGGGGGCCAGTTTGAAATGGGGAAAGCAGCAAGATTTCCTGAAGGGAAGGAGTGAGATCACTTTTGTAATGAGATGGTAAGAGAGGGGAAAAGGGCTGGGAGCTGGGATTTTTATTAATTTTTTTAGATCAAGGGGGGATTTCAGTGCCGACACAATGTCATAATTATTGGTGGCATTTCTCAATAACAATGTACACTGCATGCACAATTATTACGCTTGTGACATTTTGACCTTTTTTTTTCCTTCACATTTTCAAACGCCAAATGGTGTAGAAACTGAAAGGCTGTTGGGGCTGAAGCGTCCCAGGTGATGGTGATTTCAACCTGGATAGACTCACACAGCGATTAGGGAGATTTATTGACATGTGTATTAGTTTTGGCGATCAGACCCCGGCGGTAGACATCGATGTATAAGTTAGTGTAGATGAACGCTTGGAGTTAGGGATGTCTTCCCCGGAGCCTGGACACTGGTGGTGGTATGAAGACCCGGATGATGCAGTAGGTAGAAGCCTTTGACGAAGAGGCGGAGATGGGGTGGAGGTGGGTCACAGCGCAGCTGGGAAGCGAACGGACCTTGATTGCTGGGGCTTAAAAGCGGGACCGAGAGCGATGATTGGCTGCTACGAAGGTGCGGCTCTTACGCTGATGGCTGAGGTGGAGGTGTGGTCCTCTCAGGATCGATCATTGGCTGGAGGTTGATGACGCTGTGGTTTGTCTACCAGTTTGAATTAACGCCTAGGCTTCATGTTTGTAATAAGAGGAAGTGTGGTCAAAGCATCTCACTTCTTTCGCTATTGGCAACAACACTTTGATGTTTCTGTGGTGCCTCCCTCTGACCAGCTTTTAACAATTTGTTACTTTTCATTCATTTGACACTCTGATCTCATCAGTCCATAAAACCTTTGAAAGATCTGTCTTTAGATCATTCCTCACCCAGTCTAAACATTTCAGCTCATGCGTCTTGTTCAATTCTTGTTCAAGTCTTTGCCCGTTATTTTGCATATTTTTTGTCAACTCACTGCTTAAGAGCATGTTGGCTATTAACAACAAACGTTTGATGGTTGTGTGGTCCCGTCACAATATTTTTTTTAATTATTAATATTTCAAGAGGAGTGCATTCGTCTGACCAGCTTTTGACAATCTGTGATATTTCAGAGTTTTTCAGATGTGTTTTCCTTCACATTTATCTGAGGAACATTGCTGCATAATAATTCAGAGCGTAGACCTACTGTGGCCACACTTCCTCGCAGTACAAATGCCATCACCTGGGACGCTTCAATCCAACAGCCAGTCACCGCTTGGAGTTTAAAATGTGAAGAGAAAATAGCAATGAAAATAGCGAAAATAGCGTAATAATTGTGCACACAGTGTATAAGGGCTCATGTGAAAAAGTGGAGTCCCGCACTCTCTATGAAGCTTAACGTTGACCACCTACCTTCAAAAAACATTCGCCAAAGCTTCACTTCTACAGTGACTGGAGAGGGACAGCTGCTTGCTCCACAGACAAGAAGGTATGGTGTGTTTTGTCATCTACAATGGCTGATATATATTTACACTACATCTATTACATGATAGTTCATTGTTTGATTCCATCAGAAAAGAAGAAACAGCTCTGGACAAAGGTCAAGGACAAGGTCTCATTGTAAGGGGCATTGTTGGATATGAACCAGACATCCTCCCACATCACAGATCTAACCCAGGAGTGCAGACAGATCTTATGTTACCTCCGGTGCTGATTTTAGCCTTTACCTTAGCATGTGTTGAATAGTTACAACATCATCACCTTTTTCTATGTTTACAGGCATGTGGTTCATGAACATTAGAAATACACTTTGTTATTATTGATATTATAATACAGGCGCCTGATGAGCCTCAGCAGTTCCAAATTTGACTGTTGGTGAAGCATACGTTTCAGACAGTGGCTCCCAAATTTAAAATGCCTTCAAATAGACTTACCAAATTATATACATATCATTATATACATATCAAAATGTCATATCAGGCAAACTACCCTGACAATGTATTATCTGACATTCCCTAGTTGCCTGGCCTGCCAGACTACATGCTTTTTCAAAGATGCTTCTTCAAAGAGAAGAAGGGAAACGCTGGATATGACGCAGGAAACCTTTCAAAAACGCCTTTTTCCACGAGGAATGCTTACGACACTGTTTTATGCTCCGGTTAAAGGGTGTTTACACATTTCCGAATGATTTAAAAAAGACGAAAGAGCAGAAGAAAACCGCCGTGCACGCCATCTCTAATGTTTTGGAAGAGTGCAGTGACAGAGTCTCTTGGTGCGATGAACTCTTGCCTCTCTGTCCGTGAGTGGTCCGATAGTGGTCAATTGGAAAATGATGGATCTTCTTTTGAACAGAAAGGAGCATCTGGCTGGCCAGGCAAATTCACAAGTGGTAGGTCTGAGGGCTTGGCCACTGTCTTCAGTCTTTTTTGTATTATTATTATTATTATTATTCAGAATCTGGTGGTGTTATTTGTTCTATTTTCTACCTGCATGCCCTCCCCATAACATGGCTCTTTCCAGTCATTCTGTTCCAGTCAAGAAAAGGTTAACGGTTAAGGTGTTTTATTTGTTATTATACAACAACTGTACAATGAAATTTGCCCGCTGCATTTGATCCATCCTTCGACGCCGCTTGGACGACCCATAAGGAGCGGTGCGCGACCTCAGTGCAGCGCCCGGGGATGTGGAGCCAGGCTGATGGTCAGACTCGAACATGTTTTTAATGGTAGGGGAAACCAGAGTACCTGGAGGATACCTACGCAAACACGGGGAGAACATGCAATCTCCATACAGAATCAAACCCTTGATCTTCTGTGAAGCACGAGCGCTAAGCCTGTACGTTGCTGTAAAATGATTTGGATGTGTTCAAGATTATCCCATATCCTGAAAATGGATTTAAAAAATCCAGACTTTACTTTCATGTTAACCCAGACAAAGGTTGTAAAAAGGACTTGTTTACATGCACCTATACACACACTGCACGTAAACGCCAGTGAATATCTGGAGAACAAGCAACAGAAGAATAAGTGGAATAAACTGAAGTAATGATGAAAACTAGCCTTGGGGCAGCCTAGAGGCAGAAGCATCAGACACGGAGGGAGTCTGGTTCTTCCTGTCTCGATTAGCTGTGGAGATGGAGCAGGGCAGAATGGTGTCAGGAGAAAAGAGAGGAGTTCCACTGGATCAACAGTGATTGACTGACTGTTCCAGATTGTGTGGATGGATAATTCATGCGGAAATTAAATAATTGATTTGTGGTGTCATTCGTTCATACATGTATTAAAGATGTTTGTTTTTTTTCCTTTTCTGTCCCAGTAGAGACAGAACTGGGGGCGTGCGACAAATGCTCACTGAAGGGTCTCCAGGTAAACAACAGGATATGAAAGCACTGTTTATGAGCTGTTCCCAGCAGATAATACTGCACGGTTTGATCAACGCTGCAGGCACCATATAGAGTGTTGATGTGAGTTGTCAATACTGTATATGTGCACTTTTGATGTGATTCTTTTGATGGTTATTCTAGGCATTAAAGGAAATGCCTCTTCAGATACTTGGTGGTACCATGAACTGAGAACCATGTGGAAGAAGTAGGCTACTCAAAGTATCGCTTAAAGTTCAATGTAATCACACTTAATTACCTGATAGAACACTGCTATACACAAAAAACTGTGTAAATGACAATTACCTCTGCTGCTAGTACTACCTTTTTACTCCAAATATATAGGCTTTCTCTTGAATTTATCAATGTGAACTAAATTAGTCAGTGGCCATGCATAAAATATCCAATAGATATGAATATAAATTGGTACTACCATGTGTTGCTCTAATAATGTGGGAGAATTAGAAATTTTCAAATATCTTCGACTAATAAATCCTAATAGATGATAAAATCAGGCTCTGAGCCTGTGCTTTCTATTATCCCTCTATTTAAGCATCTGATTGAAAATCCGAAATAAGCCATTTCGAGTGATTTTGTTTTATAACATGACACGCAAAATGCTCATAGTAGACTTTTCTAATTTAGTTTTTGTTTTCGATTTGAACACCAATTGAACGAATGATAGACACGTTCATAACATACCCTCATTAAAGGAACAGGCCACCGTTTTACATACTGAGCTATGTTCTTACCTGAGCTTAGACGAGTTGATACGTACCTGTCTGGTCTTTGTGTGTGCCCTCGGCCATGCAAAATGTCCAAAGATGTTGTTAGCATTCGGCCTCTCCCAGTATATTCCTATGGCTCCAAACGGGGGTGAAGTTGGAAGCGACCGCGCTCTTCCACGGGCACGCACAAAGACCAGACAGGTGCGTATCAACTTGTCTAAGCTCAGGTAAGAACATATCTCAGTATGGAAAAACTATGCATCCTCAGTCACGCAAAAGACCAAAGATGTTGTTAGCATTCGGCCTCTCCCAGCATATTCCTATGGCTCGAAATGGGGTGAAGTTAGAAGCGACCAAGCTCTTCCACGGGCACGCACAAAGACCAGACAGGTCCAGTACATATCAACTTGTCTAAGCTCAGGTAAGAACATATCTCAGTATGGAAAAACGGTGGCCTGTTCCTTTAACCTTATTTAGTTTTTTTATAATGTGTTATTCATTATAACTGCATGCCCTTCCAGTAATTTCGGCCAATTTGAAACAGCAAAAGTTCAAGTTTCATGTGTATCAGTAATGGGAAATACACATACAGTATAGCAGATTATCTCTAAGGCCACACAACAGACATGTAAGAGGTATTGGTGCGTCATCTGAGCACTGTTATATAAGCTTTTGTTTCTTAGGCTGTCCATAATTTGGTGTGAATGAAAAATTAACTGGCACTAAACAAATGTTATTAGGGACAGTAGCGTGTCCTGAACATCTAAGATACAAGTTAGGTTCAGTTACGCTCTGCAGGCCTTAGTTATCACATGTACACACCTTCAGCTCATAATGATCTGCATTTCTCTATAATGTATGAAGGAATTCACCTTAATTTCCATTCACCTTGCAAATTCTGCTAGTTTCCCCATCTAATGAGCGAGTGTAAGCATTCTCAATGGATCTTCACACCAAAGCGTTGCGCTTGCATATGGCTGCTGGATAAACCTGGCCTTGCTGAGGCAGAGAGAACACCCACTCACATGTGCACCATCTGCTGAGTACTGCACTGAAGACACCCCTCCTCTCGTGCCTCTCCTTCATCCCTCCGCCCCGCGAACGTACTCCCACTCGCTTCTCACTCACTGCTGCTGGTGTCAAACGCTTAAATGCCAGACCACCTTCCACCTACCGGCTCAGTCCCACGCGCGCCGAGGCAAGCAGAGGAATACTGATGGACCCTGTACAGTTTCCCGAATGGACTGTACCAAAATCATGTAAAGATGAGATACGACTTTTGTATTGATTTTTATCTGTAATTACAGTTACTCTGGTATAATAAATATTGTAGGTGTGGTGGTTTTTAATCTTGGCTCACAAAAAGAGTTTTAGGAATTCAATTTCAATACTGCGTGGGCTTTTCTCATTTCTAGTTGTGTGAATGTCTGAATGGGTTAAAGCCTTCAACTCAAAACATGTACAATGAGCTAATCCTACATGGCTCCTGCACATTCAGGCCTGAAAGTTTGCTCTTTTTTGCGGACAGGGTTCTAGTTTAGGTCTTCTGTACTTAAACTGTAATTCCAAGGCAATAGTTGACCTTTGTATTCATATTATTTTCTATCAAGTTTTCTTCCATGCCGAAGCTTCGTTAGCCATTTTAGACACATTTTAACATTTCACTGAACCAGAATTTCCTCCCTGCCTCGGGCTTCCTGCATATTTACAAGGTCTCTTTTTTAATTAGGCAGAAACAATATTGCTTTGCTTCTGTTTTGGTCTCTTATAGTCATAGCAGATTCCACTGTGAATCATTTACAGGAAAATTAGGTGGTTCCTCCACCTGATTTATGGAGGCTATAATTATATTATACATTTTAAACGCTTTGTTTTCAAACAAAAGAGTAATTAAGTAGACTGAAAAGTTGTGTTTGTTTTTCTCTACCAAATCAATTGTCCATTACACCAATTTTACAGCAAGGATTGATGTTTTGAAACTAAAGCAGGGGTGTCTTTTTGATGCAGACATTTTAAAAACACATTTGTCATCTATCTTACACTTTGTTGGTTTTGACCATGAACCATGAAAGCTATTTTTTTCTTATTATTTTTTAAATATTAATTCAACCAGAAAAGACTCACAGAAACAAAGTGCCGTTAGAAGAGTTTTATTGGACATGAATCATGTTAGGGGCTCAGACCCCGGCAGAAGACTGTGAATCAATAGAGTGAAATGCACGGACATGATGAACGATTAATGGAGTATTCCCCCCGGAGACTGGTGGTAGAGGATGAAATCTGAGCGGGCAGTGGGCATGAACCTGAGCTAGCAGAGTAGAGGAGAGGCCAGGCGGAGGAGGGGCGGAGGAGGGTCGCAGCACAGCTGAAAATGACCGAAACAGTGGACGAGGGGCTTAAGAGGGGAAACCTGGGCGTTTGAACGTGCAGCTGCAGTGATTGGCGGAGGTATGGCTTGAGATGGAGATATGATTGGATGATTGGTGAGGAGCAGCTGGAGATAAATAAATATTATAAACAGTATGAAGAAAAACTATTCTTCACCCCAGCAGGCGATATCTTTTTCCTCCAAGTTCGGGTCCTCCACCAGAGGCCTGTGAGCTTAAGAGTTCTACGCAGCTGTTCCTAGAACTGCACTTTTCTGCACTGAAATGTCTGATGTTCTTCCTGGGATCTGCTGTAGACACTCCTCCAGTTTGGGTGTTATCCCGAGTGCTCCAATGCACAGGGACCAGACCTTTCTGGAATATATCTGTGACAGAGAATATCATAGTACACCATAGTCCTCAAAAATAACACAAATTAGACATTTTCTTCTACTTTTTGCACAAAAATGCCTGAGCTACTTACGACCCATGTGTATATGGGACGGTTGGTGTGTGGCTTGCAGTACACAGGGTGTGCTGGCCGGTATTGATCTAACAGGCCTTAGCGTGGTTCCCAAACTCATTATTAAGGGCCTCAGGTGTACCAAGCTGAAAATGTCAGCGCTAGAATAGACCACAGGTTGAATTACTGTTATGCTTTATTAATCGTCAACAGAAGCAGAAAAATGCCCACGTATCCCCCACCATCGCCGTAATAGATTTTAGCAAAAGTGGCAGCCGGTAATAGAGGACCAAGACTCATTTCCACACACCAGTTCATAAGATTAATCTGTGCTCTTGTGTGATAGAGAGAGACAAACTGCGATGGTAGGAGGATTAGCAAAAACACTGTATACTTTGGCCAGCCAGCCAGGTGCGGAGTGGGAAATTAAAAACAAGTCAGGTGTGTGTCCCTGTGAAAGTTTATGTGGAAACAATTTGATAGCCAGACAGTGCACACTATAAGATCTCAAGGTCAGGTGGTCATGAGCGCTGGGACTAGAATTGACATCTACAACTTCTTTTAAAGTTCTCAGAAACATGAAAAACACCACCAACAACAATTCTGAACCCTCTTAAAGATGAATTAGATAACTGTCTGAACAAAAGGCATGTCCAAACTGATCCGCATGCGCAGTAGTTGACACAACGTAGCATGCTGCACATTTGCGAAGGTTATCTGAAGTCGTGCAAAGCCATCGGAGCCAACACATTAGCAATATAACGGTTTGAGAGCCAGCTTCGATAATGAGAAGGGCAGCTTCACTCATTACGTTTACATGTAAAGTCTAGTTTGGCTACGAACATTCGACTCCGATCCGCTTTACCGATAGACCCAATTCAACCAGTCATGTCTCAGTCGATCCAAATTTACTTCGGGAATAGCTGGGGACCAGTGCAACTCCCGGCCGGCAGAGGGTTAATGACTATACGTACGTCCAATTTCCGGTTGACCTTTGCTAGCTTGGTGTGTTGTGACAGTTAGCCCTGATTAGCCCGAGGTGTGTTCAGACCGAGCCGCTATTTTGGGCTGACTGTGATGTCTTACGAGCGGCATGGTAGCCGAGTGGTGAGGGATCTTGCCTTACAGCTATCTTTAAAGGAACAGGCCATCGTTTTCCATACTGAGATATGTTCTTACCTGACCTTAGACAAGTTGATACGTACCTGTCTGGTCTTTGTGTGTGCCCGTGAAAGAGAATGTTCGCTTCTAACTTCACCCCTGTTTGGGGCCATAGGAATATGCTGGGAGAGGCCAAATGCTAACAACATCTTTGGTCTTTTGCGTAACTGAGGGCACGCACAAAGACCAGACAAGTACGCATCAACTCGTCTAAGCTCAGGTAAGAACATATCTCAGTGTGGAAAAACGGTGGCCTGTTCCTTTAAGTATACACCCACAAATCCATCTAAAACATAAAGGCCGATTATTGTGTTTCAGCGCTCGCAGCTAACGTACCTACTATAGGCTACGGCTGTTGATGAGTGTGAAAGTGTGGAATAAAGTATGAATTCAACAAGAAAAGTCAGTGTACAGTCATTTTTAAGGCCGCTTTAGTTGGTGGTTTCATTTATTTATTTTTTATTTTTTTATTGGTTTATTTGGTCGGGACAGTGCATGTTAATGAACATACATGGGTCTCATGCATGTAAACAAGCCACACCGGATTGTAGCCTTGGGCTAATTTTGCGTCCGTCGTCCCCCATTCGCACTCTCAAACACACTCTCATTCATCCTGGCCTATTGTACATGTTTTTAATGGTAGGGGAAACCGGAGTACCCGGAGGAAACCTACGCAGACACGGGGAGAACATGCAAACTCCACACAGAAAGGCCCCGTCCAGGTGGGAATCGAACCAGGGACCTTCTAGCTGTGAAGCACGAGCTCTAACCGCTGTACTATCGTGCCGCCGTACCACACCGTACCGTTTACTTGAGAGTGATGCAAATTAGCACAAACCGGTGTGGTGTGTTAAATAACATGCACTGTCCCAATCAAATAAACTTTATTTGTGCTTATTTCTTGTTTTCATATGATCGACCTGAGCTAGCAGTAGTGCCAGTGAGAATCTTCTGTCTGTCTCATGGCCCCAGACACACTCTCGGCACTGATCCAGCTACTAAAGTTAGCGCTCCAGTCTCCTGACATCTTCACTGGACTAGTAGTCTCCGGAATAGCTAATATAATGTTTTGATGATGTTCCTTTCAGCAGCCTGACTCGTAGTTCCTGGGGTAGGGACAGTATGCACAGAAAGTTTAAGCCCATTGAACGCACTTTGATTCGGCAGTTACCTACTGCTTTGTGTGACCAGACGGGGGGGTAGGGGTGCAGTATCTTACCCCAAATATCACTTTGGCTAAACTCAAATTACCATTAAATTGTTGTCAACAACGCCAGCCCAGAGTTATACTGGGCAAATAAAAATATCCCCACGCTAAAAGGCAGGTTCGTATTAACTGAGGACAGAGACAGTAATACAGTTTTGGTTAATTTATTACATCATTAGTATTGGTTTCTCTGCATTTAAAGTCTAGTTAATGGCCAGTTGGTTTAAGCACATCATTTACGTTCCTTCACACCCACATTGACAGTTTGGTTCACAGTTCATTAGTTCATAGATACAGGTATTATTTTGTGTAGTTGTCACGCAATTGTCCAATTGTTTGTACAGTCCTGTTACCGGTCTATGTCAGTACTTCACACAGCCTCGACTACCACACGAGGCGCCGCTTAGCCCGCAGTCACGGACAGTGAAGCACAAGAGTCAAGGACCAGGTGAAATGGACAGAGAAAGGGAGGCTCTCCCGCCAACCAGCAGCCTAGGAGGGTACCACAATTTAAGTCTACAGTACATATAAAACATAGGGACACTAAACTTTTACATACCGGGTGGCTGTGGTCACATAAGCCCCATAGATACACACACGCGAGGGCTACAACAGCGACGCCAACCTCGCACAGCCGAGAAGCTGCAAACAATGTGGCGTTAGCTCAGCGCACAGCTGATAGTTACAAACAATGATCTTTCTGCAACTCACCGAGAGCACATGCTACACCGCATGCTCCGAACACTGGGCTTGACGCCTTGAGACAGTGACATTTCCTCGTTCTTAACGACTATCTTCATTCATTTAACACTACGAAGCTCTCACAGCCATGCTAGCTCCTGGTCGGCGGGTGACGTCACGGAGGGAGAGGTCAGGTGGGACGAACAAAAGGGGGATGCGGCCCCATTTATACCCCGCACCATTCATACTGCCACATTTGCATATTGCATTTTTGCATTTTTAGAATCTCCAGTGTTTCATCTGAGGGAGCCCTCTGCCCCGAGCGGTTGGCTGTGGCTGTGTGGGCGCTGTCCTCTGGGTGCCACGATGGAGGTGTGGTGTTTCTGCTGCGCCTCTGCTGGGCGTTCTGTGGCGGAGCCCTGTGGCTGCGGCTGATGTGCCACTCCTGGTCCAGGCGGCTCCTCTGATGGTGTTTCCTTACCTGGTTCATCTGTACCCAGACTCAGCCCTACGTCCATTATCTCATCATGTGTGTGTGTGTGTGTGTGTGTGTGTGTGTGTGTGTGTGTGTGTGTGTGTGTGTGTGTGTGTGTGCGTTCGTGCGTGTGTGGCTATGGGGAAGGGGGTGGGGTGAGCAGTATTATTGTCTGTTTTTATTTGGAAGAGTGGGTGGTTGGGGAACTGCTTTTAATCTGTAAAGCACTTTGCGTTACAACTTTGTATAACTTTATAAATAAAGTTTTGATTGATTGATTGATTGATTGATTTAGAACCTCCTGGGTTTACATGGGTTTTGGAAACCCTGCTCTAGTCAGACAAGGCGGGAGATTTGACTTTCCCCTTTGTTCATGTAACCACGATGACTGACACAGACCACATTCATAACAAGTAATTGTGTTGTTGACATTGACATTTGTAATGACAGGTAGGTCGAGTAAATGCGACCTGGCTATTCAGACTAAAGTTGCATTGCTCTAGATCAGATACATAAGTGCAAATATTAATCCACAAGTGTGACCTGGATCGTATTTGAAAAAATTTGAGTTGTTCACTTGGACAGACACAAATGTAGCGTATCTTTCTATCCCAACACTTTAATGTCAAATGAGGTCAGAGCCATGGAGACAAAATCTGCATCCACCAGCAGTGATATTTGATTGACTTTACACAAGGCTGGGTGTCCCGCCATCCCCCCACAGTGATTAAGCAACTGAAAGGGAGCGTGAATTGAAATTATGGGATCAAGAATTTATGCGTGAGCGAGCGGGTCAGTAAATTATTGGGTAAAGTGTGTGCAGAGCAGATCAGCAGACGGAGACAGATGCGAGTCAGTGCAGCTGAAAAGTGTCTGTTAACACTGAAATCGTCCTGAACTCTTCTGATACACCTCATTGCTTCGTCCCAAAGGATTGAAGCCTGAAGTCACTCGACTTCACCATTCTTATAGCAACAGTAAGAACAAATCTCGTAAAGTGCCATCCTGTCAAGGCCCAGCTCCAACTGATGCTACCTTTAACCAGAGTGGAATGGTCTGTGGTTGGCACAAAGCTCAGAAACACACCACTGTATAAATAAAATGGAAGTGAAGTGCATGGGCTGCAATAGCAGTTATGCGAGTAGCATAGTATAGGCAGCAGATTTCTACTATCTCATATATATATATATATATATATATATATATATATATATATATATATAATATAAATCATGTACTTAAACAGCCACATCAAAGCAATAACATCATCAGCTTTTTACCATCTGAAAAACATTGCTAAGATCAGAGGAATAGTGTCAAAACCAGACTTAGAGAGACTCATCCATGCATTTGTCTCTAGCAGGTTAGACTACTGTAACGCCTGCTCACTGGCCTTTCTAAACGAGCTGTTAGAGCTGCAGTACATCCAGAACGCTGCTGCTCGAGTCCTGACAAGAACCAGGAAATACGACCACATTAGTCCAGTGCTCCGGTCTCTGCACTGGCTTCCTGTAACTCAGAGAATAGAATTTAAAACAGCTCTGCTCGTGTACAAGTCTTTTCATGGTTTAGCACCAAAGTACATCTCTGACATGTTAGAGCCGTATGAACCATCTCGGGTCCTGAGAACTTCAGGGAGGGGTCTCCTGGTGGTTCCCAGAGTCAATAATAAACACGGTGAGGCTGCGTTTCAGTTTCATGCAGCTAAAATCTGGAACAGTCTTCATGAGGATGTGAGACAGGCCTCAACTCTGACAATGTTCAAATCCAGGCTGAAAACAGCTCTTTTTACCCGTGCATATGAAAACTGAAAGTATTTTATCTGCACTCTTGCCTTTTGCTGTAACTGATTAACTTTATGTTGATGTTTTATTGATTGATTGTATCTGTTTTCTTGTAATTTTATGCAACTGTGAAGCACTTTGAATTGCCTTGTGTATGAATTGTGCTCTACAAATAAACTTGCCTTGCCTTGCCTTACTTCACTAAACTATAGTTGCAATGGCCTTTAAATTACAAATTAACTATTTATTTTTTGTGGTTTCAAGGACTCCAAGTCTGGATCCATGAGTATGTCTTCTGAAGTGATAGTTCGTGAGAGTTCACTTTGTTTTGTACACACGTTTGCATTCCTCAGCTTATTATAAGAAGGAGTGTGTAAAGGTTTGACTAGCTGAGGGACACAGTAAAAATTTTAAAACAAAGCATTCATTACAGTGTGTTAAAAACACATGAAAGCTGACATTTCTTCCATGTGGGCAGGTGATCTTAATATTATTCAATATCATTCAAGACAATCAGAACCGTACTTACTGTGGTATTGTTGCATCCCACCACCTTTCTTCCTGAAGAATGATTTTGTGCTTTTTAGCATTTCACTCCACTATACAAGCTTGATGACATTATTTGGCAATGTGTGATTATTTTTTTGACAAATACAGGATAAGCAAGGGAAAAGGCTCACTTTTTCTGGGGTGACCATAGACTTGGTGCACTGCTGTGCAGATGCTTTCAGTGGATCTTACTGTATGTGTAACTTACCTCGCCAAATGTGAGAATGTATTGATTTTAAGGAGCAACATGCTCCCGCTGTGTGACTAATGGGTTCTGATGACGTACAGCCGGTTGGATGCTTGAGGCCAGGGAATAAGGTTGAAGGATAAAGTAGTGAAGTAGATTTGTCATTCACTATATGACAATCTTAATTTCACGTCTCAACACTGAAGCAGCCATATAGTTCCAGGTGACACCAAAACAAAAGAAAAAAAGATCATAATGTGCAAAAGAAAAATTACACTATCACAGTATCTACAATAATTACAGGTAATTAAGGCAAGACACTGCAGGGGAATGGGGAAAATCAATTTGAGACTTTTGAGAAAAAAAGATATTGCAAGTTTTCAGTCATTTAATGTTTTTATATAAATAAGGCGTTTTATGCCTAAAAATGCCCAACATTTCCCATCTTTTTGGCAACAAAATCTGAATAATGGATGGAGCCAGATTCCAATGTATGGTTCTATTTTGTTGACATATTAGTTACAAAGACTTTATCAGAGGGGATTTTGGATATCTTGTTTAGTTCTAAATATGTTTTCTTAGTAAAAAAAATCTATAAAAACTGTTAATTTTGCCTTGGTTTTTTTACATTCAACACTCAATAAATCAGGCTAGGCATTAGATATTAATGCCTGAAAAAATCTTCAAAATATTGTTCAGCCCAAGGCTGGAAAATTTGAAGTCTGTACAAGTAGCATACAACGACGCTTTCAGGATTCTTTTGAAAGTCCCTCGCTGGGCAAGTGCCAGTCTGCTGTTTGTGCAGAATAATGTCACCACATTCAATGCTGCGATAAGAAATGTTGTATATAGATTTACGATAAGGCTCAAGGGCTCGTATAATTGTTCTTACACCGCCTGACCAGAGCAGTATCAGGTACAGCTCAGTGCTAAAATGCTTATATGGACTGTAATAGTGATATTCTCTGTTTGTCTGTCTGTCTTTGTTATGTTTTTATGGACCTTTGTGAGTCTGAAATAAAGATGATTGATTGATTGATTGATTGATTGATTGATTGATTGATTGATTGTAGAAGCTACTGACGTGGAGATACTGTCGCCACAATGTGAGAAAAATGCATTTTGAGAAAACAGCCCTTGGAATGACAATTTCCTTATCTCCAAATTTATTGAGAAACATTGAATCAGCCCAAGATTTAAAGCCACACCGCGTAGAATTTTATCCAATAAATAAAATTGAAATACATGCATTTATTTTATGACAGATATTTTCATCATTGAAAAATACCTCATAAATGTACAAACAAACATGGAGAGGTGACCTCTCCTAAGACTTGACACTAACTTTATCGGGAGTGGGTACGTCTCCAGCTCGCCTCCATGGAGATGTTGACTAAAGGCAGCAGAATTTGAGATTTGAATAGGCTAGGTTCTCATCCAAATCCATTCTTTGATTACCCACTGCAGAAATAGCATTTTCTGTTTTGAGCTGGTCATTAGGAGCATGTTTTGTACTGATGGCAACAGTATAGTCCAAAATGTTATGCAGTGTTCCTTTAAACATGTTATTGTGATGATAAGGTATATTTTTTGTTTCCAGGTGAAAATGATCAGAGACCAATTTGGCCCAAAACCTGAAAATTAACTAAATTGAGTTTTGCCTGTAGTGTCTCCCCTAACAGATACTAGTTGCCTAGTTGCCGTCAGAGCTCTTTATCATAAATTTGACTCTCAACAGTATTGTGACATTTTCAAACTCCTAATATGTCTCCCCAGGGACTTGAACCAAATGCCCGGAAACCCAGATGTCCATGAATGTTTGATGTGCTTTGGCTGGCCTATGCTCAGACGAATACATACAGCACAAGCTAATTAACACAGTCCATCTGTAATCCTCATTTCATAATATATAGTATATCATTGTACTCTTTTATATTGTACATTTATCATATATTCATCCTTGCATCCTAGAACAAAGCTTACATCTTTGTAGCAGCAATGGACCAACAGCATAGGCTGTGGAGAATGGAAGATCAAGCACAGCGCTAGCTGACTCAAGCCCACAAGGGACATGGAGTTGAGAACAATGGGCGGAGGGGGGTCTGTGAGAGTGAAATTGTTTTCTAGAGACGGATTTGTACAATGCTGTAGTGTGGATTGTAAGAAGCTTTTACTCAGACAAAACAAACGCTACAGAAACATTTCTCCAGCTTCTAAAATGGCGCCTGTGAAACACCTGTTCAGGCTACTGATTTGCTCATTTTTAGACTTTTTGCATATGCACTTTTGTCTTGGATTTACACTAGCTCTAGCACTCAGGATATACTTTTCAATTATTATTTATTTATTTATTTTACTTGAACTGCAGTCTTAATACAGAGGAAATCAAAATAGAAGTCAAAGTGTAAGCGCAAGTGTATGAGCAAGTCTACAGTCAAAATACAAATCTTGGTGCAAGTGAAAGTTTTAAGTTAGTCTTAAGTACAACATGAAATTCAGAAAATATACTACATTCAATAACATCCAAGTGCAAAACTAAGAAACATGCGCAGATCTAAATGCAAGTCCAAGTGTATCTGGCCAATCTAAGTCTAAAGTGCATGTGTACGTCTCTGTAAAAGAGACAATGCAGACAAAAGACAAAGTGAAAACTAGCCATACAAGTTTCCCTTCTCCTATTTTTTTTTTTTTACATATTTCCCTTAACCAGTACTAAGTAACTCATGCCCCTAGAGGCCATAAGCGCCACTGCAGGTGTCGTAGCATTTTGTGTTTTTTTTACTCATTAATTGTCCGTGAGAGTAAATACTACGCTGACAGAAAAGACAAAGGGAGAGAAGGATATTGTACATCCATATACACAATGGAAATGATTTATTTTCACTCAAACTTGACTGTAAATACTGTTTTTAAGTGGCGCTAGCCCGCAGTTAGCGTTGCAGGCTACGAAAAGGATTTATTAAGGTAAACAAGTTACTTAGTACTGCTTTAAGAGAGTATTTTGCTTTTTCATCACTATCTTACACTGCTTTAGATCAAAATTCATTAATATTGATTTAAAACAGCTAGAACAAAAACATCCAGCAGTTTCGCTTGCTGATTTTCTCTCCTACGCTTCGCAGCTGTTTCAATAAAGGGGAAAAACTGTCAGTGTGGCTTGTGTGAGTGTGAACATTGCAGGGTAAAAAACAAAACAAAAAAAAGTCGATTTAGAATGAAACCCCTCTTTTAACAGTTGCCCGCATAATTGCATCTTCAACTCGAGTGTGGTGCCTGATTATACAGTATCTAACCTTTACTGCTTGTGCGTCTGTGAGAGTTGTGTGTGAGCATTAGTGGCGACTTACTTGAGGCAGAGTCACGTGGGACAGACATGGCCTATAATGATGATTTCACCACGACTGATAATGACTGCTAAGATAATCCTCGCCTGGGACTCCGCAAACAGAAACGCATACTGGGTGAAAACACACACGGCTGTGAACAAAATCCCGCCGTGACGCACACCACGTCCCGAAGCCTCCCTCACTTTCCTAGTGTCTTATCAGTCCAGCTACACGAAATCGGAAGCTCGCAATCTCTGCCCCTGGAGCAAACTTGTGCCTGTCCCACTTGCCCAAAGGTTGTTATGATGATACCCACCCACTTGCCTCTTCTTGCATCTCTTAACGGCTTATTCTTTTTATCGTGCCGTCTATCGGTGTGATAGCGGGTGCTCTGAAACTCCCTCCGACAGCTCAATGACTGGGGTAGCTCTGGCTAAAGATGAGGCATGCAGCTTTGCCTGCCCCAGGACACTTGCAACTGCCATTTGGTGAAAGACAAGGAGAAAAGATAGGGGCAGTGGTGGCAAGCTAGAGGAGTTAAGTGTTGCCCACATTCTCACAAATGGAAATTAAGCCATAGCACTACAATCATTTAGATATCCGCTCTGTATTGAATTTTGAAGACTCACTTGATTCTTGAATATTTAAGAAACTAGCAACTAGGGCTGGGACAATATGCAAGATATCAAGATACAATACGTTTCACTGTAGATCAAAGGGCTGATATCGATCGAAAAATATCTCTATTGTATAATTGGGTTGTGGCACAAAGTACAATATCTCTCTCTTCCCTTTGTCTTTTCTCAGCGTAGCATTTACTCTCACGGACAATTAATTAGTAAAATAATAATAATAAAAATGCACAATATGTGACCCGCCCTGGATTCCAAAGACACAAGTCGGCAGCCCGTGTCTCGAGAAAAACGTGAACAAAGGTATTTTTCTGAAAATGGGTGATTTTCACTTTTTTGCAGAATCGTTCAGTTGAAGTCACAAAGAAGCCTCTCCATGTTTAAGCTGTATTGGTATATTTAAAAGCGTAAACTTTTATGTTCAAACCGACTAGTTTCGTAGCTTGCAGTAGGGGCGTGTCTTTATCTGTGTGGCTTCAAGACTATGCAATGCAATGCTATGTTGCTCTCAGAAGCTGCCGCTACTTATCCAGGAAAATGGATTTACCACGAGTTTGCTGAGCAAAAGGCACGCAAAGCTTACTTCAGACGGGTGAGTGAAAGTTTGTTTTTTTATCGCTGGTGGCTGCTGTGCCAATGGTTGTTTGATGAGGCTATCGTTGTGCTGTTGTTAGCTAACATGGTGTTAGCATGGGAGACAATCATGTAGTCACGAGGAATTAACCTGCTATTTACACAAAATCAAGATCTCTACAAACTTAAACTACTCCATAAATGTAGTCAGTGCATCCCTAGCTTTCAGCCACTTCTTATTTGAGAGAGATCTGCTTCATATTTTTGGTTTTATGCCCAGGTACAGTTACTGGGTTTGTGCAGTGAAACATAAACACAATTCGACCACGCGCGGCGATACGTCGCGATGTCGGCCTTTT
The DNA here is from genome assembly GCA_007210695.1 of Neogobius melanostomus. Classification (NCBI taxonomy): domain Eukaryota; kingdom Metazoa; phylum Chordata; class Actinopteri; order Gobiiformes; family Gobiidae; genus Neogobius; species Neogobius melanostomus. The sequence continues at coordinate 5,191,005 of VHKM01000006.1, read as the reverse complement.
CCTCTCGTGTATGTGCATTACTAAAACAGTACAGGAGTCTTTTCTAAAGTTATAACTTCAGTTATGTCCGGAGTTTGTAACTTTCTCTCAGCCTGAGGCTGGAGCTGACAGAGGGAGGGACTGGGGAGAAGCTTTGGGAGAAGCCTGCAGGATTTTGACAGTAAATAAACAACCCTAAACATAAAGATTTTTATTTTTTTACTGAAAGTTCACACACAAGAAACAGACAACTGTGAAGTGAAAGCAAAATGATACATGATTCTGTTATTTTTCAAAAAATAGAAAAGTGAAAAGTGGAGCGTGCACAAGTATGACTTAATACTTTGAGATGTAAATGAGCCCTATTGTCACTCCCAACAGCAGAGAGGTGACAATGGCCATAATCTTTGGAGAGCTTTTTCAGCCGTTGGCTGGGAATTGTTAACTTCAAATCACCGCAAGCCTCCAAATATGATCAGATTTCCATGTGTTACACATCGTTGGAAAACTTGGAGATTACATGAAATCTCAAAATGCCCCAGAACCGACTTGTGTCTTTTATTCTAGTGACTGGTCACATATGCCACAACAGCTGCAGTGTGGCCTCTAGGCGCAAACGTTACTTTGTTCTGCTTTAATAAGTCAGAAACAGTTTTGCGTCTAACTTTAAATTGTCCCATCCTTCTTTGCAACAAAATGTTAAATGTGTGTTACACTAAAGCAATTTCTGTTTATTACTATATTTTCCAATTCAAACATTTAGGGAATGAAATGTCCTCAAGTAAAGAAGTAATAGCATGAGCCTTAATTAATAATTGAGTCGATCTTATCTATCACACTGTTTGACCACTGAACCACTTATCCACATGGCAAGAGAACCCTTATTCACAAAACAGCCACTTGTTCTAAACCATTATTCATAATCAGCTAAGCCTCCATTTGTCCCGCTATCATCTTCTCCAGCTCATTTCCCTCATTATTGACACACAGTTGGGTTTAACAATGCCATCACACGTCTGTCAATGCCTCCACCACAGAGGCATGTACTCGTCTGCCTTCCTTGCCCTTCGCTGCACGCGCGGGGGACAACGGTGTGTTTTTCAAAGTCTTTGTTGAAGAGACACTGCGGCTTCCACAGATAAAAAGGGAAACAGCGTGTGGCTCCCATGTGTCAAAAGTCTGTCCGTCCCGATGAGAGTTAAATCCATCAAGTCAAAATGAAAGCTCCCCCCAACCCCCCTGCTACCCCGCCGCCTCTTCCTCATTCTCCTACTTTCGCTTTCTCTTTGATCAGATTGTTTTCCCATTTGCACCGGGACAAATCAATCTGCTCCCTACAAATAAGACACGTGACAAACAAGTTGGTTCAGCGTGTGTCAAGTTTATGGGTGGCTTTTAATTCAATACGATAAAGGTAACAGTGATTTGTGATTGTGAACGATTACACTGTGTGCTTATGAATAAAGATGACATTAATCTGTAAAACATGGCGGAGGGTTGACTAAGGTAGCAGCCAACAAAACCTTCTTCTGGGAGTGAGGAAAACGGTTTTGTGTGGTGTATAACCAACACTGGGCACGCAATATCTTTAACTATGTTATATTAACTACACCTTTCAATTGAAGGCGTTTTAAAGAAAATGTAAATAGAGCGTTTTGATGCATGTCTACAAAGCTGTTTTCACATTGAGAATTACCGCTCTATTTTTAGCACTGATCCATCTCTAGTCATGCCATGTGCATAAATCTGCTCCAGGAGTTTGCCAAGACTTCCTCTGTCCTCCCCAAATCCAAATGAAGATAAAACTAAAAATTAATGAATGGACAGAGGGAGGGGGGGGGGGGGGGAGGAAAAGAAAGAAATCTTTCAGGGTAGCCAGGCATCTGATCTCCCAAAATAGGTCAGAATGAAAGCACCATCCATTTCCATACAGCTTTTTAACTGGGCTTTTTGAGGCAAGGGGATTGTGCAGTGGAAGATGTTGCAGAAAAGGATCTTGCACACACACACACACACACACACACACACATAGCTGGCATCCACGTTCACGCAGGGGCTATATAGACTCTTACTGCCCTCTGGTGTTTGCCATAGGAACCACATTCTTTTATTCAATAGCCTCTGAGCATTTGGCGAAGCATGAAAGAAAGAGGCAAAAAAGAGACAAAAACATCGGATCAATTTCCACATGTAGGGAGTATGTGTGTGTGTTTGATCTCACTGGCTCGAAAGCATGTGGCTTGTCCATTTTGTGTTCCATGCCGTTATTATTTGAATGCCGTCTTATAATATCAGGCAGAGCTGGGAAGCCTACACAAACAGCAAAAAATCAATGGCGATGTGCCAGACTGGGGATCATTTTATCCACACAATCTGTGCTCTTCGAGGCAGCAGCCTTCACCGAACGCCTGAGGTTGTGTAACACAGGGGAGAAAAACGTGTTTTTGTGACTCATCAGCCCCAAATATAACCAACCAGCGTTAATGCTTCTCCTGTTTGGTGGGGGATATAATCGGCTAGTGGACCTTGTTTCATTAGCATTTATTTTTCTTTATTAACTGTCCAGTGCATATGGCTTAAATTTCCCTCACCCAAGAATATACTGTATAGTCATATTGGCTTGTCTCATAGGTAAGGTCCCAGCACACATAAGGGTAGACTGAAGACCATCTGACATAGACATTCAATTTTTCTTCAAAGATGCTGTACATTTTTCAGTCGCTCCATACCTAGTGACTATTATTATCGTAGCTACAACTGCACCGGGGTGGACTGGCGGAAAAGTAAGGCGGCCAATCTGAGTTGCTGCCCCTCGGACCACCACCAACCGCTCATTCACACATGACACCACTCAGGCTCTTTCCACCTTGTCTAATGCGGAAAGACGAGCAAAAACTACTGCTAGAGGATATGGTTAAGCATATGGAGAAAAGTGTTCAGTGTTTGCACTTCCCTGATAAGCAGCATGGCGGTGAGTGCTACATGCTGTTGTGTTCATGTTTGTTTTGCTAATGGCAGCCTGTTACCTTAATACCTTCATTTTGAATGATTTGAAAATATTTCCCTTCGCATTTCATTGTTATTCAGAGTAAGCCATGTGTTTAATGTGCTCAGCCAGAACAAATAATTGTTGAATATATTAGACTGAAATGCATGGAAGTTATGCAAATATGGAATGCATTTGTTGTGGAAATTATAACTGAATAAATGAACTGACGAAACTGACGAAATTACTGTCTGGCTGTTTAACTGGGAATTTTGTCTTTTGAGTGGGACAGGCTTTAACCTCTTAACCTTCCGCCTTGACCGAGCGCATTGTCTCCATTTCAACTTTACTCAAATCTTCCCTGAAAGAAAACTGATCGTTACTGTTTTTGTCATATTTTGCAGCGTTTTTGTTTCGTGGCTTGTTTGACTTGTTTTCACCACATTTTTTGTCACGTTTTTGTCGCTCTTTTTACCAATTTTGTTACATTTTTGTTCCATTTTCATCCCAAAATAAGCTCTGTTGAGGTGGGGGTTAAGAGATTAAATTACATGCGCTATTGTTTCTAAATAGCATCTCAAACAAGCGGAACAATATAAGTATAATAGATATTTTATGGGAAAACAATGGTTGACTCAAATAGCATGGTTTGCTTCGGCCTACTCCTTTTTGGGCATTGTTGTGTTTCCTTTTGTCTGGCAACCTGGAACTTGAAATTGCTCAAATAAACAAATCAATCAAATATGGATAGATGCCAATGCACCAGTCCAGTGCAGCACACCGGGAAGCCTGAACGCACAGTGAAATAAGTTGGAGGAGCAAAAAATAAAACAAACACATTTTAAACAGATGATACAGTAAATCCTTGTATGTGTTCAGACTCATTTTGACAGGAGTAATGAGGATTGTTTAGGATGTTAATGCACTGGGGGCTTCCTGCCTTTTTGCCCTTTTAAGGAACAAGCTTCGTAGGAGGAGATTGGGCAGCCATGTTAATTCCGCAGGCCACACAGGATCATTACAATGAATGGGGCTGAATGGAACACCGGTTATCTCTTGTATCAATGGTCAGTACTAATTCTACTGTGGACCCTGTGGCATTGTTTCAATGAGCTCTTGCAATGTCTAAAGATCTAGTGTTGCACTAATTTTTCACCAAGATCTTGTTTGATGATGGGGGAGTGTGACCACTGCGCAAAACCTTATCCAGCACAGCCCAAAGATTCTCAATGGGATTAAGATCTGGACTCTGTGGCGACCAATCCAAGGGTGGAAATGATGTCTCATCCTCCCTGAACCACTCTTTCACAATGTGAGCCCAATGAATCCTGACATTGTCATCTTGGAATACGCCCACGCCACAGGGAAGAAGAAATCCATTGATGGAATAACCTAGTCATTCATGATGTTCAGCTGATTTCATTTTTCACACTTTTGGGACCCAACCCTCGAGTTGAGAACCACTGACATGGGGCTTTTAAAGGTTAAAACAACATGAGGTGTGTTTGTTGGGATGGTGGAGTTCATCCATGCTTCAGCACCAGGTTATGCCTTAAATCTAGTCTGACACACTAACGCTGTGGCAGTTACGGCCATATATTTGTAACGCTCACTGAACACAGAAAATGCTATTAAAGTTTAATAGCTCTATTGAGATAAGAGGCGAGAAGAGGGAGAGCGGGAACGGAGCTGTAGAGTTCTTAGTTAAATTGTTATGAGAAATTGGTGGCAAAATGTACAAAAATGTAAGCGCCCACGATTAGAATAAACCATTTTCTAAACAGCAAGAATCCACGGGAGAGGTGAAGATTATTGCAAATCCATAATGCCTAATATACAGGCAGACAAATCTGATAAGGGCTTCATCGATTGCACCCCAAAGCACCAACTTTTTACAGTGGTAAACACAAAAACATCTCTTTTTCAATGATTGAATACTGTTACATAAAGGCATACACTGTGGAAGTAGGCAGACCAGAAAAAGGCAGTGTTGTCGACGTGCCTTTTCCAGGGACACAAAGATAGCATGCCCCAATACCATTCCACTCGCTTCCTTCACTGTAACACTGAGTCACAAAAATACACTGACCTCCTTCTACGTTATTAGGTGTTGAAGAAAATAGAATAGATTTGGTCAAAATGCATTTAATTTCTGAATAGTGCCATTGAGAGAAAAAGACATTCACAACACAAGATCCGTTAAAGATAATAATTGTGTTGTTTTGATGGCATGCGGCAGTGATGCGCGGGTCAATGTATAAACAAGCCGCACCCGACTGACGTTTTTAACTAATCCGCCCGCAACTCGGACCGCAAATTAATTGGCATCTTTATTTCAAACGACCCGACCGACCACGACCCAAATATCATTAAAAATATTTTTGGATCACTGGTGTGCAGGGTCATAAAGAAAATACACTTCACCTGCGACATTTTTCCCCTTGGCTCTCCAGCGTTGAACTAAATGGCTCCACGAGTGTCAGAACGTCCATTTAAAAGGAACATACCACAGTTTTAGATACTGAGATATGTTCTTACCTGAGCTTAGACAAGTTGATAAGTACCTGTCTGGTCTTTGTGCGTGCCCAAAGTCACGCAAAACGACCAAAGATGTTGTTAGCATTTGGTCTCTCCCAGCATATTCCTATGGCCCCAAACGGGGGTGAAGTTGGAAGCTACCACGCTCTTCCACGGGCACGCACAAAGACCAGACAGGTACGCATCAACTCGTCTAAGCTCAGGTAAGAACATACACTCACCTAAAGGATTATTAGGAACACCTGTTCAATTTCACATTAATGCAATTATCTAAACAACCAATCACATGGCAGTTGCTTCAATGCATTTAGGGGTGTGGTCCTGGTCAAGACAATCTCCTAAACTCCAAACTGAATGTCAGAATGGGAAAGAAAGGTGATTTAAGCAATTCTGAGCGTGGCATGGTTGTTGGTGCCAGACGGGCCGGTCTGAGTATTTCACAATCTGCTCAGTTACTGGGATTTTCACGCACAACCATTTCTAGGGTTTACAAAGAATGGTGTGAAAAGGGAAAAACATCCAGTATGCGGCAGTCCTGTGGGCGAAAATGCCTTGTTGATGCTAGAGGTCAGAGGAGAATGGGCCGACTGATTCAAGCTGATAGAAGAGCAACTTTGACTGAAATAACCACTCGTTACAACTGAGGTATGGAGCAAAGCATTTGTGAAGCCACAACACGCACAACCTTGAGGCGGATGGGCTACAACAGCAGAAGACCCCACCGGGTACCACTCATCTCCACTACAAATGGGAAAAAGAGGCTACAATTTGCACGAGCTCACCAAAATTGGACAGTTGAAGACTGGAAAAATGTTGCCTGGTCTGATGAGTCTCGATTTCTGTTGAGACATTCAGATGGTAGAGTCAGAATTTGGCGTAAACAGAATGAGAACATGGATCCATCATGCCTTGTTACCACTGTGCAGGCTGGTGGTGGTGGTGTAATGGTGTGGGGAGGTTTTCTTGGCACACTTTAGGCCCCTTAGTGCCAATTGGGCATCGTTTAAATGCCACGGACTACCTGAGCATTGTTTCTGACCATGTCCATCCCTTTATGACCACCATGTACCCATCCTCTGATGGCTACTTCCAGCAGGATAATGCACCATGTCACAAAGCTCGAATCATTTCAAATTGGTTTCTTGAACATGACAATGAGTTCACTGTACTACAATGGCCCCCACAGTCACCAGATCTCAACCCAATAGAGCATCTTTGGGATGTGGTGGAACGGGAGCTTCGTGCCCTGGATGTGCATCCCACAAATCTCCATCAACTGCAAGATGCTATCCTATAAATATGGGCCAACATTTCTAAAGAATGCTTTCAGCACCTTGTTGAATCAATGCCACGTAGAATTAAGGCAGTTCTGAAGGCGAAAGGGGGTCAAACACAGTATTAGTATGGTGTTCCTAATAATCCTTTAGGTGAGTGTATCTCAGTATGGAAAAACTGGCCTGTTCCTTTAAAGTCCTTAGTCCTTATGAAATCCACGGAATCTGAGCGCTATGGCGACTGCGTATTGGTGATACACGAGGGCATGTGTATGTAGTATGGCGAGGGTTAATTTGAGATGTCTGGTACTTTAGCTGAGATGTCAACAACGCCACGATAGGAATTTCACCTAAAGAATAAGGACACTTGATTTAATAAGACTAGATCTCAAGGCGCACAGGTAAGTACATGATAGAAAATGATAGGCAACGTTCCATTTATAAATGTAACAAGTTTTATTTGCATAATTTATAACTAAGCAATTCATATTTCAGTTGTGTTTCAGTTTCATCAGTTAGAGCATCTTTTTAAGGTAAAACACAGTATTTGTGCAGCTTAATTGAGACACAGTCCGCTTAGTTCTTGAATCCATAGACGTAGTTCACAACAAAAGGAACCCAAAAGACAGGGCAGCAGCTGAAGAGTCCCAGTTCCCAGCACGGGGAGCTAGCAGCCTAAATACAGATGGATGTTAGAACTACATTGATAACTGAGCTATATAACAGGAGTTATTTTACCTGCTACGGAAGCAGGGGGGACAGAGACTTTAGATCGATGGACACGCGACACAAGGGGCACGAACACTGTGACAAAACAGAGTATAAGTAATTGTGGGCAAACTAGCACAGCGGATAGCGGCGGCATTTACCTCCAAGCCGCACACCGGAGGCACCACGGAGGACAACATTCAGCACACCGGGAGGCGCAGGCATGCCAACGCTAAATTGCACAAGGCCGCTAAATTAATATTTTATTTTAAAAGGTAAAAGGCAGGGATTTACAGGCTAACGCTTACCTGCGTAGCCATGACGCAGCGCGCACCCAAACCAAGAAGGGGGACGGACACCGGGATGGCGGAGTGAAGGAGTCAGAGGGAGAGGGGGAGGAAAAGGGGCTTTTTATGGGGCAATGCTGTCTGCATAGACGAACAGAACGAGAGCATTTACGTGAGGCGTTTCAGGGCACTCAGTCCACCCTGTCACACATATGTTCCACTGTTCACCTGTTCCTTTCAGCGAATCTTTAAAACTTAAAAGAACATGCTATGAGGCAAACAAATGATTCAGAGTAAACATCACCTGATGCGATGCACGATGGACAAGCTTGAAATTCAAAATGTGTGTAAGTACTGTAACTCTCAGCTCAGACAATGCTGTAGTCATGGAACTTTTCCCAGCTCCCAAGAAGATCCCATTCACCCAGGTTTAAGACGCTCTTCCCTGGCACGGCTACTCGTCAACACCTGCGAATTATCTCCGACAAATCCAAACTGCAATCTGGTGGTGGGCCTGTTTGTCAGCTCAGCGCCTGAGCAGCTACAAAACCAGGTCGTCTCCGCTTTCATCTCAGCATCGCTGCCTGGCTAATGCGCGTCCAACTGTTCTGCCATGACAATTGGATCACCGCACCAAGGATCGGCACAGCGCCTTCGCCAGGTAGCAATCCACTGACACATATGGAGAGAACATGGACTCAAGTATGCACGCACAGCGGAGCTATAGACATTAGCATGATGGGAGCATTTTAATGGCGTTATTAAAAAGTCTTAAGCCATAATAAATTCATAAGACAAATGTGTTTCCTGTCTTGTGCCGAGGCTGTGATAATCATCAAACATTTAATCAGCGGTGTTAATATTTTAGAAAGTTCTCAACAGTGAGCAATAGAAAGACAGCTTTTAATTTCTAGTGATACAATTATTTATAACATAGATCAGGTTTATTTTGAATTTAGAATATATTGTAAAAATAGCAATATGTGGGGAAAAGAACTAAGATGAGTTCTTTCTGCATCATACCTTTGACCTTGACGAAAACGAAAAACAAAGAAAGAAATAAGGGTTATTGGGACTAAATAGTGCTGGTTTGTGCTTTTAAAGGAATCACAATCAAATGTGCTTTATTGCTCCCTAAATCATAGTTGTTACTTTATTTTCAAACAAACTTTATGGATACATTGGACTGGGCTTTAAACCAAACGGCCATTTGGTGTTGACAAAGTGTGTGAGTTGACATCCTTTTTATTAACCTCTTACCACTGAGCGCATTTTCTCCAGTTCAGCTTTACCCAAATCTAAGAGATTCTCATTTAAAAGGTTAACTTAATGGTGTATTTCAGTCTCTCTTTCACAGGCACTTTCTTCTCCTTTTTTTTATACATTACTGTTACACATTTTGTTGCATATTAATTGTATTGATATAATTGATTATTTTGACAAAGGGTGATTGAAGTGAGCTGGGAGGAAACATGAAATGACATGCGTTCTTCCACCTGAGTAATATCCCTCCCCCACTCCCGCTCATAACTGTATTTTATTACACACTCACTATCACTTTTCATTAATTTACTCATTTCTCGTTGCCTTATTGCCACTTTTCCCGCCTCAGGCTTTCTTCGTGAAGTCCATCCCAAAAAAACACAGCCTCAATGCCAGACGTAATTTGGCAGGGACGATCCTGGAACACGCTCAATGAAACAATAAATAAAAAGTCATTGTCATTGCTCACAGAAGTACACAGTCTCCCCTCAGCCCTGTAGAGCCAATCCATTCCGTGATGAAGAATGGTTCTATTTCTTATTAAAGGAACAGGTGACCATGGACCGCTGGTCTCATTTGTCACTGCACTCCACCAATCCAAACTAATGATCAAACTGTGCTCTATGAGATCTCTGCTCGGACTCAAAGACCTAAAACTTTTCTCCAAAAATTATTGGAAGACTTTTCTTTACAGATCCAGGTAAAAAGGAAGAACAAAAAATGTGACCGTAATTTTGGCCGATGGCGTCTGGTCATTTGGCACCAGTTTAGTGTCTCTCTTGATGGGGGGAAAAGGGATCTGCATGTAGGTAGAGGAACCTTTGCCATTATTATGGTGTAGGCAGTGTGTGAGTACAAACAAATGAATAGTGGTAGTAGTAGTCTGATTCTCTCTGCAGGGGTGTGTGGAACCCTCTTGTTGGGGGCAAGAAGTCCAATATTTTTTCCCAATAGTAAATCACCAAGAAAAAATGGGAAAATGGCTATTCCCAGGCTTTAATGGATTGCAATACGTTGGCCAAATTGTCAAAGCCTGGACTCATCTCAAAAAGTACAGCCTTATCCATGGCTTTCTTGAAACTGTCCGCTTCTGACTGGAGTGGAAGAAATGTCATGAGACAGAAGCAGAGAAGTGCAATTTCTAAAGTTGTTGTTACAGTGCAGGAAAATCCATGTGTGCTAGGGGTCAATAAAGGCAGTAAATGGACTCTGTGCGCTTGAATCCTTTCAAACTGCACAGCAGTCTGAGGACCATGGCCGAAATTTTCACATGGATTTGGGGACCAATCACAGAACGAGGAGGAACGGTAAGACGATGACGCGCTATTCGACATACGGAATCTTGTAGTTTGTTTACGGATTTAAAAATAAAAGTTTATTTACAGATTCAACATGACAGCAGCAGACATGACACCATCTTTCGATCAAGCTTTAGATCATGTTCTGAATAGTTTAGCTCGAAAGTTTACGGCGTGTACGTCATACGTACAGTAATGTGATACGATGAACGATTGGCTATGGCTACGTGCAGACGCATGAGAGACATTCGTAGCGCCCAATAAACGGCTATGGACAATCGTAAACCACACCTCTCCTACGAGAAAATGAATTGGTGGTCATTTTCTCACCAAGACTAATATCACTAATATCACTTGTGATTTTAGTCTGGCGTTAGCCAGGATAGGTGTACACTGCAATTTTGGCCATCTGCAACATACAGGTGAAACTCAGAAAATTAAAATATCGTGGAAAAGTTCATTTATTTCTGTAATTTAGTTTAAAATGTGAAACTAATATATGATATAGACTCGTGGCATGCAAAGTGACATATGTCAAGCCTTTGTTTGTTTTAATTTTGAAAATTTTGACTTGCCAAAATGAACATTTCAGAAAATTAGAATATTACATGAAATCAATGAAAAAAATATTTTAAACAAAGAAATGTGGGCCCTCTGAAAACTATAATCATGTACTTAGTACTTGGTTTGGGCCTTTTACTTGAATTACTGCCTTAATGCAGTTGCGTGGCATAGATGCTATCAACCTGTGGCACTGCTGAGGTGTTATGGAAGACCAGGATGCTTCAACCAGAGGAATATGACATTTGAAGCCCATGTCCAGTATCCGTCTGTTTGTGGTGGCTCTTGATGCACTGACTCCAGCCTCGGTGAATGGCCTTTTCCTGACAATCCGCTCCAGACTGCGGTCATCCCTGCGGCTTGTGCAACTTTTTCTTCCACACTTTTCCTTCCACTTAACTTTCTGCTTTGATACAGCACTTTGAGAACATCCAACTTCTTTTGTTATTTACCTTTGAGCCTTTCCCTCCTTATGGAGGGTGTCAATGATGGTTTTCTGCACAACTGTCAGGTCAGCAGTCTTCCCCATGATGGTGAATTCTACTGAACCACTGAGAGACCATTTAAAGTCTCAGGGAAACTTTGCATGTGGTTTGGATGCTGATGAAAGGAGACACTATGAGCTACAATAATAGTCCCTTTTCACAATATTCTAATTTTCTGAGATTTGGAATTTGTGTTTTTTACAAGCTGGGAGCCAAAATAATCATGCAAAGTAAGATACATCAAGCCTTTATTTGTTATAATTTTGATAATTATGACTCACAGCTTGTATAAACCCCAAATAAAACATCTCAGGATGAGCGCAGTCTGGAGCTGATTGTCAGGAAAGGCCATTCAAAAGTGTGGGGGACCTTCACAAAGAGTGGACTGAGGCTGGAGTCAGTGCATCAAGAGCCACAGCACACAGACGGATCCTGGACTTGGGCTTCAAATGTCATATTCCTCTTGTTGAAGCATCCTGGTCTTCCATAACACCTCAGCAGTGCCACAGGCTGATAGCATCTATGCCACGCAACTGCATTAAGGCAGTAATTCAAGTAAAAGGCCCAAACCAAGTACTAAGTACATATGCATGATTATAGTTTTCAGAGGGCCCACATTTCTCTGTTTAAAATCATTTTTCATTGATTTCATGTAATATTCAAATGTTCTGAAATTTTCATTTTGGGGTTTTTACAAGCTGTAAGCCATAATTTTCTAAATTAAAACAAACAAAGGCTTGACATATGTCACTTCGCATGCCATGAGTCTATATCATATATTAGTTTCACATTTTAAACTGAATTACAGACATAAATGAACTTTTTCACGATATTCTAATTTTCTAATTTTCACCTGTACTAGTCATGAGAAAAATCTTAGGTAGCTGATAATCGCAGGTCTTAGGTCGTACAGTGAGACAGGGATCATGTTTTAAAATAGAACCGCCGTACGACTAAAGACGAGCTATGACAAACAATAGGCAATGTCTGATATTTTGGAACACTAGTCATAGAGTGGGCCATCCTTTCGCTGCAGAGAGGATCTCTGTCAGTGTCCCGTCAACACATCAGCACACACCGCAAGCAGCCAGAGTCACAGCAACAGAGGCCGGGCATAGGCGGGTCCGACTACACATTTTACAGGACTTTCCCTGCACTTTTCCGCGGAAAAAAACCCTGCTAGCATGCAGCACTTGTCTCAGCTAAACACACGCCTTCTGAAGCCTGAAACTGCTACGACAAAACTTTGATCGTAGATACGGTTGTCTCTTTGAACAATCGCAAAGTGGAGACGAGTGCAGCTCACGATTTTACTATCCCCACGTCTGCAATGTGACAAAAAAATCTTGTAAGACAAAAAAAATCGCAGTGTACACCCGCCATAATAGGCCATCAGTGAGGTTAAATGCTTTATTTGTCATCATACAACAATATTGTTTGGATCAGATTGAGCGTCTGTTATTACTTAAAGGGGGGTATTATGTAAAATCGACTTTTTCAAGCTTTATATCATGTTATGTCATTCCCTCATTAAACACATGCCTGGAGTGTTGCCTTGGCTCATTCACATATTTTTGAGTAATCAGTAAAAACTTAGACGGCAGCCATTTTAGGTGTAGCTATGCCTCAGTCCTCCTAGGAACGCCCCCACCTCCTGGAGACGCCTCTGGACCTTTCGTCACCAGCCAAGCCACCAACCACTGCTCCTCAGCTCAGCAGAGCCCCCTCCCCGCACTGTGTTGTTGTTTAGATGCCACAGCAGTGTGCTGAAGGGGGCGTGTCGGAAAGCTTCTTAAAGAGACAGAGGCCTATTTCAAGACGTTCAGTACAGCCATTTTGAGAGAGCAATTTTATTCAAGGCAGTTATTTTAATTTACTGCATATACAGACCAACAGAAGGTTACGTCATCATTGTAGTATGCTATAGACTGGTGCTATGTGATTGAAAAAAGCATAATACCCCCTCTTTAATATCATGTAAAAGTTCCCAAAGTAGCGGAGCCTGTCGGGAAACATTGCAAACTTCTTGATTACCCTGCATGTCAGGGGCAGGCTATTGTTTGTGTAGCAGCTGTGATGGGTGACTTATTCTTCAGCGGTACTCTTCAACACATTGCCACCCAACACCCTCATCTGCCTTCTTTATAGTGCCGTTGTGCCACATTCCTTCCGCGCCAGGCTTATCCCTTTCAAAGGGAAACGGCACACATCTCAAAGAGGCTGAGATGAAAGCGCTTTAATGATCTATAATACATGGGTGCCATTCAGTGGGCAGAGAACAAAAGGTTTACGTGTCGGAGGGAAAATGGCAGAAGGTAAGAAATCGAGGCAAGACTCCATCCATCTTTACTGCTGAGGGAAACGCGCTGGGAGGCCACAGTCAAGGCTATTGTGACAGATGCTTAAAGCCGCAGATCAAATTAATACTGATGGCAAAAAAAGAAATAATTAATTTCATGGATACGTAATGCACTTGACATTCCATTTGCATTTTGTCAACACTCAATGTCATAAGCAGAGTGATGACGATAGAATCGAGCACGCAGCGCAGAGGCCACTGCCGTGATTCAGGTGGGTAGACACAGTTGTCATATATTCGGAAGGCATTGATTGAAGTGTTAAAAGTTTCCATCACCGGCCGAGGTTAACGATATGGATATTGCAGGAATCAGTTACTTGACATTGAGGTGAGAGGACTCGTTTGTCAAATTTGGAGTGCGCCAGAGGAGACAGCAGTTCTCAAGCACTCACAAGCTGTAAAGTGGTCACAACTGTGGGCTGTGTAATTAGTTTAAAATGTTAATTACACTAAACAACAGTGCACTTACAAAGGGCTTATTCACAAAGGCAAAAGTGATGGTGACATGGCAGCTGGGTGTGTTTTCATTCGAGCACTGCTGTTTCCCCTGTCAACAGATAACATAGTCTAGACTGCAGTACATGAACAAGTCTTCACATTATTCATTTTCATTAGAGAGAATCCTGTTTCCTCTAGGAATGCGTTTAAAGCCACAGATACGGGCATTTATTTGATTACAAATATAGTTAGCGTTGAAAAACACCTAAAAAATATGACCAAACAAACATGTGTCTTTGCTGTGAGGAGTGTAGTCCAAAATGTTACACAGTGTGCCTTTTAAGATGGTGTGTTTTTGTACAGTATTATAGCCTAGTGCGAAAATCTGAAATAGTAACTTCTGTGGTTTCGGAATGTTAGGGGTTGGCAACCATGTTTTATGTAAGGATAATGTATAGAACGCCGGTCATTATCGGGAAATAAGTACCGACAGGGCGAACTGGACCCAGACGGCGACTGGACCCGACGCGCAGCGGAGTCTCGTTCGCCGTATAAGCGTTTTGCCGCTTATTATACGGCTGTTTGCCAACTGTACACACACAAATAAACTTCATACACTTTTATGAAGGCAGAAAGGTTTATTTAATGATTTCCGTGGCAAATATTCCCAAAAGTTTGCGCGTTGCTTGGCAACGTTTGTTGATTCCAGGCAGTGTGGCTAGGCTAGTAGCAGCACAGCTAGCTACTTATTGCTAGCCTAGCTACTTAGTTTAAGGTGCAGTTAGAGAGGAGGAATGGTGGTGAATCTCTGGGTAAGTTGAAAGTCGGACTCCCGTTAACTTCACGAGCGATTCCCCCAACTTCTCTCGCAGGGACGGGGACAGAGATAGTGTCCGCCTGTCCGCTACTACTATTGGCGGAGTGATATGAAAGACCTGTATTACAAGCACAAACTCCGTTGCCATTGGCAGCGGTCATTATTTTTTTCAGAGGTCTTCTATCAGAAAATAATGACCGGTAGAACGTTGGGAAATCACATTCAAATCAATGGAGCGTTCTACTTTGTGAAGGGCCGTATAATAAGTTAATATAAGATGTTGGGAACATATTTCATGAACATGCCATCTTGTTTCCTCCATGAAAAAAACAACATAATTTGTTTATTTTTAAACCTATAAAGCTAATATTTGCTGTGAGGCGATATCACAGCGAATGAAGTGAGTGAGTGAGTGAGTGAGTGAATAGTTGGTGGTGATTAGAGGGGCCGATGGCACAAACTGGTTGCCTCGCTCCTGTCAATCTACCCCAGGGCAGCTGTGGCTACAACAGTAGCTTACCATCACCGAGTATGGAGTGAATGAATAATGACGACAGTGTAGAGCTTTACAAAGCCTCTAATTAATTAGATTAATTTTTTTAATTGAGTCCCAGCCCTATTATTATTATATCATGTCAAACTACACATACAGTGCAAATTTCATGAGAAAATCTTGTTTTATATTGCAGATATTTTATTTGATCTGACAGATAGTGCATATCTGAAAATGCAACTTTTCAGTAAACATTATCTTCTTATTTCTTCAATAAAAAACAAAGGCAATACGCGAGTGGCATATTCATGAAATATGTTCCCAACATCTTATATTAACATAAAAACAAATAAAGTGTTATCCAAGCCCTTGTTCAGATTCCCACTAGACTATTACAGACATGGTTTTAACACAGTTTAGACATCATTTTGTCCAATTTGGGTCTATTGTCCAGCCTTCTTGGACTTGGTTTAGTCTTTATTTAATTTTAGCCCATATGAATTCTTTCTCTTCATCCAGGTCAAGAATAATCAAGTTTATGTTTGTTTGTCTTTCAACAAGTGTCAACTGGACATGCTTAGATGTTATTATTCCAAAATAACAGTCATCCAACATGTCATCCTGAGTTTGTAAATTCAAAGACAAAGGGCTTACATAAAGGAAACCGTTATAGAGAAAGATCTGTTCGGGGCAAGGGAGATGATGCTAACTTAACCGTACCAAGCGTTTCAAGTTACATTTTCAGAGGTGAACAGTTCTTCCGTCGTATTGACCCATATGCCGGGTTTGTTTTTAAATGTCTAAATTATCAAGAAGTCACCTTTATCTCAACGCAGTGAGCGCTTTAATTGGAAGCATAAATCACTGAATGCCAATGGGCAAACGACTGACCTGAGCAAACATCGTCTGCACTCTCTGTTACCTTGTGTGAACTCCTTCCTTCTGAATCTTGGCATATCCCAAGTGAGTGATGCTGCGTCATTGACCACCGGAGAGAAGTGAAGGAATTCCACGGTCTGCGCTGCTCTCTGAAGAACCAGGGTAAACAAATGAGTCGTGAACCAGGCAGATGGGACGAGCTCATCAGCCTGAGCGCGGAGGCATCAAAAAGCTCACAGGCAGAGACGAAGCTTTCCCGATACTGACAAAGGGCATTTTTGATTTCACACACCAAAGCCCCAGAGCGGAGAGAGAATCTGTTCCACGTGTTACTTTCATTTGCTCAGAAAGGATATCATTGATAGAAGTGCAGTCTGTGTAAAATAGGAGTTTAAAATGTCAATAATACTTACTCACAGGATCGATGCCTTTGCTGAGTGTTTGATACATTTCTATGAAGTTTGAATGCATGCAAGATAGTAGAAAGAAATAGGACAATATAGCTGTATAAGGTAGCAATTCCACAAACCCAAAACAGGTCAAGCAGGGGAAGTGTGCCTTATCAGAATCAATCTTTGGGTTGAGAGCCTGGACTACTGCAATGCACTCTATAGCCACAATGCACTCTGAACAAAAATACAAGTATGTTCACAATATTCAGTTCTTTTGACATTAATTTGGAGCTTGACCGAGTAAACATATTGCATGAATTAAGTTTCTTAGATTTATTTTTCTTGCTTTCCTTGCAATAACTGTTGGAAGTTGGTAAAGCTTTCACTTACTAATCCCAATATCTGTGAAACACTTCCACATCCACACTGCCCTTGGGCACTGGTGAGTGAATGTAAACGTGAGTGTGAATGCTTGAATGGTTCCTTGACGTAAGGTGTATTGGGTGCTCGGCGGAGGTAGCAGAAGGAGCACTATACATGAGGCGATTTGCAATTTGTCGCCGCACTCTCGAAGTCTCAACAAGAGCTGCAGCAAGTTGTGCCGTTTATTTGTTGACAGAGATTAGGGAGCGACTTTGTGCGTGGTTTGACAGCGCAGGTGTGGACGTGAGGAAGGTTAGCATGTCAGACATTATGCTGATGCCGTGCACCTGATTACGCAGATGCACCTGGATCCAAACCCAAAGTGCTTCACCGTAATGTTATTCCACTGCCAAAGTGGCAATTATCACTGCAAAGCTGTCTCATTAGCAATTCATTGGTGTAATTTATGTATTTTTAGAATTCTGAAACCTTTCTTTGTGAAGCTTGAATTTTCTGTGACCAATAGGTAATTCTCAACCCCGGTACAAACAAATCAAGAGACCCTGGTTTAGATCTGGTTTCTTGGACACTGTGCTATGCTTCAGACTAGTTACTAAGGAATTTGATTAGGAAATACCAATGGCCGCTTGTAGCAGAGTTTCAAGACGACGACGCTGGATGTCGCCATTGCCCTCCATTGTTGCAGTACTTCCACACAAGGGCGGCAAAACAAGCTAGTTTTCCATAAGCTACCATTGCACTTTAGACACGTTAGGAACAACTTTAAAGCCTTGTGCTTAATTTTCTTAAACTTTTTACAGCTAGATATTCCTCCTGTGATAACGCTGGGTTAGGTGCAATTACAGGGACCAGGCGGGTTTTCGTTAGACACATTTTAGAAATCTCCTATACTAATGAGGGCCGGACTTTGATTGACAGGCCATTAGCATTAGCGCTAATGGTGCGGGTACGCCTGAACTACACGTCACGCGTGGGCCGAGTCTACAGTGAAGATCCCGCCCTATGCCCTTTTTAAGAACATGCTCTGTCACAGCAGGGTAGGAGGAGTCTGTAAATCGCCATGATTTCCCTCGAACGTAGTTATTATGGCAACAGGGAGGAGTTGTCTATTAATTTCTACAGTCTATGGGAAATACCAAAGCTTAGTTGTACATTATTTTTGTTTTTAAAACATAAACAAAGGGCCTTTGAATCCCAGTTCATTGTATGTTAGACAAGTTTGTCAGGACCATCACGTTGCAAAACTTGAACACTGAAACTCAAGTTGAGCTGTAATGCTTTTGTGTGTGCCTGTTTTTGTCTCCCTCTTGTGGCTCTTTGTTTTTCTTTTAGGCTTGGTCCTGGTGGGGCGTGGACTCCGAGCAGGAACACCTGGCTCCAATTGCTCTTCACTGCAATACAAAGACCTCAGACTCACCTCCACTCATCATTGGATTGTTCCGTCTGTTGCGGTACTTCTGTTCTGTGATATCTAGCAATCGATGACCTTTTGCCAAGTTCTATTTTTGATTCTGGACTTTTTATTCCTCTAGTACCCGGGACCAAGCCAAGCCATGAGGAAATTTTTTGTTAATAAATTCACTTCGATCCACGCTTTGGGTGTAGTGTCTGGTTATGGGCCCTAACATGAGCAATGCATCACTTGGTATGCAAGTATAATGAAACTATAGAAAAGATCTGCACAATCACTCACCAGCTTGTTTTTATATATAAAAAAATGCTGGTGAGTGATTACAGTTGTGCGGGGGTTTTCTTCTATTTTTCATTATACTTGCTTTTTGATCCAGCACACTGGCTTAGAAAATGTAGACGTGTGTGTCTTTACCTACTCACTTGGTATGCAAACAATCTCATTCTGTGTACAAAAGTCAAATTATTTATTTATTTCTTGGTTTTAATTAGAATGTTTTAACAATAAATTAACAAAAATGGTTAATGGCCCATATATTAATGTCTGTATTGCTTCACTTCCTATAGTAAATCTCATTATGAATCAGCAAGGGCTCAGAAATATGAGAAAAAGGAAAGTTAGAATAGCTGTGATTTCTTTTAATTTGCCTTTAGCAGTGTCTCTGTATCTCCTGTCAGCAATAGAAGCATAAGTCTTAGCACCTCATTACTGGCGGTCCATCTGCAGACAGCAGACATAATACCGACATAATTTGCCTTTGTGAGGTTGTAATCCTAGGTTTATGTCAAATTTTAAAACCTGACTGAAAAAGAAAGATAAATCAGTAATTAATCTCACAATTTGGTGTGCCTTGTCTCAGCAGCATAGCACTCAAGCATATGGATATTTCCAGTATTCTGTAAAATACCCAAACTTAATTTCACCCTGAAGTAAGTCACTACAAGCAAAATGGTTCCAGAGTGGATTAATGGACACGGAGGAGCCTGAGGAGCTTGCCGTGTTTGGTTGAGTTTCCTCTGAGCACTCTGGTTTACCCCATGAACATAAAATCGTAGGCTAATCCTCCATAGGTACTCCTTGACCAGGTTCTTGACTGAAGATCCGGGGACGGGTCACAGGCCATTGCATTGCGGTCGCCTCCACTGCTCCTGACAGTTTGCCCTGCAATGTCCACACACATAAAGGCAACAAGCAAATAGGAATTAGGAAAAAATAGGAAGAACTAGTCAAGAGAAAGTATGTGCTATGTAATCAAATCATTCCCTTGTGCCTATAGTGGCAATAAACTGCAGAATGTAATATAGCTTATATTAACTAATTTATGGATCATGTGTTCGCACTTGTGTCCTTAATAAAGATTGAATGAATGAATGGACATCACTAAATCATTAAATATCAGTAAATGCTCTGCTATAGTCCAGCATGCAGTACAAATGGAACCACAAGGACACTGCAAACAGTCAATGCACAGCCATGCTAGAGACCTGAGTCATCCTTCTGATGTAAAACAAGCCAAAGTCAACATTCATTACCGAAAGCAAATTAGCCCTTGTTGACTCTAAGGCTGTGGGGAAGTCCTGATAAGTGGAAAACATATTCCAAGTACAGCACTAATATGTCCTCTAAATCATCTCTGTAATGAAAGCTATAACCACCAATACGCAAGCTTCAAGTTAAAAAGAAGGGGGGTGGGGGGCACTTTTATTGGCAAATGTATACCCAGAGGCACGTCTTACATCAAAAGCAGCTTGATTCTTAATTAAACCGATACAACACAGCGGACGTGACAGCTCTGTGGCGCTCTGCCTCAGTAAAAGTCAGCAGCCAATAAAGTTTCTTCGAGACCAATGATTAATGCGTCCAATTTCTGTGATCTGTATTGAGTAGAGCATCATGGGTAATTAAATGATGGTCTACGGAGCTCTTGTAGGAATGACAAGGCTGTAATTATCATCAAGCTTGGTTAGCCAAATGCTAATTGAGTGTCCATAAAGTGTAGCGCATGTCACATTGGCTGAAACAGTAACCACAGGATGACACCATGACAGACAGTGACATTGCGTGCTTCTTCTGCAGCTCTTTAAAGCCAGAGCTCCTGGATCATAACTATCAGCTACACAACTGAGTGTTTGTACTTTATGTAAGTTTGTACCTTTTGATTATGTATACCCATATTGTGACTGTGTGTAGGAATTGTATAGGGATGGACAATTCCAGTGTTACCAGTTTGTTATCAGTTGTTACCAGTTGTCTAATACGAATTCATAGTAAATGGCTAATATTGCAAACCAACATGTTCAAACTCGCACAAAGTAGCAACAAGTCTCATGTTGTGGCTCATGGAAAAAAACGAAATATTAATATTCAGATATGAGGATCTATGAAATAGGCTCTGTGCCATTAATGTATGAGATTAACGCTTTGTGCACAGAAATGGTTTGGGCTAACTTCCTGTTGGCCAGTGTGGGCTAAAGACTATTTCCTTAGAGTACATTTAAATTAAATAAGATTTAAAAAGGTGGAAGAAAATGTAAAATATTGACAAAAATGAGTTAAGCTGGGGATTTTAACCATTTGTTACCGCTAATAACGTTAGCTTCAAGGCTAAGTTGTAAACACAGACGTCTCCTCCTGTGACTAATTTACATCCTGAGTAACGTTTTTAACATGTTGTGAGTGATTATTTAACAGCTGCTTGTTTTCTGCTAAGCATTGTTTAAATATATTTTTATTTCAGCTAGAGACGCCAATAAAACAGAAGCAGGAAACAGGAAGTTGGCCTTATTTTGCTGTGCAACATTAACATAAAAGCATCGGGCGACCATCATAAATGCCCAGAGAGACCCATCTCCGGATCTTCGGCATTTACATTATGTCAGCACCGTAAATGCTTCTACTTCAGTGACTTATTAAACTAACACATAAAGGACACAAAAGCAGAAACAGTAGTAAAATATGTTTAATTAATGGTAAGTGCACAGAATGGTTATATTCCTTTAAGAGGAACGCCAATAAAAACTGCATATTTTCCTAAACCACATATTGCCACGCATGGCTAACAAGTTTGCATTTTAATATTCACAGTGTTCACAACGTGCACAGTATTCATCAATCACAGGAAAAAGAAAAAAAGTAACAGGCAAAGCTCCAGCTCAATCTTCCATTGCATATTATCCCATATCCCCAAAAAACAAAAACCCCTTCCCGGCGCCCACATTAAAAAAAGAGACACGCTCATTGAATACTGAGTTCCACTGCAACACTCCAGTGATCAAGAACGCACACCTAGCATTTTAACAAGAGGTATTCGTATGAAAAGCTTTACTTATTTCCCCATTAACTGACACCGTTTTCACAGCTCACTATACAATCCTACCCACAGCAACAAAGGACTTATCTCCAGGGGGTGTCTGGCTGTCCAAGAGCCCCGCCAAAAAACCCGACGCAGAAGGAGAATATTGATGTCTCTTTTACTACCATTTAAATCAAGGCTGTTTTTTTTTTCTATTATTATTGTTGTTCCAATGCAAAATAAATAGGGCGATAAAAAGCGACACTAGCCTGTTCCGCTTGACATTTAAAGGGAGTCCTCTTGGAGTAGTAAATGTGCCCACTTGATGGATATGGGAGCTTTATAGACAAGTGGGAGACTGAATGAGGGATGCAAAGGCAGGTCACACGCACATAAAGAGAGATAGGGATAAAGCTAACAGCGTTTCAGTGTATTCCGAGGTATTGCATTAGATAAAGTAAAGTCGTAGTGGGCATATAAACAGTAGTTTCTTCTAATCTAGAGCTTGCATCTTATGGCTCTGAGCTTATAAAGTGAAATTTACAAGCTTTATATCTTTATTTCAGACTGTGCGTTCTGTTGTTCCGGCCTCTAAATAATCTGGCCTTACACTACAGCAATAAGATTCTGTGCCTGGTGCTGCTTTATTTATTAATCTTGCTGGATTTTCCGACTAAATTCCTATTGTGGACAAGGTGAAAAATGGATATGGCCAAGAAAAGACTAACTCTGTTTACTTAAAGGCGGTAAATCGTAAAGGTTTGTAAATCAAGCATTTAGAGTTTTAAGTTAAGCGTGTATTTATTTCTTTTTTTCCATATATTACCAAGCGTTTGACTCCGGCTGAGCAGGGGACCTTGGTTTAGTTTTATTATGCCATTTAAACCCGTCTTTATAGCTTTTCCAACAATGTTTTATTAACTCTTTTATTGGCCTTGTATTGATTGTGTTATTTCTTGAAAATCACTTTTCAAATGTGCTGCACACAAAAATAAAGTTCAAGTTTGCACTGGGCGCTACTACATTAAACATCCATGTATCCTTCAACAGTAATCAGATATGGATTGAGCATGTTCAACAATATTGGATTGAGGTAGAACTGGGCAAATGCTAATGTGTATCCTCACAGTAACTACCTCAATGCAATAAGAGAATGCTGAGGAGAGGCTATTCGTGAGCAAAGATGAAGCAAAATTGGAAAACTCTTTGACAATCAGCTGAGTTCATCAGAAGGGCAGCTTTAGGTGATCATTGGCGAGCCACTCCTTTGCAGCGTTAACACCAGAGCAGCACCCATCACCCTGAGAAGATCAAAAATAAAGCACCTGACTCGCTGACTCCATTCTCTCTCCGCCCTCAGTGTGCCCTCAATACACCGGTCTGTGCAAGAGTTCGCCGGAGGCCGCTCTACGCCTCAGCTCCTTCCACAGCAGCCCGCGCTCCTTCTGCACTCCCTGCATGAATCCCCGGTTCTCCTGGGCCCGGCGCGTCAGGTAGGGCATCACTTCGTCGATCGGCCCATAGGGGACGTACTTGTAGACGGGGAAGCCGGCCTGGCCTGGAGGCAAATGGATAAAAGACATTCATTTACCATGTTTTCTGGAATATAAGTCGCTCCGGAGTGTAAGTCGCACCAGCCAAAAAATGCATAATGAAGAAAAAAAACAAAACATATACAAGTCGCTCCGGAGTATAAGCCGCACCAGCCTTGGCAACTACCTGGGCATGGAGGCGTAACTGCTACGTTGACAAGCCTCTCCCGGCAGCACGTTGTCCAAGCACCCATTTGCAAACTCTTTCCTCTAGCTGTGGCCATCTAGCTTTTTGCCCGCAATTAGCAATTTATTTTGTTTTCTTCATTGCAGTAAGAGTAACCTCTGCTTTTCCCCAGTCCCACACCCACTCCACACTTTCTTTCTGCTGCTCAATTACCGGTTTTTAAATTTTGGTGGTACAGGAGTAGCAGATACTGGTGCACAAGCCTAAAGCGCCCTCTAGCGGCTGTCAGTATGAAAACAACATGTAAAATTATACATTTTAATATACAAGTCGCATCCGAGTATACGTCGCACCTGCAGCCAAACTATGAAAAAAGTGCAACTTTTGGTTATTTAGATCATAGTTGTGCCACAGCTGTTGCCTCTGAATTTGTCTTTGCAAATAATGAATACACAGACCTCCTAATGCATCTTCTTTAGAGAAGTGGTTCTCAACTGGGAACAGTTCCTTCCATAATAATATGAAAAGACTAGCTGAGTGACTAAGAATAATCTGTGGTAAAATACAGTATTTTAGATCAGATAAATAAACTCCAGTGTCTTATGGGTTGAAATAAATGTTCTTATTTTTCCATCCTTTGTCCCACAGTTTTACAGAATGTGCTCCTATGTTAACCTCTTACCACCCACCTGAGGCGGGTGGTAAGAGGTTAACGAGGCGCCTGTGGATTAAGAGGTTAACCCTTGAGTTTTCATGACATTTGGATTCAGATCCACATCTGGTCTTTTTGACAAATCATTTGGGCAAAACATGTATGTATCCAGTAAAATATATTTCATACAGACAGTCACCAACAAAAAACAAAAAGAATCAGCCATCTTTAATAAATATACTTAAGACTTTGTAGTCCAGTGTTTTAAGTGAAACAAAACTGTCTTATTTTCAAATGGACCTGATCCACTTAAACCCAAGCTTCACATTGACAGACAACTGCCTACCACTGCTGTCTGTCTTCTTGACAAACAAAGCAGTTAGCGGTGAGGGCCTTGGACAGCTTGTCAATACAAGTGCGTGTCAGTTCATATGTCATGTTATATGGAATGGAAACATGTGCTCT
Source organism: Neogobius melanostomus (assembly GCA_007210695.1). Classification (NCBI taxonomy): domain Eukaryota; kingdom Metazoa; phylum Chordata; class Actinopteri; order Gobiiformes; family Gobiidae; genus Neogobius; species Neogobius melanostomus. The sequence continues at coordinate 5,166,325 of VHKM01000006.1, read as the reverse complement.
CTGCTCAAAGCTTACGAATAAACAGAATTGAAACATCTGCTGGAGACCACGGTAACAGCTTCAACGGAGAAAAGGCATCAAATGTAATCTTGTAATAAATCGACTGACAGAATTACATGTAGAATTGAGCCTTCAGGTAATTTCAATTAATCAAAGAGCATGTTCACTCTTATCAGTCTTGCAGGCCCGGCCCACTTTGTTTACTGCACCAGTCATTGTTCTGATTGGAGCCAGTCGGGAGGAGAATGTCAATGTTTATTCTTATTACGGCCAGATCTCGGACAACTTTAACAAATAATTTTTTAAAAGTATAAAGTGGGGCACAGCCATTATTGAACGGCTTCACTCTCCAGAGATCTATCTAACATACAGTTGTGCTCAAAAGTTTGCATACCCTGGTAGAATGTTTTATTTTTTTGACTATTTTTCAAAGAATATGAAAGATAACACAAAATGTTTTTTTGCTTTTTTACTCTGTTAGTTGTTGGGTGAAGCCATGGTGAAATAACTGAGTTTGCTATTTTTAAATCATAATGAAAAAAGAAAGTACAAAATGACCCTGATCAAAAGTTTACATACCACAGTTTGTAATACTGTGCATTGCCTCATTTAAACGTCAATGACAGCTTGGAGTCTTTTGTGTTAGTTGTGGGAGAGGTTCTTTATTTGTTCTGATCAGTCCCGGCGTCAAGAGGGGCGTCAGACAGTCCCGCCCCCTCAGTCAAAATGTAGTGTTTTCATTTTTTTAATATATTGTTTTCAGTCTATGACGTGTTCAAAACAACCCAAAACTCGGAAGAAACTCCACTGACTCTAATGAACAGTTCTGGAATTTCAAATTCAGAGTTTCCAGTGGTCCTTGAACCCATCACGCACCTGCTTACTATGTCATCAGTGCATCATCCCGCCATAAGGAGTAGTCTGTAGCCAGCAGTTATATTGTCTGTTCAGAATGGAGTGTTTGTGAGCGTGGGAAAATGTGCGTGTCCCGATTGGTCAATCGTGTCACAACAACCTTCAACTTGGCTATAGTTCTGTCAAATAGAGATAAAATTCGGTGACAAGAAGCGGGACGTATTTCAGTGGATTTAATAAGAAAAGGAGACGGGCCTCAGCCCTGAGATGGAGGAGGCGGAGGAGAAAGTGGAGAGAGGCGAGCGGAGAGAGGCGAGCCGCTAGCGGCGAGGTGAAGCTGAACAGTCCGTCTCCAAACTCAGTAAGTGCCGCTAAACTCTGTTCGCGGTTGAAATGTAGCTTGAAAAGGTGGTTCTCGTTAACTTTTGGTGATATAAAGTTGTGCTGTTTCGTATGGGAATCGCTGTGGCCATGAAATTAGTTGTTTGTGCCGCTGTTTTAACAGAGAAATGACGAGGGAGGCGCCGCAGTGTTTTTCTGTCTTTATTTCACTCTGTCATTGGCCGCTGCATTCTGTGTGTTCACTTTGGGGACGCTAAAATCACCCACGTTTCTCCTGTGCGTCCAAAATCAGGCTTAAAAATCAAACATGTTTGATTTCCTGCGACTGTAGTCCAGTTGCGTCTGACTGCTGCCCACACTATACGATTCAAACGCCAGTCCAGTCGTGACCCCCCCACACTACGCGACACGACTCTGTGTGACTGCCTTAGACTATAGACACGACTCGGGAAGACTCGGCGCGACCGAGAATTGTATCCAAATCGGGCATAAAAATCGTGTAGTGTGAGCTGACCCTAACGTCATCGCCCCCCCTTGGTTTTCAGCCGGCCCCCCTTCTGTACTGAGCTAGCGCCGGGACTGGTTCTGATGGTAAAGCGGCAAAAAGCCTCGAGTTCTTTCAAGTTCCTGGACTGTCTTGCATGTTTGAGCTCTCCCCACAGTGGTTCAATGATATTGAGGTCAGTAGACTGAGATGTACGCTCCAGAGCCTTCACATTATTCTGCTGGAGCCAGCGAACCACCTCCATATTTCACTGTAGGTATGGCGCACGTTTTATCATAGGCCTTGTTGTTCTCTCTCATTTTCATTGATCATGATTTAAAAATAGCAAACTCAGTTGTTTCACCATAAATGGCTTCACACAACCACCATCTATGAGTGAAATATCACAAATTCTGCCAGGGTATGTAAACTTTTGAGCACAACTGTATGTGTTGTGTTTAAACTTGCAATGTTAAAAATGCATGTTTGGCCCAAATATATAGTACTGCATTTACCTGCACATACTGGTAGTGTAACTTTTACTAACATGCTCCTGTTGAATGCACATATGCTTTTATGTCTCCGTCCTAGGCCATTTAATAACAGTATTGATGCAGATCAGAGTCAGTTTGTGCATGAGCTGCCCAAATGTAGTGCGTTTTCATAGGAAATACACAAGGATATGCTTGAAATGGCCCATAAGTGAACATATTTCAGCAGGATAAAAACATCCATTTAGTCACGTATAATAACTGCCCTTTTCATAAGTTATACTGGGATATGTATCGTATTATGGGCACTATATTGAGTATTTTGTTTCGTGAGGTTGTTGGCAATACCCAGCCCTACTTGCATGTTTCATTCAAGAGGTCTTCTTGAAAGAACTGTTCTATTAATGGTAAATACTTGTCTTGAATGAAAAATACCATGTAGTACAACATTCTTGAATCCAATCAAATATAAATCATTTATTATTCCGAGCATAACTTTTTTTGGAGCTTTTGAGTACTTTTGTTGACTGTCTATCCATATGCTAGGTGTAAAATGTGTTTCCTCACCTAGTGGAAAGCTGATCTGATCACACATTCCCAGAAGCTGTCCAAAGTACACCTTGTTCTCCCTGGGCATAAGACCCAGCTCGTTCATCCTGAGAAAGAAAGAGGCACAGAAACAAATCACTATATGAAGACACCAATCGATACTAAGCAGGGTTTTTAACGGCGCAGACTTCATACCGCCTCAAGGTGTGTTTCACCGTGTCCTCATTATGTGAAGCCACCATCACGTTTGCATTTCCATTGCGAGCAATCTCATCCAGCACGAAGTCCAGGCACCTTAGACAAATACACAAGAGCAATCCCAATGTTATTATCTGGGAATATGTGGGTCTTAAGTGTGGGCAGCAGGGCTCGGTACAGTACAGTTTATTTTTCTGGTAACAGTACTTAACGTTTTCTTGTTTTGTTTTTTATTCTTGTTCAGCATTAACATTAATATGCATCCAGTATCTAGAACCATACAACGTTTTTATAATGTGGATGCATTTCATAAAACCAGCATTTTTAATCACATATTTATGCGTGTACTACCTATTAACGTTCGCTGTCTCAACCCCAACAGGTATCGAGAGTGAATATGAAATGAAATGTTTGGTATTTGGTCCCAGATTTATTTAAGACAAGACACTGTCAGTGACACAAAAAGATCAGAGGGGATTTTGATCATCTTAAAAAGAATTATGAATAATGTCACCTTGTTACTTGTGGTTCAAAGTAATAAATCAGGCTAAGAATTTGGATATTTGAAATCCCTCTGAAAAAAAAAAAAACTTGCACATTTTGTTAAAGCCACACCGCGTAACATTTCACCCAATAAAAAAAAAATACAAGCATTTATTTGATCAGTTATTTATATATTATAGCATTGAAAAATGCTTAAAAGAATATCAACATGAGTTTTTGTTCATAGCGGCTCACGTTTCCTAAGACTCGACTAACTTCACTGGGAAGGGGGATATCTCCAGCTCGTCTCCATGGAGACATTGACTTCAGACAGCTACATATGAGATTTAAATAGGTTAGGTCCTCATCCAACTCCATGCTTTGATTACCCACTGCAAAAATAGCATTGTGTGTGTCTAGATGGTCATGAGGATCATGTTTTGTGTTGCTGGTAACGGCATAGTCTAAAATGTTACGCAGTGTGCCTTTAAAGCAGAACTAAGTAACTCGTGCCCCTAGAGGACATAAGCGCCTCTGCAGGTGTCGTAGCATGTTGTGTTTTTTTACTCATAAATGGTCTGTGAGAGTAAATACTACACTGACAGAAAAGAAAGGGAGAGAGGGATGTTGTACATCCAATTACACAATGGAGATGATTTTTTTTTTCACTCAAACTTGGCTGTAAATACTGTTTAGCAGTTAGCTTTGCCCGTTAGCTTCTTCTTCGTGATTCCATTAGTGGCTCTGACCCGGTGCAGGCAAAGTTGCAATTGTGGTTTTCTGGCCAGAGACACAGAGGGAGATGAAAGACCCCCCCAATCATCCCATTAACACTTGTATTACCCCCAGAGGGACTACGAAAAGGATTTGGTAAACAAGTTACTTAGTACTGCTTAAAGTACAAGACTAGAAAGTTTGGAATCTGTTTGAGCTACTTGAGTGGAGGTGTTGTTTCTCACATCTTTAGCCGCGGCTATGGCCACAGCTGTCCCCCAGAGAGGAAATGACCATCACCGCCATGCAACACGTGAATACCAAACATGTACATGTACATTTGTGAATGAATACACGTGTGAAGGACAAGGGAACGTTGTACTGTTGGACTTATTTCCAGGAAATCTCAAAATGTCATAAAATAAGCATCGCAAAGGGTGAGTTTGGTCGATTTTTTTACTTTACTGACACTAGCGAAAAGCTGAACAATGTTTTCACCTACTTTGTCTCGCCTTAATAGAAGTAATATATTTGTTGTGCAATATCTCAGATAATTATTTAATTGTAATACAGCCTGGCACAATTGTGATTAGGGCTGCAGTATTACTAACACATGGTTACAAAGTACCAATTTCACTAATAACGTATTCCATATTTCTAAGGATTGTGTGTACCGTATGTGATGGTTTTTATATTGATATCATGGTGGGTACCATTCTGACACCATTCTTCAAAGTTTGGGAATGACAGACTACACCGGCTCAAGAACGTCAGGATTGTTGTTATTTGGAGACATCATTCAAATCATAAATCATAATAAATACTGAAAAAGCTATTTACTTTATTTACTATATGAGCTATGGTTTCTTTGCTGTACTGTATTAAGATTATGACAAACATAGTTAATCTTGGATATCCATCTCAATACCCATATCTGGGGTATATTGCATTATAGAGTGTATGCTGCATTATATAACGTGATGTAACTTAACAGAATGTGTCATAAGATGGTGTTGTGTGCCACACTGTTCTATGGAAAGTGTGGGCTTTAAATAATAATGCACTGTACCTTAGCACACAATCTGGGCTCACGCTGCACATTAAACATCCAAGCCTTGAACGGTTTACCTCGAAAACACATTCAAAGCCTTGTGAAAGTGGCCCCTGCTTTTATCCTGTGCCTCGCCTACAATCTTGTTCTCTGCAGGGACCATTCTACGTGCTGCTTTGAATAAGGTCGCAATATTGCAGCACTGTGTTCCCCTGAAATTAGACCACTTGTACTTGGACAATGACATGTGGGCAGCGGTACACATCGTATTAAGTGCTTAGTCGGAAAGGTCAATTTCTTTTCAATCCAATTCTCTTTTCTTTTTTTCTTCTTTATTATGAGGGTACTGCATGTGCCTTTTTGAGATTCACTATGCAAATCTTACATGTCCTTTAATGTCCAAACCCTGTGCATCAAAGCGTACATTCTCTTACCTGTGGTACATTCTGTTGGTAGACTCATAGTCCGGGTTAATTGGATCCTCATATCCCAGCTCCTCTGCCCTCCCTTTCTCCTGATACATGTAGGCTCCGCGCACCAGCTTTGCAGCGAAATGCCAGCCCTCCCGACATGATAGTGCTACATCCGTGCTCACACTGTCGAAGGCTTCCTGCAGCGCACATACACAGAGCACTTGTAACGATGATTGCAACTTTCACAGTAAACCACTAAAGCCACACCGCGGAACATTTGAGGTTCATTCAGATTGCTGTGTCAAGACCAGCGGCTAAAACTCACATAATAATAAATAAAGCAATTGGATCAAATCACAGAAAGGTCGTTAGCCATCTGAGCCTGTTCTGTCCGTTTCATGGGTTTCATATAATTTCTGTGGTTTCTCTATCATTAATATATTATAAGATGATGTTTAGTGGCCATTGGATTTGTACCTCACAAAACGCAGAAACTTAATATTCAGAATTGAGATCAGAGGCCTTTTTATAAGCTAATCTAAAACTAAAGTCAATTCTCAAAAGCTCTGGATATTTATTAATGATTTCTGACCAGGCTTAGATGTCACCTAAATGTGGTAGATGAGTTGACATCAGTTCAATACACTGAGCAGGTAAATGGACTCAACTTATATACCGCTTTTCTACCTTTATCGGGCCCAAAGTGCTTTACAGTAAGGAACCAGTCACCCATTCACACTGTCATTCATACACCAATGTATGCAGACACTGGACGCAAGTAGGGTGAAGTGTCTTGCCCAAGGACACAACGACAGTGTGCATGAGACGACCCGCTCTACCAACTGCGCCACCGTCGCCCAGGTGAACTGAAATGTTTCCTAGACGAGCCGGCTCGCTAACTGTCCGCATACGTTAGGATCAAATGCCACAGACTAAAGCTCTTCAGGCAGTACTTTTCAATTCTCTGCTACACTGGTCCTGGTCATGCAAATAGGCGAATTTATGTGTGGTGCTCATTAGGGGTGGGCCATATCGTACCGCATATCGTTATTGCGATATATTTTTTTGATATTGTTATTTATGTTACGCTCAGCTCCATCAGGGCAGCATAAACACTGACTGGAGAACACGGGGACAGGTGCTTAAAAAGTAAATTGAAATGAAGGGTGTAAACTGCTTGAGTAGATCATATTTGCGAGGAAATTAGTATCCCGTTAAAAAAAAAAAAAAAAAATATCACTGAACTAATCTTCCCCATAGGCATAAGGCTGGGATTTTGAAGTAATTTGTCCATTGTCAATTTTATCGTTATCGTGATTTTTTTTTTTATATCGTGATATAGATTTTAGGCCACATCGTCCTGCTCTAGTGCTTATAACCAATAAATAAGTAATATTTTATGTAAAAGAAAGAAAGAATCAGTACAATTGAAGAATTTTTTTTTTTTAGATTCAATGATAAATCACATCATTTTCATAATTGTTGCTGGTGATGTGCTGTAAATTCTGACCTTTAGGTAGCATTGGTAAGTGTTGAAGATCACAGGCTTCTCTTTGTTATAGACTCTTTGCATTTCCAGCGCGAGTCGGCTGATGGCTGGCTGTAAGTAGGTCTGCTCCGCATCCACCATCAAGCGCACCCTGTTCTCCACAGCATGCTGCAAAGACGAGAGTCAAGGGAACGGATGAACTGAACACAATCCAATAAAAGTGCAGAATTACTTCCATATAGCATGTGTCATGAGACTTTTCACAATGTGGAGCATGTGTCGTGGTGCTAATTATAACCGTCATTAGCAGCCTAGCCAGCAGTCTTTTTTTATTTCAGTCTATTCTCTGGGAGACGTATCTTTTTATACTTATGTGGACTGCATAAGGGATGAGTGTAATGAAGACAGATCGCAATTAAAATGCTGTTGCTGCTGAAAATGCAGCAACAGAAAGAACAAAACAAAACACACATTTTGCATCGTAAATGATGCGAAACATTAACCATTAGTGTTTTTTCCTGGGAGATCAACAACAAATGCATTGGGGGCTAAATAATGTGTTTGTAACAGGGCTATCAGATTAAATAAATAGCTAACCTTGGCTAATGCATCCAGACGCTGCAATATCCGCTGCATTTGCTTTTCATCTTCATCTGAGAAGTCCTTCAGGAGAGGCTCCAGCTTACCCAACTGCACAATGAAACACCGACCGTTATGCATATTTTATAGGAGGAAATATATGAACGTATGAGGGGTGGCAAGTGGCTGGAACTGGAAAGCACATTGCAAAGAGTAATGAGATAAGATATTTTATCAACGGTTCTCAAACATAGGCTTCTTTAGGCGGTGCTCAGACTTTAGACATCATTCATTTTAATTTTTATTTATGCTTCAGTAATGCATTTAGGTTGGGAGTTTTTGCTCTGGTTTAGACATGGTTGACACCCAGTACACCGCAATATAGACCATTTCGGACCTAAATTGGACTAGCATTTCTGATTTAGTCCTGATTTCCCTTCAAGTGTTTATTTTGTTTTTTTCTGTAAAACATTTCCTTTTAAACCAGACCAGTGTGTACCTGACAGTTTAGACTGCTCACCTGCTGCAGTCTTCCTCCAGTTGGTCACATGGTGTTACTGTGACGCGTCTTTGTCAGCTGATTTGCACAAGGTTTGGTGCTGTTTCAGTGGAGGTTGAACGACAGCGCTGTCTGACTTCTTATGCGCAGCGCGCCCCAGGTGTGAAAGCAAAAAAAAATAATCCCCCCCATCCTTGTTTACTATCCTGGGTGCACGTTTCCCAATATCAATCCAGCGCTGGTGTTTGTTGCCCTTTGTCCCGATGATTTCAGCTCTATCCCAGTTCATAAAGTGCAATGATCAAATATATCGGATGTGAGTTGTTCTTGCTCAGCTTTTTGTTTTGTTCTTGTGCACTCCCTCGAAGCTTCCTTCTCCCAGTCTGGTTTATGTTCCTTTTGCAAGTACTAAAAACACACTGGTCTGATTCAAAAGAAAATGCTTTACAGTTTAACACTAGAAATAAAATTAACTTTTAGGAGTATTAGATGTTTTTAGTGTAAAAAAAATTTATATATATATATATATATATATATATATATATATATATATATATATATATATATATATATTATATATATATATATATTTATTTAGACACTGTTTTAGTTGGATTTTACATCTGAAAATTATCTTGGGAACCCCCGGTCAGTGCCTCGCCACCCCTGGTTTAGATTACTACATCGATGTCCTAAAATGATATTAATTTAGCCGTTTACATTCTCTCAGACTCTTCTCTCAGGTGTTAACGCGTCTTGAAGTAGTCACAATGGATATTTCTTTTATTGCAAATAAATACCACCATTTGGATACTAAGGCTTGGATAATGAGCAACTGGTTAGTAGGGTTGGGCCAGATCGTATCGCATATCGTTATATCGTTGTGGACACAATATAATTTACATTACGCTCAGCTCCATCATAAACACTGACTGTAGAACACAGGGACAGGTGTTTAAAAACTAAAATGAAGGATGTAAACTGCTTGAGTAGATCATATAATTATCATATTTCCTTTTTATATCCTCCTCCCTACTGGTTAGTGTTAGGCTGGAATTACATATTTTTAACCTTTAGTTTCCCCAGACGCTCTGACCAAATTGTGCATATTTGGATAATCCCTCCTTGATAAATGTGCACTTACCTTAACGTTCGGCACCACCAGCAAGTCAGCACACTTGTCTCTATCATCTAAAAGGCTGTTCCAGTCCAGTACATCAATGCTTCTGTCAAGACAAAGAGGTGATACGGCATTCCTCTTTGAGCTTCAGGAAAATATGGTGGTTATCCGGCAAAGCCAGAATTTTCTCACCCGGAGGATCCCTTGTTATTTTCTGTAAACCAGCCGAGATAGTCCCCAGTCGCACCAAGTTCAGTCAGGGATTTCTGTAGATGCATAATGTCCAACTGTAATGCTTTCTGTTTTGCTGATCACGCGATAAGCAAATGGCTGTATAGGGCTCAGTGATCCTTTCCACAATCAACAATCTTTTTTAAATTATGATTGAATGAATGATTAATAACGCAAACTACTGTATCTGTACAGTTGATAACATTTTGCCACATTTTCACTTTTCTTCGCTTGTGATGCATCATGCTTTAAAGAACTCATTTCTCGACCTAAAAAAGAATGCAAATGGCCGTCTTTTGAAGTGTGTGGAACTGAGGAGCTCCATTACTTGTACTTACCTGCAGTTGTGTCAGCTCTACCCTCTGCTCTGAGACCTGTCCAACAACCTTCCCCTGCTGCAAGGCCAGGAAATTAAAGAATCTGCGCCACTTTACTGTAACCTCTGACAGCTCCAGCTTTAGAACGAATAAAAACAACAACATGACAGTCAGCCAAGTCCATTACACACTCTTCACGAAAAAAGTCCAAATCAGTTCAAAGTGCCTATACCAGAAACTGAGGTCTCCCCAGCGCGGTCACTTTGATTGCTGAAAATCCATCCATGGACGCTCCACCTCAAGTGCAGACACACTTAGCATTAAAAATTCAATATCTAAACTGAAGAAAAGCATGCTGCGTGTCGCTAGTTGTAAACAGAAGACTCTACTTCGGCCTGGGCAGTCAGACATGGTTAAATTATTCAACAGCCTTTTGCCCTATTTCCACACTGACTTTACCTACCAGATGCCTTGATACACTTGATGAATGTCTCCATGTGGTGGTCACATTTGGCCTCATCTGCATGGAAGTAAGTTGGTGCTGTGGTCACCTCGCCATGAACGCTCCTCAGTTCACTGTCCACTTTATATCGTTTCTCTCCGTGATCATTGCCTTGGGGTACACACACATTTGCATTGTGATTACTACTAATTACATCATTCCACCTCAAAGAACGAGAACATAATAAAGCGGCTTACCTAGACTGCTCGGGTCTGCGGCAGATACGCATGGTCTGAAAGATAGAGACGGAAAATATATACAGAAAGTTAATTAGGAGGTATTATTTAATGAGTACGTTTCGCAGAAGTTGTTGCATTCGCTTAGCTAAGAGTTTTGTTAACAACAACAAAAAACATTAAAGAAGATTTATATTATACAATAATCTGTTCATGCTTTGAAAAACACAAGCCCAGCCATTAACCTCTTAAAGGAATAGGCCACCGTTTTTATATACCGAGATAAGTTTTTACCTTGGACGAGTTCATTTGTACCTGTCTGGTCTTCACGTGTGCTTTCCGTAACGTAAACACAACACAGACAGCGTTAGCATTTAACCTCTCTCTTCCACCAGGAGTAATTCGGCATCCGCGCAGTAAAGTGAAGATATCACTGCGCGGATGCCGACTTACTCCTGGTATTATTACGCCTTACAATATAGTTCCCCTTTTTATCCGCTTAGAAAATCCACATTGTTTAATTTTGTGTAATTATACTTTACAGTGTAACACTTCACGTAACCATATTTAAATAGGGAAAACGTGGAAGAGTTTGGTAGCTTCTATCTTCACCTCGTTTGGAGCTATAGAGGAGAAGAGAGAGGCTAAATGCTAACGCCGTCTGTGCTGTGTTTACATTACTGAAGGCACACGTGGAGACCAGACAGGTACAAATGAAATCGTCAAAGCTAAGGTAAGAACATATCTCAGTATGTAAAAACGGTGGCCTATTCCTTTAACACCCGCCTTAACTGAGAGCATTTTCTCCAGTTCGGCTTTACCCAAATCCAAAACCTTCTCGACTGGAGTTTAGACTATAACGCCTCATCTGAAAGCTAAGATCTATAAAACTAATTTGACTTTATTTGCTGTGTTGTTGCAGCGTTAATGTCATATTTTTGAAACATTTTGTCCTATGTTTTTTGTTGCTTCCTAATCACTTTTTTCCTTGTTTTTTGGGCACTTTTTTGTTGAAATGACAAAGGGAGTTTGTGAAGTCGCAAAACTGGCCTTCGCACTATCAGCATCAAGCCTTTGCCCTTCCTTATATCTCCTTCTGCTCGAAGCACTTGACTTGTGTTGTTGCTATCTTGACAGATCATTGGAGTCCCTGTCAAGCCCCGCCGTTGGAGATCAAGCTAGTTTAATGTGCCTTGTCCTCCTGCCTCATGGTTTGAAGGTGTATATATATATATATGTTTGCCATACAAAAGCTTTCCCAGGTTGATAGCTCTTTTGATGTTTCCAACCAGGGGGGCCCTGACAAGGTATATCAAAGCTCGGCGGCGATATCTTGTTATGACTGAAGATAAAAACATATAGCAAGCGAAACTATCAAAACATCCCAAAAAAGTACAGATATCAACTCGGTTTTATAGCTGTGCCGGATGCGATAAAGACAATGAACCAACAGTTCTGTGCCTGACTATGGTGGCATTAAAGCCAGCTGTCACTCTCCGGCAGCAGATTCAAACACTGATGCTTAAATATAAGACGAGCGGCTTTGTTTATTCTCTCCATTTGACCTTTGCAAATCCCGGGAAAGTGCGTGACATAAGAAAGGTCAGCCAGCGTTAGCTCTAAGAAAAACTGGCAATAGTTATTTACTTCAGTGAGTAAGTGCTATAGTCATACAATTGAGAATTTTGCCTTAAATGCTATATTTGAGATACATCCAGTTCAAAAGAATGAGCATAGACAGTGCAGTGTCCCCAAACGTAGGACCGCACTCATCACATCAGCTTTCTCCTCTGTGGCCATATGTCATTGGAATAGTTTACCCACATAGATTCAGATCTGCACAGGATGTAATTGTTTTTTTTGTACATCTGATGATGAAAATCAAACATGGTCGCACATATTATGGATAAATGTGGCAATAAATGTAATGAATGAACGTGTATCTTGTATGTGAAAGAGGATGAGAGAGTGAGCAGGAGGGTGCAAAGTGAGTGAGTGAGAGATAGAATGTATGCTGTTATTTCTCTTGCTTAACAAAACTAAGTAACACAACAACTACTACCATTTATACTGTTCAATAAATAGTACTGCTACCAGTGCAGCAGCTACAATGTCTACTGTGTAGCAAGTGTTGCTGCTTCTACTGCTTAGTCGTGCATCAACAACAAGCGCCGTCTTCATTCCTCAAATGAAACATCCTGGTAAGTAATATTAAAAGGCTATGGTGCATCACATCACCTTTTCAAATCAGAAAGGAGGGTTTAAAATGTCTTGGAAAAAACGCCATTTAACCCAAAAATGTAGTGCTTGTGTAATAACCGTGCTGTTGCGTTGCGTTTGTGGTTCATATGATCACCTCTGCCTTGGACCCCCAGTCACTGGATTCCACACAAGTGTAAAATTATTGCCAGTCTTTCCAGTGTCATGGTCAGAGCAGAGTCCAGTCTACTGGCAATTTGAACTGCTAAACCTCAAAATGTGAATTTGGGAAATGAATGTGAAAGCAAGAAACTATTAGTTTACTGAAGGAAATACTATACTACACTATTGCATGTGCCATTATGCTGATCTGTCTTTTAACACAACAATGCAATTGTGTGTCAATATGGAATTTGTGTGGCATGCGATTTATATAAACATGTTAGCAATATTTCCGTACTCTTTTTGCTGAATTTCCTCCTCATCAATGTCCTCCTCCACACTGTAGTCCAGAACTGAGCCCACACCGTAAGCCTGATTCTTCTGGATGAGTGGTTTGATGGCCACATGGTCCTCACCTGCCACAAACTGCCCATAGAAGGTCATCTTCATCACCTTGTTAAAGAGAGTCCGCCCCAAGACTTTCTGACCCAGAGTGGAAAGCTGAAGAGAAACAAGTTAATAACCGGTGACATTCCGGTTCTCGACAAACACCAAGGCTGAGTCTGGGCATGTTTGATGTTTTGGAAGTTGCTATACTAGACTAACTGCTAAAATATTGAAATGGGACTAAAAAAAGAAATGACCAGCTTCTCATAACACATGCAAAATGAAATGATGTCGACCTAATGAACTACAGTATTAGCGCTGTGATGTTGTACAGAGCGCTCTATGTAGTTATGTAAGGCTTCTCCCATGTGATGGAAAACTGGTTGTAACATGAGATGTGACTGTTCCACGTGAGCCTGAGGCATTCTAACTCATGTAATAGTGTACCTTATGAAAGGCTGCAACAGTACAACATCTTGGCAGGGTTTTGTGTTCTTGAATATTTGGAATACCCTTAGCTAGGTAAAATATGTTTTCCCCCCACCTGGGTAAGGCTACTAACGTGGACATTCTATGCACACACACACACACAGCAGGCTGGAGCAGGAGCTCATTACCTCTTTATTCTTGTCGACCAGGAAGTCATAGGAGCAGAGTTTGAAAACCACCAAACTTCTGAGCAATTCTAACGAGTCTTTGCTCTTATAAGCCTCCTGGGTCTGTTCAAAGTCTACGGAGATCTCATTAGCGCGGCTGGAAGGAGAGCTGTGGCCGCCTTCTTGACCCAACTGTCCGGGACAGTCCGAGTCATGGTCAGTGTTGTTGCGGCCGCTGACCGTTGGTGCGTGCTCTGTCCGTGCGGCCGAGATGGAGGAAGTGGACCGGGCTCTTCGATGAGAGAGAAACGGTGCGACCCCTGTCCGAGTCAGGGATGGCAGTGCCCGGACATGAAACATAGGTGTGTTGAGTTCCCTGTCAAGTAAAGTAAACAAACTTAAAATAGAGCAACATGACACTGCGGTAGCAGCCTGTCAGCCACGAAGTTCAAAATGCAAAGCCACGGTCGCATCCACTGTTGACTGCCTGAGAGGGCTGTGAGTGACGCATTACAAAAGCCTGTCAAGCCAGGTGTGTTTACGGCCCGTGCGGATCCACCCACACGGGCTGTCGGGCTCTACATGTGAACTGGGCGGGAGTGCTAGGTAATTACACAAACTGTTACGACCCAGCTCTGCTAGGGTAAGGGAAGTAACAAAAAAACCAAGATGTAAAAATGGATGAATAAAAAGGAATGTAAAGGGTAAATTTAACAAAGGGGTAACAAAAATAACCAAACAAAGGCTATTTACAATATTTACAAAAGGTTAACAGAAACAAAGTTACTCTAACTGAGGCCGTTTTCACACATGGAGCGTTTTGTAGGTCGCCTCGAGACCGCCTTAGCTCCAACTGTATTTACTCCAAAGTTAGTTAAGTCCGTGTTCACACGTGCTCGCACAAAACATCGCAACATCAGCCACGTAACGATCAGCTGTTCAAGGCACTTATTACCATGACAACGGGCATCAACCTGTACACCTGTAGGTGCCGACACTGACATGCGCACTTCCCGGATGTTACTAGGTGGTCACTCCTCTCCCTCCTGGTTAAATACACTGAGGCTTATAGACGCGCAGCGCGGAGAAATGTACTTCATCAGCACATGGAGAGGAAAGTTCCACTGCAGCAGGAAGGGAAAGACAGGAAAGAGAGGTGCACCTTGATGATTTAAAGTTAATCCATTTTGCCTCGTCAGAGTAATCCAAACGTCGTAGTCATTCTTTCTTCAAGCAAAAACGGGGCATCAAAGCGTGAGGGGACGCAGAGTGCGAGATGCGCAGCTCCGAGACCACCTGTTTACACCGTCTTAAAGTGCTGTGGTTAGATTCACACTGACCCTAAAGTGGCGCTCTCGGGCCTAAAGTCCCTATAAGTCGACCTAGAGCCTGTGTGAAAACACCCAGAGTCATTAATGTTACTTAATGTTTATAGGTGTGGCTGCAGCAGGTGGTTAATTGGGGCCAGGTGTTCAGATGCCACACCAATCAGGACCAGGGACAAGCAGCCAACCAGAATCGAGCTTGAAACTAATCCTCCAATCGCAGGCCAGAGCCCGCACAGCCAGATATCCAAGTAGGGAAAAGACAGCATTAACCGCACACACAAAATACCAAAAAGGAAGGAGACTGGAGGCCTGGGCAGTAACTACCCACATACCTTTCTTCTGGCCCAGATACCGTGATGAATTACGGTCCTACACTGGGCCACCTCCGGTAGCCAGAGTCAAGCCAGAGCCGAGTCAGTGTCAAACCAGATCTCAGACAGAGCTCAGCCTACGCTAGCGCAGCGGTCAGTGCTCTTGCTTCACAGCTAGAAGGTCTCGGGTTGAATTCCACCTGGACGGGGCCTTTCTGTGTGGAGTTTGCATGTTCTCCCCGTGTCTGCGTAGGTTTCTTCCGGGTACTCTGGTTTCCCCTACCACTAAAAAACATGTACAATAGGCTAGGATGAATGACGTGTGTGTGAATGTATGGAGGTGGTCAGAGGGACAGTTGGCGCAGATGTGTGCAGTCGTGACAGCCCTTCTGTCAGTCTCCCCAGGGGAAACTGAAGCTACTAACAGCTTACCACCACTGAGTATGTAGTGAATGTAAAATGCTTTCATGTAAAGCGCTTTGTGACCATGTCTGTGAAAGGTGCTATATAAATAAAGATCTTCTTCTTCTTCTTCTTATGTGCCGGTGTGGAGCCAGATCTTAGACAGATGTGCCGGTGTGGAGCCAGATCTCAGATAGAACTCAGTCTTATGTGCCGGTGTTGAGCCAGATCTTAGACAGATGTGCCGGTGTGGAGCCAGATCTCAGACAGATGTGCCGGTGTGGAGCCAGACTCAGATAGAACTCAGTTTATGGCGGTGAGAGACTCAGACAGAGTGCCGGTGTGGAGCCAGATCTCAGATAGAACTCAGTCTTATGTGCCGGTGTTGAGCCAGATCTCAGACAGATGTGCCGGTGTGGAGCCAGATCTCAGACAGAGCTCAGCCTTATGTGCCGGTGTGGAGCCAGATCTCAGACAGAGCTCAGCCTTATGTGCTGGTGTGGAGCCAGATCTCAGACAGATGTGCCGGTGTGGAGCCAGATCTCAGATAGAACTCAGTCTTATGTGCCGGTGTTGAGCCAGATCTCAGACAGATGTGCCGGTGTGGAGCCAGATCTCAGACAGAGCTCAGCCTTATGTGCCGGTGCGGAGCCAGATCTCAGACAGATGTGCCGGTGTGGAGCCAGATCTCAGATAGAACTCAGTCTTCTGTGCTGGTGTTGAGCCAGATCTCAGACAGATGTGCCGGTGTGGAGCCAGATCTGACAGAACTCAGCCTTATGTGCCAGTGTTGAGCCAGATCTCAGACAGATGTGCCGGTGTGGAGCCAGATCTCAGATAGAACTCAGTCTTATGTGCCGGTGTGGAGCCAGATCGCAGACAGAACTCAGCCTTATGTGCCGGTGTAAAGCCAGAGGTGGGCCAGATCTCAGTCTTGTCTGGCAGACAAGGCTGAGATCTGGTGGCTCATTGCTTAGATAAGTCTAGTCAAAATCTTTTTGGCTTACATAAGCAATGACATTGAAATAAACAACAGCATTTTTTTTTACAAACATTTATTTCATTATAAAAGGTAAAACAATAAAATGCTAGTTTACAAGTATTGACAGAAATCAAAAAGCAAAAATCAGGACCAAAACAAGGCTAAAACGGAATTAAAGCAGGAAAATCATATCTAAAACTGAACATTTGCACATTTTTAACTTACCATGCATCTTTGATTTAGGCAGTTTGCAAGAATAACCCCAGTTTGTATGAAAAATGTGTTTTTCACTAAAAGTGAACTCTTGGCCTGATACAAAAAAGATTATTACAAAAGAACAATAGTTTTTTTTTCTGATGTTGGTAATTTTGTTGAGTATAAAAGCAGACTTCTTAAATAAATGTAACTATCTTGGTGTTATCAAAAAGAATAATGGGGTAATTTGACCCGGAGGTCGTGGTACATTATGAAAAAAAAAAAAACGACAGATAATTTTAATTCTATAGTCTTGTTGGTGGTTCTGGGTTTGGTTGATGAGCAACATAAATATATATTATGATTTTATTTTTGTATAAAATTGCTAATGGAAAACCGTAACATGTAAAAGAAAGAAAAACATACGATTTTATGATGTCTAGTGTCAAATTCACCTTTAAATCTGGTGGTTCAACTTACCCCGCTCCTGGGGTAAAATGACCCACAAGACCACTTTTTTTAACATCTTCAACAACATCTTTAAAACCATATATTCCAGACGATTTTTGAAGATGCAAACAAATAGAAAACATCACAAAATGTATGTAAAAATAAAAAAATAGTAACATTGCGTATATTATACTGTTTTTACTTAAAAACCACCAAAGCAAAAAGTGGCTCAACTTACCCCACATAAACACAAACCAAAATGTAAAACAAATGTTATTAAATGTTAGCAGCACCGTCCATCCTGATCTGGTCCAGGTGCAGGCATCGATATTTCCCTCTATGGAGTTGTTATCACAAAAAACAATCACACGGCCCGATTAAGCTTCTATTGCTCTCATTCACGTAACTTTTTCTCTGCCTCTCTCTCCCTGGCGTAGGACTTTTATTTCTCAAACTTGTTGCCTTATGCGGGCTCACTTGAGCTCCTCGTGAGGCTGCAGCTGACCAGGGCGGACTGAAGAGGAGGCAGTGTCGCTGCCGTTCGGAGGCGGCCAAGAGCGGAGCGGAGCTGAGCGAACAGGTGGAAGACTGCATTCACAAACTGTCCCTCTGCCACTCCTCTCTCAGCCCCACTTTTGTTTCGCAACAACCAAAACAACCAAAGTGACGCCCCTCCCCGAAGAGGAATAATAAAAAAAAATTAAAAAACGAATAAAATAAAATAAAAAGGAGCCGTTCACCTCCGGGAACCCGTTCGTTCAATGTAAAGACTCGTTCAAAAGAGCCGGATCGTTCGCGACCGACACATCACTAGCCGTAACACAAACGTATTGTTATTTTTGTTCGAGGCTATTTGTCGGTTAACTGTGTACGTAGTCTGTGTAAGTTCTCAGTCGTACAGGAGTTGTCTATCTTCAATGAAGGTACTTGAGTCATCTTCTGTACTCGGTGGTTGAAGTCTCCAAACGTTTCGCCTCTCATCCAAAAGGCTTCGTCAGTGGACAAAGTCCCGCTCAGCATGCAGATAAAGACCATGTACGTAGTGTTTTCGTTTGAGTTATTTAGTCACGAAAACAATTTAAACTTAACCTGAAGAAGTGGTTGAAAGACAGTCAGATTTGTGATCATTAGCAAAAAAAAAACGGGTTAATCGGGGGATTGTTAGGAAAGTAAGAAGGTACAATCTTTTTTATGTATTTATTTATTTATTTAAACTGTAGATATTTGTAATTGCAAGTGTAAATACTATAAATATTGCATCTGAATGTTTGTTGAAGTGATCCTTTAGCTGGTGTTTTATCTGTATTTTATTTGTGAATGGACTTAAGTGAGAATGCTCATTGGCCACTTTATAAACTTGCTGTCACTTTGCCTCTGCCCAGGGACTACAGATGAAAATTAGCTTGTAGCTAGCTCTGGTCTGTCAACACATTTGTTGTGCAACGTTGCTGTCAAATAAATAAATAAATAAAATAAAAAGCACATTGTCAATCACATTATGCCAATAATAATAATGCCAATTTCTTGTGCAGCACTAAAATGTGCTATAGAAATAAATTTGGATTGGATTGGAATAGTTGACTATGTTATTTTGAGACAATAGGCTATCAAGTGGATTGTAGTTTGTATAGGCTGCCGCTATAGGCTAATGTGTTGTTTGTTTTTAAAAGTGCATGGAGCTGCCATGCAATAATTCAAATAATAATTCAAACCAATAAAATAGTAGCAGACAAAAGAAATATGGTGACTCGTTAAAAAGTGTAAAAAATAAAAAAGCGCCTACGTCATGCCATCCTCACTTCGTACGTATTAACAGATGAGGGAGCCATTGTCATGTGATTCTGCAGCTCACTCTCCACCCCCCGCTCGTGCAGGAACACACATCATATAGCCATATTAATCTCAAATTACAGTTGTAACATTTGTGGGCCTGGGTGATGCTTAATCTGCAATCCTGTAACATTTTACGATTGACTACCTTGGGATTTTAGGCAATAGAACACACAACTCTGAAATAATTTCTGCATGCCGACAGTTGTTGACTGTTGTCCACACAGAAAGTAGGCAAAGCTGAGTTGAGCGGACCCTGTTGCGCAGGCCCGTGTAAATTGGTGGCGCACGCATGGCGAACAGAGCCAAAGATAGAGTAACAAATCAGGAATTTCCCTCCTGCCACTCCTGAGAGCGCAACAGAGGACACAAGTTATGGAGTAACCAAGTTCTCACTTTGAACAGAGGAAAGGACTAGGGCAAGATGTTCCCCTAACGTTTGGACAACATTTGCAGCTGTTTGCGTTTTTTTTCCCCCTCAGCGCGAAGACGTTTCATTTGGAAAGTATTTTCTTTTGTTCCGTTATGTGCGCAGAGCATCGGTTTCGCAGGATGACCTCTTACTGTTCTTAGGATTGACGGCGCCGATGAGCAACGTTTATCAGGAGCTCAGTGATAAGAAACTTTTGTTGAAACTTTTTCGAACCCGGTGGCGCAGATTTTTTTTTTTTTTTTTTTTTTTTTTTAAGATTTAATGGACGTAGGATTCTTTGTTTACTTTGTGTAAAAGGATTACAAAAGAAACGCAGTGCTTTCTTGGTATTAAGTTCATCCTGTTGGAGCAAGGAAAGTGAGGAGTAAGCGAGGCACCAGAAGGATGCTGCTGCTTGTACAATGGATGTGAAAAACTATTTAGCTGTTGTGGCTGTGGTTTGTCTATACGTTTGCTCCACATTCAGCCAAGAACTCAACCCTAAAGGCAAGAATGTATGCAAAACATTGGGGTAAGAACTGTTTGAACTAAGTAAAAAACAGTCTCATTCAAACAAGCAAGAATTGTTATCGACTGTTTAGGTAGAAAGCCAGGGCAATAAGAGCTTGAATGAGGATCACATTCTTGCTACTAGCAGTTTTGGTGGAAATAAGAATGGGCCCCTGTTACACAACCACTTTGAGTCGCCTAAACATCTACTGTGTGCATTATTCAGACTAGGTTTGTTCTTAGTACAGATATAGAAGGTCTGTGTCAATTATCTGTTTTGTCTCCAATAGCAATAACCAGAATTACAGATGTGTGCATCTGGATGGGAACATGATCCTTGCGTTACTCTATAGAGGGCGCAATTGGGTCATGTCGGGGTTTGTAAAATGAGTTATTAGCTGATAGATATTTATTTGGGTAAGGCAGATGCTCACCTATGTTTCATTTGAAAAGACTGTAATAAGTTGTTGTTCTTATAGACTGCACTAGCTTGAGTTAAGTGCAATGTTCCACCAAAACTGCCATTGATTGTCTTAACATGTGATCCGTAAAAATGACCCCAAGCAGGTGTTAATAAAAATAATACTATGTTGCATAACTTGCCTATGACTGGATTAACAGTAGCCATAATTTTGCAAAAGAAGATCATATAATGCTAATAATGTTTGTCTTGAGACAAGTTGGGAGTCATAGTGGATTGACTCTTTTCTTTATTTTGAATTGGGATTTTGATGCTGTCCATAAGGTTAATTTGTACCGGGTTTATATGAATGTGTAGCACGTGCCTTTTTTGGCTGGGCTGATACACAGTGTTGATCTGTGCTGGCTGACCTGGAGCACAGCACCATCTTCAAACACTTTTGGGAAGCTGACGTGTTGCAGAGGCCCCACAGAGGTCACAGGCATGGGAGGAAGAAGAGAAACATTCGTCTGTTCCTGACATAGCCAAAACTTGGCTGCAATACTCTGTTAAAAATTCTCACTCAGGGAGTGAGGTTAAGAGCTTTCAGACTACACATCACCCTAAATCAGATAAACTGCTCACATGCTTGACAATGTAATGTTCAGCTAAGTTACAGACATTCTTCACCAGTGACAGCGATACATGTTGATATTAAAGAGCTGCTGGTTTAACGGATCCTCCAAAATCAGTTCATTTCAGTGACGCTTTATCTGAGTGTCAAAACTGTGTGTGCAGGTCATCAGGAGTGGTGTGCTGCAGTGGTTGGGGGCAGCTTGGGGATGAGTGCCCCACGCGTATGTATCACACACACAAAGAATAGATGGTCAAATAATAGTTTTTTTTTTAATATAAGACTTGAATAATGTGTTTTATTGTTGATCCCCAGCAATCTGTGAGGGAAACTTCACCTGCAAGGAAAATGAAATATGTGTTAGGCCGAATGAATGCCGCTGCCGACATGGATACTTCGGAGCAAGTTGTGATACGAGTAAGTATCTGTTTTTTTTATCTGTTACGATTCAAATAATAATTATTTTTCTTTAACGAATGTGCCTCTTAAAACAGAGTGTCCTGCCCAGTTCTGGGGTCCTGACTGTAAGGGGAAGTGTCACTGTTATCCCAATGGACAGTGTGATGACTTGACTGGAGAGTGTACCTGCAACCACAACCGCTGGGGTCCGACCTGTGAGCATGCCTGCCTCTGCCAAAAGGGCAAGTGTGAACTTGACACTGGCAAATGCACATGTCACGCGGGCGCCTGGGGTCCACAGTGCAACAATAACTGTTACTGCAGCATCAACTCAGTGTGTGACTCTATGACGGGACGCTGCCTCTGTAACCCGGCTGGATGGGACGCAACTGTGCAGGCCAGTGCAACTGTAACAACTCCCCATGTGAACAGTTCACCGGGCGCTGCCAGTGCCGCGAGCGACTGTGGGGGCCCAGGTGTGAACGCTACTGCCAATGCATTCACGGCAAGTGCAACCCGGCCGATGGCTCATGTACCTGCACACCAGGATACAGAGGCAAGTTCTGCAGAGAGCCATGTCCAGCCGGTTTCTATGGCCAAAACTGCAGGAAGAGGTACAGAAGAGGAACAAATGTAAAAGCTGATTAAGCTTTTCAGAATGAACTACATTGATCATGTGTTTTGTAAACAGGTGTGGGCACTGCAAAGGGCAGCAGCCGTGTAAAGTGACAGAAGGCCGCTGCATCACGTGTGACAGAGGCTGGAATGGCACGCGCTGTGATCAGCTCTGCTCTAAAGGTTTCTTTGGGGAAAACTGCCAAGAGGTGTGCCCCACCTGTAAAGATGGTCATCACTGTGATCCTATACATGGCAAGTGCTCCCACTGTAACCCGGGTTGGATCGGAGACAGGTAAGAAGCCCATGGCACGCAAACATCAGGCCCCCAGTATAATAGGCATGTAAAAAGCATGTTTGTTATGCACTTGTCGTCTTTGGTGTCCTGTAATTTTACCACACTTCAGACGTACGGAGCTACTGTGCTGTTTACAATAGCCATGAGTCATGTTGCCTGACCTGACAATGACAATAATCACTGACTGCACTTGTCTTTCATAGGTGTGAGGTGCGTTGTCCCAACGGCACTTATGGCGAGAACTGCGAGAACAACTGTAGTCACTGCTATAATGGCATGTGTCATATTGTCACCGGAGAATGCCTCTGTGATGCTGGCTTTTATGGAACATAGTAAGTCAGACACACTCAACAACATCCAGTTTGATACATAAGAATGTGGTATTTAGTCATAGTGCATTTTGTATGTGTACACAAGTACACTTCCAGTGACCGAATGTTGTTCATTATGAAATAACATTCTTGCCCTGTTTAATAAGATAAGGGGAGGTCAATGTAATGTTAATATTGTTAACATGCCTTGTTTGGAGTGGCATATAGGCCTGGACAATGAATCAAAAATTTAGAATCATATCTGTTTCTCATATTTTTGGAGACAACGTTTTTTGTTTGTTAAATGATCCTGGAAGAAATCATTTGTTTTTGCTTGAGCTGAGGTTCGTATAAAAGCTCTGTCTAAGTTCACCAATCAGCTACATTGATTAATATTTATGATGAAATAATGAAATCGAATCGAAAATTGAGATCGTTTAACATGACGGAGAAAAAGAACTTGATTAATTGTTGCCATATCGTCCAGCCCTACAAGTAACCTCAATTCAGTTCAATTCAATTCAATTCATCTTTTTTATTTGAGCATCTGCGTTCCACAAAGTTCTACATATTTACAGTTTGGTACAGTAAACAAAGCCAAAGAGATACAGTCGTAGGTGAATAAGTCAATAATTAAACAAATAGCGTGGATATGATGCTCAAAAGGAGTAGGCAGAAGCTTAAGCTTGTTTGCACCTACCCCCTTGTGTACTGAAGAATTTGATACATTCATAAAGTTATTTTGTCCTATTCCAGTGACTATACTATCAGCAAAAATAACATCACAATATTCTACTAATCCCAAGGCAAGGAAAGAAAACTCTAACATTTTCTTCAATAATTACAAATACCCATCACTGCCAAAACAACTAGTCACCAATCTTTTAAATTTGATCATTTGTTCCTTGTTGTCACTAATAAATGCTCAAGTGTAACATTTGTATGAACTGATGATGTAATAACCACCGATAGTGTAATATTAGCCAATAATAAATGCCCCCAACAAATTGACAATTTAGTTATGTATTTACTGTATTCATTTGATTATAGAGGATATGATAGACAAAAAATCTTAACCTGTCATCTGTACATGGTTGGTAAAGTGTTGCGGACGTTTTGCCCCTGTACTTGTGTTGACGAACCTTTTTGGATGAAAGGCGAAAGATCTGCTACACTTTAACAACCAAGTACAGATGACGGCTTAAAAACATGATGGAAAACTCGTGTGCGACAGAGAGTTTACCCAAACTTGTTTGTGGAGGGTCTGCACATGCATACCAGAAACCCCGTACTGATAAAACCAAACCATCACAATGTACATCTGCCACTCATTTGGGTTGCCATGCTGTGACATCACTTGCATTGACTGTATACAAGCAATATTTAGCATAATAAACAATTCATACAATTATTACAGTTTTTGATTATTTTGGCATAAATTAGTTATTTTGGTATTGTGGATTATCATAGTGGGTAAATATATGTTGTTGTACTTTTCACAGCAAGTAATTCAAATTACTTGCTTAGTAGATTCAAATTAGTAGACCTAATTTGGAGTACATTTTGTCTAAACTGGGTGTAAACATTTTCAACAGTTACTGAAGTACTAAAGCATAAGGGATCACAGTTTGAGAACCAATAATATTGGTGCCCTGAACACGATGAAATGAACTGACTTTACACCCATTTTAAATCAACAATAAGAAAACATGCATAAGCTCTCATTATTTGGAATAAGTAACACAATTTTGTCCTGTTTCTTCTCTTGGCAAGTTGCAATATGACGTGTAAGCCGGGCCAGTACGGAGTCAACTGCAACCAAACGTGCTCTTGCCATACGAAGAACTGTGATCCAGTGTCCGGCGCCTGCTATCTCCGTAAGTAAAGGCAACTTTTACAAGTCTGGCAGTATCGTGAGAAACTAGCTGTGGACTAAAAAAGTCATTTAACTCCTATAAACTGGCCTAAACTGTACCCGAAAGACAGCTGCCACTACTGGGAACTTAGCACGCAAATATTGTTTCAGTTCAGTGTGTAAGCAGTGGAGTTAACAAGGCTTTGATAGTATTTCCAGATGCATACCGGTAACCAATGTCCTTTTTATGGCTGTGTTTGTTGGCTGTCTTCCTGTCCAGTCAGAGTCAGAGGAAGGAAGAGGAATTACAGACCAGGATGGCAGAAGGGCAAGAAAAAGCAGGAGGAATAAAAAAATATATTGCTTTGAGAAGAATGGGAACAGTAATTTTGCACTGAGGATTGTGTTGTTTTGAAAGGTTAGTAAGGCCAGCTCATATGGCTGGTGGTAAAAGCAGTAAAGTTAGAAGCATATCCATTCTAAAGTGTAGTTTTTGTTCAGGGAGGGAAAAAAAATGAGATGATATCACAACATCAACAGTCTCACAATAATAGCGTGAACTTTTCGCAACATTTTGAATCACAGGCTACGTGGAAATGCGTTTTGTTGCAGCGCTACGCTTGTACGCAAAGGGAACTACATAGACCATGGCCCTTTGCTCCTATTCAGAGACAAACAACAAGCGTAACAGGTTTTAGAAGGCCTCCCAATAGGATCGCAGTAAATATTGCGCTGTGATGTGCACTGCGATAGTACTATGACATTTGTTTAATAACTATCATATTATATATATCCTGCATATGTGTTGTGATTTGTGCTGCTGCATTATAGTTGCCAGTCAAGCATGTTTACTCAAAGAGAATACTTAGGTTAACATACTCGACTGTCCAAATGTTTCTCTCCAATAATACTCGGAGAGTTTGTGCAACAAAGCAGTTATTAGTTGTGGTGCCGGGTGTAACTTTAATGTTTGTGGGAGGAGGAGAACGTATAAATCACTTTGGGGTAAATGTGGTTGAAGAATAAGTGGTGAGAAGTTGTGACAGTGCAATTAATAATGGGTTAGCAGAGAGTTGCATTGGGTTACAGATGAGATGACTAATACAATTTTGAGGGACTCCAGCCAATACAGTTATTACAGTTAGTTTTTCCATTGTCACAATATCATTCCAATGGTCTACTATAAAGACAATACATTACTTATGTTTATTCTATTGGTTTGGATTTCTTTTTTTCTCTCTCTCTCTCTCTCCGCCAACTTGGCACATCCATAATGGCCATTTTCTAATATTTCAGAGCCTAACCAGCGCATGGGCGTGATCGCTGCGGGAACTCTGGTCGGCTTCTTACTCATTGTGCTCCTCTCGGTGCTGTGCTGCTGTTGCCTCTGTCAACACAAGGATGACCACAAGTGAGTGATGGCTGCTTGGCGTAAATGCTAGGCTTCCCACAGAGGAAGACTCCATAGTTCCCAACCAGAGGTTACCCAAATAATGGAGGAATATATGGGTTTAGAAAATATTCATACTCCTCTGCTAATTTCAGTGTTATTTTGCTGAGGTTTGATAGTTTTTTTGTTTGTTTGTTTTTTCTAATCTGCATGTACTGTATCTACATAATCTAGCATAAAGGCTGTACCTTTCTGTATTATGAGCAACAAAGTTACTTATTTAGAGACAAAACTGTTCAAAAACAGCACAATGATTGAGAGCCATACAAATGAGATAAATCACTTAAAATTCCTTGAATATAGAGATTTCTTGTTGGTTAGGACTAGTGTTGAAATAAGATTGCCAAAGAACATTTTTTTTTTTCAATCTTAATCCAGATTTAAAGTGATTACTCTTATTCTAAATTGAAACGTTAATTTCTCTTTTAAATCCAAGTGGTATATTGCTTGTTCCACTGGCAATGCTTGTTTCAAGTCTACTTTTGACAACCTACAATAGCAAGAGGTTTCTGAACATAAAAGCGAAACATCCTCAATTCAATAGACCCAGTCCAGTCGACGACAGTTAAATCCTACTGCAACTGAGTATTTGTAACATTTGTATTTTTAGTTCTTTCATACGTATATTGACACAACAGTAGCAGGAGCCTGTAAGCCCTCAAAAAGAGGCTTAGACGCAGGTTTAACGAGCCAGTTGAATGATTCATTTGTGTTTCCATGCCGTCATCCCTTTTCGCTAACCAAGACAACTCTACCAACAGCAAAAAAGCCAAGCGGATCCTGTGCGGACGATTCACCCGCATCAGCACAAAACTCCCCCGTATTCCACTGAGGCGACAGAAACTGCCCAAAGTTGTCGGTAAGCCTCCAAACTCTGTCTCATATCCCACTGCAGCGCTGCCAGAGGGGGCTGTGTTTTGTGTAATCATCGCTGTACAAGGCAATGGGCTCTGCTCTATCATTAGGAGGCGACCTCAATAGCTGTTATTGGTACACTGCTCTAATGTGACGCCTCACCATGGGTGGTATAATATTGATCTGTTGTTTCCAGAGGTGAAATAAGTACTCAAAAAGGTGAAAGTATTGTACTTCAAAACAGTATAATAGAAGTAGAAGTAAAAGTATCTTACAACCATTTCTTGCAGTATGTTGAATATTCTTTACAGCATTTCAAAGACACTCTTCAGCTGAAATTTAAACATGTCATATGTTACACATTTTTGCTTTATGTGCATAGTAAATACACGTCAATTTTTTAAAGAAAAGGCAGATAACCATTCAAGTTCTATCAATTACGTATCAAAAACTGTGAATGAAGGAAATACAACTCCAGATATGTTCAAGTGACCTTGGATGTTATGTCCCTTACTTTAAGCCCTAAAGGGTAGAAACCTAGTATTCTTAACACAACAGTAGAAATGATGTAGATGTATTGTACAGTGGTAAACCTTCGATGGTGAATTGGGTTGAGAGAAACCTGTGTGGTGGCTGCCACACATGTATAAACCTCAAATGAGGTTTCATTTGAAAGGAATGTTCTGGTTTTGCAGTCCCTTGTTATTCTTGGCACCCCAAAATATCATGCATTCATATTATTACTACCATATCTTCTTCTTTTTTTCACTTTCCATCATCCTCTGCTTCTTCTTAACCCTCGAAGATTTCTCAGGGGCTGCGGGAGGAGGTCGTGTTATTAAAGAAAGTGAGTGACAGTTGGGGGCCGGGTGCTGCTGAGTGACGCCTTATCAAAGGGTGCACTGTTAGGATGAACACAGCAGCCCCGCTGGTCCATGCGGACGTCTCGTGGTCCATAGTGTAATAAAATTAGAAACTGGAATGATATAAGGATAGTACTTAAAACTTTGGAACGTTTTTGTCAAGAGAATTAAAGAAACTGAAGCTACTGGCGATGTAGGTTCTTTCAGATGTGTGTTATTCTTTTGTTATTGTGAACACAGGCAAGCTTATTTTTGACATTTTATTTTGGATATTTTTTAAGTTACCAGAGCTCTGCTAACACTAGCGGCAATGTAAACATGGACACTGGAAAAGGTCTTTCAATTGTGTGATTCTTTCTTATGACCCTTTTAGTATCGCAAGGTCAAAAATACACCCCTAAAGTAGCCAATGCTGTACTAGGTATAGATACAGACGGCATTTCTGGAATCCCCCGTATGGTCATGTTTGAAAACAGTTAAGGGGGAAAACCTTTCTTTAATTATTTAAAAGCTACTTTAACAAATGCTGAATTATTGATAGTTTTTATTATAGTTTTCTACCCAATAAAGTTACAAAGACATGGGGAGGAGCAAAGTGGTTCAAAGCCCATAAATACATAAATAACAGAGAATGCTAACATGATGCTTCATGTTAGCACCGTGCTAATGCTAACTCTAGCTAGCGCTAGCTACGACTGCCATTTTTTTGCTTCTACTGAACAATCTGCTGAGAAAAAATATCCATATGGACCTGATTTACACTTGACTTTATTTATGTGTGATAAATAAGTTCACATGCCACCAGAAAATGGTTAAAAAGAGTGGAAATTTGTGTTTCCCAAAAGATTCTGTTTTAACCTTTGGCGAAGCCACGCCCCTTTCTACGATTGTGCGTTTCAATTTGAAACAGACCAGCATTTGCAGTTTAACAGCTGAACCCCCGCCTGAACCAAGCGCATTTTCTCCAGTTCGGCTTTACCCAAATCTACAAGCTTCTCGAATGGAGAGCAACAGTGTAACGCCTCATTTGAAAGCTAAGACTTACAAAACTGATCGTAACTTTATTGTCACGTTTTCGCTGCGTTTTTGTCACATTTTTTAAGTGATTTTGCCGTGTTTTCGGCCTCTTTTTGGTCTATTTTTTTAAATAATAATAATAATGCATCGGTTTTATATAGCGCTTTTCTGGACACTCAAAGACGCTTTACATTGCACTATTCATTCACTCCATACTTGATGGTGGTAAGCTACTATTGTAGCCACAGCTGCCCTGGGGTAGACTGACAGAAGCGAGGCTACCAGTTTGCGCCATCGGCCCCTCCGACCACCACCAACCACTCACTCACTCACTACATTCGCTAGGCTTCTGGTGTTACCAAACGGTCTCCCATCCAAGTACTAACCAGGCCCTTCCCTGCTTAGCTTCCAAGATCTGACGGGATTGGGCAGAGCAAAGGCGGTATGGCGGTATTTTTGTTGCTTTTTCATTTACATTTCTTTTAATGTTGCCTTTTTTGTGTGTGTTTTCGCCACGTGTTTGTCACTTTTTTGTTGTGTCTTCATCCTCGTTTGCATCGCTATTTTGATTGGATTGGGGAGGTACGTTGTGTAAGAGGTAAACAATATGCTGACTTGCTTTCATTTTGATGTCAGACCAGCATGTGTTTCCTCACTTACCCCGCAGATTTTTGTTAAAGCTTGCACCGGTTTCCATAAAGGCATTGTAAATAGGCAACACAGAGTGGTCTTTGTTGCAATACTTTGCTTATTTCTTTGTTGTACCATAGAAATGTTTCAGAAAGTGAGAGTGTGCTCATTTTCATATCAGTACAGTATGTGGCTTTTAGATCAACCGCAAAATACTGCGTACGTGAGGATCAAAGGCATCTGGCTCAATTATCGCATTGTGTACGACCCTTTTACCACTTTTGGGTTTTGTTGTATTTAGTTTGTAGCCCACAGAAGCGTGTACTGTCAACATTTACAGTCTCTGAGTTGGTCTCCTCACTTGCATTCCTGAGGGGGCCCAGTGGTGCTGGAAACAGGAAGTGGTCAAATTTACCCCAGCGTGTGTCAGAACTATGATTTATCTACATGAGGCAGAGGCAATGCTTTTGACTAAAGAGACGCGATGCAGAGGAGACCGAATCTACTCACTGTTTGTGCCCGAGGTCTAGCTATTCCCCTTTTGGCACTTCAGTCACTTAGCATTCCATTCTCAGCAAATTCACCACACGCCCCGCGCACTTATGTCTGATATTTCTTGCATCCGCTGTGTCCAAATGCATCCCCGTGGATCAGTGCAATAGCAACACCTGCGTTTTCATTTTTATTTATCCAATTGCTTGTCTGGATTGTGGATTACGAATATGTTTGCAGCTCCACTTTGCAGTGTGTTGTGCCGCCGTGCCCTGCCTGATAAAACACAGAGAAAACGGCCAGAATGAGAGATGTAGGCCCTTTTGCAAGCTACAATAATCATACATCTTGTGCAGTTTATAGGCAAAGTTTAAAGAACTTTTTATGTCTTGTTTTTTTTCTTGTTTTTTTTTCTTTCTTTTTTGCCAGATGGTAAGGCATTACCTGTCATTTGCAGTCAGTAAGCAGATATTCATGTCAGTTTCCAAGCTTTAAGGTAAGGCCCAATTGCCACATGCGTTTAGCTTTTTAGCCTGCTGCTTAGCTCTTTAGTCTGACCTGCAAAGCATTTCAACACCTTATCAGTTTTGAGATTAATGACAAACTCGCACCACATTTTGATGCATGATGAGATATAATATTACACAAATCAGTGACCAAATACCTGCTAAAGAACTGTCAATTCTTTTAAAAATTTCAGAGCAAGACAAACACCCATTAGGGCATATAATGTATGATGTGGTACACCGGTGGCACACGGTGCCCATGTAGCGGTACAGACCGGGACCAGCATCGCCTGCAGCGCGTTGTGCGTGCTGCTGAGAAGGTGATTTGCTGCAGGCTCCCATCTCTCCAAGTCCTGTACAACTCCAGGACCCGGATGCATATAGGTCGGATCACAGCCGGCCTCATCTCACCCTGGACACAGGCTATTCACCCCTCTCCCATTAAGCAGGAGGCTACGGTCCATTTAGACCCATACCTCCCGCCACAAGAACAGTTTCAGCCATCCGATTCATGAATGATAACAAGACCCAATAACTCTGTATCAGATCACAGACTAAAAGACCCTCAGCATTACAAAGCTTAATGTAATAACCTGTTCCAGTCATTTGCACTGCTCTATTGCACTATGTGGTTTGTCCACACTCATATCGGCTGTGGCTTTCGGGTCATTTAATAAAAAATATGAATGTATGGTAATTATAAGGCTCTTTTTTGGAGTGTACATGTTTTGACATTAGGGTGCAAAATTGAAGGATCACACAAATTAATGCACCTGCATATCTGTGAATACACTCACACTGTTGTTCTATGTCAAATTATTGTTGTCTTTATCATATTCTTTTTGCATGCCCTTCTAGTCTATAGTTTAATAGTTGTTAAAGTTTGTTATTTTAAGTTATGTGTGATATGGTTTAATTTTGGTTCAATATGTTGCACAATTGAACCAAAAAAAATAAAAAAATAAAAAATCCTAGTTTGTGAACCTGGTCACCAACAATGGCAATAAAAACTATTCTGATTCTGATATACAACACGGGCATTTGTAGAAAGTGGTGCTTTACTTTACTTTGCTCTACTACTTCAGTGTTTTAACGATGGTGAAATTACCAAACAAACTTGCCCACACCTGCTAATAAAGCTTATACAGGTGCTCGTCATATACAGTGCCTTGCGAAAGTACTAATACACCTTGAACTTTTGCACATTTTGTCATTGTTACAACCCTAACGTAAAGATTTTATTTGGAATTTTTTACTGAAAGTTCACACACAAGTAACAGACAACTGTGAAGTGAAAGCAAAATGATTCATGATTCTGTTATTTTACAAAAAATAGGAAAGTGAAAAGTGGGGCGTGCACAAGTATTCATACAGCATTTTATTTTCGGAGTGCATTAAATTGCCTTTATAACATTCCTAATGACTGCAGAATGTTCACATCTTGCCCTAACCATTAAATAGAGCACCTGTGCGTAATCTACTCTCAGTATAATTCCAGCTGTTCTGTGAGGGCCTCAGAGCTATGGTTAGAGTGTATTGGTCACTAAGCAACATCATGAAGGCCAAGGAGCACACCAGAGAGGTCAGGGATAAAGTGTGGAGAAGTTTAATGCAGTGTTAAGTTACACAAAGATTTCCCAAGATTTGAACATCTCACGGAGCACTGTTCAATCCATCATTCGGAAATGGAAGAGTATAGCACCACTGCGAACTTACCAAGACACGGGCGTCCACCTAAACTAACAGACCGAACAAGGAGAGCACTGGTCAGAAATGCAACCAAGTGCTCCAAGATAACTTGGAGGAGCTGCGACGTACTGCCGCTGAGCTGGGGAATCTGTACATGGGACAACTAGAGTCGTACTCTACACAAATCTGGCCTTCATGGACGAGTGACAAGAAGAAAGCCATTATTGAAAGGAGGCCATAAGAAATCCGTTTGAAGTTTGCTAGAAGACATATGGAGGACACAGCTACCATGTGGAAGAAGGTGCTTTGGTCAGATGAGACAAAAATTGAACTTTTGGCCCAAATGCAAAACGTTATGTATGGCGCAAACCTAACACTGCTCATCGTCCTGAGTGCACCATCACCAGTGTCAAATATGGTGGGGGAGCATCATGCTATGGGGCTGCTTTCCTCAGCGGGGACTGGGAAGATTGTAAGAATAGTTGGGAAGATGGATGGAGCCAAATACAGAGACATTTTGGAGGAAAACCTGCTGGAGTCAGCAAGAGAATTGAGGCTGGGACGGAGATTCACCTTCCAGCAGGACAATGACCCTAAACACAAAGCTAAATCTACAATGGAATGGTTTAAAAACATATTAATGTGTTAGAATGGCCCAGTCAAAGTCCTGACCTAAATCCTATTGAATCTGTGGAAAGACCTGAAAACTGCTGTTCACAAACGCTCTCCTTCTAATTTGACAGAACTTGAGTTGTTTTGTAAAGAGGATGGGCTAAAATGTCAGTCTCTAGATGTGCAAACCTTGTAGAGTCATACCCCAGAAGACTTGCGGCAGTTATTGCAGCAAAAGGGGGTTCCACAAAGTATTAAGTCATGCTGTATGAATACTTATGCACGCCCCACTTTTCACTTTTCTATTTTTGAAAAATAACAGAATCATGTATCATTTTGCTTTCACTTCACAGTTGGCCGTTACTTGTGTGTGAACTTTCAGTAAAAAAATTCAAAATAAAATCTTTACGTTTAGGGTTATAAACATGACAAAATGTGCAAAAGTTCAAGGTGTATTAGTACTTTCGCAATGCACTGTAATTAGAATATCATGAAAAAGTTCATTTATTTCTGTAATTCAACTTAAAATGTGAAACCTATATGATATAGACTCTTTACATGCAAAAGTATTTTGGGGGTGGGCGCTTATAAGCCTTTTGCTTCAGTCCACTCCTTTTGAGCAGACTACCTGCTCAAATAAACAAATAAACTAAACTAAACTAAAGTGACATATGTCCAGCCTTTATTTGTTAAAATTTTGATTATTATGGCTTACAGTCCATTTTCATTTTTTATTTATTTAAGGGTTTTTACAAGCTAAGCCATAATCATCAAAATATTACAAATAAAGGCATACATATCTCCTTTTGCATGTCTATCATATATTAGTTTCACAGTTTAAGTGGAATTACAGAAGTGAATGCACTTTCATGATATTCTAATTATATGACGAGCACCTGTATGTAGTGAGTATTTGTTTGACAACCCTAACCAGCTCACGGTCCGGCCCCTGTGGAAAGTGTGGATATGAAATGTGGTCCCTGGATCAAAAAGTTTGCCACACTTGCTAACAACCGATTATTGTCTTAATCTTTTCAACTTACAAGGAATGAAGCAGTGCTTTTGGATAGTGCTTACTCGGTCAAGAACATGGTTGTATCTGGAAGGTAGTATCTCTGTGAGGCCCCATGCCCTGCTATTATAAGCAGCGCATGGGGTCATTTTCTCGCCATGGGTATTTTTGAATGTGCCTATTTTTCATTTAACTTGATTAGCACTTTTCCGTTGCATCTGCTCTTAAAAAAAAGTCTTGAGTGCTCGCAAATGGGGCCTTCCCCCTCCTGATTCAAATTACGTCAACCAGTTACGTTTTTCCCGTTCAACATGCAGTAGCTCCAATACTCTAGACATCAGCTCATGTGTGGGTCTGTAAAAGCATCCCCCACTGAGCAACTGTGCTGGGGTGGCTTTGCAGCTTGAGTGTGTCAAATAATACCCTTTTGTGCACGAGCCTCCAAACAGGCCCCGCAGTCAGAGCCCAGGGAGCAGATATCAAGGGCAGCAGTTGTTCCGCACTATGTACATGCCATGTCACCAAATGCCCATGTGTTAGCTTGTTGACTTACTCGGCATGGAGGCCTCGCATAGGCCGGCTATTTCACATTCCTCGCTTCTTACTTAAAAGAATGGAAACCTAAGAACAGTTTTTTTTTTTAGGGGAGGTCAAAACATACACACAATTTCAAATACAAAGAAAAGTGCTTTGTTCATTCAAGCTTTTCTGCATGCATTGCTTCATGATATACACTAGTACCTGCCTACAGATACAATAACACAAAACAAAACAGTCATTCAGGCTCAAGTGTTGTCCCTGTAATCTTCAGTTGGAAATCCCCTCAACAGCAGTTGTCAAAATAGTTGATTTTGTTTGTGCTGTACGGCTGGGCTTAATGAGAGAAAGATTATTTTGCGTGTGCGTGTGTCTTAGTCAGTCATTAACCCGTCATCTTTTGTATTTTTTATTTTTTTATTTATTTATCACAATTTGCATTTTAATGTTATGCAATTTTTATAATGCACAGTCTAAAGGGCATTCATGATGATGTCACAGCATGGCAACAGAAGCCAAATGAGTGTCAACAATGATACAAAATGTGTAAATGTTTGTATTTTGTACGTAACATTGAGGGTCCTGTTTAGAATGGAAATGACGTAAGTGCATACCCTCTTTAGTTGTAGTTCTCAAGTGGTGGGTCGGAACCCAAAAGTGAGTCGCGGAACTAATTGCAGTAACTGCCTTTCCCCAAACATAACTGTATTTTATTTGTTTTCATGGGAGTTTGATTTGAATTTGTTTTAAGTAAGATCAATGCCTAAAACAGTAGATCTCTGTATGTTGACACTATTGCAGTGATCATTTTAACGTTTTTCTTTAAGTCACTAACTTTTCATCATAAACTACCTTTTTTGTTACTTTTATAGTAGTATACAAAAAAGGCTAACAAAGTTACAGTTTATTGTTTGCTGGCCATATACAGCAATTTGAATTTAATAAACGCAGAATGTCTAAAACCATCTGCACGAGCTTTTTGACCTACATTTTCGATTGTCTTGTAAATTTAGAAGCAACGGTTATTCAGGAAGTGACTTGGCGCGAGGAAGATGAATGGCTTGAGGAAATAACAGACTAAACATTAGATTAGGCCAGACATTTTTTTGTATGCACATAATAGCAACACATACTAAACATCCGCTTTAAAAACATGCTGTGATGTCTTTTATTTATCGCAATTACTGTTAAAATGGTAGGAAAATTGCCTTTTTCCCCCCCTGGTGTTAGAAAACTATACGACATTCCTCTTGACCGTATAAACAAAAGCATGTGATGAAGTCCTTTGGGTCAAGGTAACGCCCAAACGTGCATTGTTCCAAACCAGGGAGGGAAGGGTCAACCACACTCACTACAGCTGGCCTCAAGTCAGATAAAAAGAGAAATGATGTAGTGTTGTATTTTATTTTATTGCATTTATTATTACCCATTTCCACATAATGCATCTCATATCATTGCTGCCCTAAAGTGCAATTGCTGTAGTTTCCACTAGATTTATACTAGTGGTATTTTAATCAGCATCATTTTGAAATGACTTCAAAACAAGTAATGACCTGCTTAAATTAGAACAATTTCACTGCAATTTCATCCTTTGTATGATTGTCCTGCAGACATGGACTGTTGTCTAGAAGCAAAGTTAGTACGTAGGACGTCTGTGTCGATGTGTCATTGGTGTCTGACTGTGAAATTGCGTTTTAGGATTGTAACCTTCTGTAGACCTGAATGAACATGGAGTCTGCCCACAGATTACATATTCGCAAATTTTCAGCTTGAATCAAGATTGTGGTAAAAGATTATGTGTCACTCCTCCCGCAATGCTCTGTTTACAACTCTAAAAATCTGTTTCTTAAACATTATTCATTTGAGGCTTTCTTTCCTCTGCCCCTGCTCATTACTGCTCTGTATTCTGGCCTGTTGTCACTTTTCTTGGTAGCTCTGCCTCCACCTTGATCATTAATTAGATCTAATTACCTCAGCGGAAATATAATCATTATAAACTCTCTCCATGGACTAATTATTTGATTATGAAAATATGAAGTGAGCTACTAAAAGTAAACCTTTAAATCATGTCCCAGCGAGCTTTATTTGGTTAATTTAGCCATAAGCCTCTTAACCTTCTTACATACAGTAAGGGTGCAGTAAACAATGTTTTCTAGCATCTGAGCTGACCTTAAACCAGCGTCCTTCAAACTGTCGCGTGCGGCCTGTTCTGGTGTTACTCAGGCTTCTGTGCTGTTCTAGTCTGTTTAATTTATAGGCAATTTCATTTCAAGTTTTTGTCCTCTTTTGGGTTAGTTTGGCCCTAGTTTAGATGGTTTTGATCAGGTGGTACTTGAAAAGCTACACCGTCTTAAAACCTGCTTTGGAGTAGTTTGACTCAGTTGTTATTAATCTAACTAAGAACAAAGTGCATTAGGACTGGCGACTTACACAGATTGCCTCGTCTCCTGTAATTAAAAACTGAATGTGGAGACAAACAAGGAGATGAAGAAATATCTATAAGTCAACATGATGAATGATCAGTATTAGATGAGATCGTTTCCTTGAAGAGAGGGGGAAAAAAATGCTTTCACTTAGGATTAAACTTTAAAATTAACTAAACCTCACTTTTCAAACTGGTGCATCTCAACAAAACCACAATTTCTGCAGACTCACTTAAACCAACTGGCTCCGCAGCGGTGGTGAGTGGGAGCAGACTGTTGTTCTTGTAACCTGGTCCAGTAGCCTCTGACTGACCCCTGGGCCTGTGCGTTTGTTTTCTGTTCTCAGTAGCCCACCACGACCCAGAGAACACCTTCAACTGCAGCTTCATTGAGCCGCCCTCGTCAGCAGCCGCCGAGCCAAACTCACCCTCCTCCTGGTCGTCCCAAGAGTCCTTCTCCTCCTTCGAGAGCGGCGACGAGGGGCCCGTCTACTGTGTGCCCCATGAAGGTGAGTCATGGCTCTGACAAATAAACAATGCAGGTTGTTTTAGTTATGAAGAATGACATACAGGAGCACAACAGCGTCTTAACTAACGCTCTACATTCAGGTAAGTGCTGTGAGTGGTAATGGTGAATCTACTCCACAATTGTGTTGTTGTTGTTGTAGTATTCATGAGTTAACATGAAATTAGGCAGTCAGAACAGGATGTTGTTTATCTCTGTAAGGACAGAGATTTAATTTTTTCTACAGTAAATTAAAAACCTGTCTAATTATATAGTCTATTTATCATAAAATTTGACAAAAAGTATACATAATCCAATCACATAAAAAACACAGTTAATTAATATAATTTTAGTATTTCTAAAATAATGTGGCTGCCCTGTGGCAGGCTGATTTTATTTTTTTCACCAGTTTTTGCCTGTGGCATACACACTTAACTGGGGACAATATTTGTGTTCTTTTTTTTTCAGTTGTGTGACATAATATTTGTCCAAATATTCTTGAGGGCCCCTCGGGCCTGATGTTGCCTACATAGCATAGCCATGGCAAAAAATATACAGCAAAGATTTATGTAAGCTAACAATCTTCATAAATAGTTTGAGTAATCCATAGAATAAAAATCTTCAAACTACTTTTACCAAATTAATTTCAGTTGAGCAAACTTGTCAGGTTTTACAGTGTCATGTTTATCAAGTGGCATCTAGGATTGCTTTGAGCATAAACAGGAAATGAAAGCGTCATGTCAACATCTGACAAATCCAAACTGTGACTAAACTTCAGATCTTCTTAAGATGCTGTAGATTTCTGTGTGAGTGTTGATGCTCTCTTTAGCGTCGTATTATCTGTCTGAATAGATCAAGGACAAAGATACAAGAGCTGCTGCCAACATTCTTACTGTAAACTTTAAGGCTTTAAAACACGTCTGTATGCTGTGATAGCATCTGTGCCATTGGATCTGCCCCAGTTTTCAAGAAGTATGTGTTTACTAATCAGCTCACTCTGTCCAGATATCTGTTTCCAATAACATTACCATAAAACTATGGTATCTGCTAACACTCTTTTAGATGTTAATATTTTGAGTTACAGAGTGAGTTTGAGAACAAACTACATTTTGTATGTGTAATATAGTTAACATTGTACACAATACAATTCAATAAGGGAGAATGACAGTTACATGATAGTTATTTTATTTGTTTTAATCGTTTCAGTTCAGTGTAAACATTATATTGAGATAAACCAATTCATTTCAAACTGTTATTAACCATTAAATCTAGCATTGAACCATCCAACCATACTAATTTTCTTTTCTTTTTTGTTCTCTTTTTGGTCATTTTGATTCTTTCTATTACATTTGGTAATGGGACTAGTGAAAGAAACACTTCCAGTTAGATTTTATGTTGGAGAATGTTCAGTGTTAACAAACCATGTAGATAAGTTACAGTAAATGCCTTGTATATTTGTCAATTGCTGAGTTAAATTGTGGTTAATATTGCATAAAAGTATGCAGAAATCTACAATTTAAAGATACCAAACACAAAATTAACAGCTACCCTTTTCATCTGTCTACAGACTGCGTGAATGACAGCAAGGAAAAGTGTAGTCCGAGTACCCCGACAGAGAAGGCCCCTGCTGACAATGAAGAGGATGCAGGCGAGTACACCTCCCTGAAGGACACCAGCATCACCAAGCCAGAGGGGCATGAGCAGCAGCCACTAAAGGCCTGTGAGTCCAGCGATGGCTCTACCAGTGGCTCTGAGTCCACCGCCGCCGTGCTGTACGCCCGCATTGCCCGTGGATCCAAGCAGTCGAAAGATGACGAGGGCAGTGGTAAAGACGCGGAAAGCACCCCCACACCCGAGGCCAAACGCAATGGAAAACCACCCCCTTCCCCCGGGAAAACAAAACCCCGTCCCCGGACCCATCCACCAAACCCAAAGTATCCTGGATTCATGGAAATTCCACAGGGTCTCCTCAGCCAGAAGAGCGGGGGCAGACAAAATCACTTTCGGTACCAAAGGAAAAGAAAGGGAGGAGCTCCAGCGATGGCTCAGGTAAAAGCGAGGACCGGCAGAAGATGAAAGAAAAGAACAGAGAACAGAAAAGGGCAGAGACTAAGGAGGTCGAGGTAAACGGCTCGCCCAGCAAACACAAACCTTTGCGGGGCAAGAAATCAGGGGATGAATCCAGCAGCCCCAGCCACATGGAGCACATCAATGGTGTGGTCCAGAATGCACTTAAGAAAATTAGCTATTTCCACATTTCCTCATCAGAGAAGAAAAGCGCAGAAATTCAGGTGGCCAAGGAGACCCCCAAAGACCCTCCCAAAGTCATCCATCCTCACATGAACTCTGAGGCGGCAACGCTCTTGGCTGCTCAACTCAAAGAGAAAACACAGAGCATCAACAGAAATGAAGGCACAGGCCTAAACAAGACTAATGGGCTGTCAACTCCTAAGGGAACCCGGGAGAAGCCCACTCCTCCACAAAAGGCTAAGAGAACATCCTCCACCGGCTCGGGCCAGCAGGGCTCCAAGCCTCTGCTGCCCACCACCAGTAGCCTGCAGAAGATGGTAGCTCCCGTCACAGCCGACAGTGAGGCACCTGAACCCAAGAGCCCGGAGAAGCAGGACTTGAACGGCTCCAAGGCAAGGGACTCAGCGTCGGACTCCACACCGAAGAAGACCCCCATAAAAAAACCTCCCAGGAAGAAAGGCAAAGATGGTACTCTGGAAACCTCGGAAGCTAAAACTCCACAGCAAAAGACTGCGATTATGCCACCACAGATTGTGAAGTGAGTTCCTGAACCAAGTTTGCTATGGACTGTACAGAGACAGAATTTTACAAAGCTGAATGGCAGAACTTTTCACACAAGGAATCTAAGCCTATGTTGAGTGTGAGCGACTTCTAGATCAGTCTAAAAAATAAAATGCTTTCAATAAGTTCTACAACACTTGTATTTCAGTAGAATTGTTTCAAGTTACAGGAACCATACTATAATCAGTTGCACGTCATGATGGACACGGCACGACTGTAAGCCAAGCAGCATACCAAGCTCAGAGTTTATTATGGTTTGTATGACCACCGCTGTTTTATACCTGTCTTTGTCTTTTGCCATGAATATTTTGGATTGATTCACTTTTTATAGGTACTAAAACATACAAATAGAAATTAACTTTTCATATTTTCTTATAGTCATCTTTTTTTTGTAAATATTTGACACAGCGGACTGGTTCTGCTACCTCTGTGGCAAAATTGTTGTTGTAAGCCTTCTGAATTCACCTCAGAGCATCATGTTTGTTTTGAGGCTTCTCAGTTTTAAAGATAGGCTTGTAGGATTTCTCATCTTGCCATTCATGGTTTGCTGGATCCCAAACAAGCCCTTTGATCTTTAGGAAATGGAGAGATTGAAAACCTCTCACAAAACCAAATCATCACAATGCACTTTTACTGTATGCTTTATTCAGTCAGTGAAACCACTAAAGCAAACATCAATTTAAAGCTACTACATTCAACTTTCCCCATCACCTTATCCCCCTCCTGGCTTTGAGGAAACGTGGCCTACAAACACAGCAGCTATATCTTTGTAAAACATCTTTTAGTGGCCTTTGACATGCAACAGTTTAACACAAGTTTCTTTTAAAAACTTAATGGTACCATGCTTGGAGTGTTTGAAAAGACAGCTGTGGATGGGTTCTGTTAAAGAGACTATCGTTGCCTTGAATTTATTGTCATGTTTAATTAAATGGTTTGGAGATTTGTGGATTGTATGAATGGATAATTGACTGTTTTTGAAAAGCTATTTTGAAAGTAGCTCATAAGGCCAATGTTTGAATGCCGAATATTTGTTCCATTTTGTCACAAGGTAGAATGATTTGTCTCTTTTCTGTTGGTGTACATTGTGTCATTTTGTTATTCTGTTTGTAAGCTGTGCTTATGTGATCTTTCTTTTTCTTTTATTTTGTGTCAGTGAACTGGCTTTCATGGTGTTTTTGCTTTTTTTGTCTGTACAAGCAAATTGCAAGCATTCTCCTGTAAGTTTACATGGGCTTTGTAATTGTCCTCTGTTGATGTTATTGTTTGTCCAACACTAACTGCATGACGCGGAGTGGAATTATATGGCATTATTAGCTGCACAGGGAATGTGTAACCTCATTGTTCTTCCTGTTTGTTATTCTATCTTGTAAAAACTCCAAAGATTGTACATTTTAATGCCACTGTCCAAGCAAATGGATACAAACTCATCTTTAAGTTTTAATC
The DNA here is from genome assembly GCA_007210695.1 of Neogobius melanostomus. Classification (NCBI taxonomy): domain Eukaryota; kingdom Metazoa; phylum Chordata; class Actinopteri; order Gobiiformes; family Gobiidae; genus Neogobius; species Neogobius melanostomus. Next base: position 5,124,712 of record VHKM01000006.1, on the reverse strand, counting down.
AGTGTCCGACTGGCCCGTGTTGGGCCTGAAAGCTGAAACAACAAACAACTGTATGAAATATGTAGTATTTTGTGGGTTTGCAACTATATTTTTATATGTGTATTAAACTGGTGTCTCTTCATTTACCTCTTTGGAATAAAATAAAATATAGTGAATGAAGGCTTTTGAATAAATCACTTAGCATTGATAACTGGGCTCCCTAGGGTGGCCACAGCATGTCTTTTTCCTTTTAGGCCAGCCCTGAACCAACACTAAAGGATATGTCCGGGCTGTTTACTCTCCTCAGAGATTAAGAAGAACGCTGATTCATATTTATGTCTTCACTGAGACTGTGATGTGCGGTGCGAAGCCCTGCAGAGCAGTTCGGTCACGGCAGTGTTTCAAAGAGCCTGAGGAAACCAGGCACTGTTGGTTTGGCTTCTTCAGGAACAGGAACAAGAGCTCCTTTCATGGCAAAAACAGTGGAAACTTTGTGCTACGGAGTCCATCACGCGCTGCATATGTGTTCTTGGTGCAAGAGAGGGCGAAGTTGTAAATAGCTAGTGTTGGCTTACAAGCACAATGAATGGATATACACGTGGATGTGCTGGTCATGCGATAAATAATTGCAAACAAAATCCCAAGCGGCTTTGTTTAGGATTCGACCATGAAAGTTGAAACATAAGTGGGATAAAAGCTTTTGAGTTTGGATACGATCGAACTGTGTTAAATTGAAGTCTGTTTCATAATATACTTGGTGCTACGATGATATAAATAAGTATTAGACTTACTTCAGTGCCAAGAAGGAGAAAAAGAGAAAAACACCATGGCAAAAAAAACCCACCTCTTTAAAGTTTTGGGTTCTAAATAAAGATGTAGTGGCATATGGGGAAATTGGTGCATTTTGCAGTCCAGCACAGTTGGAGATTTGCTATGTATGATTGTTGAAGCAGAGGAGGAACTGGAAAAAAATAGAAAGCCTATGGTTAGTTTAGAAAGTAGCCAGACGTGGTCAGTAACAAAGCAAAATGTGTCATCTCTAATTTTCCTGGGTAGTAATATTATTGAGAACTGATTTTACTTTTATCCCCACTACATTTCAACAAAGGATTCTAAGTAAAAACATAGAAAAAAGTATGTTATGTAATTCATGTATTTATTTTACTGACATAACAGCTAAATGCTTTGTTTGGTTAAAATGCTGGATATTGTTTTGACCTTCAGTTACCAACATCCCATTGGCTTTTAATGAAACACATGTCCAGTAGCTCTGGTTTTAGCTCTTCTCTGTCTGGTTTTGTTTTGGACTGGCTATGACCTAACTTTCACAGTTGGATTGACCCACACCATAATTCATTTTATCTACACCTCCGCAAAAAAGCCTCTTTTCACGGCAGCAAAGGCCAAAGTCTTCAATGGTGCCACGATGTTAGAATGTTGACACAACTGGCTCAATCTGCCCGTCCTCAGTTCACAGACGGAGCGGATCTCGAAGTCAGCTCACAAGCACATGTTCCTCGGCTTTTCATCCCTGACACATTGTGGGAAAGTCACAGTTTAGAAATGCAGAGTGCATATCACCAGCACTGCGCCACAACTGACCATAAACTGGCCTGGTTTGCCGTGTTTGCTTTCGGAGCTTTATGCAGATAAATGAGGCTAATAACTTGGAACACCATGTTTGATCATGGAGAAGACTATTTTTTAGTTTGTATGGTTAAGATATGCTTTACTGTTCTCATGTGAAAATGTGGGGCAATGGGCGAGCAAATCTCCAGATTGTGAGCTATTGTTTGTTTTTGCCTTTATTTACCAGGATAGTCCCACTGCGATTCAGAATGCCTTTTTCAGGGTCGTTCTGGCTCCGATTGCACATGTGGTTCAGGAAGCCAGACAGCACCCAGAAAAAAAACAACAACACAGATGCAGGGTCTAGTGTCAAACCCAGGACATTCTTGCAGGGAGGCGAGAGAACTAACCGCTGCACCACCGTGCCTATGGTCAGGAATACCTTGTTGGAGGATTATTGTGCATGTTTTTTTTTACTGTTTTACAAATGTTATTCATTAATTTTATTTGACTTATTTAACCAGAAATCTCCAGAGGGGCTCCAGAGGGGAACCTATTGTACATGTTTTTAATGGTAGGGGAGGCTGGAGCAGACAAGGGGAGAACATGCAGACTCCACTCAGAAAGGCCTTGAGGATCAAACCCGGGACCTTCTAGCCGTTCCACCGTGTCGCCCGTGCAATTTGTCCAAATGTTGTTGTAGTTTCAACCAATCAGTAAAAGAAAAATATGCATATGGAAATTAATGATATTGTTTTTGCAGCAGCAATAACAGTAATTTCCCATCTGATTGGGTCGCTGTTTTGACAAAGTATCAAGGTGGCACAAAGGGTGACTGTATGTCGGCGTATATGCTGGTCAGAAAGTGCCGTTTTAGAAGTGTGGGAAGGGGCTACAACGACATGTAGGCTGCCAGTACAAACACAGCTCTGAGATCTCTACGCCAAGTCTATAGTTAACAGCAAGGCTTTAAAAACCCAGGCCTTATGAGTCAGCCAAAAGCCCTGGACTCACAAAAAAAAACTCTATTCCAGTCTTAGTGTTACTATGGAAACGAGAACAGATCGGAGCCACATCTGGTAGCCATTTCAGTCCCTGCAAGGAGAGGAAGAAAGAAATTTATGAGTGAGGGCGAAAAGACAAATATTTTCTGCAATGCAAAGCAGAAAGAAAGTGGAGTCAGGTTTCACTTGAAAGAGCCTGGAAATATAAATTCACGCAATAGATGTTTTGGTTTTCATGTTAAATCAGGATAACAGATTTTGTTTTACGCAACTGCAGGATTGTTGGGTAAAGCAAAACTATTAGCTTAGATCACTTTGATGTCAAATAGATGGAATGACCATGCATGTATAGTTATAGTCACTTCGATTTCCTAGATATTCCACAGTGTAGGTTTTGGTTTTGAGGTAGAAGAACACTTACCATGTTTAGTTCAAAGTCAAAGTGCAAATCACAGGATACAACATAGCATATCTAAAGAGAACAAACTTCAATGCATAATGTGAATTTTGCACTATCACTCTAAGAGAGCACTGGCGCCAAGTTAATGAGCAGTATGCAGCCCTCTGTCTTCATAACGTTTGAATAGGGAATAGTGTGGGTTTGCATGTTCTCATATCCTGAGTGGATGTCCTCCCGGTGCTCCGGTTTTCTGGTCAACCAAAAAAACATGCACAAAAGGATACTCTTCCAGGTACCAAACATGGTTCAAGATCTGGAGATGAGTCTCCGGGCGTTGCACTGCGGTCACCGATTGAGTTAGACAGACATCCGTGATAGTGTGACGTTACTCCCTGAGCAACAGAGGCTGCCATTTTAGTGTCGCATAAGCCACCTGGTCAGTTCTTATGGTTCTTGTGCAGCAAAATAAAAAAAATGTATAAACGCTGTTAGTTATCTCAGCCTGATTCTACAAATCTGTACTTATGATAGAAAATGGCTTCACAGACTTGTTTAAATTGAACTGTCTGTCTCCATATGGCCTGGAATGGTGAAGCCAGGCTTATGGCAAGGTAAGAATGTATGTTTCATGGCCTTTATATCATTTCTGAGGCGTCTCGATCATTAACATATTATTAGATGATGTTTAGTAGCCAGTGTATCTGACCCCACAATTTAAGCATTTGGATCAGAAACCACTTTTATATGCTAATTTACATCATTAACTGTTTCATTAATAGTTAATGAAATAGTTAACTATTTCATTAACTATTATTCTGGCCTATTGTACTAAAAACATGTACAATAGGCCAGGATGAATGTGAGTGTGTTTGAGAGTGTGCATGGGGGACGACGGATGGAAATTAGCCCATGGCTACAATCCGGTGTGGCTTGTTTACATGCATGAGACCCATGTATGTTCATTAACATGCACTGTCCTGACCAAATAAACCAATATATAAATTAATTAATGAGACTAAGCTAGTCGAACCTCGGATTCAGGAGGAACAATGCGGTTTTCGTCCCGGTCGTGGCACACTGGACCAGCTCTATACCCTACATCGGGTGTTCGAGGGTTCGTGGGAGTTCGCCCAACCAGTCCACATGTGCTTTGTGGATTTGGAGAAAGCGTTCGACCGTGTCCCTCGTGGTGCCCTGTGGGGGGTGCTCCGGGAGTATGGGGTGCGGGGCCCTCTGCTAAGGGCTGTCCGTTCCCTGTATGACCGCAGCAGGAGCTTGGTTCGCATTGCCGGCAGTAAGTCAGACTTGTTTCCGGTGCGTGTTGGTCTCCGCCAGGGCTGCCCTATGTCACCGGTTCTGTTCATTACCTTTATGGACAGAATTTCTAGGCGCAGCCAGGGGCCGGAGGGTGTCCGGTTTGGGAACCTCAGGATCTCATCTCTGCTGTTTGCAGATGATGTTGTTCTGTTGGCTTCATCAAATCAGGACCTCCAGCGCGCACTGGGGCGGTTTGCAGCCGAGTGTGAAGCGGCCGGGATGAGGATCAGCACCTCCAAATCTGAGGCCATGGTTCTCCACCGGAAAAAGGTGGCTTCCCCGCTTCAGGTCGGTGGGGAGTCCTTACCTCAAGTGGAGGAGTTCAAGTATCTCGGGGTCTTGTTCACGAGTGAGGGACGGATGGAGCGTGAGATCGATAGACGGATCGGTGCAGCGTCAGCAGTGATGCGGTCGCTGTATCGGACTGTTGTGGTGAAGAGGGAGCTGAGTCAGGGGGCAAAGCTCTCGATTTACCGATCGATCTACGTTCCCACCCTCACCTATGGTCATGAGATCTGGGTAATGACCGAAAGGACAAGATCGCGAATACAAGCGGCCGAAATGAGTTTCCTTCGCAGGGTGGCTGGGCGCACCCTCCGAGATCGGGTGAGGAGCTCAGTTACCCGGGAGGAGCTCGGGGTAGAGTCGCTACTCCTTCACGTCGAAAGGAGCCAGCTGAGGTGGCTAGGGCATCTGTTCTGGATGCCTCCTGGTCGCCTCCCTCGGGAGGTGTTCCAGGCATGTCCTATTGGGAGGAGGCCTCGTGGAAGGCCCAGGACACGCTGGTGGGACTATGTCTCCGAGCTGGCCTGGTGTCGCCTCGGGGTCCCCCCAGAACAGCTGGAGGAGGTGTGCGTGGATCGGGAAGTCTGGGCATCTCTGCTGAGACTGCTGCCTCCGCGACCCGGCCCCGGATAAAGCGGAAGAAAATGGATGGATGGATGGATGGAGACTAAGCTTTGACATCGCCTAAATGGGGTCGATGGGTTGGGCCTGAAAGCTGAAACGACAAATGCTAATGGCTATAGGAAAAAACACATTGAACAGACTACAGGATTCTCACAAGTTTCCCCTTTTTATTGCAGTGAATGAAGCTACTTTTGACCAGTCTAATATGGCGTTGTTTAGTCACGTGGTTCATGACGTTGCTCCGTCTAACTCTCCTGACAGGTTGCCCAGCTGCATTGAAGAGCATGTCAAATGTAGATAACATACAGTATATTTCTCAACAAACAGGGTATAGTGATCTTACCTTATATTATAGGGGAGATTTTCAAATATCATCAACTGGACTGGGTATATTGAGTTGAGGACGTCCTGGTCAACACTATGAAGGATGCGAAATGGAATTACTAAGAATGGTACAGACATGTGCAATCTATACAAGGCAAAAAGTTGAAACAGGATACAGTATGTCATTGTTCATAAACTTCTCATTTTTTTAACCACTAATGTTAACAGATACGCCTGATTGAAAACATGCCTTTTGTTCCTGGGTTCAAAGACAGGCTGTTCTCTGGCGGACAGAAATGTGTGGCTTCTAACACTTCGGTTTCCTAAAATGCACTCAGGTCTCTTGTGGATACATTGCATCAGACATGGCGCGGATGAAGTCTAGAAAACACGGGTCCTTTCTCTCTTATCTAAGCCGGCGTTAAAAAAGTACGCTCGAAACTGCTCTACTGTAATAGCAGGCCTTTTGCACGTTTGTTTCTCAACGCTGCAGCAATGATGAAATGACATTTACTGGAAACTTAGCCCGGGATGCTTTACATGAGCCAAAACCACTGAGAACTGAGGTCAGATGGGGAAGGCAAGCGAGCCAGAATCCATACATTTGACATCTATACAGAAAACCATTTAGGATTTCATTAAAAGAGAAAATAAACTGTTGCCGTGGCGTAGCGGGCTGGCATTGACTGGCCCTAAGCATCAAGAACAACCGCACAATAAGCCGACCTCCCAAATCGAGAGTAAGACGTGCTGGTGGTGACAAGCTGTATCTAGGTCAAAGGAGCTGCAGCTGTCTGAGGAGCTTGGGAAAGAAAGTGCTATACTGGCTCTGTCACGTTTAGACAGAGTATAAGACCACTGTGATATATCAACGTCCCAAACCTCCCTCATGTGTAGCTGAAAAGTAAACTCGACACGAATCGTCTGAAAATGATGTTCTATAAGGCAAACGCAACAAAGTGAAATGAAAACAATGCCAGGAGTGTTTAGGTTTTTTTTTCAATACACTGTAAGGTAGTAAAAAAGAAATTAAATTAACCTTTGCTCAATCACTTTCATGCAGTACCCATTCCATTGTAACTTCTCAGCAATTGTCTGAAATATAAATGGTTATCAATGGCCAAAAATGTAATTAAGTTGTGGCAGCGTTCTCCATCCAGATGGGGTTTTTCTTTTCCCTTTTATTCCCTTCCTGTGCAGTGGAGGGGTGTGCAAAGAGCTGTCTGGGACTCTGAACTGCCCTGGATATTTCCCTTTTGTCAGCATAATTCTATGGAACGATTATATTGAAGAGGAGACTTAATAGAAAACAGAGAAGTCAGATGTGTTCTCCAAAACCACACATGTCCAACTCAAGGCCAATGGGATAAAACCGGCCCACAATTGGACTTTTTTTTTTTCAAACATAAGCCATATATGCTTGTTTGGCTACTGAAGTAGAGCAAACATTTTACAATTTATTACCGTGATCATTTAGGCACATGGCATGGTAGGAGTCCATATAAACCCTAAGTTAATAAACATCTTCCTGTCATTTACTTAAAGGGGGGGTATTATGTAAAATCGACTTTTTCAAGCTTTATATCATGTTATTATGTCATTCCCTCATTAAACACATGCCTGGAGTGTTGCCTTGGCTCATTCACATATTTTTGAGTAATCAGTAAAAACTTAGACGGCAGCCATTTTAGGTGTAGCTATGCCTCAGTCCTCCTAGGAACGCCCCCACCTCCTGGAGACGCCTCTGGACCTTTTGTCACCAGCCAAGCCACCAACCACTGCTCCTCAGCTCAGCAGAGCCCCCTCCCCGCACAGTGTTGTTGTTTAGATGCCACAGCAGTGTGCTGAAGGGGGCGTGTCGGAAAGCTTCTTAAAGAGACAGAGGCCTATTTCAAGACGTTCAGTACAGCCATTTTGAGAGAGAAATTTTATTCAAGGCAGTTATTTTAATTTACTGCATATACAGACCAACAGAAGGTTACGTCATCATTGTAGTATGCTATAGACTGGTGCTATGTGATTGAAAAAAGCATAATACCCCCTCTTTAAGTACTTTCTTTTCTTTTTTTTGATAATGAATAAATAAAAATGGACCACTGACAATCTCAGCCCCTCCATCCTTCTCATTCTCAATCTCTAGTAAAGTCAGTCTTGCAATGTGTCCCCCTTGTCTATCTCTCTCTTGACTCGAACACACAGTGAAGCTTCCCGCTCGCTCCAGATATCTGGATGGAAAATGATCACAAGACCAAATGTTCCCTTCGAGTCCAAGCAGAGGGCTTATGTTTTTATGCACTGAACCCCAAATGTCTCTGCTCTCCGGCCTGTCTGGGATCGACCAACTGTAGCTTTGTTGTTTGGGATGCTAACTCCAAAGTGTTAGCAGAGCACATGTGCAGGGGAACTTTAGCCTGCGGGAGAATTACACAGTCACTCTGCCTTTGTTTTCCACAACCAAACTGGATAACTTTGTTTGCCCAACTTATGGCACAAAGGCCTGCAAGTTTTCACAGCGTGGTATCAGCATTTTATTTTTAAACCTTCTCCTTCACAAAATGTATCAAGTGTTGTTTATAGCAAAAACTGTAAATTTGATATAATAAACTTTAGATGCTTCCAACATTGATGTATTTTTATCCCACATACCAAAACTGAAGCCAGCCATCAAAACATGTTATGTCAGCATTTGTCTTCATAGGGAAAGATTATTTTTGGGCTCAATGGGATCTTTTGTAGCACCGTCTCACTCGAGGAGACGGACGATAAATGGCGTCTTTGCCCCAAACAACATTTGCACATTTTTTTATCAAGGATAAAATGATGAATGTGCTAATTGTTATTTATTGATAGAAAATTCAAATAATACTAACTTATGACAACATTGTTTTTTAACCTGTGCTGCCATATCAACAAACTCTGTTAATGCAACTTGTACTAGTAATGTCTTGTACTAGTAATATTTTGTGACTGTCCACCATTATGATTAGCCTTGCATGACAGCCTCACACTTACTCTCCGCTATAACCCGTGTTCAGCACTACACTGGTATCTCTGGGCTGTGCATTAGTCATCGTCAGTGTGGAAGTGCACTGGCGAGCGTGTGTCAACCCTGCTCCACTTCCCAACACTGCGGCCATTATTTGCACCATGTGTTTGTGATTACCCCAGGAGGAGATTAGAGGAGGAGGGGGCGCGCTGGTCTGCTGTCTGCCTGGTCCCCCCCAGCTGCTCTGATGCGGTCAGCGACTGGACATCCATCAGTGCAAATCCCTCCACCTAGAGCTTACCTCGTTCCCACCTTCACCAAAACCCCACTAGGGAACAACTGGCCGCAAGTGAAGACTAACACTGTGATGGATATAAATGCCATTTTGACCTACATTTAGAAGGGCAAGGCCTCAAGCTTTGCCATGCTGGATTCCTCCAAATGAGAGCTGGTGGTTATGGCGTGTGACTTCACAAGACGGTAGTGGTGATAGTGACCCTCTAGGGAACTTGCTTGAGTAATAACTTTTTGAGTAAATTGTATTCCAAGTAATACAGAATGTATTCAAAGCTCATATTTGGTTGTAGTAAAGAAGCAACATCTGAATGGAGACTGGTGGTGTCCTGCTCCCAGTAAATTTACAAGTCAGGTTTGAGGAGAACAGGGGCGGAGCTAAAGGAAGGGGGGGGGGGGGTGTCCCCAACTGGAATTTAACAGGCCATCCCATGTGGATAGCTGAAAACTCGACTCATATTTTCCAAAAATCTTTCTTTTTTTTCTTATTTATGTGATAATAATTTGGATGTTTAAAAATCTTTGTAACAAACTTTTTCAATTTTTTTTTTACAGTGATTGCCTAAGCCTTTGCTATTTTTAGGTTTGCTGACGCACTTAACCTAATAAACAATGAATATATATATATATATAAAATATGTTAACAGTTAGCAGTTATTTTGTTTTAAATGGAGGAGAAAGAATTGAATCAAATCATAAATCGAGTTTTTTCATAAGAAAATCTAAGACTTTTTGGGAGGAAAAATCGCTCAGCTCTATACTTGAGTACGGTTGAGTATTTTTGGCTGTACTTCTCTCATTATTGTGCCCATCTGTGCAATCAAAAAACTATCTATTCATCCATTCACCACCAAGCCACTCGGACATAAATACAAATTGAATATTGTCCAAGCCTCTAATTAGTTTTATTATGTAGTGTGTGAGTCATTTATCACACAAACACAAGACCAAAGCAGGTGCCGAGTTTCACCCAGGAACTGCTATAAAAGAACTGTTGTTGTTTGTCATCATTTGTTAGTAATTATCCAGATGGTATTAGCAGTGAAGCCTGACCTTTCGCTCGGGAAATGCAGATGAATTGTCAGAGAGTGTCTGCTATCGAGGTGTACAGGAGGCTTCCAGGTGCTTCAAGCAAAGTCCAAGTCCATTAATCAACAACATTAGGACGGCCTAATAGAGATAGATGCCATGTAATACCAGAACAACGTATAGTGGCCCATATGGGGCTGGGACAATTTTGTTTTACAATATACTGTACCAAAATAATGTCTTGTCATATCGGAAATCAGTATCACAGTGCTCTAATTATAGTGGAAGGAAAAAGTGAGTACACCCTTTATAATATCTTACATTTCTGCCTAAATTGGTCCTAAAATGTGGTCTGATCATATTTAAATCACAAGAATGAGTAAACAGTGTCTGCTTGAACTAATACCACCCAAGCAATTACATGTTATCATATTTTTATTGGCCATAACATGTAAACATTCACAGGACAGGGAGGAATAAGTGAGTACACCTCCTTGGTTGAGGATCCTCCAAGAGCTAATAAGGAATGAGCCAACCTGAAGTCCAATCACTGTGGTGTGGCTTAAGGCTGCTCTTGCCATTGAAAAACACACACTAGTTAAGAATTGTCTCTTGTACAGAAGCACTGTCTGATGTGCACCATCCCTCGCTCCAAAAGGCTCTCTGAAGACGATCAAGAATTGTTGATTTGTATAAAGCTGGAAAAGGATACAAAACCATCTCTAAAAGTCTTGATGTTCATAAATACAATTAAAATTGTCTATGAATGGAGAAAGTTCAGCACTGTTGCTTCACTTCCAAGGAGTGACCGTCCTGTAAAGATGACTCCAAGAGCACAGCACACAATGCTCAATGAGTGTCAGCTAAAGACTTTCAGAAATCACTGGCACATGCCAACATCTCTGTTGTTGACACATCTACAATACGTAAAACATTGAACAATGTTTTACGTGGCGTTCTCATGGGAGAACGCCACAGAGCCATTGCTGTCTACAAAAAACATTGCTGCACATTTGAAGTTTGCGAAAGAGCACTTGGATGCTCGACAGCCCTACTCCCACTGTACATCATGCTTATTGATGAGGCTCCAGAGCGTCGGTGCTTTTACTGTCAATTAATAGTGGACATGAAATTATATTTTCATAATTTAATTTAATGTTTTTAAGTCACAATGCATATTACGTTTGATGACGCACTCAAACTCAGTTACAGACAAAAGGAAACAAATGTTGATGGCTTAAAGCGCAGGTGTTGGCATTTGTTGTGTTACTGCCAACCTTGGTGCTAATTGGTTTAAACAAAAGAGATACATCTGTACCTGTAGCGGGCAGCGTTGCCCTGTGCAAACGTCCGCTCTGGCAGCAGTGATTAGGCGTCTCGGACGGTGTCTTCCTCCACAATGAACCATAAAATACTGTGTTCCAGAAAGGTTTATTTGCATACCTCAAAGCATCCATACATACACAGGTTTCAGGACTCAGATACATAACACGGTCAAAGAAGTTTGCCTCCACACTGCCACACCCAATGCCCCTCCTACCCCTTATATAGGCAGGTAATTACACGATTCACACAGAGCACCACGCAGTGGCAGGCGGATCAAACAGAACTACAAATGGCTCCAACAGTAACCTTGGTACTTTAAAAACACATATTTTACTGTGTGTGTGTGTGTGTGTGTGTGTGTGTGGTGTGTGTGTTGTGTGTGTGTGTGTGGTGTTGTGTGTGTGTGTTGTGTGTGTGTGTGTGTGTGTGTGTGGTGTGTGTGTGTGGTGTGTGTGTGTGTGTGTGTGTGTGTGACTTTGAATTTTTTGGAAACAAACGTATGCATTATTTTTCCATTCATCCAGGATAAAAAAGTAATTGCAAGTTAGTTTATTATATAAGATTTCATTAAGGCCGTACGAGGCCAATCTGAAATAACAATCTCTTTGGTTTAGGTCTGGGATTGACAACACTGGCATTGTTTTTGTTTTGTTAAATATGTTTCTAAATGCCATGTATCCCGTTTCCCAGTGGTTCACTCACAACACTGTTTTTCAATCCAAGGTGGAGTTGTGACCATGTTGGTGTGTGTTTTAAAACCTCTACATGGTCAAATCTGCTACAAAAACTACTACAATTATATGTCGTTCTCTTGCACAATCATACTGAGCTAAAGTAGAAGTAAAGCCAGTGACCAATAATAAAGTGATAAAACCAAACTCTACGAATAATATTTGAGCTAACATTTTAAGCTTTTTTGAGTTTTTAGCGGCGCAAGCTACTGTATGTGGCTCTCTGTGTGCGTGTTTGCTGAACTCATCTGTTGGGAACTGTGGAGGTCAAAGGTTCAGGCTAACCACACGCTAATGCAAACTGCACATTCACCGGGGGATGTAAATTAGACGAGTTACGCAAAAGCATTTCACCCCATTTCACTGATTGCCTAATTACACCCAGAATGTTCAATGCAAATCATGTTTTCACTCAAAGAAGCTGTTAGAAAAGTAAATGTTTTAATTGAGAGTTGTCTTGCTCTCAGCCAGTCACAATAAACTGCATAGTAATAAAACATATAATTAGACACGCAAACAGGATTTTATTCCCCATTTATCAAAAGAAAGATCATAATAAGAGACGTGTCATGAAAATTTGTCTCAGAGTCATGTGCAAAGACACAGGGGTCGAACCAGTAACTTTTTGTTAATGGACTAAAAAAGAACCGATTAAGCATGAAATAAGAGCTGTATGTATTATTTTAGTTCTCAGCCTCAAAACTCTCTGATTCTTTAATAGAGAAATGTCTTAATATTTTACAGTGCATGGTCAGTCACAGTTTGTCCAAGAGGAAACAATATTTAGCAGACTGAACTATGGTGTACAGTAGAGGCCACTCATTAGCATTGTGTTTGTCCTGTCTGGGGCCATGACTTACTTCCTTCAATAATGCCCCCGTTCTTTATGACCAGCCCGGGCCAGCTCATAAAGGCCACCCCCCACCACCACCACCACCACCACTTCCTCACCACCACCAGCAGTCGCATTACATCCGAACTGCCCCGCGGCTTCAGTCATCAGCCACAATACATCGCTTTATGCTTGTGTCCCTATATGATCACCCTCAAACACAGACATTGGCTCGCTTTCAGAAAACGGCTTAACATGTAGAAAACTACAGCCCCCCCCCCCCCCCCATGTCCCGCTAGTCAGTGGACAGCATCCGCCGCTTGTGGAGAAACAGGAAGTGAGCGCCTTTAAAATAAGCTCTGTGGAGGAGGCCAGGATTACACTCAAGTGTTGTGTGGGCTTTGATCGTGTGCCAGCCGCAAAACTGGTCAAAGTGGCTCAGTGATGGTTTAAATGGCAGTGACTTTTTCCCTTTGTCAGCAGATTTATAATGGCATCTCCATTTTGGCATGCTCCATGTGATGTCAGCCAAAACATGCTGATGGGGAACGCATATGTTACACATCTGCACCATATAGGCTGTGCACAAGCCCCTCCCCCACCTCTCCTAACATGCCACAAACAGTTTTTTGTTGGTGCACCTTTGTTGAAAACTACAGTGGAAATACAGACAACCTTTTTTAACACATACAAGTGCAGTTACTTCAAAATAGAAAGCAAAAGTAAATGCTTAATATAGTTGCACAAAGTATATTTGTTTATTGGTAAAACTACCACTTTAGTTTCTAGCTAACAGACTATGCATTGTTTGGGTAGGGACACACAACCCCTGGCTATTCCTATTTAACATCCTATCTTTAAATGCTTTTTTCCCCTAATTGTTCTTCCCTTTCAACTTCAGAATATTATTTTCATTGTACGATTTCTCCATTAATTCAGTGTGGAAGTTGTTACAAAAGTGCACCCCTGGTTATATCTTTGCTACTAATACTATACTACTACCATCCTGTGCTGTTGATGGGGGTGAGGGTCACGGGCTAAGGTTCCCCAGGACAGAACGACTTTTATTATAAATAATAGGAAATGGGGCCCAAGTGAAACCTTTTTGCCCCAGGCCCAAGCAAGTGTGTCGACAGTCCTGCTGCTATTATTTAATCATTTACAACTATTACTGAGCTCTACTATGACAACTGTCCATCAGTCACTTCTACTAATGATGCTGATGCAACCATATTAGGGCCTAGTACTGCTTGGACTTGTAACTTGCACTGTTAAAAATATAGCCGGTACCTATTTAAATAAAGAAAACACACACACACACACAAAGGGAAGGGAATATATTACTCACTGATCAGATGACTATGAGTTGTACAGATGTGGAAAAGATAGCACCAGAAGAGTTGCTTCAGCATTCCAGGCAGCCATGGTTTATTTTTGTTGGAAAGATAATTGTCTGTGGCTAAAGATTTTGGAAGTCACCCGCCAAACTGCCAGGAAATCAACATTGTGGCTGTGGGCGCCCTCTTGTGGTGACCTGATGACTCTGCTCTTCCACAACCCGGGTACAAACTGGGGTGGAATAAGTTGTTTTACTCGTCTTGGGCTGTTGTTAACATAGAGCAAATCATTTAAAAAGGGGAGTAAAATATAAAAATAATAACCAATACATTCATATTATTAGTTAATAACAACAGTAATTAACTTGGGTAGCATAATACGGCCCGGTAACTCCTAGGTAGTTACTGTAGTACATCCCTGGTGCTTACAAAGATAATTACCAAGTACTTACAGTGGTACGTTTAGGTAACTACTTAGGAGTTACGAGGTCGGCCCATTAGTCCGACGTCTCATTATTCTGAAAATCACCCATCGAGTAGGGGTGCCATTAGGGTTAGGGTTACGGTTATATATTCAGAATAATGAGACGTCGGACTAATGGGTTGTCGGACCAATGGCATGGCACCGGAGTTACCAGGCCATACCACTGTAAGTACATGGTAATTACCTCTGTAAGTACCAGGGATGTACCACAGTAACTACCTAGGAGTTACTGGGCCGTATTCTAAAGTGTTACTTGGTTGGTAATCAACCAAGTAAACTTGCACAAACAACACACTATAATGATCCACAAAGTTGCAAATATAGCCATAACTTTATTTATACACACAGCAGATGATAGATGAATCTATTTCAGAGAGAGGACAGATGAGGCCAATTACAGACCCATTCTTCATAAAGGGCACTCCTGGAGACTGCAGTTTTATCAGCTCTGAGAGTTTGTCTGCCTCGCATTGGCCATCTACCACCTGCCACTCCACTGTATGGGAAAAAGTGATAAGAGCGCAGATGCTCCGTGGCTTCTGTGGACCACGACAGCACCTGATGTGGAAGAGACCACATATTGAATAATGGAGGGGGGGTCCTTTAGGCTTTGGAAACTGCGTGGTGTAAGGTGAAAAGAAGAGGTTCCAAGGTTGAATCACGGTCACTTTTATGAACACCCCTGTGAAGTTTCGAATGGTTCTTCTATCTAATGTTGCAACTGAAGGTGGACACAGGCAAAGCAGTAGTTACTCTAAGACAAAATGTGGGCCCTCCTGATACTCACGGTTGCACTTACTGTTGGGGCTTCACAAAACAGCAATGATGCAGCGGGGGAAGAAAAGCTTAACATCGCAAGAGCTACATTATTTGTAAGTAAAGAAACATTTTCATAAAAGTATGTCAATAATACAAGCCTGTTTGACACTGTAATAATTCAAAGTTGAGATGTTAGACACTCCAAACAGTAGCACACACAGCTGATATATTTCTCTGTTTGTTTAAATATGGCACAAGTGGGAGCCAGAAAAGGCAAGAATAAAAAAAAAAATAGAAATAATTTGATTACACAAATGGCAAACTCAAGAGCTGAGGTGAACCAGCTCAGATGAGGTCAAGTACTTTCTTTATTTGTTTGATCAGTGAGTGCAGACTGCACACGATGCTCTTTCATACCGTTTCAACTTGTGTCTTTTGGTCATTTCTGCAGGCTCCCAGTGTCGTTGGATGAGCTATAAAGAAGCTGCCGGAGCTCTACCACTTCCTCATGGAGCAGTCGGCTTTGTAGTATCCTCACATGATCCATACACAAGATTGCCTGTCTTTATTTCTTTATATCTTTCAGTCGTATGTTATCAACCCTTTTGCTAGCAGCGGCTCCGTATTGGAATTGGAATGAGACTCAATTTTTGTTTTAATCTTCTGACTGTGAATGGCCTCTAATAAGTCCCTTAAAAAGTCATACAATGTAAATGTGTAATCGCAATGCTAGATATAGTACAACAAATACTCTCTTACAGTTCTTACAATCATCTGCCTGTTCTGTGCCTTGACTTGCTGTGTGCAGCCACAATCTCGTGTATGATTCATCGACGGAGAAGAACCCTCGCCTCGTCTTCTACAACGAGAGGGACGAGGCGGTAAAGGTGAGCTGTATGCAAGACCTGAGCTTACCTCTGGGGAAATGGTGCAATGTCAGAGAGTAGTCCTATGGGAACCACAAACCTGCTCATAGATAACAGCGCAAAAGGGCTCAGAGAAGCGAGGGATATGCTATGTGTATATGGTGAAAATAACCCTTAGCTTGAGCTGGTAGTACAGGCCGATCCGACAATGTTATGGCCACTGAGTTGTGAAATATATACGACCGTCCTGATCATTTTGTTATGCTAATGTGACGCTGTGGTTTCCCGAAGACCACAGTACACCAAGAAAGTTAAGTATCTCATGTAAAATTTCAACCAAAGACTATACACAATATATAAGAACCTTTCCACCATAATTCTGCAAACGCATGCAACATAAATATCAATGAATTCACCCGACTCCATCACTGAAAACAACGTAGTCCCATTTTCTCCCCGAGGTGAAGTTCTGATGCAGCGTTGAGTTTTCCCACAGATGTAGTATTTTCGTCGCTGACTGTAAAACTCTCCACGGAAACCAGTTTTAATGAATTGAGCGTTTTGCAGAACACATCACAGGGCGCTTGTGGGATCACAGGCTAGACCTATACTTTGCTGGGCCATTGTTTATCACATGCCTCTTCTGAGGCTTTCTGGTTGGCATTTTTAAAACACTGTGACAGTATGGGGCAAAAATATGGGGCAGCAGTCTGCATCACAGCTCGTCGTGACCTATAATTACGTTTTATAGTGTGTGAGTAACGGACACTATTTGGCTAAAGTTACTATGTTGAATTAATTCTGATACAAATACCTATTTTTTTGGTATTGGACTGTAGCATAAAAAGTGCATTGGCTCATAACTACTCATGACACATTGGGAACCTTCTGAAATGTCACTCACTATAGGGATGTGAGTAGTGACATTAAGCAATAGTAATCTTTTTAATGGTTGCCTGACATGATTTTTCCTTTTTCTTCTGCTATTTAAAGCCCCCGAGTTTTGTTTTCATATTTACTTCCTTATGATTGACTGCATGGTACAGTACAGTTTGTGCCAGTCCCAATCACTAATAAAAGAAGGGGATCTGTTCTATAATGCATTGCAGCGTATGGCTATCAAGGAGGCATTAATTTTGGTCTGGTTTTGGTCGTTTTAAAAGCTTTTCAGAAGTTTAGAGGCAGTCAGTTTCTTAAGATCTGTGCGTTGAAGCCACTGTACCACTTAACCATTGTGTAATGTACGCGTATGTGTGTACGGGGACAGACGGTGAAAGTGAAGAAAATGAAGTCGGCTGAGATCAGCAGCCTGCTAGACTCACTGGGATTCTACAAGAGGTCCCAAAAAGGGGAAGAGGTGCCGGAGGAGGTCCAGCACCTCCCCTCGCGCAGAGACGAGCTGTGAGGACCCCCTGTGGCTGAATCCCGCTGCTGCACCCGGGACACACGAATGACGAATGGAGCCCAAAGGTTACACACAGGCCAGACTCCATTCTGAGGATACGCTGGACTGGGGCGGAGCGGGGTACAGGAATGAAAATAAAACTCTCTTTTTTTCCCCGATTACATGTGCATTGTGTGTACTTGTGAGCTCATGTGTCATGCTTTTACAAAAGTTTATACAACAATGCTTTGATACTCTTACATTTTTGATCTGTACAGTATGTAGATGTGTTTGGTTATCATTTAATATTCTATTCTGCTGGCTTTCTTTATATTGCTTTGCCATTAACCCAAGTGTGTCCAACCTCTCATGAACCTCTGTATGAGTGCAGTACGTACCTCACCCCATCCCTGTGCAGAAAACCCCATTGTAAAGCACTTTAGGTTTCCATTTTGTCTCTCGAGATTCAGTCCTATTCTCAAATTAAATCAATTTACTCTGAATCTTATAAATGGTCTCTCACAAACTAATTCCACTGTTTCAGACTTAATCCCTATCCCGCCTCCTTCTCCCCGTAATCTGATTAGCTGCGATGTCTGCCAGCGTGCATCTGTGTGGGATTAGCAGATAGCAACATAGGGGCTATATCACAGCGTTTTGCAGTAGGGTACTTTGTTGTTCGGACATGTTCAGCGGGAGCACTATTTTCCAAGATGCCAGTGTTTTATTCACCTGTGCCAGAGAACCTGCACATGGGGCTGGCCTACATGGGCAGCTCTGTCTTCACCAACAACCGGACGGCAGACAGTGACTACCCCTGGAACAGGAGGACACATATGGTGGGTTGATGGATACACTGATGCTTATGGGTGCAGTATAGGCTTATTCCGCTGCTGTTTGTGTTTCAGTAAATGAGCTGGTGTCCCATCTCCCACTGCAAATGCTGCTCTACTTCAACATGTTCTTCTTCCCGTGTTGGTGGTTCTCCTCGGTCTTCATGTTGGATGTCAAGGTGGGTCAATCTGTTACCATGGCATTCCACACTGTTTATATAAGGGGGAAAAAATGATATTGTGAGGATATCGCTTCGCTGTCATTTCTTGTCATACCTGAATAATTTATATGAATCAAGCAAATATTAGTACAGTCAGTCAGCTTTACAATACATTATTTATGATTATTTCTCCATATGTGTTAGTTTGGTGGCCAATAAGATGCCCTATGTTAGCTTTGGCCACCTGCTGCACATGCCTCTGGTTTCATTATTACAGACTGTTGAAACTACGTTACTCTTTACTCTCAAACTGTTGCTTCATAAAATAAACACTAGGTAACATACAATGGGGAAAACAGATAGACAAAAAGAATGATTTTGCATATTTGATTTTGCAAACGTTTCACTGTAGCTGAGGTCCCATTATTGATGTACATATGTATTAGATTTATTGGTGTTTACATTGTAGCATCAAACAACCGTAATGTGTTAAGAAAGTGAATGTAAATGTTATGTAGTTAGTTATGTATTTTCCTCTCTATTAGATATGCATGTAATGTTGTTGATGCAAATGCTAAAGTCATTTAAATCTAAATGTGTGGGTGGAAATGTAACATGTTCAAAAGCTCCATTGACAATTCTCTGCATAATTTCAACAGTGTGACTCTGGAGTCATCTAGTGCTCATTCCCAGCACTGCTCACTCTTCAGAGCCCACTGCCTGCCCCTCTTTTGAGTAAATTCTAATGATGTTTGTCCTTCTTTTGCATCTGCACAGTATGAGTATCTGGCTGGTTACTATCAGGGGCTGCTGATAACTGGAATTGTGCTGCTGACCATTGTGGAAGTGACCCGGCTGTATCTGGGATATATGGGAAACCTAATGGAAAAGGTAACAGTATTTTGGTGATAACTTTGATGATAAAGTATTTGGCACATATTATGAAACTTGAAAAAAATTATGTTGCCATTCATTTTACAGTACATACTATATTTAGCAGGACTTCTTCCATCTTACAAAGAATATTGACAAATGCAATGCTGAATATAAACTGATACTAACTGTAAATAGAAGCCTGTTTTGTTTGCTCCTACGAGAAATAATAATAATACATTACCAAGACTCTTTACGTTTTATTATTTTTTTCACTCCATACTTGGTGGTGGTAAACTACTATTGTAGCCACAACTGCCTTAGGGTAGACTGATGAAAGTGCTGCAACCAGTCTGTGCCACCACCAACCACTCACTCACTCACTCCATTCACCCAGGCTTCCTGGTCTCCCATCCAAGTACCAACCAGACCCTCTTAGCTTCCGAGGTCTGACGGGATTGGGCAGAGCAAAGGCGGTATGGCCTTTCAGGGCGGCACGGTAGTGCAGCGGTTAGCGCTTGTGCCACACAGCAAGATGGTCCTGGGTTCAATTCCCACCTGAATGGGGCCTTTCTGTGTGGAGTTTGCATGTTCTCCCCGTGTCTGCGCAAGTTTCCTCCAGGTATTTCGGTTTCCCTACCACTAAAAACATGTACAATAGGAGAATCCTCCAGATTCTGACTATCAGCCTGGCTCCACATCTGGAGATGGGCATTGAAAGGATGGGTCAAATGCAGAGGAGAAACCTTCCTACGGGAAAGTACCTTACCTTACCTTGAATAGGATAACCAAGCAATATTTTTGAAGGATTTGAACCTTTTTACCTTGGTCATGTGCACTAAACATATCCCCATGCCTTTGTCCTGCAGGTCCCAGAGCTGGCTGCCTTTTGGGTGTTGTCGTTCACCTTCCCTCTGCCAGTGCTGCTCTTCTTCCTCACTGATGAGGACACTCTGATCCTGCCCCTGGAGAGGGCAACTCACTCCCTGTACCTGCTCTTTGTCCTGGCAGAGCTGCTGGCCTCCTTCCTGGCTCTGCGTACCATGACCCGAAAACTGTTGCTGCTCTTCCACCTCCGGCGGCTGGGCAGAGTGGAGAGTCTGGGCCCTGTGTACGGCCTGGCAATGCCCTACCACCGGGGGCGCTCGCAGTCACTCCCATACACCACATGTACCAGTAGACACTGTATACAAATGGATATGTATTGTTGTTATCTTTTGGAACAAAGTAAATGCATACCAACAAATATTTATACATGATGTCCATTAGAGACATAACTATTGTTACATATCTAATGATGATGCCTGCCTTTGCTAAAATATCGAGTCATCTGGTTTCCATGGCAACAAACTATTACACACTTAGCTACAAAGTGAGTTGATTTTTTTAATAACTATATATATATATATATATATATATATATATATATATATATATATATATATATATATATATATATATATATATATATATATATTATATATATATATATATATATATATATATATATATATATATATACAGCAGGTAAATGGGACTATGCTCCTTGAATGGTGTGTGAGTTGGAGGTTGGTGGTGGTTGGAGGGTCGATTGGCGCAGATGTGTGCAGCCATGCTTCTGTCACCCAAGGGCAGCTGTAGGATAGTTTACCACCACTGAACATGGAGTGAATGATTAAAATCACCTTATCCTGTGAAGCGTTTTGCGTGACAATAATAAGATTCCCTTCCCTGTTGGATCTTCTAATATCCACAAAAGGGTCCGATGTTGCGACATTGTTTGACTCCAGGCCAGGCCATGTCCAGGACACCCTGAGGTGATGTCAAAGTATGAAGTTGGAATGGAGGGGGGGGAAAAGCTTTACACTTGAAAACATGTAAATGAATACTATCTTGATAATCCAGGACCTATAAAACACCATATAAGAATAATATCATTCATGTGACACAAAATCTGGATTGCAAAATATGATAAAGAACTCTCAGAGTGAGAGTATGTGCAAAGTGCATTGATTTCAGTGTGCAGACCAAGTTTGATAGCGACAGGCAGGAATGATTGCCTGTGCTTCTCAGTGTGGCAATAACATTCTGATGCTGAACATGCTTTTGAAGCTGACCAGCACATTGTGGAGCAGGTGGGAGGGAAAGTCCAGAATAGTCCTGTTTCTGGAGAGCAGAACCCTCTTCTCCAACACCACAGTCAGAGAGACCACCTCCACCCCCACAATATGGCCTTACTGATTATATTGTTATCTCTCACCCGCAGGCATGGTGGCACTGGCCATGACTGACTCGTTGAACACCCTTAGGACCTCAGCTGCCTCAGGAAGTAGAGACGTTGGCATGTAAATCATGTTCAGTCCAGTTTATTGTCCAAATTCACCCCCGTACTCCTCCACAAACCTCCGCACAGTCTCCCTGTGGGCGTCACAGCAGTTTAGGGGTTGTGTTAGCCAACTCAAACTATCATTTCCAAAATGGACACGAGAGATCTCAGTCTAAAAGATTTCCAATGATTAACAAACTAAAACATCTTAGCAGTCAAACTAACAAAGTTAAGCGGGGTAACATATGGCCTCCCTCTTTCTCCCGATACGGGATCACAGTGATGGATGACAAACACTGTTGCACTATGTTGAATCATGGTGGTTTCCCATCTCTATTTCCTCCTGTTTCCGGGGCTAAATTCTGTTTTTGTACCTAAAATAACATTAGCGCCTCTCAAATGCTGTATAAAGTAACCCTTCTTTATATTTCTCGAATGGATATGTGAAAGTGATTTGATTTCCACATCACGGCACAGTAAATCAGCTCTGCGTGGGCTGCAAGAATCTAATTTAAGTTTGAAGGCAGGCTGCAGCGGCAGGTGCTCTACTTTGGGTTGACCACACGAGGGCAGTGCGGATCAAGAAAGAGAAAAGAAGAAGGATAAAGAGACAAGCTCCTGGCAAAAGAAGAAAGGTGAATTAATGACTGATTTCAGGCAACGTGGCACTGATTTCCAAAGCAGCTCAGCTATTAACTATGGTCTCTAAATAGTTTATTGCTAAACCATTATAGTGTAGTTTCATTTCATTTAATTCTAAGAACATTTATGTAATGGATGGTTTTCGACGATCGACAAAGATGTAAAGTGGCACAATTGGTTGTGTTTATGTCACTCTGACCCAACCTAAAGGGAGAGTTGATATTTCTTTATGTGTTTTGCAAGATTGAATTGACCAATTCTAAGTTAATAACGCCATAACACTTTAGAAGAATGCTGTAGCTCTGATTTGTAGTAATGAATTTTATGTGAAACTGAGCCATCTGACTTGCTATTGCAGAGAGTGATTGGAACTCTATTATTTGTGGTGAGAAAAGGTTCAGCGTGAGTGTAGTGTTTGAGAAGAAACAGCCTCACTACTTTACATTCAGGAACACTCTTCAGTCTCCTAGGCTCTTCACAAAACATTTCGATGGCGCACACCATGCCATTTACTGCACCATAATCATTTCAGTCTTCAGGATGGAAATGTAACACAGATACACCAAAATTACTGAGAAAACGTGTTGTTTTTGACAGTGGAGAAGACTCTGAGGCAGGCCCAGATCTACGGGGGTGCAAGAGGGTGCATTGCAACCTCATTTAGAAATGTTTGCCCCCTCAGTTTTAATGGCATCACAATGTATTTTAATGGCGAGACCCTCTATTTGCACCCTTTTGAAACTCGAATGCACCCTCAGTCAGTTTGTTCTGGAGCCGGCACTGCTCTGAGGAAGAATACACACTCTAGCTCTGGCTGAGGCAGAATGTGAGTCACTACTGTTGGATGTAGAGTGCAAATTGTTTGCTTGTTGCTTTATTTGTCCTTATACATGAACCTTACAACGAAATGTGTCCTCAGCATTTAACTCATCTCTCGACGTACGACCCGTAGGGAGCAGTGGGCAGCGGCAGTGCTGCGCCCGGGGACCAATCTGCATGATGTGGAGCCAGGCTGGTGGTCAGAGAGCTTTGGCTGGACGATTTACCTTTTGCACATGTTTTTAGTGGTAGGGGAAACCTATGCAGACACAGGGAAAACATGCAAACTCCACACAGAAAGGCCCCATCCAGGTGGGAATTGAACCCGGGATCTTCTAGCTGTGAAGCACGAGCACTAACCGCTGCACTATGGGATGTGAGGTTTAGAACAGAGGTCTTCAGTCTGTAGCTCGATAGCCTCCAGTCCTTTCCAAGTAGCTCTGAAAGGCTTTCTGCATTTATACTTAAGCGTGATGAGTCAAATTTCACTATGTGTCATTGGGTCGCCATCCACTCCCGGCAGTCATCTGGACAACCTCTTATCAACAATGGAAGATTTTTGACAGCTAAGTTTTCATTAGCATTAATGCTACACTCTAATGACAAGTTGACACATGCACTTTCAGCAGGACATTCTCCTGGTAATGTCAGGATTATGGGAAGAAAATCCTGACTTTATCTTGACATTACATCATCACAGTTGTTCCATGTTTCGATATCAAAGATTGACATAATGGTATATTTAATTAATAAATTGTTGGAGCTGGGCCTCAGTAGTTAGTGTGTGTAACTCTAAGTTTCAGCCACTAACCTGTCCAGAATGTACCAAAAAGGATAGCCTGGCTATCGCCAAACTAAATTACAGAAGTTATATTTAGTCTGGGTACCACCAATTCATTTTCTCTTAGGAGAGGTGTGGGTTATGATTGTCCATAGCCGTTTAGTATGTCTATGTCTATCATATGCGTCTGCACGTAGCCATAGCCAGTCGTATCAATTGTATCCAATGATGTACCCGCTGTAAACTTTTGAGCTAAACTATTTAGAACACGGTCTAAAGCTTGATTGAAAGATGGCGTCTGCTGCTGTCATGTTGGAGCCGTAAATACACTTTTTTTTAAATTCGTAAACAAACTACAAGCTTCCGTATGTCGAATAGCGCGTCATCGTCTTGCCATCCCTCCTCATTCTGTGATTGGTCCCCAAATCCATGCGAAGATTTCGGCCATGGTCCCCAGGCAAGTTCTAAATGATTCGCGCGCAGACAGCAGATCTTGTTGGCCTACTCCCTATAATCCTTGAAAGAACCATTTGGATGTATAGCATTCGTGTACATAGTGCATAATTCAAAGGTTATACAAAAACATTCATTGTAGAACTACCATTTTTTTCCATGATGATGTTTTTTCTACTGCTATAGAAACGGCAAACGATAAAATGGGTAAAAAGAGCTTGCCATAAACTAATAAAATCAGCCAAAGCCATAGGTGGATAGCAGAACTAAAGAAGAGTATAAGTTAGTAGAACATATACAGTGTATATATAACATTTTCCCAAACGGGCAGAGCCTCGACTGATCCATATCTATATGATAGAGAAAGTGATTGAGCACCTTTTATATCAAAGTTACACTGTATCCATCAAGTGTCAGTCCTTACAGGAGTGTCCCTGAAAGAGCCTTATTAGGCCCGAGCGCCATCAGGGCAGGTGAAGGGCCTCTTAAAATCGTAAAGTGCGCAGATCACACAAATAAGTGCAAAGCGCTCGCGTCCCATCAAATATGATATGCACTAATGCACTCCTCTCGCTGAGTATGTTTTGTGCATGTACACATGTATAGGAAAGATTAACATTGTAATTGGACATCACTCCAACCAATTTGTGACTTTTCAGACTTTTTCAGATATGTTTTCCTTTCCATTTTGTGTAAGGGGAAAATAGCTGCATAATAATTCTTGATTCAGAACTACATTGATTCAGAACTACATTGACCAAAAAACCTCACTTACCGAACAGTTACTTCAAATTGCCAGAAATACACGCAAGTGCCACTTTTCCGTAGTTCAGCACTTTGTAATTGGGCAATTTTTTTTTGTTTTTCTTCGGAAAAAGACCCACTTTTCACGCACAAGTTTTCCCATAATAACCGCTATTTGTGGAAATCGCCAAAAATAAGGGATCTGACAGGCAGATGGATTGATTGTATGGCACATTTTCTCTGAAATAGAGGGAGATTTATTACTGCTGGAGGGAGGAAAAGACGAATGGTGTGGGAAATGTTTGCGGGACTCTGTCTCAAAAGAACACAATCAGTGTAATCTATCTTTTTTTCAACAAGGTGACAAACATCACCCATCTCTGTAGAAGTTAATCATGAACTAACAATGAACTCGTCATGAGGAGCTGTATATGTCATTTGTAAATCTTTACGAACAGGCACAAATGTAAAGCATTATTAGTCCATTACAATTCACCATATTGTATGTAATCTCAATCCCTAAAACATAAATTACTCTTTTGTAAATAAATTCAGGTGCAATGGCAAAAGCCGTATTTGAATCCTGTGCCAATGAAACTTAAATCAGTTTCAACGTTGTAATAATTTTCTCTGGACGGAGTCAACCACAGCTCCCCATTTCATCAACCCGTGCACATTTAATACCGTCGCTCTCGATAAAAATTCATCCATACAGTAGGCGAGTGGCCATTTAAATCAGTGGGGGGAAGTCAATTGGCCTGCTATCCCTTCTCACCCAGGTAATAAGCCCCAAATTGAAAATATCCAGACGCCAATTTCAAGTGGAGTTTTAATATTCCTCGCCTGCTCCTGTTATGTCGGATTCCTCCTGTGTCTGGTTCATTTTAAAGTGGAGACGTATAAGCTGGCAGCTCATGAATGCGATTTAAATTTCATAATCTGACACCATTTAGAAGACACTAATTGGCCAATTTGTATGCTATTGCTACAGTTGGGTAGTAATATATTCTATTAGATTTACTTTGAATGAACTGAAATACTGAAATGTACTTTTATCACACTATGTTTAAGTAATTATACTTGTAGTATTCATTCAGTTACTCAAAATACAATATAATACATGTATTTTTTATTATGTTTCAGTACCTTTGGACACCTTGCCACTGGTAATCCATGTAATAAAACGTAATTTAAATTTTGTCAATGCGAAAACGACATTGTTGCAGACGCCACAAGCATTCTAATTGGTGTACAGAGGAGTGAAGCCGTTTAAATCAAGCTGAAAGCAGTAGCCGCTTTGCACTGAAATGATCAGAAGGAACTTGATGAAGAACAGCACAGAGAAGCATACCTCACGTTACCACCGGCTGACATCATGCAATGGGACAAAGCTCTTACAAGGGAGACTGAATGAGACATGCGTGAATGAAACAAGACACAACTCCAGGATTTTGATGAGGAAACTGTTGGCAGGACTGTCTACTTTTTGTTATAAAAGAAGACGAAGGCCAGAGAAGTTTAATTAATGCAGAGCTCTGTATAAACTGCCAGCTCAAGCTGACAGAAGATAATTCACTGTGGCTGAGGCTTTTTATGATTACTACTTTTAGTACAAAAGAGTACTGTGATGGTGACTTAACACTAATAATGTGATTGCATCATTTAATGTTTTCGTGACCCTCAACAAAGGCTAGTCTTTGACCTTAGAAACATTGTGTGCCCCAAGGATGTCCAATTTATTGTATTATGAATTTGTAGACTTGGTCAGGACAATCCATGTGAATGAACATACAGTACATGGACTCATGGATGTTAACACACCACGCCATCCTTTGTCCCACACTCTCATTCATCCTGGCCTATTGTACATGTTTTAGTGGTAAGGGAAACCAGAATGCCTGGAGGAATCCTACGTAGACACAGGGAGAACCTGGGATCTTCTAGCTGTGACGCACGAGTGCTAACCCTCTATTAGGAATTTCTACTTACAGCTATAAACCACAAAAATCCTTACTTACTCTGTCCCTTTAACATGACCTCTTACATTGTCCAAAACACCATCGGAAACATTACACCACAGTTTGGTTTAGTATGTCTCCTCGTCAAATGGTGCAGCATTGAGTGATATGCTGATAGAAATGGTTACTGTGGGCTTGTGGCTTGTGCTCAAGCAGTGTTTGAAATGTAATCCTCTGCCCAGATATCTTTGTTATAGAGCATTTTTACTATCCACATGAGGACTGATTTCAGCTCCCCCGCATGCTGGGCTGGATGAGTGGTACTGGCAGCCATTTGAACCGCAGGGATTTGATGTTCATTTGAGGTCTGAGATGCAACTATTGCAGCATTTGTAGTCCGATGAAGATCAACAACATGTTTCACTACAGTAACTGACTGTTGTTCATCATCACGTTGAACAACAATTAAATCAGGATTAATTTCTGGGGCCTTCTTTTTATTTTTTATTTATTGGATGTTTACCATAAAATGTACCTCTTGCTACAATAAAGTCTTGCTAGCATAAATGGCTTTCAATTAAGTATGTGCAAAGAAGGGTTTTCTAATTTAATGGCATACATATTACACTAATTTAATACAGCTAGCTAGTCCCACCATAAGCTACAATGCCTTCTGACCGGACTGCACTGTGATATTGGAAATGTATTAATTAAAAAATCTAACATCACGATGGTTAAAGAAGAACTTGAGAAACGTAACTGTAACATAATGGTTTTGATAAAAACTTCATACAGTATTTTCAAACACGGTACAAGATATGCAATTGACAAGATGTAGACTGGCTCTGATAGTATAAAACCATTTATGCAGCAACTTTCCGTATTTCCCGGACTATAAGTCGCTTCAGGATATAAGTAGCACCAGCCAAAACATGCATAATAAAGAACACATTAGTCGCATTAGTCGGAGTATAAGTCGCATCAGCCTTGGCAACTACTTGGGCATAGCGGCGTTGACAAGCCTCTCCCGGCAGCACGTTGTTCAAGCACCCATTTGCGAACTTGTTCCTCTAGCTGTGGCCATCTAGTTTTTAGCCCGCGATTAGCTTGTTAGCTTGTTTTCTTCATTGTAGTAAGAGTAACCTCGCCAGTCCCTCACAAGTTGTTCCTTCACTTCACACTGTTTATCTGCTGTTCTTTTTTCTTTTTTTCAGTGGTATAGGAGTAGGAGATACTGGTACACAAGCTTGGAGAGCCCTCTAGCGGCTGTCAGTGTGAAAATAACAAAGGTGTTAAATTATATATTTTGATATATAAGTCGCACCTGAGTGTAAGTCGCACCCCCAGCCAAACTATGAAAAAAGGTGCGACTTAGTCCGGAAAATGTGGTGGGTCAGTTCTGCAAGTTGCAGTGCCACCATCCTGTTGTGATCAAAGGCTTAATATCAATGCAAACTCATTACTGTTACAATATTATAAGCCTCTATAGACTGATAAATGTCTGTCTGTTATCATGGGGTGGTGGTAAGCACTGCCTGGCCGGTTGGCAAGTAACGCACCAGAAATTTGAATCTTTCAGCTATGAACCGTTAAACATCAGGAGCAAAAATGGTATCCTGAAAAGTAACTGAGGCATTTTAAAGCAAGAGTATCCAGATGCATAGAATATTAGACTACTTGCAATCTCACTGGGTGCTTGCCTAAAACGCTACCCTCCTTAGTATTTTGTATCCAAGGCCTCTGAAAGGCACTAAGGGGCCGACTGGCTTCAATTCAATTAAAACTGGAAGTTGTGTGACTCCTGATCCAATCACGGGGCTGGCTCCCATCCACCACCATGACAGGAATGATAATGGCCCCATGCACGAGACAGGACGGAGACAGACGGAATCATGACAAATGGGGATGGTGCGTGCACAGTTCCGACACAAACCGCATATGTCTCTGTTACTACAGTATGGTAGCACAGATGTCACTGCGATGTTGGTGGCATCAACAGTGGCATCGAGAGGGAAATGGACCTTCGTGGAAATTTTGCTCTGTCAGAAGGTATGGCAGATGCAAAACTAACTGAAAACATGTTGTTGCACTTTGAGTGAACATTAGTAACACTACAGCCTAAAATCTACTGATAATTATATATAAAACAAAAGGAGAGAAAGAGATGAATTCCTTATTTCCTCATAATATATTATTCTTACAGTATTTTATTATGTGTTTATGTTGTAGCTATACAGCATAAGTAAACAAGTGCTATGTGCTGCTTGTGCATAATGCAAAGATGATTTGCATACACTTGACTCATTTACTTGGTTGCTTTACTGTACCTTTAAATGTGCTTGTACATAATGTCTTATACAAATGGTAAATAGTCTCAACTTATATAGCGCTTTTCCACCTACATTAGGCACTCAAAGCGCTTTACAGCAAGGATCCACTCATCCATTACAATGCAGTTAACTGTCCATTGTACAATAATAATGTAATTTACTTCCCAGTTCATTTATAGGGCTATGGCATTAAAAATAAGTGACATTTTACAAACACTTGGCTAGATGTGCTGGTGAAATATCACCCAGGACATGGTACAGTGCAGTGGAGGTTGGCAACTCTCTTATAATCCCCAGTATCTGCAGCTGTGAACATAATCCATGCGTGAAGAGGCTAACTGGGCTTGTGGCCACTGGCTAGGTTTACATGGTCAGAAAAAAAATCAGATAACCCCATAATCAGATGTGACGGGTGTATATTCACTTCAGAAATCAATCCAGAACGCCGGGTTCTACATGTGCCAAAGCAAATGTGCATTTTTAGAGCAACTTAATTATCTCCTCTCCCTTTTCAATGAAGGTACTTGAGTCATCTTCTGTACTCAGTAGTTGAAGTCTCGAACGTTTCGCCTCTCATCCAAAAGGCTTCGTCAGCGGACTAAAGTTCCGCTCAGCCCGCAGTTTAGATAAAGACCACGAGGAGGAGTTGGTCTTTATCTATCTATCATCTATCACACCATGAGCTGATTACAAAGAGCGCTCCCTCTTGGAGTTAAACACTGTCCAGCTCCCGAGTATATCGATGGTCAGGCTCTAACACCCCCCACACCCACAGCCACCCAGAGAGCGAAAAATACACTTTGTAGGGGGTAAGCTTACCATGGCATGGGTGTCTGTCCAGCCCACTGCACCAGGTATAAGGCTAAAGATTTATACCTAGTGGGGGGTCGGCCACCTGGAGTTCTCCATACAATAATTGGAAAACTCCAGAAATCAGATTATGATCAGATTTATGGTCAGCATTTAAATGTACCTCCTGTCCAGACTGTCTGATAGTGCCTGCTGTGTCACACACCACTCATGAAATCCACCCACCCATTTCCAAATGACCTTAACCTTAGATTACCATATTCAATTGCATCTGCACTGCACCAGTTCACATGCCTTGGTGTGAAAATGAGCATTGATGTGTGCAGGCAGCGTGGCAAGGCAAAGCTGAAGCTGCACTTCTGAGCCAGTCCCTTTGGAGCCAAAACATCCTTCCAAAGAAGTTTACAAAGGTGAATTGGTTCTGCCTTCTTGCTTCAACAAAGTTACAGATTACTTTAGCACACCCTGATCTGTGCACAGCAGTACTGCAACATCCTCAGTGATTTAAGAGAGTTTCAAAGTTGCCGTAGTGGGGACTGCAATGCAGGTGTGCAGGTAGTGTCAATAATTAAAGATGTTAGAAGTGGGCCTGTAAGCATAAACTTGACACTAACTGAATACTTTTATGAACATGAATATGTTATTACAGTTTCCCTGTGGCTTTGGCACATTTCTCTGATTAGAACTGATATTTATTTCATACATGCAAGTAATGCATGTATTTCACCAAATGGTTAAATGGTGAAATGCTTTGTTACACAGTCAGTTGTAGGGGTGTAACAGTTCAGCTATCTCACGGTTCAGTTCGGTTCACGGTGCAGGACCCACGGTTCGGTGCATCACGGTGCAAGTAGTAACAGAAAAAAAGTTGGTTTTGAAATAAAATAGCCAAATGTTCATCCTTTGGCAGTATTTATAGTCTCAGAATAAAATAGGCAATTCTTCCTAATTTGTCAATGCTGAAAACGCTAAATCTAATGTAAAAAAAAAAACACCATAAAATAGCAGTGCAGTGCAGGCCCGTTAAGTAATAAGTTTCAGTTTTGTTTTCCATAGCAGCTAGAACACTCACAACAGCGTATTTGATGTGAGGCTCATGTTTGGGCTGTTCCTGGACAACATTACGCTTGGACTTTTTTGGAAACAAAGCTTTTGAGGAGATTATGACCAACATTGGATCTTACGCTTTGTCTGGCGCACTGGATCTTCACTCGCCACAGCCTGGTCGTCTGCAGGACTCGGAGAAACCTTTACAAAGCCACGCAGATTTCATGTGTTTCTGGAGGATGTTTCAGTGGAGTGTCTACAGCCTTCAGTTTAACGGTAAGTGATGATGACACACGTGCACTCTGTGTTTAGGTGCGCGCATACACACATGACTGGCACCACGAAGCTTAAACATTAAGAAAGTAGACTAAAACTTGCACCGTCACTTTCGTACGGTGCATATTCGTCAGATTTGTGCAGGGTGCATTGTTACACCCATTGTCAGTTGTTTATGTCATGTTGTGATAATGGATAATGCATTAGTCTGTCGTATTTACCATATACTGTACTAATTATTGTAAAGTCATTACGGATTTTACTCTGCATGTGTATGATTGATGTCCACAAACTCAAACGACCTTCTGCCATGGCTGCAGTGTGTGAGAACATCACAGTGTAAATGTTTGGCCCATTATAATTTACATACTACATTATGCTATACGTGTGACACAATAAAAGGTGTGTGAATTTAAACTTTTGATGTCATGTTGTACTTATTTGCTACAGACCAAGAGTGTTATGTCTATCTTCGATCATGCAGTGATATTTTTCTTCACCCTCATTGGTTTAAAGTGTATATACTGAAAATATTGCTTAGCATTTGATGACCATGTTCATACGCAATGCTCAAAGGCTGTTGCATTCTGAGGGGAGTGACGTGTTCACTGACACATACTGTATACTTAACTTTAATTCATTTACAATACATTTGGAGCAGACGATGTGATTCTGAAATTGTTGTATTGTCTTTTTCTGTACTGTATGTACAAATTGTTTGGGGAAATGCACTTAAGCTTTTGAAAATAAAATAACTGGAGAAAATCTGCACATTATGGTGTTGTGAGTGCCAATGAAGTGACAATATTTAAAATTCTTATTAAGATTTTTGTGATGACCAAACTTATTCAACCTGAGACAACATTACAAAATCATGTGGTAAAATGCGTTCTCGTTTGTTATTAAACATGGCTAGTGGTATTCCTCTGCGCTCAGTTACAGTTCACATCTGCTTTCAAATATACAATATACAAATATACAATTCAGAATATAATTTGACCTAGAGGTGGGCGATATATATCGTGTGTAGACAATAATATCCAAAGCGTTGTCTGGACAATATGCAAAATTGGAATATCAAATATTTCATAATTTGTACTATTCAACCCCCCAAACATGAAAAGAGCTGAAGGAAGTTAAAGAGAAAACAAATGTACATTAAAACCTTGTAAACAATTATATGTAGTGATTGTAATACTGTAGGGGTTTGTTTGACTGTATTTTATGTTTTTTTTTGTACCAAATCACAATTGTTCCTCAATTGCACAAGAATAAGTTGCTACTAATTTCCAATACAACTACGGACTTCTTACCCGTGTGTTATGACGTTTCTCAGGTTGAAGCAACAAACCAAAACATGTAAAGAGTAAAGCCGATGTACGACTAATAAAATGGCTGCTAGAAAAGGCAAAATATGTGTTTGCAGGAAAACTGAAGTCAGATGTTAAAATGTTTTTCTTAAATGTCTGTGACGTCCTCAAGTGGCGAGCGTCGTGATCGCATCATTAGAAAATTGTGTTGTATAATGATGAGTCCAAAAGATGGAATACATTTTCCCAAGAGATCCACCGGAATAGCCTCAGAACAGGGCTTCTTTTAACTTCTAGAAAATAACATTTTTATTTAATATGGGGAACTGCCCATAACGCCTTAGTAGATATTTAGTACAGTAACTTGGCTCATGTTTAAATCAATAATGTCTCATATATTTGCTAGTAATTTTATACAATAATGGGTCAGATGCAGCAAGTCAAAAGACCAACTGGACCTCCTTTGCCAGTTTGCACACATTTCTTTGAAGGATTGGAAAAATATTGTCTGAATATCGATATCGAGATATTGAAAAACAATATTGATGTGATATTCATTTTTGTCAATATCTCCCACCCCTAATTTGACCTTCTACATTTTTATTTAAACGAATACATTTACAGAAAACTTTTCCTCCTGAGAACTTCAGAGGCTCGTGATGAGACAGTAAAATGGATCCATAAAGTAGAAGTTTGAATAAATTTGCCGCTCACAACAACAAAGTCAATAACATCGATGTTTCTTGAACTTTGCTTAATTGCTTTGGTCCTTATCACATTAGTTTTGTATCGATTGTAGGGTGTGATATAATGGCCGTAGTAGTCCAATTAAACATGGCTGAACGTGGAAATCATTAATAATCTGAAATCCCAAGGTCAAAATGTGAAAAATAAAGAACCTCCCGTAGTTCCAAGACACTTCAGTAATTGCAATGATTTTGGTCAGAAATTGGTCTTTCAGTTTGGCCCCTCATTCACAAGGGATGGGCCAAACAAACTTGCCTAACTGTGACATATAGTTTATTGTCCTTGTAGAGAAATGTGTCTTCTGCGTTTGACCCATACATACGGAGGGTAACACGTCATACAAGCGGGCGTTGCCAAGAAGAAAGCTTGTTAAGGGAATCACAATTTTTCATGACTTTGAGCCGTTTTCTGACTATTAACATATTTACCACACACAAATAAAGTCAAGTCATAATCTGGTCCTTTATGTTTTGACACAGCTAATCGTCCATCGTTTTAGCATGGTGGCATTAAGCTAACGTTAGGATAGTTACATTCGCTGTTATTTATGTATTTTTTAAGTAAGTACAGTAAGTGCTTTATTTGTCATTGTACAAGCTTACAACCAAATAGTGTTCAGGTGTTAGTCCTGAGCCACTGCGACTGAGCCGTGCTGCCATTGTGGGCCGACCTGACCAGCATGTTTTTGGAGGTAGAGGAAACCGTAGCACCCGGAGGAAACCTGGCTGACTGCCTTCGGTCTTCTCTGATCCTCTGAAACAGTGCAGCGCCTCCTGGGTTTGTCTCTGTTTCAGAGCGTGGTGTCCTGCACTGGTCAGCTCCACCTCCTCCTTCCTCTTCCTGCTGCGCAGCTCCCTCACTTTGTCCCTCTCCATATCTCTGTATCTTTATTTGGTAGAAAATATGTTCAGAATAAAACATTTGTTAAAGTAGTGATGGAGAGGTAGTGGGCGGCATGGTAGTAGCTCGTGCTGCACAGCTAGAAGGTCCGGGGTTCGATTCCCACCAGGGACGGGGCCTTTCTGTGTGGAGTTTGCATGTTCTCCCCGTGTCTGTGTAGGTTTTCTCTGGGTACTCCGATTTCCCTTACCACTAAAAACATGTACAATAGGCCAGGATGTGTTTGAGAGGGCGCATGGCGGATGACGGATGGAAATTAGCCCAATCCGGTGTGGCTTGTTCATTAACTTGCACTGTCCCAACCAAATAAACCAATAAACTGTAATGGCAGCTTCAAACATGACCAGAGATGCAGTCTGTATCCTTCAACAGCTTTTGCTGGGGCGGCCACTGCAGCGCCTAGGTACACATACTAGATCTCGAGCTTTAAAGGGGGGTATTATGCTTTTTTCAATCACATAGCACCAGTCTATAGCATACTACAATGATGACGTAACCTTCTGTTGGTCTGTATATGCAGTAAATTAAAATAACTGCCTCGAATAAAATTGCTCTCTCAAAATGGCTGTACTGAACGTCTTGAAATAGGCCTCTGTCTCTTTAAGAAGCTTTCCGACACGCCCCCTTCAGCACACTACTGTGGCATCTAAACAACACTACTGTGCGGGGAGGGGGCTCTGCTGAGCTGAGGAGCAGTGGTTGGTGGCTTGGCTGGTGACGAAAGGTCCAGAGGCGTCTCCAGGAGGTGGGGGCGTTCCTAGGGGGACTGAGGCATAGCTACACCTAAAATGGCTGCCTAAGTTTTTACTGATTACTCAAAAATATGTGAATGAGCCAAGGCAACACTCCAGGCATGTGTTTAATGAGGGAATGACATAATAACATGATATAAAGCTTGAAAAAGTCGATTTTACATAATACCCCCCCTTTAAGATTTGATCAGGAGTAGCTAGAAACCCAGTGCCTTCTTCTTGCTGTGGAGCGCGAGTGATATTCAAAAAGCCAAGAAACAGCCAGATTCAGATGCATTGTAGAAAATATTGATCCACCATTTGCTCAAACGCACAGTCATGCAGTAACAGATTTCTTATGTAATATTTGGGATACTACGTGGAAAATGATCACATTGTCAACCTTTTATTTGCTAAAACCTGCTAAGCACTTACAAAATCCCGTACACTCTAATGCAACAGTGTGCACGGAAAAATAAGAAATCACTTTTTGAATTTCATGTCCCGCTGAGACACGGGGGATATTTCCGTCTAAGGCTTTTCTTTGGGAAAACATTATCGCTGACAATACTTTAACCATCACTACCGACTGGAACTAACAGAGCACCTGTTATTCCCCAAATGATTCATGGAGCTGGCTGAAAGTACACCGCTGACCCCCATTGATCATCGGGTCACTGTAATGGTCCACTGCTCTCATGCGCTCCACAGAATTTCAGTTATATTAATCTCCAGAGATTTTTCTTCGTCTTCCTCCTGCAGAGCACAGGAAATGACGAATGCTGTGGTGGTGGTTTCATTGTGATTACATGTCTCACCTCCAGGCACTTAACAAACTGATGAATGCTCAAACAGAAGAAATGAAAGACTTTTCCCATTCGCCTCACCCTCTGGGAATCACACACCGGCGCTGTTATTCATCCTGTCAACGTTTCCTGCCATTTAAAACTTGTTTTTTTGTTCTTTCCTCACAAAAGTCATGTATTTCCAAATGAAGTCTCGGGCAAGGAAAATTATGTATGGCACCAGCTGTTGAGACGTGGCATTTACACGGCCCGTATTCAATCATAAATAAGTGGATGGATTTGATGTCTGCCGTAAACATTACAGACTAAACTGGTATAAACCTGTCAACAAGAAATGATGGACTTCTGTTTAACATTTATGTAAAATGTTAGATATATTTAATGTTCTTATATTTGACTTTTATTTAACCAGAAGAGCTCCACTGGCCCCTATTGTTGTTAAACAAAGGGTAGGAACCGATTGAAATCGCATTTAGGCTCATTCAAAAATGGTTATTATTGTATTAAAAGTAGGGCCGGGACTTTTTTCGATTAATTGCGATTAATTAATTACATGAGGTTTAGTGCGATTAAAAATATGAATCGAAATTAATCACACTTTGCTTTCCACACTTCAGTTTCCTTTTTTCCTGCAGACGCACAATTAATGGCAATATTGCACTGGTCTGTTGGACTTGGTTGAACAAAAATAAACAATATTTTGTTGCTTAAGCTTATGTATTTAGTCATTATTCAATGGTATACTAAAAATCCTTATGAAAAAACTTACTTCTCACTGTTCTCAGGTCAAATAGAGTCAAATACAAAGCCTCTAATTAATTAGATTAATTTTTTGAATTGAGTCCTAGCCCTAATTAAAAGATTACAATGTTACAATGTTGTTCTCTCATCAAAAGCATACCTACAGCGCATCTTTGAGTAGTCTTTGAATCTTCACTCACGGCTCTTCTTATTAGTGTCATGGCAGCTCCTCCTGTTCCCAAAAAGCTCCTCTTTAGGGACGTATTCAGGAAATGTTTTCCTCACCTCTCGCTACAACAGCAACACGAGCTGAGACGGGTATTGTAGAGGGGGACTTGTGCTCAATATGAGGATCAGGAGCTGATACTGGATATTTTGTTCTGGCTGTTTTATGGCATTTTCTAACAAATCACAATGTCAGATTGCGGGATTATTACCAAATACCTGTAAAAAAAAAAAAAAAAAAAAGCACAATGCCCCCTCTTTAAGCCTGATCATTGTGAGGTAGAAGTGGTTTACATGTTTGAGTCTTTATTTGCACTGTCAAAAGAGCTTAGCTGCACACATAGTGGATATAAGAGGGGGATTTGGTACAAAAGTCGCAGATGTGTCCAAAACACTGGGACTCCAGAAAGCTCTCTCCAAATGGAATAAAGCCATCACAGCTCTCAGCAGACACGGACAAATCCATAACAGTGTGTGAATTCCAGGCTGAAATGGCAGATGTCAATCAATATCATGAAACAACAGGCGGTCAAGTGACTGTGTGGAGCAATCAGAACGCTTTACTGTGTGTTGTCATGATTTTATTCATGTAAAGATCTATTGCACAGACAGAGGGCCATGGTAAACAGATTTGACAAGTATCAAAGTACAGTACAATGCTGATCAAACATTCATGAGACTATTTAACAATTTTTATACATCTGTAAAAAGAAATAAATATCCACTTGTACAGTTTGCTCTGGTAAACTTTAAGAAATGGTTTGTGTGTGTAAACAATACAGCAACAAAATACAAATCTGACTTTTTCTCCATAAATGATTAATTTATGCTTTCTAGATCAGTGGTCGAAAGAGGCCCGCCAGTAGCCCCAGAACCACTGCTTTAGATAAGCATTAGTCTTTCATATTCTACTCACAAAAATAGATCTTATCTCATGAGCTGGAATGACAAGGACAATCATGGCGGTGAGTTCTTGTGCGCTTCAGCACATCTTAAAGTGCAAAATGGAAACCAAAGTAGTAGTTGTTTTTTTCTCCGTTTCTTTCCATTATTTATTTTCTTTCAATATATTAGGTTAGAGTTGACACCTTTTGACAAATAGCCCAGGCACAGCAGATAATCGATCGTTTTGCCTGGACGTGTACAGTAGATGCTGGTCTCGAGGTGTTGGACCTTCATGTCACAGGAGCTGCCAATACTGACCAACACTCTCAAGTTATAGCTATTGACCTCCATGTCTGCTGTAACTTTTGACAATAGAATTCAGCTTGATGAATGTTTATTGACCGAACAGTTTAGTTTTTAGTGTGCCAATTGCATGAAGGTTGAGCATCAGTGTAGTCTATTAGTCAATTGTGGACACGTCCCTCCACAGCTTTGGTTATAGGAGGTATTTACATTACCGACAAATTACCAACAAAAGCACAAAAACACAGCAACAGACTTCAAGTTGACACTGAAATAGTGTTATTGCAATTTACACCGGTCCGTGCTGAGGTGATTCCACACATATTTGTATTGTGTTGACCCTGTTTAATATATGTGAGGTTCCTATTGCCAAAGCAGCCAAAAGCAGGACCCTTCGTTTGATCTGTTGTATGTCTAAGTACATTTTTATGTTGTGGGATGTGTGATTTACTTAGACTTATTGCTCTGTAGCAGCAAATCCTGACAAAAGAAAAGAAGAAAATAGCATATTCGAACACAACACGGTATTAACAACTGCCTACTCTCCAAATCGACAAAAAACACGCACATTATAGTCTTTTCTTGGTGGCAACCGTTTTGTTATATTGGCACGAATTGTGTAATTGTAACATTTCCCAGAGCAGAAATACCAAAATTTAGGTTTGTTCACTATCCTTATGTTTGTATTTTTTTAGTTTTGTTTTTTTATAAAGTTTGAGTTAAGACATTATCTTAAATCTCAAACCATTTAACAGCAACATGAATCTTCAAGTAAAGATGCTACATCATTCCAGCCATGCCAGTCTTCCAGAGTATCTCCGGGTTTGGGGAAATATTACAATACAAATAAATGTTTTAGATAATCTATGAAAAGTTTAAATCCAGAATCAACTTTGGATTTTTAGAAGTAAAGCATGAAAGTCAGACTAACTTTTATCAACATGCGTATATAGGTCATTAAGTAGAATAATTGTATTACATGCTGGATTCTTGTGAGCGTTCAGAGTGATTTTATAAACTACACGGTGACCGGGTCGTAGCTTGATGAATGTCGGGCTGAGCGCATGACACTCGTGGCATTGGCATCTACAATCAGTTTAGCGATCCAGTGTACTCTACTTCAAAAAAATCCAAAATATCCAAAATTGCAATTATGAAATTCCAAGCCGCAGTTCAGTTCAAGAGCCTGTTTTGCTCGTGCAGTATGTTTGCAGTGATTGCCACTAACCCTGTACAACACAGTTTGTCACAGTAATTGAGTTTCTATAACACAGTCATAATGGTACGTACACTGAGAGGAACTTGTACAAAGACAACAGTTTTAACAGTTTAACTCCATGCACTTGTTCATGCATAGATGACTGTCCGGTGTGTGGCGAGAGGGCAGAGTCTTACTGTTCACCGTCGGCGCTGCTAACTGCCGGCTCACATCAAAGCCTGCGCTGTGCGTCGAGTGTTCTCCCATTGTCCCAATCGCACACAAGACTTCCAAGACCTCGCGTCCCTGCCCCGTCTCTCGGTGTTCCCTCGTGCTGTTTGAACAATGCCGCATCAACACAGGACATGTTTTCTTTCTTTTTTTTCCGACTTTCCTTCTACAATCTTTGGTTTTTTCTTTTCTTTTCATTTTTTTTGCAGAGTAACCATATGGTCCACATACAAATGTTACAGACATCACTTTTCTTCTAACAGATGCCACTGCGTTGTACTGCAGCACTGCTCAAACACACTCGGAATACTAAAGGACATTTTCGCCGTGCTGTATGGTTCAGTGTGGCATAATGCTGATGAATAAAATTAGTCAAACGAAAGAAATGAACAACGTGTGGACGCAAATATGAAACCACACCAAACATTTAATGCAAGATCTTTTGTCGATCGATTACAGTGTCACATTATGGAGCCATTTCAGTGTAAAATGAACC
The DNA here is from genome assembly GCA_007210695.1 of Neogobius melanostomus. Lineage (NCBI taxonomy): Eukaryota > Metazoa > Chordata > Actinopteri > Gobiiformes > Gobiidae > Neogobius > Neogobius melanostomus. The sequence goes on along the minus strand of VHKM01000006.1, from coordinate 5,084,556 downwards.
ACATCAAAATGTAATATAACAGTGTGCTAATGATAATAAAGTCACGGGATGGATCTGTTAAAGACAGTGCTTTACGGCTGCAGATTAAACTTAATCTTAGAAAGGACAAAACCCATCAACAGTAGCTGTGACAATGTGTCAGAAAATTGACTCTTTGGCGGTGTTGAGACTGCTGGCCAAAGTGCCTCTATACGACATGTGTCCGATCTTTTATGACAGTCTGAACAACACAGCTCTTTGTTTTTCTAATCTGTGACGCTGTGTCCTCTTCGTCGCACGCGTGTCATAGAGAAGTCATATTTTGTTCAGACCGAAGAGGTACAAGTCACATTTAATTAGAAATACGAACGACCTCGCAAAAAAGCAATCGGATTTTCCAAATTGAGCATTAAGACCTGCAGTCTGAGTGTAGCCTTGTACTGCGTCTCAAAATGTTTGAATAAATGGAGAAGAATCTACAAGAAAAATAATACCACTACTGAACACATGAGCGGCTAACCTTCAGTGCTCTCTACGTGTTTTGTTCTTTGTGGGTTTTTGGCGACTTCACCACCACACAACAGGGCAATGGTCTTTTTTGATAATTTACGCTTATTGCTGGCATACCAAACTGAACCATACTCGCTCCCCTCGAAAGCCTAAAATAACAGTGATACATACGACAACAGCAAACCAGTTTTACACTCAGGAGCTTGAACTTGTGCATGTGCAGCATCCTTGCCCATTATGTCCATAACTCTGTATTTTTTTTCTTCTTCTTTGTAGCTGTTTGATTGTCTGTATTTGTTTTGCTGCTGAGTCTTAGCGTCGATGAGGCCGAGGACACGGTTGCTTCTATTTCATGCCACTCCGCAGCACCTGGTTGGCCGCTATGAGCATGACGCTGATGATGAAGGCGATGGCGAAAGCGCAGATGAGGCTCTTGCGGACACAGGTTTGCTTGACTTGCTGCGTAGGGCTCGAACCTTACAGAGGGAAAAGGAATAAAGCAGAGGTAAGTCAAGTAACCAGCCTGTACGCTTATGCAGTGAGGCTGTTTAATGAGGCCCCTTTCCCCTCTCTCCCCTCCTCCCATGGACAGTAAACCATACCGCACTCTGCAATAACTGTGAATTGGACTTTGCATTGCTGCGTTTATTGCATCTATATCCAATTCGGACCGTATTCTCTGTTTCTGAGGCCCTTTTGATCTGTTTCTGTTATGCGTCTTTGCTGCTGCCAAGACACGATGTTACTTTATTAATGGGATCTGCACCATTTATTTATGCACTTTCACAAAATACTATGTACTGTTATGTGCGCTTTAAAATAAACTTTGGTAACGCTTTAGAATACAGCCCGCGAGTTCCAGGTGTAAGTACGGGTAACAAGAAAGTAATTACACAGGTACAGGTACTCTTACAACGTGTAACAAGGGGGAACAATGTGTAACAAGGAAGTACAAAGTGTAACAAGGCGGAACAATGTGTAACAAGGCAGTAGAAAGTGTAACAAGGGGGAACAATGTGTAACAAGGAAGTAGAAAGTGTAACAAGGCGGAACAATGTGTAACAAGGAAGTAGAAAGTGTAACAAGGCGGAACAATGTGTAACAAGGAAGTAGAAAACAAGGGGAACAATGTGTAACAAGGAAGTAGAAAGTGTAACAAGGCGGAACAATGTGTAACAAGGAAGTAGAAAGTGTAACAAGGCGGAACAATGTGTAACAAGGAAGTAGAAAGTGTAACAAGGCGGAACAATGTGTAACAAGGAAGTAGAAAGTGTAACAAGGGGGAACAATGTGTAACAAGGGGGAACAATGTGTAACAAGGAAGTAGAAAGTGTAACAAGGGGAACAATGTGTAACAAGGGGAACAATGTGTAACAAGGAAGTAGAAAGTGTAACAAGGCAGTACAATGTGTAACAAGGGGGAACAATGTGTAACAAGGCAGTACAATGTGTAACTACGTGTCAAGGTGTAGTAAAGGTATTCTAAGAGCAATTAATGGTGCTGAGCTATCACATAGTTGTGGCAAAAGGAAATGTGGTATTATTAATAGTGCATTAATTTTAATGTTGCAAGACAACAGTATTACTGTTGTGAAAGTGAAGACATGACTCCAGGTATTTTTCAACGGTGTCTCACTTCATTTTACAGCCCGTGCTGTCCTGTACACATTAGTTACAGTATTCATGCACATTGATAACGTGGTCATTTTACTTGTTTTGCTGTATTTTTGCCTGGAGTCATGTCTTCACTTTCACAACAGTAATACTGTTGTGAAAGTATGTGATAGCTCAGCACCATTAATTGCTCCGTTTCATTCATACTGTATTGGCTTGGCGGTTTTGTTGTGATTGTATGATGTCCTTTTGAATGAAATAAATAAATAAAAAAATGAAAAAGATTACCTTTACTACACCTTGACACGTAGTTACACGTTGTACTACCTTGTTACACATTGTTCCGCCTTGTTACACATTGTTCCCCCTTGTACACTTTGTACTACATTGTTACACATTGTTCCCCCTTGTACACTTTGTACTGCTTGTACACATTGTTCCCCTTGTAACACTTTGTTACACATTGTTTTGTACTTGTAACACTTTGTACTGCCTTGTTACACATTGTTCCCCCTTGTAACACTTTGTACTGCCTTGTTACATATTGTTCCCCTTGTTACACGTTGTAAGAGTACCTGTACTTACATGTGTAATTACTTTCTTGTTACCCGTACTTACTACACCTGGAACTCGCGGGCTGTATTCTAAAGCGTTACCTAAACTTTTATTTACTTACTTACAATGCACAAACGAAATTCCATTGTTGTTTTTAAAATGACAATGACATTAGTGTGTTGATTGATTGTTTGAAGTAGAGATGGTTCAGGTTTTAGATGGATTGGAATACTATATTAAAAATGAGAGAAGAATAAATAGGCAATATGTTTGTGAAGGCTCTCGTTCATCGTAGCATTTGTGATTCTGACTACTTAAGCTTCACTACAAGTACAGTAAATTAAATATGTGTGAACGAAACAAAGGATATTATTATTATTATATCTCTAGGTGTGTTTTTCTTAAGGGGAACAACATTATGACATGGCTAAAAGCTTAACAAAGTCCCTTTAGTATTGAGACTGTATAATCTCAACATCAGGCAACCACCAACTTCTGTTCAGGGAAAGTTTTTCAGGACCAAGACAAGAGAAAATACCGTACCCTATGGAGTTATATAACATCTTCAGAGTTTGTTTGGGTTCAGACGGCCCTGAACTCCATGGACCGGTGGTAAATGGTAAATGGTATCAACTTATATAGCGCTTTTCTACCCTCATCAGGCCCAATGTCCTTTACAGCCAGGAACCAGTCACCCATTCACACTCTCATTCATACACCATATAGAGTCTAGGTGGGTTAAGTGTCTTGCCCAAGGACACAACAACAGTGGGCACCTTCAGGAGCTGGGATTCAAACCCCAACCTTCCGATCATGAGACCCACTCTACTAACTGTGCCACCACCGACCCTATTAGAGGGGCCAAACTCATTTTGGTTTGTGAGCCGAAACAGCCGAACAAATCATCAATATTAAAATGTCATTAGGGACATTTTAAATATATAAGATAATAGTAATAAGGACGCTGTTGTGCTGTTTTGAATATTTCAACAGCACAAATGTGTGATGTGTGAAATAGGGGATGAGATGTCTCTCATCATTTACATGTATTTCATTTATTTATATGCCAGATCAGACACAAATGTCCAGTAGAACTAATCAAAAACTAATTGGCAAAGCTTCTAAATACGTGTGCTGTAAAATGTGTTAATAGAGTATTATAATCTAGGTTTGAAAACTATTAATTTGTATGGTTGGAAAATCTAATTTGTAAATTGAGAATTACTGGGGGTCCAGATTAAAACTCCGTGGGGCCGGATATGGCCCATGGGCCGCCACTTTAGCATCCCTGCCATTGTAATACACAGCAGAAATAGGCACTTTATCATAAATTTTAATTTTTTTTACCTTTATTAAACCGGAAAAGTCCCACTTAGATTAAGAATCTCTTATTCAGTGGAACCCTGGCTCCAGAGTGGAACATATTGTACATGTTTTTAGAAATATATATAACTTAAAATATATATATACAAATATGTTTACACTAATACCTCAAGTACATTTCCAAACAAATATGTTTTCTTTTTATCTATTTAAACAAGTATTGATACTGCAAATAATATGTCAATAATTTAGAGTCCAAATCATTGAAAATGTATTATTTCTGTGCAGTTATATTTAAACTTGAGTTGTACAAAGCCCTGGGGCAGATTACGCTACATAAAATCCTACTGTAGTGAATAAGGCTGAATGTCTATTTGATTGTTTTGGATTTTTGTGCCACTGATGAATTGTTATTAAGTGGAAAACAATACCCAGCACAACACAATATTCCTTCTTTCTCAATCGCATGTGTTCAAACCCATATCAAATGGCACAAAGAGTATCTCGATTTAATGCATAGACGATCTGACAGTTTTCCAGTGAAGCAGCTCATCAGAACTCTCAGCAGTATATGAACACAATTATAAAAGATGAACATGAGTCGGGATTTGTTGTCACACCTGTACAGAGCGTAGCAGCAGTCAGATTGAAATGCTGATTGAGATTTTGGGACGACAAACAAACAAGCCCGCACATGAGTGGAATGTTTAGGAAGAGATCATCAAAGTGCGCTATTGCTGTGGAGCCGGATTAAAGGAAGCTCAATGGGATTTCTCATCCAAAAGTGTTAACGATGAAGAGTAGTGTTTGCAAACGTGTAAATCAGAGAAATGTACTACATACTTCAGCTTAGATCAGTTTACATACTGTACGTGGGACTGTGTGGACGAATTTGTTTTTTTTATTGGCATTCATTTTGTGTCACATGACAACATTTGTGGGGAAAAAAGTGTTTGCCATTTTTATGTTAGCAGAAGGCGGCCAAAACAATGGTCTCCAAAATTGTATAACAAAAACAGTTTCTGTATTTCTATGAACAGAGCTTTAGAGCTTCGGCCAAAACAAGACATTAACAATTGGAAACGTTACACATAATCCCTTTTGTTTTCCTTTGCAGTGAGTATTACCATTAGAATAGAAAAAGCATACCTTTATCCGCAGACAATAATGAACTGCCTTGAGATAGACAGAATTCTTTTTTGCTTTCCCGTTTAAACCACTGGTCAGAAATTAATGAATTTTTGTACGCTCTCTTTTAGAGGTATTGAAGGTTTGTGATGCTCTGAAGATGAGACAGAGAGGCTCGATGATCCAGTAGGATTAACAAAGGTCGTTCATCTCAATAGGCTGTTATAGGAAGCGTCACTACGATGAGTACTTCATGGACGAATGAGAGCCTGCACAGACTTGTTTTTTATATTATAGATTTGTCGCATGTTATACCTGCACTGTCAAACAGCTGTGTTGCCAAAAGCACGCCTGGATTATCCCTCCCATGCTGTGCCGTGTGACTGATTACAATGCATAGTAGCATGTTTCCTTACTGTCTATATCCACCTGGCAGTCCTCCGGGTTCTCTATATGGTTCTCCTCTGTCATGATGATGTTCTCAATGTCCTTCATGGAGAGATGATCGCAGAAGGTGTCATACAAAAGCCTCTTCAGCTCCTCCACTGTCAGCTTCTGCATGTCACACTGCAAACACATACGCACACGCACTGTTAGGTCTATAATGATATTATAGACCAGCGCTGCGCACATGGAGCAACGGATGTTTACCAAGAAGAGCCCCTGCTGCGGCGATTTCACAAAACTGATCCGGACATAACTGTAATGAGGACGAATGGAGCCTATTAAGAGTCTGAGACATTTTTGCTACGCAGTAACAGAAAAAAGGGTAATGCGTGAAAGCTGGAAGAATTCTTGGGAAAATGTATTAGGGTAATTTTGTGATGTAGGGAAGGTAAGATCAGACTTGTAGTGCAGGTAAAACTCCTTATAGTATAATATGGTGGAGCAATTAAGTATGCAAAGTGTAGCATTTGTTCTTTATGGCAGGCTTCCCCAGCTAATCTTATTTCCAAAACAAGTTGAGTTGTTAGACTCAAAACAGGAGCAATAAAGCATAAGGATAGGGTTGCTACAATTACTTTTGTGATATCTAAAATCACTTCTGTTAAGTTGGGACTGGTTCACAAATGGCTTCCTCATTCTCAGTAAGATTTTGAACCGTCTGCTAACACATCTTTTCATACTCTACCTTTGCAAATAAGCAAAAAGACCAGCTGAATTATGATCACCTGGGGTTTCATCGCTTCTTTGAGGACATCGTGGCATCTATGTTAAAACAAATGTTTAGAGCATAAACAATGTGTTTGAAAAAAAGTTATGAAGATCTACTACTACAAACACTGATACACTGCATGTTCTTTACTTGTGGTAGAACTGAGGTGAAAGCTCACTGACCTGAACGTTAATCTCTCATTTATATGTTTGTCAATATTTGTGCCACTCATGTAGATAAACCTAAACCTTCTGTTGACCATAGCAGTTGTACAGGCTTTTATTACATTCAGAGTGCACAAATAAACTACAACAAGCACCTTCAAATAACACATGCCAGACTCAGTCAATCCCTGTATAAATTCCAGCCTCGCTGTGTGCCTGCAGGAAGTCCCTCATGTTAGTGGAGAAGGTGGAGAGACCATGTCTCTTTTGATAACTTCAGCCTTGTACTATCCTATTCTCTTATATAATGTTGTTTAAGACTGGTCCCCGAGGGATCTGATAGCTCCCACAGCAGGTGTCTTAAGCTGTGCTGAACACCCTCCCTCCATGTGCTCCATAAATCGTTCCTCAGTTCAACTTCATTCTAAGCTTCACTGTGCCATCCTTATCACGTGTTAAACAAAGGTGCCTTTCATGAGAGATATGTATGCTTCTGTACTTCTGTTCTGTCTAATATATATATATATATATATATATATATATATTAGGGTGCATCATACACCCCATATTTTTTTTTAACTTCAATTGATCATTTTGTCCCTTGTCTAGTTTTTTTATATATATAAAAAAGAAAATGTATGGCAGCTGTTGGGAGTGGGCTGGAGGTCTCTGCCCCAGCCTGGAGCTGTCGGGAGCGGGATGGAGGTCTCAGACCCCTCCTGAGGCTGTTAGGACTGGGCCCGAGGTCTCAGACCCGGCCCGGATCTGTCGGGAGGGGGCCAGAGGTCTCTGCCCCAGCCTGGAGCTGTCGGGAGCGGGATGGAGGTCTCAGACCCCTCCCGAGGCTGATTGCACCGGGCCCGAGGTATCAGACTCGGCCTGGAGCTGTCAGGACTGTGCTGGAGGTCTTAGCCCCAGCCTGGACAGGAGGTAAAAGCTTACAGCACCTGGTATTTCCAGGCGGTCTCCCATCCAAGTACTAACCAGGCCTGACCCTGCTTAGCTTCCGAGATAAAAAAAAAAAGGTCTGGATTGTTGGCACTCTACAGCTAAATCCCCAAAACAGCGCAGCACTCAATGTGTTAACAGTTAACATGTGCTAAATCTAACAGCCCTGTAATGACTAATAACAGTTTGCATATAACATTTGTAAAACAGGCTATAGAATTGTGACAACATGAAAGTATAATATAATAAGTTCAATTTAAAAAAAAAGTTTCATACAAAATTAGACAAAATTTAAATATTTTGTAAAAACTCACTTTCAAAGATTGCAGACGTCAACAGCAAATAACATTCAGCCAAATGAATATCGCAATATAATGCTTCATAATGCAAATCTTGCTAATTGAGGTGGACTCATTAAACAATGTTGGAATTAGACAAAAATTGGTAGAAATTCTTTTTATGACCAAAGGAATGTTTTAAAACTGGGGACATAATAATTGGTTGACATTGGGGCATTTGATGCACCCTAAAATATATATATATATATATATATATATATAGTTTGGTGAAGTTTCGGGGCAGTGACCCCAAACTGGAGGAGTGGCTCCAGCAGATCCCAGGAAATACATCAGACATCTCGGTCCAGAAAAGTGCAGTTCTAGGAACAGCAAAGATACTGCGCAGAACCCTCAAGCTCCCAGGCCTCTGGTAGAGGACCCGAGCTTGTAGGAAAAAGAGACCGCCCGCGGAGAGAGAGAGAGAGAAATTCTATATTAATTTGGTTCATTTTACTGTTCAATTGTCAGTTTAAAAATTTATCTTTTTTTCCTTTCCATTAATAAAATTATCCAGGCATTTATTCAGACGCATCTCAGCATTTTCTGTTGTAAATTCAGTTTTTAGTTTTAGAATTCCGAACATTTTTTAACATCACATTGTCTGATCATGCTTTTGTTATATTTAAAGGCACAACACGTAACACTTTGGATTATACCGTTTCCAGCAATATGATATATTATAACACACGCTCCTAATGACCAGCTAGACTCAGTAAATCCACTATCCACTTTTTGCAGTGGATAATCAAAGAATAAATTAGATATTTGGTGGTGTTTAGTCAACATCTCCATGGAGATGAGCTGGAGACGTCCCGCTCCCTGTAAAGGTGTATTTTTCAACAATGAAAATATCTGTAATCAAATAAATGCTGGTGTTTTAGTCTATTTACTGGGTGAAATGTCACATGGTGTGGCTAATTAGTTAAACAGATAAATGTTCTATATTACATAGACATTAGTTTCTGAGAATGGGGAGGAGGAAGAGATAATAACTTATGAAGGGAACCGCTCTTTGGGAGCACCACAAGATTAAAATTAATAACTTAGTGGATATGGCCATTAAAAGTAGCTTGGCTTTAAAAGTTGCACAAATAGTCTTGCGTCTGGTGGTTTGCTATGGTACCTTCGGCGTCTGTCATTGCTAATAGGCAGGAAATGAGAATTTTGTAAGCACCTTCCAGAAGACCGAGTCAAAGTCGGTGCCATTGAACTTATCGGGCACCCCAGCTGCCGTCAGTTTGGGGCCCAAAAGGGTGACGAACTCTTCAAAGTCCACCTGACCGTCGCCTGCGGGTAGAAAGATGGTGTTAGTGTTAAGTATTAAGAGACTTCAGCCACTCTGCGGCATGAAGTCTGCACTTTGTGTGAGCAGGGAAACGATTGAAGCTTTAAGAACTCACTGCAGTTTTATAGTTACAGTTTATGGCGTGTGGAGGGACATGGACCACTATGATAGCAGGTTTGCAGTTTACTACCTTTGTTTTGTAAACCTTCCTACAATGCCTGACTGGAAACACTAGTTCTAACGATTATTTTTGATTATACTGCTGAGAGGGCACACTACATATTTTAGTTTTGCAAACATCTACTGTCATAAGGTCATCAATCGACCGTATACAATGGACTGAACAAATGTTTGAGTTGAATATATTCCTCTCACCATCCATGTCTAGTCTTTGGATGATGACTTCCAGCTCCACCTCATTCGGCATGTAGCCCAGAGACCGCATGGCCATCCCCAGCTCCTGCTTTGAGATGAATCCGTTCCCATCCCGGTCAAAGACTTTGAAGGCCTCGCGAATCTCTGCCAAAAACACACACACACCACACAAGGAATCAGCGGCATGGATTGAGAATGTTCTTGCGCCACAGACTCATTTGTAACGGCACATCACAGCATGAGTCATATGACGGGGGCCGCCTGTGCAACCAAATCCGTCTCAACAAGCACTTCAAAAATGTTAGCAAATATTGAGACCGAGACACAGGACAAATTGGCAATCAAAGCACATTCATGTGTTTCAAATGATATGCCGAAATGAAGCGGGCTGAAATGGGCTGTTAATGAGAAGAGTTTAGTAGGGTTCACTATTAATTTAGGTGCCTCTGCTTGCGGACTCATGATCGTTCTTAATCAGGCAGGAAAGCAGGCGGCAGAAAAACACTTCATCAACCAAACCATGATTGAGAAAAATAATGATGAATAACAAGCCAATATGGTACATCCAAAAATGCTATTAAGTCCTCAGCTATCTTGCTTTGGTCAGGACAGTTTCATCTGTCCAGCATAGCGCCCGAAAGATTTTATAATTTGCCAGAAAAGTACATTTGTTAGTTGTTACGGTCTGTTATGTAAGCCGTAGGATCAATAAAATCAAGTCAAGTGGGGCAGAGAAGCGGCTAATGCAAGTGGGCGATCGCTATCAGCTGGCCTGGCTTCCATCACTTTGGCCCAGGGTTTCCAAGTTGAAATGCAACAAAACGAAAGATGTTTAGTCTGGGATCCAAGTTTATCTCCTTTTCTGGTGTGCATGAACACATGGTCTTTCTGGCGGCTCACCCGAGTACAAAGGAATGAAAAATAAATAAATAATTATCAAAATCATCACGCAAGACTACTTGACTTGAGAAAGTCTTCTACATTTGAGTGGTGCGGTACAGTTTTTATCTGAGATTCGATCTTAAAAAAAAAAAACGTTTAGGTTTTTGGCTGGATTGGCTGTTGGCAAAGTCCTGAACGCTCCTCCTCTACAACAGGAAGTAGGCGTGGCTGGCTGCTCATGCAATGGAAAAGAGTGTTAGATTCCAATTTGCGTATCTTTGTGGTACTGGGTGAAAACAGAATATTATACCAAAAATTATCAAGGCATCCCTCATTCATATGGAACCACATGCATTCTCAAAATGACAGTAACGCTACATGAATAGAAAGCACAGGATCCGATGGGTTTGAAGATGACACTGAGACACGGCAGGGACTAATCTGTTAATGCCACAGTGACTTCACTAATCTTCTTAATTTTAAACAGGTCAGGTAAAAATGGTGAGGATTTGTATTGAGGCACTGAACGGTCCAACTTAAAACAGCGAGAATGAAAATGCACAGCTTTTCTACATCCAAGGACCCAAAGTGCGAGCTTTTAGAGGTAACTTTATTGAATCGTGCACTATATAACAATATATACCTTTCTCTTTGGCACAAATACTTGTAAGAAAAAAAGGGTTACGTAAAGTACTGTAAGGAGCTTTGACAAATTCTTGTCAAGTGATTTACTAAACTGTCACAACAGTAACAAATGGTGACGCCAAGGGACCAAATCCACTGTGCCACAATGTGTGACAAATTCTCCAACACGGCAGTGAAAGCCCCAGAATGGCTGCAAATGTGCTATTTTGTGTATTGTTTGCTATTGGCCTGGCTGCGGGAAATGGCTCAATGTAACCAAATGGGCGTCTGAAAAACGGCAAGCCGGCAATCACGTTCTCTTATGCACTTCATAAAAGCTTCGGGAGTGACATGCCATCCTTCACAATGCCTTGCTCGGGGTTATATTCGAATCAGTGAAATCCTTTGCTTATTGTTTGCAAAATAGCACCAGCAGTGCATCCACCTGAGGTCCCATGCCGCAAGTGTTTGACTTTTTGAAATATCAGCTCTCCTGCAGATTTGTAGCGGTACACCTTTAAAATAGGTGCCAAAACAGTTTTAGCCCACAGTCGATCTCCCGTTGGAAGCTTTATTTATTGATCAAAGGCCACGGTGAAATATGTTTGCTGCTGAGAGAGCTTTGTTGTGGATCAGTGGAAATGTGTTGTGCATAAGAAAACATGAGCACAATTGGCTTAGGAGAATTATATAAGGCTGCATTGACTGAATAACTTTACATTGCGGTAAAAAATAGGATATGCATAGCCAGGAGTGATCCGGAGGCTTAGTTGAAAATTAGGATGTTCTTGGAAATAAACATAGAAAAACTCGGAAGTGTATAGTGGGCTACATATAATCTCTATTGAACAAATAGTCTGACTAATCGTCCTCCAAAAGAATTAATGTCTGCCTTTGACCACACGCCAGCCGCGCAGATAAACCCGCGTTCGGAGATAGCACTATCACACATGTCCTTGGGAGAGACAAATATACACTTCCACTTGTTCACTTTGCTCGTGCACTCGCCAAAGTCGCTCTGGGCCTGTCTTTGGTGTGAAAATGGCTGTTAAGTAAGAGGACTTCTATTATTGCCTGCTTTCTCTTATGAAATTTTGAGGAAGTGTTAGTGACGAGTCAATGACTAAATGTGTAATTTTAGTGTGGATGCAGAATGAATAAATCTCTGAAGGCTTTAAAGGCAGGGAATATTGACCCAGGACTTACATGGTATTGTGTGCTTTTATTTGACAGGGACAGTGCACAACAACATATTGACAAAGTTACAGGTTACCAGGTTATAGCACAACATGCTAATTTACACCTGTAGTTCCTGGGCAGGTTGATGTAAAAGTGGGTAACAGAACCGTTGTCAGTGGCTCGAGGTCTTTTATCAAAAGTTATAGTTCAAAACTTTGACGGTGCACTGTTTTGACCTCAGAATCGTGAGTTCAAATACCAGCTCTGACAATTTGCCCATTTGTCTATCACGCTCTTCACCCCCTTTCACCCTGAGCTGCCCTGTCTAATAAAGATATGGGCCAAATAAATCTTAAGAGAAAAAGTGCTTTGACAGCATTATGGTGAAAGCTTACCACCACTGCATAAGAGACATTTATTTTCTGAAGAGACAATTGTAATGGTCTGATAATCAAGCAAACCTTGTTAGTGGCAATATGGATCTTTTCATTGCTTGAATGACTGTTGTATTCATACTCCAATTTCTGAACATAATTGACATGTCTTCTTCTTGCAACTCTATCATCTCTAACATCTAGACTTTCTAAAATTACTCTTTCTTAATCTATTTTATTTTAAGCGCAGATGTTAACTCCTCTGCACTTCAGCTTTGTTATTGCTATTTCCAAGAAAATGTCATCTTCGAGCAACTAAATTACAAAAGTGAAAAGCATTGGTTGGATTTGAGGGTGGTCACACTCACACCACTATGTCGCTATAATTTAATGTGGGCATATGCATAGTGGATACTCTTTTGCATTTAAAAATGAGAAATCATTTCAACATGTCTGTTTAAAGGATCTGTATCATGCTATTTTAGCCATTCCAAAGTAAAGTATAGGCATTTATATGATATATTGTACCTCTATCACTATGGAGTACTCATTTTTGAGAGAAATATAAGTATTTTCTGGGGTATTTTCCAAACCCGGAAGACAAGACGCTTCGATTCAGTTAACTCCGCCCCTCTCTCCGCTCATTCCATATTTGCAGTATTATAAATATAAATATCGCTGCAAAAAGTGAAGTTACTTCACATAATGCAGTTATAAGGAGTTGACATGTGCAACACAGTTTCATAAATGGCTAACACACACGCTAACATACATGCTAACACGCGTTTTGATTGACTCACCGCTCAGTCTGGCCTCCCCATCGGGTGTACATTATGGGACTCGCGTTGGTTATAAAAGTTAATCCACTTTGATTCTGGCCAAGGTTCACCAAGCATCCATCAGGTTGGTTGATATAGTCGCTGAATCCCGGAAAGAAATTCCAACTTCTGGCGAGTGCACTCTTCTTTAGGAAGGTCGAATAGTCCTGTTCCTCTCGTAGCCAAACGCACATCCGTGACATTATCGTTGGGTAAGAAAAAAGAACAGGCGGTGTCCAGAGTAGGTTAGAAAGAGCTCCTTCTTCACAAACATGACTTCTGTTCGGATGCTCAGGGGGTACGTGTGTTTACCCTCCCGGGACAGCACAGACGCAACGGGGACTTTCTTTCTTTCTTTCTTTCTTTCTTTCTTTCTTTTTCTTTTTTCTTACAACAGAAATAATGAAAACGCTGTTTTATAAATCAAAATCAGGCTGCTGTCTGGCCCTTCCTATTTGACACTCTGACGTAAAATACGTCAGAGTGTCACAACTCAGTCGTTTTCCAGGAGAGGGCGGAGCAGCTGCTCAGAGAGCAGGATTCAGGAGGATTACTTAGAACTGCGTGAATGAAGCCAAAAACCGCTCTGGGGGTGTTTTTGATAAGGAAATAGCATAACAACATGGTTAAAAACTCCAAAAAGTCAGTTAGTTAGTTAGTTTTAGTTTATTTGAGCAGTTAACATTTTTTCTTCCTCCAATGTTTTACAATCATACAGTTAATGGAAGCTCAAAGGGAGTAGACTGAAGCAAAAGCTTATAAGTGCCTACCCCTTGTTCATGTAAAATTACATTTGCAGTTAATAATGATACAGTTATACATTGCTTTTACATTTTTATCAAACAGTAAACAATCCTTCCTGAGTATTTTGTATTAGTTTCAAAACTATATACTTGTACATGTTTGTGAGTTAACTTTTATCCTACTGTAGCTATACTTGTCAATATACAATCAGCAGCCTTAGTTTACAATTTGCAGCACTGGCAAATAAAGAGGTTTTAGCATTTCACATTTGACAAATAATAATAATAACTAATGGTTAATGTCATTGATCATAACAATTATAACAATTATCCTTCTTGTCATTATCAATGGATGAATATTCGTTTTCATATTATATAGGCATGTTAGACATTTTGTATTCTACCATCTTGCCTTGTTGTCATTACTATCCACTATTTATTATCGTTATTATGAAAATGGTATGCCCAAACTGTAAACCCTTTCTAGTGTGTTGCGTTAAAAAGCTGGAGTGTATAGTGGCCTGTTGAAAGTGGGTGGACGCCCTCAATCAACAAGTCCCCACCCAGCTGCCCTGATACTTGGTGGATGATGTTTACCTCCTGTACCATGTGGTGCATTAAGAAGACGAGGCTTTATGTGCCTGTTGAGAGGGGGGGACCCCTCGCCAACAGATCCATGTCTCGCCTACCCCAAGTTACCATTGTATGATTTCAGTAGTTATAGAAATGACAACGGAGCAACAGCAACAGTTAAATTGATTTCTTCTATAATTTGGACAAACTTGATGGTGCCCAATTGAAATCTTACAATTAGAACTTGATTTAACTTGCGATTAATCGTCAAAAATATTTAAAAAAAAATATGTATATTCATTGTAATGACTTTAAGGTTACATTTTGTCATACGTTGCAAGAACCATTTCCGTATATTTCCTTTTAAATTGTTTGATATTATCACACTCCTTGATTTCCACTGGCAATTATTCCATAATCTTATTCCAGATACCGAGACAGAAAAGCTTTTTCTTGTTGTCTGTATAAATACAGACTTGAAGGACCTTTTATTTCTTAGTTTATAAACACCTTCATTTTCACTAAAAAGCCTTTGAATATTTCCTGGTAACAATTTATTCTTGGCTTTAAACACCACTTGTAATGTTTGAGAGGAAACTAAATCTGAAAATTTGAGTAATCTTGATTAAGAAACAAAGGGTTGGTATGATCTAAATAACTTGCTTTATGCACATGGCGTATTGCTCTCTTTTGAAGTATAACTAATGACTGCAGATTAGTTTTATAATTATTTCCCCATACTTCTGTGCAGTAAGTGAGATATGGCAAAACCAGTGAACAGTAAAGAATATATAACGATCGCTGATCTAAAACCTGCCTTGCTCTACTAAGGACTGCAACACTTTTTGACACTTTTTTTGCACATACTTAATATGTGATTTCCAGTTAATTTTATTGTCCATAATGACCCCCAAAAATCTAATTTCGTTCACTTGTGTTATATTTGTGCCATCCATTGATATAGTAATTTCTGCATTATTCGCACTGTTTCCAACTCCAAGTCGATTTAGCATGATATAGGACCTTTAAAACAAAAAGGAGTCAGACTGGGCAGGATTTTGCACAACCTCTGCTGGCAGTAGTGGGAATGACACATTATGGAACTATGAATGCAAGCTTTTACTTTTAACGGCATGCAAATCAATGGCATGATGAACACACGTTTAGAGCATGAACTTCTAAAGGTGCGTACAGACAAAATGCTGACACACCACCAACTTCCATGTTAACCCTATGTAGACGTGCTTCGAAATGTAAGCAAAGCCGTCCGCGCGTATGAAGCGTAGCAAATGCGAGCAGATGAGGATAAATGCACGTCAAAGCCAGGGAGAACAGCGCGGTACAAGAAGCCCACTGCTTCATGCACTCAAGTAATCACAATCTACATGTGCGTTCATTTACGCCTTGTTAACCAATCAGGGACTGGGCTCAAATAGTGAGCACAAGCGTCACCTGTTACCTGCAGCAGTGGCGCAAAAAGGGCATACGCAATATATGCCTTTCATAGGGGCGCCAATAGTGATGTGTCGGTCGCGAACGATCTGGCTCTTTTGAACGAGTCTTTACAGTGAACGATATGAACGGGTTCGCGGTGGTGAAGTATTTTTTATTCCTCTTTGGGGGAGGGGCGTCACTTTAGTTGTGCATGCTTATTTTGCGAAACAAAAGTCACTGCTGGAGTGGGGCAGACAGGAGTGGAGGATTGGCAGAGGGACAGTCATCTCCACCCCCACGAGGAGCTCAAAGTGAGCATAAGGCAACAAGTTTGAGAAATAAAAGTCCTAATGAAATAATAAACACGGTTACAGAGGAGATCGCGTTGAAGCAAAACGCATTTCACTTGTGTTTTTTTCTCCCCTCTTGCGCGTGGGAGAGAGAGGGAGAGGAGGAAAAGTTACGTGAATGAAGCAACAGAAGCTTAATCGGGCCATGTGCTTGTTTTTTGTGATAACAAACTCCATAGAGGGAAATATATATAAATATATTGTGTGAAATAGTGACATTTTCGTTAAAATAAAGTCAATTCAGAGGGTATTTATTTTCTTTAAAAAAAAAAAAAACATCAAAGAGCCGTGTGTGTGTGTGTGTGTGTGTGTCTGTGAGGGGGGGTAGTTGCGCCCCTGACCTGCAGCATGGAGGACAAGTTGATCATCACGGTTTGCGCTCGGCCTGAGTTGTATGACACGCCTCCTAATTATGACGCTTGCAAAACTTCACGCGCCAGCAAACAGGCGTTTCTCGCGAGTGTGAAGCAGCAATGTTTGGCGTCCAACTAGAGGCTGACGGAGCGTGGACGCACGTTTGGTCTGAACGCACCTTTAGAACAGGTCCGGTGATGGATGATTAGCTTTAAGAAAATCTATGGGGCAGTTTTATGCACCGATGACGCAACAAAATCCAGAAAGTAAGGAACAATGTAATAACATGTGCCCTATACCTGATTACAAACAATGAAAGAGGAAGCCACTAAATTAAAAATGCTAGTTTCTAGTACAGCTATCAGATTATAACCTCGCAAGTACCATCCGATAGCTACCACACTGTATTATTTATGGACTTGAAAAAAACTGTTGCACTTCATATATTTCTGCACTTTAAATAATGGTGCTAAATACTGCAACTTGATGATATTGCACACTTATTTGTAATTTGCACTTTGTATTTACATATTGCACTTGTATTTGTAAATTGCCTTTTGTTATGTAACTTTAATTGTGTATGTTAAATGTGCCATTTTAAGATGGAAATTAGCATAGTGCTAAATCTGGTGCAGCCATCTTTTTAATGGACATTATCCTTCAAATAAATAACCTATACTCATCTCTAACTTTCATTGTAGCATCCCAATTCTTCACATGGACAAGTTTATAGCCACATTTCACAACTTGCAGGGTCACTTTCTCAGAAATGCTAGAAAACTCGGCAGTAAGTTCATGATATTGATATAAATGCTTTATAATATGATGCATAACGTTTTTTTTTCCTATAAGTGTCTATGTTTACAATATACTGAGGACAAAACAAATTTCGTTCCACTACTAGGAAAAAAAAAAAGAAAAAGAAAGTTGATTTTGTGTTTGTCTCCTTTAAAGGGTTTAAAATGTTAATGTTATGTACTTTCCTCCCCCTACATGTTCCAGCAATGTCCTAATGTGTAGAATGAGCCTAGACCTTTTCACCACAACTGCCACTAAAGTCCTGCATTGTCACTCAAAAAGTTAATTCGGGTCCGAATTGCCGTCAGGCACGAGCTTAACATAGAGACTGCAGTTACGTGTAAGACCTGAGGTGGCAGTAGTGAGTATAAAAATTAGCAACTTGCCTCTAGTCCCTTTAAAATATCTCTAGCAATAACATTGAGATGCTACAATTACCCCATTCTCTAATGTTTTCCACCAGTAGTTGAAAGGATAAAATTTGGTGCAGATACCCTTACATTTTATTTATTTATTTCTTGGTTTATTCAGTCGGCACAGTGCATGTTAATGAACATACATGGGTCTCATGCATGTAAACACGCCACACCAGATTGTAGCCTCGGGCTACATTCCATCCATCGTCCCCCATGCGTACATGTAGAGAATGATAGAAAACCATGTCCAGCTCATTGGATAACACCTTTATCAGTGGGTAATGCCATGTAGGATGAGCTGTATTTCAAAGCAGTTTGAAGCTTTATCTCTTGCAGTGAACTTTTCATTGAACAAACTACTAACACTCCCCCTCCCTCCCACAGTCCTGTGGGAGTACACCTCCAGTCCTGGTGATCTTCAGTTAGGCGTTTCATCCCTCGTCACATGACTACACAGGGGACTGTACAGTGATACATCTTTGAAGGCCACAAGCACCTCTCCTCTTCAAAGGAAATACCACAACACCAAGAGTGTGCACAACTCCTCCATCTCTGTATCTCTGTAATGGAGTCAGAATGCGGCAGGAAGAACAAACAAGGCTTAAAATACAGTGAGAGTAATTTCTGCGTAGGTTGAGGTTGGGTTCATGATCTGAAGTTTGATGTCTGCACAGTAGCGCAGCGGTTACCGTTTGTGCTTCACAGCTAGAAGGTCCCAGGTTCAATTCCCACCTGGACCGGGCCTTTCTGTGTGGAGTCTTGTTCGTTATTTCAGGGATTAGGTCCATAAACCATAACACAATGTTCTCGCCCATTTTCAATACTGGGAGAGGAAAATAAACAACAACTTTAATTTGTGCCGGCAAAAGTACATGAACTTTGTACCAGTCTGGTTTCACATGAACAGGCCCAGCTTTTACCTTCTTCAAACCAATTTTCCTTTTTAGTAGAGTGCAATCTGTTTTGAGCCCTCATAATACTGTATGTATAACGGGATAATGCTTTCGGAAAATTTATTTTATTTTATTTAATTTATATTATTTAACAGGGACCATGTACAGGAGCATTAATCAGCATATGAAAAGATGCTTTGTTCCAGACTTAAGCTCTTGGAGCTAATTTCCATCTGCAGTCCCCCAGACAGACAATTACAGAACACTGTACACAAAACATCAAACAATACAGTTCTTAATATTTAGAGAACGTGCTATTCTACATTTTATTTTAAAAAGGACATTTCATAAATGAGAAAACTTGTACCTACCCCCTAACCTTCTGAGATATAAAGTTTATTTGTTTTTTGTTTGCTTTCTTTAATCCTGACATGTCTGAGTTAGAAAATGATGTTTTACATCCAGGCAAAATCTCTGAGCAATGAGGAATAGGTTTGGAGAAAAATTAATACTTTAAACTCCCAGCAACTAATTTCCTTTGACCCCTTTGAAAACACAAAACAATCAAGTAGAGGAGCTTAGACCATAAACCAGGTCAAATTCCAACAAGTATAACAAGGTGAAGAGCGGGGAGACACATTCAGCAATTGGTCAGAGTCGAGACTCAAAGCCATGATGCCTTAATGTGAGGAAACTAATCAACTCTGATTTATATTGCCTTTACCCATGTGACGTAACATCATTTTCAGACGTTTTCAGATGTAGCCGTCTAATTGTTTGAACTCGGTATTCCAGTCTGTGCACTCTAAGGCAGTTGTGCTGATGAAGCCATCTTACTTTCATTGGAGTCATTTTCCGCCTGTGCGTCTGTCCCTGCAGAAGAAGAGAGTTTGGGATTCTGGCAGCAGCTTTTTCTCAATTACACTGGAGTCACTCTGGGGGCATGCTCATCCTCGCTGCATAAGGACCTCGGCACTTTTTTATTGTATTTCTTAGGAAATGCTTAATGTTAGAAATACCAGGAATACAAAAAAAGAACCAAAACACCACCATTTCCGTTGATAAATGTTCAAATTTAGCCACACGGGCTAGAATGATTAATGTCACAATACTAAACTGTCAATCTACGTTGATTTTTAATGCTCGGATAAAACACCTACTTTGATACTAAAAACATTTCATACATTGATATATCCTGTAATCCAAACTCTTGTTTCTTTCCGTCTTATCCTAAATGTTTAAAATACTATATTAACTAGCTCAAATTTTAAGTCAAAATCATCTTAATTTTGATGTAATCACCAGGTTTTATCCTGCTTCTGACGGTATTACCTCTTTGCCTGCCAGTCCTTCCACCCCCCAGCCTGAAAATATTTTTTGCTCATTTTCCACAATCTTCGCTGTCATTCAATGGTGTATATTATATTCATTGCTGTCATTCTTTCTGCCACCGTTCCAGACACCGGGCTCACTCCTTTCTGCAGGTCGCAGCACACGTGGGCAAGTGTGCAACATTGCATTTGACTACAGTGGTTCCCAACCTGCGGGGCGCCAGGGATTGCTGACGGCCCAGAGCTTCACAGGGTCAGGTCCTATAAGTGATATTCATTATTTGAGCAAATTATGGTTAAAACTCATTTAATATGAGAAATGACAATTTGTTTAGTTGTTTGAAATAAGTAATTATGAGCAATAATTGAAATGCACTGACACATTTGTAGTGGCCATAGTTTTGGAATGGGGGTATTTAGGTAGGGTGAGCCAAACAAGTCCACATTTTTCATGGGCATCTATGGTCTGCGTCGCTTCGATTGTCAGTCTTCGAAGGTTTTCCGCTACAAACGCTACAAACAAATGTTCCAATGCCATGGAAATAAGCACTATACAGTAGGTGGCGCATGTGCCTTAGTTTGGCTAGCAGTAAATTGGAAATCGGACTCTGGATATCCAGACCAGTTGCCATTTCCAAAGCCCAGTAACATCCAAGCCAACATGACACAATTGGAAAGAGAATGGGCCAAACAAAAATTGGACAAGGCAAAGCGGTGGCAATATTTATGTGGATGATCAGAATTTCAACGTGTGGAGCAGTTAAAGGATAGCAGATACATTTGTTCTCTGCATTTTGTCGGTGGGAAAGGTCCTAGATCCGAGAACGATGAGCCAATACTAGCAATGGTCTCAGATGTAGAGTTATCTTGGAGGCAACAACGATGTAGACCAAAGGCCCCAGCTGGACGTGTCGACCAAACAGCATGCCCACCCAAACGTAGGCGAAAAAGGCTTTAGGCAAGGCAGGTTTATTTGTAGAGCACAATTCATACACAGGGCAATACAAAGTGCATAGGAGAAGGCTCATCATTACAAGATCCTGTGACACGGAAATTGTGTATGATGGCACGTCACCTGAATGTAAGTCAGCACAAACACACGTAAATGTGTTTTGTTTCCCGGCATTTTGCATCTGAAGTAGTAACATAGCCGTGCACACAGCAACCTGTCACTAGTAGTCATCAGAGTCAGACACAACGAAATTGAATCTTTTCTACTGTGCTTTGGCTGCGTTGTTTGTAACCTGCCTGCATTCCTCTATCAGTGTAACATGTGTCTCCCGCTCCTTTAGACCAGTACACTGCCACACACCCACTCTTTATCGAAGTCCTTACCAGTGTGAGAAAATACCACTTTGCTTCATATGTGACTGAACCATGGGGGACTATTTTAAAAACAACTGTAGCAACCTTAATCCATCTTTAGCTGGATGTGGGTTGACTCGGGCACCCAGAAGATTTAAATATTACCATAACACTCTCCTAACAAGGCTCTGGAGTATTGAAGCAGACGGGATATAGGCGAGAGTCAGACTGTCTTTGGCTCGAAGGAAAAAAATCTGAAAAAATTCAATTTCCGTTTTAGGATAAAGACCACTCCTCATAAAAAGACTTGAACCTTCCATGACTAATGGGGAAAGAATGAACTTAAATGGTGAGGCCAAGCACGGTTTTATTTCTTTTGCTGGCATTCAAGGAACATCTTGTGTTGCTGTTCAAGTCGCCTTGTTATGAGTTAGTCAGTATCAGCATGTTCAGCATTGCAATGATCCATTTCCACTGGCTCATATTGTCAATATTGTAAACATTTCCACCTGTGTGTCCTGAAAAGCTGCCTAATTAATTCGTACAGAGAAGATGCTGAGAGGGGTTTTCCTGTGAGGAGTTGACTCTGTGTTTGCGTAGGTTTTGTTGGGATGCTCTGGTTTCCCTCTACACGCACAGAGACAAAAAACAACATTGCGGATCCCCTCTGGTTTGGAGCCAGGATTCCCTAAAAAGGGAGCATTTCTTAGTTTTTGTAAGATGAACAGCAGGTCTGCATTTTCTTCAGAACTAACTTCCCTGCAGCAAACAACTGATGACATCAGAATAAACAGACTAATAAGACTGAACGTGAGGTCAAGATCATCCCTCTCTCTCGCAGTGCCATATCATGTGACGTAGGCGACCATGGAATGCCAATCGTCTCTCTTCTTTGCCAGTCTCAACATCTTAATGCTGTCCATTCCAGCCCAGGCAACGACACTCAGGAGGAAAGTTGTTCTCTGCCGCCCTCTGACTCGCTTCCCATTGATTTTTACCTGTGAGGAAAACCAATTCCAACCTTTCCTTCCTTATACAGTGTCCCAGAAAGACTAGTTTGTTGTTTCCGAATCTACTTCAGGAAGATCATCAAAGTTGTATAATAAAAATCCCCAAACCTCAAGCCCTTCTCTCTTGACCTTGTGTGACTGAAAGGCCAGGAAATTGCAGACAATTATTTTTAAACAGTCTAAATTGACACACACGCTCTCCTTTCATGTCAGTATGCACTTGATGTGATCCCTTTTGAGAGCCTCAGTTGCTGGGGAATAGTGAAAACATACAAAACATACCAAAAAAAGAAATCTAGGGTTTGGTACCGCGCATTTCGTACATAAGGCAACTCAATGCGACATACAAAAGAAGATACGCGAAATTACAATCAGGTTAGGTTAAGGCAAAGCACATAGTTACATCAAGACATGGGAAATACACAGCAGACGAGGTCACCTGCGGAATTTTTTTCTAGGGGACAGGAAGGACGAGTGGCCATTGACCGGGAGGAGGGGGAGGCAGACGCAGAACGACTGGGGCGTGGTTAGGGAGAGGGTATGTGAGTGCAGTTGTTTACAGTCTGAAAGTCAGTGTTATGCAAAATATGGGCCAGGAGCTCGGTCCATATCTGGTTCTGCTTTATGACCGCAACACTGGAGGCCGCCATTGCTCCACCATTGCTGTAGTACCTCCATATCATCGCTAGGCCCCCATTGAAAAGCTTTGGACTTTAGACACGTTAAAAACAAAAAACTGTTCAATTTTTTAACACTTTCTATGGCTACATATTCCTCCTGAGATAACGCTGGGTTAGTCACAAAACGAAAGATTTTTTTTTAAATCTCCTACTTAACAGAGGTTGGACTGTTAGCATTGGAGCTGCGCAAGCTACACGTCACGCAAGGGCCGAGTCTACAGGAAATCCCGCCCTTATGCCCTTATTAGGAACATGCTTCGTCAGAGCTGGGGAGGAGGAGTCTGTAAATCCGCCATGATTTCCCCCTCGAACGTGGTTCATATGGTAAACTGGGAGGAGTGAGGAGGAGTTGTCTATTCTTTTTAACGGTCTATGGCCGTGGCTTGGCCTTGAAGACTTTAGAGGTGGCGACAACTCCACTTGAAGTAGCACCTACAGACACCACATTTTTGTACTGTACTGATTCCTAGCCTGTGTTATTGACCATTTAATCCCCAAAACAAGGCAGATTCCAAATTTCCATACATTCCCCTTATATTTATGTCGGTAATCTACATTAAAATCACTAAATATCTCTCATCTTGATCTTCGATAATGTTGCCTATAGTCTTCTTTCAAAAAAAAAAGATTCAGTCATGTCAACCTTTTGAAGATCCTTCGCGCAAAAATCCTTTTACACCTGTCTTGACCCCTTGTGATTAAAAGGCCTCCGAACCATTATTTTCCTCCTTCTGAGAGGAATCCGTTGATCGGGCCAGACGGTCCCCCCTCGTTCTATTCTTAAAGCTGCGCATTTCAGCCATCACTGCGGAGACCGAGCCACACGCCATGTCAATACCCGGCAGCTCAAAGAAAGGTCAAAAACCTGGACTATGCAGCGCGGCTCTATACGGCGGCAGCCTCATCTGTTCCGCCGTATTAGCACTACAGCACAAACACGCCGCACGCTGCCATCACCGGGCTGGGGCTTGGTGGCATTGTTCAGCAAAGCGGAGGAAATATCACCGAGGACGGGAAGCACTTCACCTTCCGCAACCCATCACACTTCATTTCACAGGTAATAAAGTTGAATGGAAACGCTCCTTCACGCGAGCCCATCAAAATGGAAATACACGACATGACTCCGGCCTACCAGACGCAGCCCTAATCACAACAGTGTCCGCCCCTGATCTCTGCCTCGTGTTGGTCATCAAAGCACAATTTGGGAAGCTGAGACGATATGAGAGGCCTGTGTTGTTGACGTGTTTTAAGGACTAAAGTAAGTTTCCCTAACAGCTTGTAAACTCACAAGCAGAATCCTGAATAAATTACTCGCCCTGTCATTCACTCCAAACCAGCAATTTTGTCCTCAAGAGTCTTGAAAGTTAGTTTGATGGCTTTCAAAATTACACAGCAGTTTGTTCCGAGTCGCACTTGTTCTGTGGAGTACACGGACACTTTCACCTCTGGGTCGGCTTGAGTTCTGAATGAGTTTGATTGAAACGATTAAGGTAAAACAGCATAAGAGCAGGGTAAACTATATACAACAAATACAACATTGTGGACACTGTGCAGTTGCATAATATGAGGAATAAATTGATATTCGCTAACAAAACCATTTAATTTAGTCACACCGCATAACAGTTTGGATTACACAGTAGCCAGCAATACAAAACATGCTGCTAATGATCAGCTCGACACAGAAACTGCAGTGGGTAATCAAAAAATTGATTTTGATAAGCTGCTCTTAGTCAACATCTACACGGAGGCGAACTGGAGAAGTCGCCTCTCCCAGTAAAGTTACGGTCAGGTTTTAGGAGAGGTGAGTCGCAAAGACACGTTAGTTTGGTCATTTCATTTCAACAATAAAAATATTTGTAATAAAATAAATGCTTGTATTGTGTTGTAAATATCCTATTTATTGGGAGAAATGTTTTGTGGTGTGGTGTTAAGCAAAAATCATAAACAAGATTTGTTTTGTTTTATCCTTATCTCAAAACTAAACTAAATCAGGCACCAAACCAGGGTAAAAAGGTACTAAGTTGGAAAAAATTATGACAAAAACTTTGTTAAAGATGTCATGCATTTTAAAGGTTAAAGGCAGTGTTCACAAACGTGATGTTTCGGGCGTCTTGGCCCTTCATCAGACAAAAGTGTGCCACAGATGCACCTGTATTTATGTGGGCTGATTGGCTTGTCATGTGACAAAGTAGGCCAGTCAGAATAAAGGGACAGTTTTTTTTACAAAAAAACGGTGAAAGACAAAGTATGTCTCTGATACAGAGTATTAAATTACATAACATGCAAGGAGAATCTCTATGCAAGTTGCTATGCACAATAACATTGAGTAAATAGAAATAGACATCAGGGCAACCGTCATACAATATTCTATCAACGATGCATCCTGGCATATTAAAATGGTGTAGACAAAATATAAACAAAATATATATATATATTTTGTCCCTTTATTCTGACTGGCCTACTTTTGTCACATGACAAGCCAATCAGCCCACATAAATACAGGTGCATCTGTGGCACACTTTTGTCTGATGAAGGGCCAAGACGCCCGAAACGTCACCTTGGTGTAAGCATCAATAAATCTCAATTTGGGAGCTAAGCAAGCTGGCGGATCTTTCTTGTTTCTTCATATTTTCCCTCGGTCCGGCACGCTTTTTAAGTTTTTTTGGGATGTGCGTGTCTTCCTCCTTTACAGTGTTCACAAACGTGTCATATTCAGTCAGATGGAAGACCTTCATGATTTTTCCATATATTATGGCTTCTTGTATGTGACTTGTGTCACCCATATTGTGATAATATTTTCACCATATTGTACAGTACTAGTAAACATTAAGGTCCTTGTATAATTATTAGGAAGTGCTTTGAGATTTTGAGGCTAATGGCAACAGTGGTGAGTGACAGATAAAAATCCAAGTTAAATATGTCTTCATAAAAACAATGACAACAACAAAAGCAATATGTACTTATTTCATATGTCACAATGGCATGCTGGTAATCGGGAGAGTCGGGACGTTTCCCGGTGGGCCGCGATACTTTTGGGCCGTCAGAGAAAAAAAAAATCAGTTGATAATGGACTTTCATAGTTCTACTATTACAGGCCTAAAGGCTGCACCTCGACTGCAGTAGGAAACTGGGTTGCTTTTTTAGACATGAATAAAGTTTTTTGTCATGTAAAGCTATCAAAAATGACTGAGGTGTTGAAATCAGAAAGAACTTTCGCATTGGGCTTTGCATTCAGTGCTAAAGCAGGAGATGCCATTGGATGCTGAACTGACTCAGAGCAGGGGTGTTAAGTTAGTTTAAGTTGGTGCAGTCCAGCGGAGATAACGCAGAAGTCTGCGCGAGTAAATAAATGGACAGAAAACAGGCAGGTGAGGCAAAAAAGAAAGAATGACAATAACGACCAATGTATAAAAAGTGCATGAATAATATATTTTTTCATTTGCTTAACTCAAAGCTGACTGTGGAGATGTGTCAGGCCCAAATTATGTGCTTAGCGCCCCATGTGAAAAGAGAGTGTTGGGTCCGATCCTACAACCTCAGGTTCTCAACGCTAACGCCCTACGAGGTGAGCTAAAACTCTGAGTGTATGTGAGTTGGTTTAACAATAAAGCTCCAGGGCTGAAATTTAGTCCCAGCACCCCTGGTATGTTGTATCGCCATTTAGTTTTTTCCAATTCAAGCTAATCTATCATTCTATATATCTATCTATCTATCTATCTATCTATCTATCTATCTATCTATCTATCTATCTATCTAACACCTTTAGAAATAAACCTAAAGAATGAATACACATCCAAAATACAATGCTCTATGTTTACGAATCGACAATGTGCCCAATGTATTCTGACAATGGACTTTCGGTGATGGACACTGGTTCACCTCCTCCCTTGTGAAGTTTACTCCTCCCCCCTCACATCTTCAGCGTTGTCACTGTCAAGCAGAGCCTTTCATGTGCTGCTTGTCTCCTCGGCAGCGGGTGAGGCATTCAGGGAGCAGCGGCACTGTGTCATCAGCACTTCAGGCCAACTGTGACAGGGAAATGCTGCAGGTCTGATTTATTATTCCACACTTGATTAGATATGAGGAGGGATAGCCCCAATGTCTCGCATTTGTTATGACACAAACCACATCTAATGCAAACGACATAAAGGTAACATCTCCTCTGTGCCTGCCGCTCTCACGAAAAGAGTTGAAATTATGAATAGCCTAGCCGCCGCAGCACAATTATTCAGTTACTGCAGACATTGTTGTGGATGCTGTGTGTCCATCGCCTTTGTTGAAAAATCTACCAAAGACCAGCTGTATGACATTTTGTAAATAGCTGTGCCATTCATTCAAATATTTGAAAGAACTACAAAATAGACTTCTGTTGCCATGACGGAAAAGCTGTATCTCCGACCGTTTTGGTTTAAGCACAATGTCCACGGTAGAGGCTATGGCTTTGTGTAACTACTATGAATTTCAGTTATCCTGCCAACCATTGGGATGGCCTGAAGTGAAGAAAGTGTTGTAAAGCCAGCAGCTGAACAAGTGATTTATTTTAAACGGAGGAGATCTTTAGCAAAGGCACAACCATTCAACTAATTTCAAGGAGAAACAGTGTGTCTTAAAAATAGTCATCAAAGTAGTGTTTAATGCGTGGAAATCAGAGAAATGGTGTTAACCGTCTGAGCCCACAGCACTTAAAGCACTTTTCCATAAAGGAACCACTCGTCCATTCACACTCTCATTCGTACATCAGTGTACACAGAGACTGAAGGCAAGGTGGGCGAAGTGTCTCTCCCTTCCTTTGTAATCTTATGTCAAAAAGTAATAATAATGGGCTTATTAATTACATATTCCATTCTTTTCTCATTCTATTTTTGGGTGACACAAAATATCTGGTGATTAAGTTGTAGTTTTAGTCATCATGACCTAATAAACATGATAAAACATGTTAGCCGTCGGAATTACCGCAGTGATATGCATGTTTTCATAATAAAAATGTCTGATCTGCATTGAGCTGCATGGTTGTGTGTTCTTGGATGACCCTTGAGAACCACACCTCCTCACTTCCCACTCATTCCGCATCGCAGATGATATGTGCATAATTTTTTATATTTTTTTTTTCCTGCAGATGCCGGTGTCTTTAAATATCCTCATTTGTATTCATGTAGCCTAAGTGTTTCAAAAAGAGATAGAAGTCAGCCACATACCTCAGGGCGCTGCAATGAGTCAATGTTTTTGCGCTGCGGCTACAGTAGGAGTCAGGTGGAGAGATCAAAATGGCCTCCCTGGCAGTTTATGCTATTAGGAGCACACAAGCAGCTGTCAGTCACTTGCATATTATAAACTTATACTGCCAATGGGGTGATGTGACAAAATGCGGGTTAGCAGGTAGAAGTTGTTTTTAAAACCAGAAAAAGTGTGTGATAAATGAGCATATTCTACATATCAAATAACAATAGTACTTTCACTCCTTTATGTCTTCATCTGAGGCTGTGTTCGTATTTGCTCCACTTTAAGCAAATCCTGGTGCCTTTTTGGGGGGGAAATGCTCAATGTGCCAACAGCCATTATCTTTAGAAATCAAAAATTGCAAATGATAACAAGTTATTGCAGAATACACTTTTCTCTGATAATGGCCTGACAAGTCTTTTAGCATTAGTACATTAGTATTCACTCATTCTTTTGATAAGACGTGTTTCAGCAAGCTGACACCCAAATGAAACAAACAAATTATTTCAACTTAAATAGTGTCAATTTGTAGTTTGGACCTGTTTCAGTATATTTCATGTGAAAATAACATAATTCCTTAAAAATAATATGAATATTTGAAATGGTCCTGAAACCATTTACGATCAAAGTGTTTCATTACTTATGTAAAAGAATATACAGTACAGTCCCATCAAAGGACCAGTTGAAAGATGGCAAAAACACATTTTGCATGGTAGATCCTATAAAGGTTCCAAGAGAGTGAGACAAAAAGATTTAGTGAACCTTTTATTGAAAACAACAATTAAATTGAAATCGGCTGTTTTGCAGCTGATCAAAGGTTTAGGACCACATGCCTTTAAAAGGCCAAATCTGTGTAAGAAGAAATGTGGATTCAGTGTCATATTCTGCAGATATTCACACTGTCATGACGTCCTGATGGCAATGGCAGTAAAGCATTCTCGAACGTGGTCGGGTTGTTGAGCTGCATAACCAAAGCCTTCTGCAGTGCGCCATCGCTGCTGAGGTGGGACGCAGTAAGATAGTCAATTTGAACAAAAAGCTCAATAATCTCACCTGTACTGAGCCGGAGGATCTGATTGGCTGTCCGTCAAGACACCGGACGATAGGTTTACTCTCCCATTTCTTCTTGTTGCATATTGAAGTTCTGCTTGGAACCTTGTTATCATCCAACCATGCACAATGTGAATTTTTGCCATTTTTCAACTAGTCTCACACTTTTGATCAGTAATGCACTACTGGTGAAATATTTCTCAAATATAAGTAAAAGTTGCGTAATCAAATGTTTACTTAAGTGAAAGGACTGAAAGAGTAACACAGAAAATACTTCATGTATTCAAAGTAGAAAGTACAAATCAGTTTGAATAAGTGGAATGAACTGTGCCGCTTCAAAAACATGAAACCTGTACCCAAATTCACTACCTGTACGGCAACACAGAGGACAAGGTGAAGATGTACAGTCAATGGCACTGACAGTAACAAACAAAACAAAAGACCAGAATGATGTTTTTACTTTGGTGCATTTCATTATTATGTCATGTTAATCCAGATGTGTTTAATGACATTAGCTGCACTGAAACAGAGCAAATGATCCTGGTCTCTGTACTTCTCTTTGCTTTTTAGAGCACATTTAGACAAAGTCAGTGCTGTTAATAATGTTTTGCTTAATCCAAAAGCATCTCTTTTGCATGTGATTAGAGCTTGATTTTGGCTTCCCTGCAGTGGACGGCAATTGTTTTTTTACTCAGCGCTTGTAATGTAGTAAATGCTTTGGTGCCTTGTACTCTTTGGTTTTGATCACTTCCTGTTTGTACTGATTCAGGTTGGTGTATCTACTAAAAGGACGTCCAACCCCATCTGTGTTTGAAGTGAGGACAGGGAAAGTCACTGTACTTCCTCGTGGCGGAGAAGATGGCTTTGTAGACCGCGGTGATTTTGATCAGCGCAGACAGTGTTCTGGCTGCGGTTAAAAGGCTTTTGGAGAGGACTCCCGACTAGGCGTTTGTGGCAGTTTTCAAACCACAATAGGATTTTTCAACTTACTGAGAATTTTGCATGTGCAGCCAAGGCACTATGATGGTGACACAAAACCAGTTTGACCAAGAGATTTTCACCGCATTCAGGGTGGGAAATACTGAAACTCCATGACATGCATTGCCTTAGTGCACAATACCTTTACTTTTTATCATATGGGTCTGAAAGCATAGCGATTTGCATAATTTATTACTGATTCTATATTACAAAGTCTTCACTGTGCGTAAGCTGTGTGCTGCTATTGCCGACCACATTTGCTTGTTGTGTCAGAACGTATTGATGAGTTATGAATAAATCCTATTTTCTCTGGTATTAGACGAGAAATAAGGTTTTTGGGCCAACTCTCGAGAGAAACACAACTCATTTTAAATTTTAATTTGGGATAAATAGACCGCAACTTGAATGAGGTAGTAGAGCTAAACTTGGAAAAGTCGTATGGCGAACAGAAATAGTCTCGTCATAAGCAAGCTAGCTGTGCAGACTTGCCGAGATACTGTTCTACGCGGTGGATTTTATATTGTTAACATCAGAAAGGAGCATATTTACATATAATGATATTCATGCTGGTGTAACAGCCGCTGCAAGGTATTGTGCGCGTTGTTCCCTGCCACGAAATTGCATTAGCCAAAATCTCCTTTCCCTTATGACTTCCATCCACAACAACAAAGAAGTCTGGAACCTCCTCAACACAAAAATCAACTTTCATTCTTCTATTGGTACAAACACAAAATGATGTGGCGAGACACACCACTCAAACGTTAAAGTGATAGTCTGTAAGTTTCAATGTTTGACAAGGTTAGTAGTGTATAGACCCCCTGGGCCAGCAATTTGACGTCACATAAGTAATATTAAATAAGAAATGTTTATCCTAAAGTCCCTCCCTTTGCTCAGAATCCCCGGTGCCATTACTTTGCACCGGGGATTCTAAATCTCTTTATCTCTCCCCTCATTTTGCAAACATGGGGTGGCTTTCAGGTGCAATCTGAAGGGGAGTGGCTGGGACATGATTGTTTACTTTTGAAATCTGTTTCTCTGTCCTCATTGTACACTCGTACAGATCACTTTAATGCCAAAAACAGCAATTACTCTTAGTTACTCAGGGCATTAGTGCTGTGTGCCTTTAACAGGGTCAGACTGAGGACCTCTGTCTGTCTGTCTGTCTGTCTGTCTGTCTGTCAGTCTATCTGCGTTTTGTATTGTATCTATCCTTTGCATTGATAAACAATAAGAGATACACCAGGAATACAAACCATTGTAATGAACGAACATGCTAAAGCTTATGATGACTGCTAGTTGGGGAGAGAGAGAGAAACAAAATCCCAAACTAACAGCAACCTTTGATATATGTAGTAAGTAAGTTCTAAAGTCAGTTTTTTCGGCTGTGTGTGTTTATTCCTTACTCTTGGACTGAGCCCCGAGCACAGTCCTGGGAGACTGTTTTCACTGGAGCTGTTGTTTTTCTGCCCTCTTGATAACACCTGCGCTTTATATTGACACTATTGTGTTTTTGTGTGTGTGTGTGCAACTCAAAGCTGATATTCTGCATTATGTGGAATTATGGTTACAACAAATGTTTCAGCTGTAACTTGATACAGTGCTGCAAGCCGTTACGCTTTATGAGCGGTAAGCACATGCAGTACAGCTTCTTTTTTTTTTTTACACAAGTAAGTATGTAAATGATATTTCGTGGTGGTGTGCAGTGGGCTGAAGATTTGGCCACTGTAGTTCCAAGGGTCCCTGGAGTTTTAGAGAGTTTAGAAAAGCAGCTTCTTGTTGGCTCCATCTGGCCTCATTTTTAAAACTAAGAAAAAAAAAACTCCTTGAATTCATATTAAAATTTAGAAGCACCATGGCTTCACCCAACAAACCAAAGGTCAGCCGTTTGATCCCAGCCCTGGCCGGTGTGTCGATGTGCAAGACAATTCATCTGTTTTGGCCCCAGTGTCTGTGTACGTTGATGTATGAATGAGGGTGTTCGACGTCAGTAGTTGGCTAGCATCCTTTAACTCCTAGGCAGTTACTGTAGTACATCCCTGGTACTTACAGAGATAATTACCAAGTACTTACCTAAACGTACCACTGTAAGTACCTAGGAGTTACGAGGTCGGCCCATTAGTCCGACGTCTCATTATTCTGAAAATCACCCATTGAGTAGGGGTGCCATTAGGGTTAGGGTTACGGTTATATTTTCAGAATAATAAGACGTCGGACTAATGGGTTGTCGGACCAATGGCATGGCACCGGAGTTACTAGGCCATACCACTGCAAGTACCTGGTAATTACCTCTGTAAGTACCAGGGATGTACCATAGTAACTACCTAGGAGTTACTGGGCTGTATTCTAAAGTATTACCCTTTTTTTGGTTCATAAAACAGTACCCAGAAATACCACACTCTATCCGACTTATTTAACAGGTTGTAAGGATGATAATAGGGTATAAACAATTATTATCACTTTTTTTTGTAATGAAGTCCATTTCTACACCATGCGACATTAAACATAATTAGCATAACAATTTAATCAAGCAATATTTCACACTATAATAAAGACATAGTGGGCCGTTGGGTGAGTGTAATGAGTAATCTGTCTCATTGCTTTATGTGTGCAGGGATCTTTTGTTTTCACCAGCAATAAATAAATAAATAAAACACCAAAATGACAAAGCTTCCGACATGAATCAAGTTGAAATATGGCCCACTTAAAAACACGCAGACCCTAATGCCCAAAGTGTTGTGACGGCGGAGGAGGTCTGAACTGCTGCACTGCCGTAATATGACCCACTGCTATTCTGACCCTGTCGTGTGGGAGGGGAAATGGAGAATATGAAGCCAATTTTCACAGTGGTACATACAGGCACAGTCATTCTCCAACCGTTTTACCACACATGTAAGCTTATCGACTATCAGGAAAACAGGTCTTATTATAGCCCTGGCAGACTCCGAAGCACGGCGCTAACGGTCTTGTCCCCCCCCTCCCCCAGGCACAGGAGCTAGTAATTGAAAATCAAATCCAGGGCTCTGCGTGCCAAAAGGTCATTAGCCTCATGTCCTCTTACATGCTCCGGCACACATATATTCGCTAATGTGCAATTTCATGTGGTGACAAAGACCCGTCTCCCTCATGGCTGGGGCTGATGGATTTGATGCCTCAAACATGGAGCCAATTTTGGTCCGTCCCTCGCGAGAGTGGAGACGTGGAGACTGGCAGACGGAGCAAGCGTCAGTCACTCCGCTTTAAAATGCCGCTGTGTCAGAATGTGAGGGACAAGTGTGGGAAGACGGTGAATTATCAATTAGCGTGGAGGAGCGTGCGACATGGGAGGGAGGAGGGAGGAGTGTAAATTTGGTATTCACAAAAGCAAGTAGGGAAGTTTGATATGAATAATCGGATAATATTTGTGGATGGCATCATAAACACACAACAATCTATGCTATACTTTGGTCCCAAATTCATACAATTTGCTTTAGGGTAACATGTACTGCATTGTATGTTTTCTAGAGCTGTGAGTAGTAAAAGCAAAGTAATAGAGTTAGTAGTTACTTTCATTTACCCACTGACTTGTTCAAAGTTGCTCATGCAGGTAAGACATTAACTCCATATAAACAAGTCCATCCACCAGTAGACTGAGCTTCTAATTGCTAATAGGCTAATAATAATAATAATGGGTCACACTTGTTTTGTGCTTCACAAACCTGTGTTATCATTCACACCATACTCCTATTTGGGATGCACCGATCAGATACTACTACAAATATCCGATACCAGTTGTGGCTCTCAACACCTTAAAAACATAACTTTTACCACCTAACTCTAAGTGAATATGGGCATGCTGCATATCATTGGAAGCTAAGAACCAGGAGAATTCAATCGCATAGTTAGTTTCAACCTCTGCAAACACAAAATGTTAGCATCAGTATGCTAAAGATAGCATGTTAACGAAAACTAATCAAGGCTGGGACAGAAACTAACATAGAAATACCTAGTAGCCTAATAAAACAAAATCGACCACTGCTGAAGCCAAGTGTTTGTATTTTAGTCTAACATATT
The DNA here is from genome assembly GCA_007210695.1 of Neogobius melanostomus. Lineage (NCBI taxonomy): Eukaryota > Metazoa > Chordata > Actinopteri > Gobiiformes > Gobiidae > Neogobius > Neogobius melanostomus. The sequence continues at coordinate 5,050,122 of VHKM01000006.1, read as the reverse complement.
TGTAATACCCCTCCAGGAACCGCCATCTTAACGTGGTGGAGGGATTTGAGCGCCCAAATGATCCTGGAGCTCTAGTGTCGGGGGCAAACAGGTCCTAGGTGACGGGTCAACAAAGAGCGGTTCAGAAGCCCCTTATGAGAGACCAACAGGCCCGGTTAATCATGAGGCCGTCCTTCTGTGGACCCACCACCTGCAGGAAGAGCCATAGGGGCTGGTGCAATGTGATTTGGGCAGCTCCAACGGCTACCCCCACGACCCGGCAATGGACAAGTGGAAGAAGGTGGATGGATGGATGGATGGATATTTGTAATAATCAGATCACTTCATGTGAGTTGTTTATATTAATGTAACCTAAACCTGTCATATACCCAAGGGTATTTAGTGTAGAAAGGTCCAGTGATCCTTGTTAAATCTTTATCCAAGAGTTTATCAATAGATATAATTGATCTGTAATATCATGACAATAAAATATGACTTTATTGATCTTAAAATGGAGAAAAGAGTCAATAAAATGTTTCACTCCATACCGATATCGGGTATCGGCAGATACTCAAAACCCAATATCGGTATGGGAAGTAAAAATTATTACTACTATTGTAGCCACAGCTGCACTGGGGTAGACTGACGGAAGTCTGTGCCATCGGCCCCTGTGACCACCACCAACCACTCACTCACACACTACATTTATTCTGGCCTATTGTACATGTTTTTAATGGTAGGGGAAACTGAAGTACTCGGAGAAAAGACATGGGGAGAACATGCAAACTCCACGCAGAAAGGCCCTTTAACTTTCATTTTATATGTTTCATAATGATAAAAAAACTTTAACTACTATAGAGACAAATATGTGAAACAACAACACTTTGTAGTTCTTTCTTCCATGTTGTGCTGGTACATACAGTAATGCGGCCTTAAAAATAACCCGTAGAAAAAGCAATTTACAGAGAAAAAAAAATGCACCAAACATAAAGTTGCGTGTAGACCATTCACGTCTGTATCCGTCCCGTGTGCTCCTCAGCTTTCATATTCCACGCAGAGAAGTGACAGCACAAACATACAACATTCTCAGGCAGACGGCACTTGAAGCAACTTGTTCTTTTTTTCTTCACTTCGGTGTAAGACACTCGGGATAAGTAAAGCTTCACAACAGCTCAGAGCATTTCTGTCACTCTGGTTAAGTGCGCTGCACCTCGGGTCTGTCCTGTTCTCCTTAAAGCAAACCATCATAGACAACAAGCATGCACTACAAGCGGAGATACCAACACCTAGGCAGGTCTTTGAGTCATGGCATTCATAAACATTTGGCTCAGAGGAAGCAAATACAAGATTCCTATTAGGCATAGCATTAAGACCATTGACATACATTGATATATATATAATGTTTTAATGTATGCACTATTATTTCCATTGTTATCATCCAAAATTATAGCAGAAATATATTGTGTAAAATCCAATTAATCAACTGTTACTATATCTTCAAAAGCTTTCAATGTTTTCACAGCAAATAAGTTGATTCTGTTATTTCTATACGCATGAACCCATTTATCTTCAATTAGAATACTGTCATCAACGAACATTGTTTAAACAGATAATCCCCCTTTGTATGACATACGCGCAACACTATATCTCCAGCCACAACCGGCCTCTCGGTGGCTGTGCACTTTGTTCGTCTCGCAGCATGTGCATTATTAGGCGAGCATGGATGAGAGAAGCGGGGGAAACAACAGACGTCAGTAACCAGGCCTAGTGCGTAACAGCTCAGTCTGGAGGCCCACATGGCACGGTAATGCAAACATGTGGAAAGCGCTGCAGGCACAGATACAGTATTCCCAAGATTGCCCACACTGCTCGTCAAGCGTTAGATACCGTGTGTTCTCGGAGCCAGTAGTGTGCATGCAGTTGTTTGTAAATGTCTTTTTTTTTAGGGGTAATGAGTTACTATTGAGTTCATTCTAAAGCGCGATAATCAGTGAACCAAACAACATATTTGTGATTGGAGGAGGAAGGAACCGGATCAATAGCCGTGTGTCAGTTACTCAGACCTGGTTGTGGTGGATTATATGTTCATTTTTAAGAGTATTTCGACCACTTTCAAAATGCTTGTAAGCCAGCCTTAACAGTGACATAGCGAGGTGGCTACACTTGAAGAAAAGGTGTCCCTTTCCGATGACATGAAGTCAAAACTGTAAGCATTATATCTAAAATGGTCAGTTATGTCTTCAAACCATAAGCAAAGCATGAATATACACTTAAAATGGTGTAATTGGTTGTCTGTAACTTCCTGAATTAGTAATGCAATGTGCCTTTATTTACACTAATGCAGTTACTGCCTTTATTCAGGCATTAACTAGTCATTAATATATGGTCAAACTAACTATGGACACAATATTGCACGTATGCAGTAGCTTAGTTGGCTTGTAGTTAATTTGATAAAGTATATAAACATATTGGATGAATACTGATGAAGTATTACCAGTGTTTATTCATCAATTACTAGGGTGCAGTTCTTATAAAGTGTTCCAAGTCGCTCTAGAACAGTCTATTGTGACTTGGATCATAAAGTCACAGTCACTGGACAATCAAAAAAGCACACACGCTGTGAGTGTCATAGCGAGCTGTCCATGGTGCTGAACAGCCCTACCGCATTAACAGGACTGAATAATGAGCCCGTGTTCCACAAACGCCAGCTTTACGCCACTTTAGCATAAACAGGCACGCGCTCACCTTCCACCTCGTCTTCGGGTAGGTTGACCGGCGCGCTGTACGAGAGGATGTCGGGGATGGTGCACATCCCCGGTACATCAGCGTGGACGTAGGCCGATGCACTGGATGTATCGGCATTTTGGCTGCGACCTTTGACTGCCACCGGCGACCTCGTCATACAGAAGTGTCAGGTGAGAGGACTTCCCTCCACGCTCACGGCGCTAGGGATCCGAGAGGGCAGTCCATTGATGGGGGGGGGCTGAGGAGAAGTGTAACGGGGGAGGGGTGGATCCGCAGCACCCGAACACCCCCGTTAGGTCAACGATGAGGGAAAAAATCGGTATAAACTCTGAAGTATCCTACCTCATTGCGGTTTCATGCTTTTGAGACGGAGCGGTAAAAGTCACTGAAAACTACAGCCCGATAAAACGCGCATGACCACAGAGGAGCTCCACATCAAAGTCACCCAAATGGCAATCCTCAGTTTCTCCTTTTCCCCCCTCTGAGCCTTGTCTTCCGCTCTCTATTAGGGCATTCCCCCGTTCCCACTTGTTGGATGTGCGCTTAGCGGGCGCACTCGCTTCTTTCCATTCAGCGCCTTCGTGTAATCCTCCAAGACCCGCGCGCGAGGGGGGAGAGCCGCCGTGCCTCCTGTTGAAAGCGCGAAACAGGTCTGTCCTCCTCACAACTGCTTTGCTCGAGTGTTCGCGCGCACTGTCTCCCACCGTCGGCGGAGAGAGGGGCGTTTTGTGAACGGCGCCTCGCGTATTGAGTCAGTCCACTGTCTCCATCGTCACGCTCGCTCTACCATCAAAGCACGCGCCTCCTTCGTGCGCACACAATTAATGTCCACTATTTCCACCGAGTTCATGAGTGGCATGACTGATATGAAACACGATAATAATGCACATACAATAAACACCTTTCAAGTTATTGGCCACTATTAGTTTGACAGTGCTTTGTGTGCTATCAGTCAACAAGATGACTTCAGGGAGAATTATCAAAAGGAGAGTAATATCAAATTGAAGGACCACAAGAGCCGCCACATTTTAAAGAATCACAGAAGAGCATATGGGATAAACTATTCGTAAAATGATGCAAAACGAGAGTGGTCCTTTCACTTTGGCTACAAAAGACACACGACCAAGCACTGCCGCCCACTTCACTCATAAGTGGTTCCACGGATGACCACACTTCCTCCAAGTTTGGCTCTGACGCACCGCTTTCATTGTTCCAGAGCCAGACTGCGTCGTTATTAAGAAGTGGTGATATTAAACACGAAACAATAGGACATGTTTTATAGCGTGTGGGTGTGAGAGTCACAGGGAGAGAGAGAGAGAGAGAGAGAGAAAGAAAGGAAGAGGAAGCCGCGATGACTGTTCTATCAAGCGCTTCATCGTCTGCAGTTGTATGCTGTGCTGCGGCTCTGTCACTCTCATGGACACCCTTGGAAATAAGCTGGAGAGTTGTCACGGTCGGCTAGAGAAGAGTAGGCGGAGAAATGGCACTCACTCTTTTGGTGTGCGCTTTATACTGATATGTGTGTCCAAGATCTTTGTTTTATTTAAACTTGAATAGACCGCTCAGTTTGTCTTGCATGTCTCGGCGGCACGGCTGTGTTTTTATGTTCCGGGAAGAGCTGGGCAAAATGTGTGTAGAAATTGAATGTGAAGTTTGGTATGGATAAATGGCGTGCAAAGACGAGCTTCACCAGATATACTGTAAGCTGGTAAGCAAAGCGGTAGATTCTGTTTCATTTGACAGTGCCCATTTAGTTTGTAGGAATTCAGAGGAGTGGTAGTCTCACATGAAATTATGTCTGACTCATTCAAAGGACTCATTCATGTGAAAAAGTGTGCAGTTGTTTGCTCTTCCATTTTTCTTTTTTCTGCCATAATACGAGATCGACATTTCTTCACTTTTTTGTGTTCCCATTAAGACTTGAAATATATGGTAAACTTATATATATGTAGTGCTTTTCCACCTACATTAGGCACTCAAAGCGCTTTACAGCAAGGAACCGCTCACCCATTCATACACCAATGTACACAGACACTGGAGGCAAGGTGGGTGAAGTGTCTTGCCCAAGGACACAACGACAGCATGCACCTTCAGGAGGCGGGATTCAAACCCCCGACCTTCCGATCATGAGACGACCCGCTCTACCATCTGCGCACCGTTGCCCCAGGAGCCAAACAGAAATATGATTTCCATTTGGCTCCTGGGCTCCATTTTCATTGCCACAATGGAACTATCAGGCTCTTCAGTCTCTTACTTTTTTCCACTGTTAAGTACAATGTTTCAACCCACTGTGGGGCTGAAATATAATTCACAAATCATCTTGCTTCATCTCTCGTCAAAATTAGAGCTTAACACACTGCCTGACCACAAAAGAAAGTTGCCACACACAAAAAAGTATAATATATACTGTAGTTGGAGCACCTTTAGCTTAGATTACAGCACTACAGTATTCGCTTGTGGCATTGTTTCAATAATCTTTGGCAATGTCAAAAGATCCATTTCGATTGAGACCCAGAGCATTCTCCAGCACATCCTGAAGACTCTCTATGGGGTGAATATTTTGACTCTGTGAAGGCCAATCCATGTGTGAAAGGATGCCTCAAGCTCCCTGAATCACTCTTTCACAACGTGAGCCCGATGAATCCTGGCATTCTCATGGAATCGCCCTTCATCAAAAAATATGTGTAGAATTAAATTGTGTTTAGATGTAACAGTTTAATAGTCCTTCTCCCTCTCTGCACCTTCCACTCATTCCTTTTTCATTTGTCGCTGTGCGCGCAGGCACCAGAGAGCACTACCTGATGTAAAAGGTTTGGCAGTAAGTGAGCAAACATATTTACTTTGTTTTTATGAACGGGCTGTGTATGAAGTCTCCTCGCGCAGCACAGGGATCTTGGGTTGCACTGGCACACATTTCAATAGCTCTTCTTTCTCATTGTTCTCTTTAAATATGGGCCAGTTTTTTTGTCAGTGGTGCAAAAACTGCACAATGTCATTCGATCATAATGTGGTGCCCCTGGGCAAGGCCGGATGTATGCAGGGGCTTACAGGGGCTAAGCCCAGGGGCCCAGCAGGTTGAAGGCCCATGGGCATAAGGAGGAAAATGCATGCTTAGTTCGGGTTGTCAAACTAGTTCCCTCTCTCTTTGCAGACTCCCTCAAGTGTAAGGCTTTATCAGATGACTTTGTACCCAAGACTAAACCAGGTCTAAACCAGGGCTAAACCAAGACTATACCAGATCTAAACTAGTTCTAAACAAGGTCTGAGTCCAGTTGAAACTGGGAAAAAATATTACCTATTGGTCTGTTAAAATGCTGAGAATGCACCAAAATGCACCATTAAAATAAAAAAATGTCTGGGGGAGGACTCCCAGACCCACCTAGTGTCTCCCCACCAGTCTGGCAAGAGCAAAGGTTGTTTCCATGAGGACCCTGGACCTCACATTTTTTCTAATTTGTCATTTTTAAAACTAGTACTATGTCTAAGAAGTTACTTCTGCATGTTAAAAAAAAAATAAAAAATTCATTGTAGAGAGAGAGAAATCCGACAGACATACAGTATATGGGGGGCCCTGAAAAAACTTTAGCCTCGGGGCCCATTTTACTTAAATCCGGCCCTGCTCCTAGGAGCACTTTATGCCCAATGCACGTTATGAGCTTAAAGGAGGCGGCAGCATGGGCAGTGCCATCAGCAAAAAAGAAATCCATTGATGGAATGATCCGGTCATTCAGGATGTTCAGGTCATCAGCTGATCTCATTCTTTGGGGTCATATTGTTGCTGAACCAAGTGCGAGTATGTTTTGGTCAGGCAGCGTATATATATCCAGACTGGACTTTAGGAATTTGTTGTGTATCCAGATAATAATTGTATACAAAACAAAATTGTATAATATGCTTTCAAGTCAGCACATGTGACTCCTCAAATAACCTTCAAAACAACCCAAAGCAATGAGACTATGAGAGAAAAGCCACTCCATATTTCCCAGCCAGAGCCCGGACGTGATAAGAATCAGCTGGATGCATCTCCGTAAGCTATAATCTGTTGCAAACTCCAAATCCTTTCAACTTTTTCCAAATGTCTGTTTTACCCAATCTCGGAGTGGAAGCGGATCAGAACACGCCGTTTGCTGGCTGGGCTTTAAAGCTCCGCAGACCAGTGCGGCGCCCGGGTGTGGTGCCCGTGTGCGGCAGTGTCAAAAACTCTCACCAAAAGGCTCACCAACCAAAGTGCACCGCTAACCGCAACCTTGGGTGACATGTGGCACCTTTTATTCCCAGGAAACAGTTCGGGTAAACAGTGCTACAGGGGGAGAGTGTGAAGGTCAGAGCACTTTAAAAATGTGTACACTGCTAAGGGCCCAGTCAGAACATCCCCACGGCTCCTTTGTCGCCACAAATGTGTAATGATTACTCCCTGTGGGCTCCAGGCGCAGGTTCTACAGAGAGACGAGCAAACCGCTGCTGCTAGCGTTAGCGATGACACAGTTTGAGTAGTGGGGTTGAGTTCAAAGTGGTTCTGGGATTCAAACATTGACAGAAAACTGTGGATGTGGGTGCTGAATGTTGGATTAAGGGTTAGGGGTTAAACTCCTGGTGTGGTAAAAAAAAAAAAAAAAAAGACCAACTAAAACAAACAAAACAAATATTAACAATTCCATTTCAAAGAGTGTTTTTTCCCCTCTCATGAAAACACTTACATTCTGAGCACATTATCGCAGCAGGAGCCTGTTTGACTCAGACAAATAGTTGTGCAGCAGTAGTTTTTGTGCCAAATGGTTGCAGTCATTCGAGAGTCCAATATTTCTCTCATTAAAACTCCAGATACACTCATTCTGCATGCAGGCCCTGCAGCGCTCTGGCAGGCAAGCTTCCCTTCATCTGCTCCGCACTTCTGCAACATCCTAAATTACTCATATTCACCCAAGAGTCGCCAAGCCATGTCAAAGTTTGTTGATGTAAGTGTATTAGGCCGTGTAACGTCTTAATCTCAAGCACAGGTACATGACACACAGATTCACTTAGAAGATCAACATTCATTTTAATATCATTAGTTATACATATGACGCCTCTGTGAGTAATAGCTTTAATACTGACTGATTGTATCTACAAGAAGTACTAACGCTGTACTGTAGTTGGTGTATATTACTAGTACAATAGAGCTACTTTGCCCTCTCCAACCTTCCAAAGACATACATGGGTTAGGAGAACAACTTCTAGATAAAGTAGGTAAAAAGAAGGTTGAAACAGCAGTGATGTGAAGAAGCCGGCCATGACTATGTTGTAACCCAAGTCCTCAAAGACGTAAACATAAGACAAGTGTTATTTCTGTGCTCTCATTCTCTTGGTGCGTATTGGCTGAGATTGAGGAGGTAACGAGTCAGTCATGCCTGGTGGACGAAGCTGTTCTTCATTTGGCTGGACCAGGCCAGTCTCCTCCCTGAAAGCAGTACACTCACAAGGCTGTGTGGGGGCTGGGACTCTGGCTCTTCTCAGTTTGCGGAAAAAGTAGAGACCTTTTTTTTTTTTGTTAACAGTGATCAATTCACTGTGCACACCCAGGAACTTGGTGCTGGTCACCCTCTCCACAGCAGCACCGTTGATTGTCAGAGGAGATTGATGGATGTACGGTCTTTGAAAATCCACAACAATCTCTTTAGTCTTCTCCACAGTTCGAGAGAGATTGCTCTGTGTGCCCCACATGGCCAGGCTGCTCACCTCACTCTGGTAGTTTGTCTCCGTTGAAAAGACCAAAGAGGAGCAACATGTCCAGAGAGCCCTCTCAGACTGTGGCTGTCCTAACTGGTCTTTCACTAAAGCACAAAGGGCAAGAAGACCCAAAGAACAAGACAGAGAGGCTACAGAGCCCAGAGGAAAGGGAGTTGCAGTGCCGTATGTAGCCGGGGTTTCAGAGAAACTTCAGAGAATCTTTAGGCAGCACAGGATCCCAGTGTACCACAAACCTGTGAACACACTGAGACAAAAATTAGTTCATCCCAAAGACAAAACTCCGAGCCACAAACAAAGCAATTTGGTTTATTCTATTCGATGCAAAGAAGAAGAATGCAAAGAACATTATATTGGAGAAACCAAACAAGTTCTACAGAAGAGACTTTATCAACACCGAAGAGAAAGCACAAGCGGCCCCCAGTCGGCGGTGCACCTTCACCTTAAAGCCTCCAACCACTCCTTTGATGACGGGGAGGTAAAAATGTTAGCTAAAGAAGGACGTGGTTTGAAAGAGGAGGAAAGAAGCTATTTTTGTCAGGAAAGAAAACCCCTCCATGAACCGGAATGGTGGACTCAGATCTCTCATCACTATACTCAAATCTGCTTCGGGGAAAACAGACGGGGCACAGCCAGTCCAAGGAGACGATACCTCAGCCAACAAAAGAACAATAGGCAGGTAATTAGCAGTGATCAGCCATGAATAGGACAGATAATGGGCAGTGATCATCTATGAATAGGGCATAACCCACCGATACTGGGGTTTAACAGGTCGTTATATAAGCTCTACTTCAAAGGTTGTTTACCCACAGTTGAGAGTAGCTATGATTAGAGGGGAGGAGCCGGGCCAACCCCAACTCCTCCTCATGGTCTTTATCTACGCTGAGCGTGATTTTGTCCACTGACGAAGCCTTTTGGATGAGAGGCGAAACGTTTGGAGACTTCAACTACCGAGTACAGAAGATGACTCAAGTACCTTCTTTGAAGATTGACAACTCCTGTACGACTGAGAACTTGTTGTCTCTTTGTTTCCGTTGAGGATACCCACTACTGTTGTGTCATCCGCAAGAGGCTTGAGCTGTGATGGACAACTATGACTGAATAACTTAGGCCAGTGGTTTTTAGTACCACCTGATTAAATGTAGTATTTGACCTTCCTAGTCTACAGTAAACTGAATGTTGAAACGAAAAACACCTGCCAAAATGCATCACTAAATCACAAAGTAATATCTCTAAAAGAATACCACCTAATGAAGCTCAAGTACCACTAGTACATGTACAATAGGTCAGGATGAATGAGGGTGTTTTTCAAAGCTACTCTTAAATAAACAAGACATTGTGAACACCACTCTTCTATCAGTTATTTCTGACAGAGAATACACATGAAAGACGCTCAGTTTTCCAGCTACTGTAATCTGACCTTTTTCAAATAGCTAAAAATCTTGACCACTTTTTCTTTCAAATTGGAGAGAGCTCAGTCAGAGCCTTATTATGAGCACTCCCACAACTCCCTAGGGCTCAGGAGAGCTGAGAAACATCATGGTGAATATCGGTCTCGAGTGTGTACACCTCGGAGGCTCAGATCTTATTTTATATGTTATGTTGCAGACTTTGGCGTACAATTTGGAACCATAAGAAATAGAGACGTCCCGTTTTTTTGGTTTAGAATATGTTGTGTTTTCTGCATTGGCATCGGCCATTGAAAAACATGTATCGGTCAAAATGTATATATTACAGTGGGAGGAAAAAGTGAGCCACCTTAACGTGGTGGAGGGGTTTGAGCACTCGAATGATCCTGGGAGCTCTGTTGTCGGGGGCTTTGTGCCCCTGGTAGGGTCTCCCATGGCAAACAGGTCCTAGGTGACGGGTCAGACAAGGAGCGGTTCAGAGGCTCCTTGTGAGAGACCAACAGGCCCGGTTGGAATCGTGAGGCCGTCCTTCTGTGGACCCACCACCTGCAGGAGGAGCCGTAGGGGCTGGTGCAATGTGATTTGAGCAGCTCCAACGGCTGCCCCCACAACCCGGCAACGGACAAGTGGGAGAAGATGGATGGATGGGAAAAGTGAGAACACCGTTTGAAATTTCTCATATTTCTGCCTAAATTGCTCATAAAATGTGGTCTGATCTTTATTAAAATTACACAAATGAGTAAACCGTGTCTGCTTGAACTAATACCACCCAAACAATTACATTTTATCATATTTGTATTGGCCATAACATAAACATTCACTGGACAGCATGGAATAAGTGAGTACACCTCCTTGGCTGAGGATCCAATCTTGTGATTCAAAATCCAGACTATAGCGTAACATTTTGCGCTTAGTAGGAGCGCACTTTGTGATCTTGCTACTCGAGACTTAGCGCATTTAAGTGGGAAGTACGTGGGGTGAAGACACACTTTTTCCTCCAACCAGATCGACTCCGCAGCCAGGAAGGCTCGGGGGGGAGGGTTGTGGGGAGAACATGTACATTTGATTTTTTTGTTTTTTGCGTTTACAGCCAAGCGAGGGCCGATCCACACCACTGCGGACGGCTGTAGTTCTTTCTCTCGAGAGAGACATGAACATTGTTTAGCTCACGATGGGTTAATAACGTTTTTAGTTTTACCTGTGAGAGCCTGCGTACATTGGTGTATGAATGGGTGAGAGGTTCCTTGCTGTAAAGCACTTTGAGTGCCTAATGTAGGTGGAAAAGCGCTATATAAGTTGAGACCATTTACCATAATTTGGGAGGAACACACAACATCATGTGAGGAAAAATGGAACAGCACACCAACATCAAAACCTTATCCCCACTGAGAAGTATGGTGCCAGAGCATCATGGTGTGGGGCTGCTTTGTTGCCTCAGGGCTTGGACAACCTGCTATCATCAATGGTAAAATGTATTCACAAGTTCACAAGACATTTTTGCAGAAAAGCTTGAGGCCATCTGTCCAACAGTTGAAGCTCAAAAGAGGATGACAAGACAATGACCCAACGCACAAAAGCAAATCCACTTCAAAATGGTTTCAGAACAATAAAATATGTGTTCTGGAATGGACCAGTCAAATTCCTGACCTACAGTAAACTGTAAACCCGATTGAGTTGCTGTGGCATGGCCTCAAGAAAGCTATTCACACCAGACATCCCAGAAATCTTGTTGAACTGCAACAGTTTTGTAAAGAGGTTCAACCTGATCATTGTAAGCGTCTAATCTGCAACTACAGGAAACGTCTGGATGAAGTTATTGCTGCCAAATGAGGGTCAACCAGCTACTGAATCTAAGGGTGTAAAATATGATAACACGTAATTGTTAGGGTGGTATTAGTTTAAGCTGTTTATTCATTCTTGTCATTTTAATAAAGATCAGACGACATTTTATGAGCAATTTCGGCAGAAATGTAAGAAATTCCAAACAGTACTGACTTTTTCCTCCCACTGTATAACTCACTGAAAAGTACCAACCTCTATGACTTTAGTCTTGTCACATTCTGAGACTGGTGGAGAACACCTTGAAACGACTGCAACAAGAAGAAAGTGCTGAGTCGAGCTCAGAGCATCCGCCGCACCTGATTGAATTGTCTCAGATTAAAGGGAGCGCGAGACAGGATGCAATTTCATGTCACCAGTGTTTGAATGATAGATATGTATTCTTTTCTTTTTTTCTTAGGATTTGCCAACATTCAAACAGAAGACGAGAAAAAACCTCTGCAGTGTCATCTAAGTTCACCAGTAAAAAGAGTAAATGTCACATGATGCCAGCCCTTCGGTCCGGCCCATCTACCCCCCGGGGATAAAGACAGCATGTGGGTTGTCCTTGGCCATCGAACACAGCACTGAAACGTATTGAAGTGAATAATGGCTTCTTCTGAGAGCCCATTCAGCTGCTGCTGGATTACACAGGCGAGGGGCAGATTGTGTGTGGTTTTTTTGGAGAGAAACAAAGATAGATGTGGTCATTTCAAAGCACTGTGCACCCAGGTGATCTCCATAGTCTAAGAGATGTTTTATATTTCTACGAAATCTCTAAAATATTTATCGCACTCCTTCATCGAACTGCTGATGTCTGTATCTGCCAGGATCGAAGCGTCATAGTTACATTGTAATTCCTAATTTCCAAAAACACGTGTGAGGTCACTTTGCCTGTTTTATTTCAGTATCCACGTTTGATTTGATTTATAGCTTGTCTTGTAAAGCTCTTAAGCGCCTTTTACTCGTCGATATTCAAATAATACAGTGAAGGCTACATGCAATTTGCACAAGGGTATTAACATATTATATCTTATAGTATTATACAACAATGTGCACGCTGACTGAAGTCTTACATCACTTCTTTTTTTTTTTTTCTTCCAAATATCGCCTCAACACTGGCCCATTTCAGACTCCACGGGGGGCACTGCTCAGAGCACATTTCTGCAGTAAACAGATGACCTGCTGCTGCCATTCTTCTGAGTCAGACGAGCAGAGCTGGAGTCTATGAAGGAGAAATACATTACATAGAGGCTGCTTGTGAAGGGGGCAGAGGATCAGCATAAGCCGCACTGCAGGCCTAAACACAAACTCTGACTTGTTTGGCTTGTGCTTATCTTCGCGATATGCCCTTCACTCTTCCTTCCTCCTTTCCCTGCCTCGCTGGGCAGCCTCAAGCTTGACCCTACTGATGGCTTACAGAGGATGTCAGCGCCTGTTTGAAGTGCTGCGGAGCTATTTGGGGTGTTTCCATTGGGAGAATGTGAAGGGGGGAGGTTTGGAACAATGGAAAGCTTCTTTTTGGGGAGGATAAATAACTACAGCTACCCCTGGTGGAAGAGAATGAGTCTGTATCCTCCCTGTTGGACAACATGCTCTTATCTGCCAAAAATGAGTTAACAGGAATCATACCTTCAAACTGTGGTCAAACGGCCTTTACCATGGCATCAGCTTTGGTGTTTTTGTTTCTTTTTCCATTTTTTTAAAACAAATGAAACAAATGTCTTGCTGTAGGATGGGAGGACTCCTCCCCTTTTACATACCGTATCAGTCCCAAACATAATATGGCTTAAAAATGTTCAGATGCCAACGTTTTCAGCTAAGATATCACTGGCAGAACTGAAATCATTGATTGTGCTATTGCAAACCGGCCAGCCCAAAGGATAGAAGCTGGCTGTGGGGAGGTGATGGAGATTATTTGCTCCAAAAATGTTAAGAGTAAATGAGGCAGAATTAATCTGTGGAGTTAGCTCAGCGCCTGCCGAGCATCAGCCAGAGCCGCTCATTAAAACTCCCTATGTTTCTGGCTATCCCCCTAGTCATCCTATGAAACATTATGCTGCATTTATACTACATCAATCACATTCTTCATTATTCTGTTTCCCATTAGCAATGAGCCCGCCCCTTGTACTGGAACCAACTGGACTCAGAAAGAAAGCCCAACTTGTAGACTAACTTTGAGTTTCCCCCAACCACTAAAAACATGTTCAATAGATTCCCCTCTGGACTCCAGGACTCCCCTGAAAAAGAGATCCCTGGTTAAATAAAGGTCAAATACTTTTTATTAATTAATGGTTTATTTTTTTTATTTTTTTAGATGTCCTGTGTGCCGAATCTACCCATTACATGCAGAAAGTCTCTAGCAGTCACTACACAGCAACATAGGGTACTCCGGTTTCCCCTACAATCCGGTGTGGCTTGTTTACATGCATGAGACCCATGTATGTTCATTAACATGCACTGTCCCAACCAAATAAACCAATAAATAAATAAATAAATAAAAATAAATAAAACTTGTTGCTATTAGCTGTGCTGCTACTTCGTCATTTCAATGTGCTGCCAAAAGAGGGTGACAGCAGGTTTCTCACTGTAAACACAGGCAAAACTCCAAACCTGATTTCCTTTCTAGTAGTGGATTCTAATTAGTTTTGTCCTTCAGTATATTGTAAAAGCAGACATTGTGAGAAATCCTCTTTTGATCATGAACTACTGTAGCAGGCTATGGCAGTATGGCAGTATTGCTCTCTGAAAGTTGTGAAACATGCTTATGAACTCATCCCTGTGAAGAATTAGGAGAATTTGTTAGAAATGCATTAGGGAACTTAAGAATGAGTTTGAATCACAGCCAACAATTGTATGCCATGTGTGCGTATTTGTATGCAAAAGCAATCTGGCATAGGGCAATTAAGTAAAAATGATCAAAGCAAAAGTGTCCAAACATACTGTATTTGAAAATGCCTGAATAAAAGATGAAAACAAAGCCCAAGTTCATTTGGATAACAGTAAAGTATCTCCGTCAAGGTCCACCACCATTCATTCACGCGCACATATTATTCACCCCAGTAAGGTAAGGGAAACTGGAGTACCTGGAGGAGCGCTCATCCTGCCGGTTTGAGCACCATTTTTATTTGCAACTGTGCACAGAAAATCCACTCCGTTATTATTTTACCTGTAGCTGCCGGTTTGAGGCATATCAGATGAGCACATAAGCACCCAAAACGCTCTGCCTGCTGCATGTCAATTCCATCTGCCCCACATCAAAGTGTGAGAGGAAACGGCAAGAGCAGGCGTCGTGTTTACCTCTGGAGTGAGCTGCCAAATGTTTACACACTTTTTTTTTTTTTTTTATGCATCACAAACGCCTCGGTCTCGCTTTCCCTCGCATGACCCAGAAATAAAAGGCAGCAGCGGCAGCCCGAAGGTATTTCTCGTTTTTTTGATACGGGCAAATAAAGTTAAACAAAACTCCAAGTTCAGTGAAGAGGTAAAGGTGTGATAAGATAACAGTCACAAGTGGAATTGTTTGTATATTTTTCCTGTCGGTGAAAGAATTGTACATGTGAGTGGTTTTTCGTCTCGTATTCACATGCATGTGCAAGAAATATTGACATAAGATTTCCTACTAGTTCTCGTGTTATTTTTGAAACCCTTCGGGACACTTCTGAAGACCCACACATGATACTTTCCCGAACTTTTTCTTTGTATTCTCCCCGCAGTGTTGCAAGGATCAGTCGACTATTGAATCACCTCCTCTATATGGAAATAGCGAGAAAATGTGAATGGTGTCCCTGGTTCAAATCAATTATTTACAGTCATCTCGAGGGATGCCGTGGCCGTGGATGTTTTCATAAGTTAACTCGGAAGCATGAAAAGAGGGGAGGCTCAGATTAGGACCTTTATCACAGAGGGGAGAGAGGGAGGAGAGGGTGAGGTGGGAGGGAACCTGGGAGAAAATGGGCTTCCCTGTCATGACTTGCCGCCGTTGATAGAGGAAAGTTGCACGCTCTCGGCGGAGCCTTAAACTTCGACTTCCTGCTGTGAACAAGCGCTGAATGTTTCATAAAGAACGGGTTTCCCATCCTCCACATTGTCAGAGGTTATGGAAATAGAGAACATGCGTGCAATAATGAAGTCTGATCCATCGTAACATAGGGCTGTGTTGCTGACTGAAACTGTACCTGAAGGGATTGACTTGGTTAGTCATGAAACTCAAAATGTCAACTTTTTGAGCCAGGTATTGATCGAAATGACTACACTGGAACCTCCGCAATGATTTCAAATAAGGAGTGAAGGCTGTTGGTAAATTATATGTGCACAGTGATAATCCATGCACAAGAGGGTCTTATATTTAGGTCTGTCTTCTTTGTTTGACTATTTTCTAAGTTGTGTTTACATGCAAACACAGCAGTAATCTATATGTTTAAAGCATTTCCAGGACTCTCATTTAACCTTACTGAATAGTTTGTAAAGAAAAGCTAACTGGTTAGCTGGTTAGTGGTTAAGGCCAAAGAGAAAGAGCCTTCCCTTGCAAATGGAGTTTTCTGAATAGTTTTTTGTTGTATGTGTACATCATGAGGTAAATTAATTCATGAGTTTTTATTTTCAGTCTAGACTTTTCTACTTTTCTCTGAGATATGATTTCTACATGTTCTGAGTAGGTGGGTTTCTTCCTCTCTCTGTTTTTTCCCGTGAACTTTCAAAGTCCAAATCCTCAAACTACTGACCAAGATCCTCGTTGAGCTACAGTCAGTGGTGTAGCTTCCATCCTGTTATTAAGGTAACATGGTCAAATAAAGAAAACAGAAGGGAAGATAAAATGTGATCAAAAGACTGAAAATAAAACTGTTAGGTGGTTATTTATTAAGGGTTTGCTCATGTGCAAAACGAGTAGCATGTGCAAAATTGTGCCTGCAGCAAAGTCATTTGCGCCTATTTTACTCACACAGCATTCTCTCATAGGCTACATATCAGATTTAGAGCCCTAATGCTATAATACACACCGTTTCAAATAGTAAATTAGGGGCAACATGCCCTCAAACAGCTATCCTCTATTTACCAGCTAATGACATCTTTTGCTGCAGTTGTCTTGTAAAGTGTTTTGCTATGGATTGGTTTTCTCTGATGAATGAGACCAGGCTTATTTTAGTCTGCATCAATATCTGTGAACTACATGGTGTATGGTACAATAGCACAGTCCCTGTGGTGGCTCACATAGATGCTGCCCGCACCCCAAGTTTGTGCTGTATATTTGAGTTAACTATGACATTCATGCGATTAATTGTGATTAAATATTTTAATTGTTGGGCAGCACTTTATAAAATATATATATATATTAGGGCCGGGACTCGATTAAAAAATTAATCTAATTAATTAGAGGCTTTGTAATTAATTAATCGAAATTAATCGCATATAAATATTTGACCTGAGAACAGAAGTAAGTTTTTTCATAAGGATTTTTAGTATACCATTGAATAATGACTGAATACATAAGCTTAAGCAACAAAATATTGTTTATTTTTGTTCAACCAAGTCCAACAGACCAGTGCAATATTGCCATTAATTGTGCGTCTGCAGGAAAAAAGGAAACTGAAGTGTGGAAAGCAAAGTGTGATTAATTTCGATTAATATTTTTAATCGCACTAAACCTCATGTAATTAATTAATCGCAATTAATTGAAAAAGTCCCGTCCCTATATGCGTTCCTGATTCTAGGCCTAATAAATTGCATTTGATATGTTTTTTTTTGTTCGTTTTTTTCTGTATTCTTTATTGTATACACCAGACCACACCATAGTTACCATAACATTTTTGGCCACAAATTGCTCAGCTGCCAATTTAAACCTGTGACACTAACACAGTCAGAGTTAGCATTATGAAAGACGTTTACAAAAGTGAGGGGCAGAAAAATCCAGACTCACCGCTCTACCAGCGAGTGAGTCTGGTCACCGCTGCGTCGATTCCATTTCCCATAGTGGTACTTACTCATGCAAACAGGAAGCGGAGTAAACCAATCAGCAAAGGCGGGCGTCTGCCGTTGATGCAGCGTTATTAGCGGTTTTGCGTTAATATTTGCGCAGGATTATGAATCACAAAACTCACCTACAGTCGATGTGTTTTTGGTCATTTACCGCCGATTGGAGACGCGCTCTTTCTCTCTCTCTCTCGTGCACCGGTCGTAGATTGTTATTGAGGAACTTCCGCGTCCCGTGAGTGACACTGCTCGTGAACAACACGTGGCACAAATAAACGAATCTGATTGCACGGGAACAATTTGATTTTGCGGATACCGCCAACGGGGGCGGGGTCCAGACTGATTCCCTGATGTATAAATGTCTCACCAGGCTAGTGCATAGCAGGGTTTACTACTGACACCTACAGACAAAAAGAATTCCTAGAGAATAGCTGAAAGCAGAGTGGAATTGTAGAATTTAGTGTCCCTGTTATGAACTAAATCTTTTGTGTTTGCTACTTTGCTCCCCAGGTTAATGTGTAAAATAGCTTTGCAACCAATGCTTCTCTTTTCTAATATTTACCTTCATGCAATTTGGTTTGTTGTTTGTTGAAATTGATTTTTGCACTTGCTAGCCTTCAGTTAGTCTTGTTGAATACACTCAACCCACTGTGCAACCATAAAGTTCAAATTGTGCAAATTGTGCCTTACCAAGGGAAGTTTTCCTCACTTGTGTTGGCACTCCTCTTGTAGCTTGAGCGCACTCTGATTCGATAACACATTTCTATTCTGCTTGCATCTCCCTGAATCGGTTTATTTACTGTACAAGTCAGCAGTTAATCATCGCAGTCAATGCAATCTGACACGTCCACACCTTCACCGCAGTTTAGGGCTGTTGGTATTTCTCTGTTTTATCACATCGGGCGCACTCCTGAATACCAAGTGTAACAATGCTGCAGCGCCTTACAATACATTTCAATACATCAATCCTGGGCAGTAGTGCAACCGCTGACAGGTGAAGTGCCTGTTGGTGGGTGTTCAACACATGCAGCAAAACATTTTGTCTATAAACGGAGCATCTCCTAAGGGATGCTCTTGTCAGGCTTTGCTTTCTCCATTGGCTTGTATAGCCAGGAGCCTATAGTGGACCAAGGAAACAACAATGATGGAGGTGTAGCAAGTCACGGGAACAAACACAAACCAGAGCTCAACTTCCAACAAGCAGGCAAGAAATGTAGCAATGTTTGTAATAAATGTGTTGCATGAATTTTTTTTCTCTAATATATATCGAATGGTAAGCCTAAAATCCATTGCTAGGTTGCTGTGGAAACCTATGTGCAGGTAACGTGGAAGTAACATATCAAGGTCAAGGTCAAGTTTATTTATAAAGCACATTTACAAAACAGTCATCACTGCCCCAAAGTGCTGTACAGATACACAGTACAATAATACAAAACTACAAAAATAAAAAAAACACAACAATGTAACACGATAAGAAAGTAAAAATGTAAACTTTAAAAATATGAAAAATGCTCATCTCATCTTGTGTTAAAAGCCTGCGCAAAAAGATAAGTCTTTAACAGAGTTTTGAAGCTCTCAACTGATGTAGCCCGTCTAATATTCACAGGGAGGGAGTTCCACAGTTTAGGGCCTAACATATGATCCATTAGAGCTCGCGTTTGCTGTTTTACTCGAGCAGTAGTTTTGTTCTTTTGAAAAATGGCAATTGTTAATCCGTCAAAAGTTATAATACCATGAGTTTGCCCTACACTGCTTCTGCAATTTGTCAGAAGCAGTGTGTGGTTAGTAATAGGATTAGAGATTTGAATAGCATTACATCCCATTACATGAACTGCTGTATTTCAAACTGCGGCAAATATTAAATGTGGTGTTAAAGGCCCTATGCCTGATTTTTGGATTACAAATAATGAAAGAGGAAGCCACAAAATTAAAAAGTTAGCTGTGGTTCAAACTCCTTCCTAACTTTTCTAACATATTTGTGGCATACCAGTTCTTCATAGGGATAAGTTTATCATTACATTTCACAACTTGCAGGGTCACGTTTTAGGGTCTTTTTCACAGAAATGCTACAAAACTATCCAGCAAGTTCATGAAATTGTTCTAAATCTAATTTATATGTAGAGGCACAATGTTATTTCCAGCAAATGTCAGAATTTTACATACTAGAGGAGGACAAAGCTAATTTTGTTCCATTATTAGAACAAAAATCATGTATAGCACCTTTAAAGAGGGGGTATTATGCTTTTTTCAATCACATAGCACCAGTCTATAGCATACTACAATGATGACGTAACCTTCTGTTGGTCTGTATATGCAGTAAATTAAAATAACTGCCTTGAATAAAATTGCTCTCTCAAAATGGCTGTACTGAATGTCTTGAAATAGGCCTCTGTCTCTTTAAGAAGCTTTCCGACACGCCCCCTTCAGCACACTGCTGTGGCATCTAAACAACACTACTGTGCGGGGAGGGGGCTCTGCTGAGCTGAGGAGCAGTGGTTGGTGGCTTGGCTGGTGACAAAAGGTCCAGAGGCGTCTCTAGGAGGTGGGGGCGTTCCTAGGAGGACTGAGGCATAGCTACACCTAAAATGGCTGCCGTCTAAGTTTTTACTGATTACTCAAAAATATGTGAATGAGCCAAGGCAACACTCCAGGCATGTGTTTAATGAGGGAATGACATAATAACATGATATAAGCTTGAAAAAGTCGATTTTACATAATATCCCCCCTTTAAGCATTTGAAAACACAGTTTGCATGAGACATGTTAGTCATATTAGCAGTTTCATATTGTTGAAATTTCCATGTGCAGAAACCACTAGCATGAGTAATTACCAGCTTTTATGAGCGCATCGTCACCACAGTTCAGTGCCAGAGCGCGACAGCGTTGGGGATCATTGTGCATTCTTTGTTCAACATTAGCATTCAGCCCTGCTCACCACTCCTCATCACCATACAGATTTTAAATGGGAAAATGACATTTTCTTGTCATTTCCTTCCAAATGACTCATGGAAAGATGCACGTGCCTTGTTTTAAACAAGAGCAATCTGAAAAGTCTTCTTCTTTGGAAGCTTGTTTCTACTCATCACTAACAGAAAAGTACATTTTTGAATAATGATTTATCAATGCACTTCTGTGTAAACCTGCTAAGTGCATTCAGAAATTGTGATTTAAAGTGCCTCTCGAAAGTACTAATACACCTTGAACTTTTGCACATTTTCTCATGTTTACAACCATAAACACAAAGATTTTATTTTGAATTCTTTACTGAAGGTTCACACACAAGTAACAGACAACTGTGAAGTGAAAGTAAAATGATACATGATTCTGTTATTTTTCAAAAAATAGAAAAGTGAAAAGTGGGGCGTGCATAAGTATTCATACAGCATTTTCTGAGTGCATTAAATTGCCTTTATAACATTCCTAATGACTGCAGAATGTTCACACCTTGCCCTAACCATTAAATAGAGGCCACCTGTACGTAATCTACTCTCAGTATAATTCCAGCTGTTCTGTGAGGGCCTCAGAGCTATGGTCGGAGTGTATTGGTCACTAAACAACATCATGAAGGCCAGGAGCACACCAGAGAGGTCAGGGATAAAGCTGTGGAGAAGTTTAAAGCAGCGTTAAGTTATACAAAGATTTCCCAAGATTGAACATCTCACAGAGCACTGTTCAATCCATCAGTCGGAAATGGAAAGAGTATAGCACCACTGCGAACTTACCAAGACACGGGCGTCCACCTAAACTAACAGACCGAACAAGGAGAGCACTGGTCAGAAATGCAACCATACTCTACACAAATCTGGCCTTCATGGACGAGTGGCAAGAAGAAAGCCATTATTGAAAGGAGGCCATAAGAAATCCCATTTGAAGTTTGCTAGAAGTCATATGGAGGACACAGCTACCATGTGGAAGAAGGTGCTTTGGTCAGATGAGACAACAATTTTACTTTTTGGCCCAAATGCAAAACATCATGTATGGCACAAACCTAACACTGCTCATCGTCATGAGTGCACCATCCCCAGTGTCAAATATGGTGGGGGAGCATCATGCTATGGGACTGCTTTTCCTCAGCAGGGACTGGGAAGATTGTAAGAATAGTTGGGAAGATGGATGGAGCCAAATACAGAGACATTTTGGAGGAAAACCTGCTGGAGTCAGCAAGAGAATTGAGGCTGGGGCGGAGATTCACCTTCCAGCAGGACAATGACCCTAAACACAAAGCTAAATCTAAATGGAATGGTTTAAAAAAATATATATATTAATGTGTTAGAAAGGCCCAGTCAAAGTCCTGACCTAAATCCTATTGAAAATCTGTGGAAAGACCTGAAAACTGCTGTTCACAAACGCTCTCCTTCTAATTTGACAGAGCTTGAGTTGTTTTGTAAAGAGGAATGGGCTAAAATGTCAGTCTCTAGATGTGCAAATCTTGTAGAGTCATACCCCAGAAGACTTGCTGCTGTTATTGCAGCAAAAGGGGGTTCCACAAAGTATTAATTCATGCTGTATGAATACTTTTGCACGGCCCACTTTTCGGTTTTCTATTTTTTGAAAAATAACAGAATCATGTATCATTTTGTGTGTAACTGCTCATCTGACTGCTTGTGTTGTATTCTTTATGGGTGAAATGTTACGCGCTATGACCTTTATATCAATGAATAACAGGATTATTATATAGTCAACTTAATATTTTTATTTCATTTCTATTCCAACACAATATCTTTATTTCCCTAGACCTATAAGTATACCAAGCATATAATTCCTTATAATAGTGTGTTTAATATAATGACTAATCATTTTGAGAATTCCCTTGCTGGGTTCTATTTCTAGCCACATTAATTAGTTTTGTTCATCTAAAAGGCTCAGTGTCAGCTGAAAAAAAAATGAAAAAAAGTACTTTCGCCTGTCTACTTTTTTCCATAGGCTACACCACTTAGGAGCACCCAGGGGAGAGTCGCCACTAGGCAAACTGCTGCAGATTTGTAAGTAAGTGCCATTATTCCCTGTTGTGAAGTAAGACCAAGCACTTCATGACCGTCAATCTGGTCTGAAACATGGGCCAAGAAGACTGCATGTACCATGGTTCCATTCCAAAGTAATGGCACAAAGAAAAGCCTGGACGATGGCTGCACTCCCTCTCTGTTGTGGAGGAAGTGTGATGTAACCGACACGCAAAAAACAAAACAAAAAACAATGCATCAAGTGTGAAACTGTCCTATGGAGTGTGCACTGTTTACCTGACAGCAGTGACGAAAGATTAGGAATGTCAATTTGGCTCTGGAGACATGGGCATTTGCAACACTCATTACGACACAAACAAAATCAATAACGTAGCAAATGGATGCCATGTAAAAAAGTTCTAATATTCATGTGATAAAAGATACTCCTTATTTTGTGTTAGGTTTTAACAATTCTCATCAAACTTGTTCTAATCAAGTCTGACGAAAGCTATTATTATTTTTTGCTTCAATTAGAACTGTGTTGTTTTCCACCAAGCTGCATGTGCCACTCTTGTGCTTCTGCTGGTGGTTTTTATATCTAAAATTAATTTCCACCGTACTAAAGTGACAGTGCAAGTTTTAGTCTATGTTTTTTTTATATTTAAGCTCCGCGTGCACATAAACACAGTGCACATGTATCATCATCACTTACTGCTAAAATGTCGGCTGTAGGCGAAGTAACATCCTCCAAAAACACATGAAATGACAAAATGACTTTGTAAAGGTTTCTTCTGCAATGACCATGTTGCTGTTATAGATCCAGTGCACTGCGCAATGTCAGAG
Source organism: Neogobius melanostomus (assembly GCA_007210695.1). NCBI lineage: Eukaryota > Metazoa > Chordata > Actinopteri > Gobiiformes > Gobiidae > Neogobius > Neogobius melanostomus. The sequence continues at coordinate 5,026,695 of VHKM01000006.1, read as the reverse complement.
GGGCAGACAAGAAGAAGAAGGAGAAGAAGAACTTCATTTATATAGTGCCTTTCACAGACATAGTCACAAAGCGCTTTACATGAGACAATTACACATTCACTCCACACTCAGTGGTGTTCAGTTCCGCCTGGGGGGAGACTGACTGCAATGCTGTCGCGACTGCACACATCTGACCACCACTATGCATATGCACACACACACACACACACACACACACACACACGCATCCTTGTAACTCTATCTTAGTGAGGACACTCATAGACATAATGTATTACCCAGACCCTAACCCTGAACCCTAAGCCCCTAACCCTAACCTTAATCCTAACCCTAACCCTAATCTAAACCCAATTCTAACCCTAACCCTAAAACCACATCTTGACCTTCAAACAGTAATTCAAATAAGTGAGGACCACCCAAAATGTCCTCACTTTCCAAAAATGTCCTCACTCTGTTGGTTAAAAACTCAAACTGGTCCTCACAATGTCCTAATTACAGGAACACACACACACACACACGCTCGCACATTAGAAAACAATGTCAATTTTGTGTGTGAAATTATAAATACTGCCTAATACTGACCAATTTGGATATTTAATTTAAAAACTAACTACGCTATATCGCACTTGCACCGTGATGCACCGAACTGTGGGTGCTGCACCATGAACCAAACCGAACTGTGAGACAGCTGAACCAATACACCCCAACCACACTAACACAAAACATTGTTGTAGTGTGCTTTTTTGTCTTTGCTGGTGTTGCCAGTGTAACTGACACAAAAGTAAATATAACTAAAAGTCACCAAAAAAAAAAAAAGAAAAAAGTACTGAGGTGTTGAAATTAGCTCAAAAGCACGAATAAGCCCAATTGTTGTTGTTGTTGTTGGTTTTTAATGCAGCTCATTATTTTTCACATCCTTTGGTGTGAAGCTGTAAGTGAGCATATGTCGTTTATTTTGGAGACCTGAGGGGATTGAATTAAATATCTACAAAACCATTTTTATTTTAATGGATCTATTTGACTCACAATTTGCATGATTGACCAGCAAAAAAATATTTTTTTTGTAATAATTTCTTACATCAGTACCTCCAGCTTGGTGTTCCTGATCAAGATCCAGGTTCCAGTGGTGGAGATGGGTCCCCGGGCGCTGCACTGCTCTTGACTTGTCGCCCTGAGGCACTGGTTGAATGGGTCAGATGCAGAAGACAAATTGCTCCACGGGGACATTGGCGTCGACAAATACAAAAGAAAAACAAAAATGATGCACAAGCCTTAATTTCAAAGTGAAAAAAGTGTGAAAATAATATTCAACGTGTGGCATTTGGCTTCCTGCACTACACTGTTCTGTTTTCCCCATTTTCATTTTGTTTTCTCTCCTCTGACATTCACTGTATGACTGTGTAGGGCACGTAATAAGAGACATGTGTTATTTAGTGTGGAACGGCACGGGCTTGTGAACTGTGAAAGAGGAGCGGTCACTTAAGCGCCCGCTCTGGAGTAACATGTGAACTCACTCAAGCAAAAACAGCACCCATCCTGCATAGCAATGAACTATGGTGGTGTAAAATGCACCAAAGATCATGCTTTATCAAGAGATCAGGCACTAACAGGTCACTGTTCACCTTTGTTGTTTTGATGCGTGTGATTGGAAAAGTTGAAGTATTATTGCATAGAAGAGTCAGGCATGTGTGCTCATCCCAGTGTTTCACTTCACTGTAAGAGCTGTCAGATGGGAAATGGACAGGCACAGAGTTATATATTTCAGCCTGTCAGGGGCTATCACAGCGCGCTGCCTCAGGGAGGATGAGGGGAGTGGGGGAAAAACATCTCTCTGTAGATGCTACGTTTAGCGCTATAAGATAGAAACCATTTGCTGGAGAAAGAAGTGTATTCAAGATTTATAACAATTATACTAATTCTGTAGCTTGACTAGGTCCTATTCTGTTTGTTTGTTTTTTTAAGTTATCAAAGATGCAACACTTTAGTTCAAGGGGCACGTCCTTTATGAACTTCAATACATTACAGTTTTTGCCCGTTGCTTGAACACTATAGACCCATGCTTAGACTAAAGTAACACAACTTGAAGCTTTTGTTATTACCTCAAACACATGTACCCCGACCTTAAACAAAAACGCTGCTTTGCACTCTAGTTGTAATTCTGCAACACACTTTCTCCTTTATGCAACACACTTGGCCCTGCATATTACACTCTATTTCATACATAAGACACTTCGTTCAAAATGAAATCTCAGGGTGCCATTTGGAAAACACATCGGGTAAATGCAACCACTCAAATACACACCTGAAGGCACTTACTTGCAAAACTGAACACCAAACAGCCAGCTACAAAAAGCCCTTTGCCAGCATGGATGGAGGGAGAGCGAGAGGCAGAGGTAGAGCAGGAGCAAGAGGAAGAGGAGGAGGAGGACAAGGTGAAGGTCGAAGAGGCCATGCACGGACCCCTATTTCTGATGATGTATAAGAGCAACTTTGGTGGACCATGAGAACACAATTTCCATGATTTTCTGTGGTTACAGTATAGTGTTTTTTCTATTACAGTATTTATTTATTTATTTATTTTATTTATCTGAATTCATGTTATTGCAATGTAGAGTGCTGAAATGTACAATACTGAGTGGGCTTTGCTTTTTTTGGTTGTTTGAAAATGTGCCTCCTGAAAATATGCCTTCTGAATAAACAGCGAAAAGTCAAAGACTGCAGTGTTTTATATAAAGTAGACAAGTGTGTTCCCCCTGATCTGAAAGTGTATGCATATGATGCAAGTATGTGTCATTTTGTCATCAGAGTTACATTTTGACAAAGGAATGTTAGGTTTTGATAGCAGAGTTTAGGTTTTGATAGTAGAGTTACAGTTTGACACAGATGTGAATGGTATATTTCCCAGTGTTGTGTCATGTTTACTGTAATTCAGCAGCACACACAGCACAACATGAAATACAACGTAAAGTAAAAGAGTGCACAAGTAACTCACAATGAACTAATGAGTTAGAGAGTTAGATTTTGCAGGTTTAAGCAAAGATCAGTACCTCCTGCACACAGAATTCATCGTGATCATGATTAATTACTCATGATCATGAATGAGTTGATTGCCTTTATTAACTGTGAATTCATGAGTATGTATTTATGAAAACTCATGGTTTACCCATATTATAAAAGCATTACCAATTCATTCATCTTGTATGAAATGTTCCAAAACATGTTTACTATTAATCAATTGGTAAAGCAGTAGAGTCTGTGTAGGATTTCCTTGGCTTGGCTCAACTTTTTCTTGCATTATTGTGTACCAGAGTAGATTGAATAAATATGTGTGTGGGTAATCAATAGTAGAGAAAGTAATACGTCAAAAATACACAAAAGTCCTTTATTGAGAGGGACACGCCAACGCGTTTCGACCACAAACTGGTCTTCTTCAGAGCAATGAGAAGTAATGTAAACACAGGTGTTATAAGTACCTGATTGGAGCATCACGTGATCAGTCACATGTGCTGACCACAAGAAAAAGAAAAAAAGAAAAGCAAAAGAATGTACAATACACACACACAGGAGATGTGGCACAAAAACGGGCATACAGTATAAGTGACAGAAAACACGCACATGACATATTATGGACCAAGTCACAGTATATAAAAAATATATACAGTGAGGAAAATAAGTATTTGAACACCCTGCTATTTTGCAAGTTCTCCCACTTAGAAATCATGGAGGGGTCTGAAATTGTCATCGTAGGTGCATGTCCACTGTGAGAGACATAATCTAAAAAAAAAATCCAGAAATCACAATGTATGATTTTGTAACTATTTATTTGTATGATACAGCTGCAAATAAGTATTTGAACACCTGAGAAAATCAATGTTAATATTTGGTACAGTAGCCTTTGTTTGCAATTACAGAGGTCAAACGTTTCCTGTAGTTTTTCACCAGGTTTGCACACACTGCAGGAGGGATTTTGGCCCACTCCTCCACACAGATCTTCTCTAGATCAGTCAGGTTTCTGGGCTGTCGCTGAGAAACACGGAGTTTGAGCTCCCTCCAAAGATTCTCTATTGGGTTTAGGTCTGGAGACTGGCTAGGCCACGCCAGAACCTTGATATGCTTCTTACAGAGCCACTCCTTGGTTATCCTGGCTGTGTGCTTCGGGTCATTGTCATGTTGGAAGACCCAGCCTCGACCCATCTTCAATGCTCTAACTGAGGGAAGGAGGTTGTTCCCCAAAATCTCGCAATACATGGCCCCGGTCATCCTCTCCTTAATACAGTGCAGTCGCCCTGTCCCATGTGCAGAAAAACACCCCCAAAGCATGATGCTACCACCCCCATGCTTCACAGTAGGGATGGTGTTCTTGGGATGGTACTCATTCTTCTTCCTCCAAACACGTTTAGTGGAATTATGACCAAAACGTTCCATTTTGGTCTCATCTGACCACATGACTTTCTCCCATGACTCCTCTGGATCATCCAAATGGTCATTGGCAAACTTAAGACGGGCCTTGACATGTGCTGGTTTAAGCAGGGGAACCTTGGAAACCAACAGTAACCTTGGAAACGGTGGTCCCAGCTCTATTCAGGTCATTGACCAGCTCCCCCCGTGTAGTTCTGGGCTGATTTCTCACCTTTCTTAGGATCATTGAGACCCCACGAGGTGAGATCTTGCATGGAGCCCCAGTCCGAGGGAGATTGACAGTCATGTTTAGCTTCTTCCATTTTCTAATGATTGCTCCAACAGTGGACCTTTTTTCACCAAGCTGCTTGGCAATTTCCCCGTAGCCCTTTCCAACCTTGTGGAGGTGTACAATTCTGTCTCTAGTGTCTTTGGACAGCTCTTTGGTCTTGGCCATGTTAGTAGTTGGATTCTTACTGATTGTATGGGGTGGACAGGTGTCTTTATGCAGCTAAAGACCTCAAACAGGTGCATCTAAATGTAGGATAATAAATGGAGTGGAGGTGGACATTTTAAAGGCAGACTAACAGGTCTTTGAGGGTCAGAATTCTAGCTGATAGACAGGTGTTCAAATACTTATTTGCAGCTGTATCATACAAATAAATAGTTTTTGGTTGTTGGATTTTTTTTTTTAGATTATGTCTCTCACAGTGGACATGCACCTACGATGACAATTTCAGACCCCTCCATGATTTCTAAGTGGGAGAACTTGCAAAATAGCAGGGTGTTCAAATACTTATTTTCCTCACTGTATATATATCACAGTATGTAAGGGTCACAGTGAATAGAAGTAGGCGTGACACACACTAGAAACAGGACCACTGACATTGCCAAAAGATAGTGGAAATGTATTGAAACAGTTAAAAGACCGGGGCCCCAGTCCTACAAAAAACAGAAAAATCAAGCTCATCATTTAACCCTGGATAGGAGGTAGCCTTGAGGGTCTCAATCCAATAGGTTTCCCTTTGGGCAAGGGTTTTAAGTTTGTCCCCCCCTCTCATGCCCAGGGAAACAACCTGTATGACCATCACCTTTAGTTGTGTGATGCTAGTATGACCAGGTGTTTTGAAATGCATTGCCATAGGGTAGTTAGGGTTTTTTGTTCTTATTGCATTTTTGTGTTCAGAAAATCGGTCTTTGAGTCTTCGTTTAGTTAGTCCAACATAAAAACAACCACAAGTGCAATCCAGTTTGTAAATGACGTGCGTGGTGTTGCAGTTGGCAAAGTTTTTACAAAAAAAGGTCCTTTTTCCTGTGGAGTCCTTGAAAGACGTGGTCCTGTTGATATGGCTACAGTGATTACAGGAGCCACATTGGAACGTTCCCACCGGCTTGGGGAAGAACGGCGCTTTTTGAGCAGGTAGGTAAGTTGATTTTTTAAAGTAGGTGCTCTGCGCACAACGTATGAGGGCGGCTCAGGAAAGATATTTGCAAGAGATGAATCACTGCGCAGGATGTCCCAATTCCGCCGAATGATGTCCTTAATTTTGTTGGATATATTGCTGTAACGGATGGAGCAAAATATTTTGTTATTGTTCTGTATTTTTTGTTTCTTGTTGTGTCCTTTCCATTGATTTGGTTTTATGGAATGCATAGTTCAAAGTTTTTTTTGTTATAGCCCCTTTGCTGGAATCTATGGAACATGACATTAGCTTGTGTTTCAAATTCCTCCTCTGTGTCACAAATTCTTCTGAGGCGTTGGAATTGTCCCATGGGTATATTGGAAATTAGATTGTTTGGATGAAAGCTGTCCGCTCTGAGGATTGTGTTCCTATCAGTTTCCTTTCTATAAATAGTAGTGTGTAATGATGCCCCTTCCTCAACTGTGATTGAATACATTGGCTATTGTAGTCCAGGCTAAGTTCGATGTTGGGGTTAGTGCTGTTGAGCCACTCATGGAATTGAAGGAGTTGTTCATTGGAGCCTGAGAAAACAAAAACAGGTCGTCAATGTAGCGACCATAAAACTGTATATGCTGGTTGAATGGGTTTGATTGACTCCACACATACCGTTCTTCCCACAATCCGAGGAAAAGTCCTGCGTAGTTTGGGGCGTAGGCAGCACCCATCGCGGTGCTGCCTACGCCCCAAACTAGAGAGACCCAAATTATTATTGAGAGTCCAGCGGGTGAGGTCAACAATAAGCTCTGTGGGAGGACAGACTGGGTTGGGTCTCTTGGAAAGAAAATCCGTGAGCGCTTCAAGTCCCTGTTCGTGGTCAATATTTGTGCATAGAGATGTCACATCCATTGTAACCTGTAATGAGCCCGGGGGGAAGTTGATTTCTTGTAATTTTTTGTAAAAACTGAGTAGTGTCTTGTAGGTATGATTGAAGGGAACAGGTCAAAGGCTTAATGAAAAAATCAATGAACTTAGAGGCCGGTTCAGTGATAGTGTCTATTCCATTTATAATGCGTCTGCCAGGCGGGGACTGCATGTTTTTATGTATTTTGGGGAGAAGGTAAAATGAAGCTAATTTTGGATTCTGCGGGAACAGGAAATTGTATTCATTGGAAGTGATCCATTTGTGTTCAACAGCTTTGTCTAAAATGAATTTAAGGCCTTCACGAATTTGTTTACTTGGGTTAAGTGACAGGGGCATGTAGTATGTGACATTGTTTAATTGTTTGACTGCCTCATGTATGTATGGTTGCTTACCCCAAATAACAGTTGCGCCGCCTTTATCAGCTTGTCTGATGACAATGTTCTCGTTACTGTTCAGCCACTTGATGGCATTTTTTTTCTCCCGCCGTCAGATTGGACGTCCTGGCCTTTTCAGCCTGTAAAAGTCGGTTAACGTCAAAATCTACCTTTTTAACAAATGCGTTCAAACATGCATTGTTGGTAATGGGCGAGAATTTCGATTTCGGCCTAAAAGGACTGATGGGTACCTGCGTTTGAGGAGTCTCGGGTGTGGTGGATCCCGTAGTGGATATGGTCCCTGGTGCCGGCCTGTTATGGTACCAGGCTTTCAAATGAAGTGTTCTGTAAAAGCGATAAAGGTCAACTTTAATTTCAAAAGAGTTGGCTTTATAGGTAGGGGCAAAAGATAAGCCTCTGGACATGACTCTTACACAGTCGGGTGGCAAGGAGACGTCAGAGATGTTGATCACCGTCTCCTCGTGTTGCGGGGTAGTCTCGGACGGAGCTGGTAATCCGTAGGATGTCTTCCTCCCCCTCCTGCCCCTCCTTGTTTTCTTTTTGTGCTGCTGGGGTCCATGTTGAGGTCTAAAAAACGCCCGGGGATTTGTGAGGAGGGCCCCTCGTCCCCGCTGGTCGTGGCAGGTTGCCCAAAGGGAAACCTATTGGATTGAGACCCTCAAGGCTACCTCCTATCCAGGGTTAAATGATGAGCTTGATTTTTCTGTTTTTTTGTAGGACTGGGGCCCCCGGTCTTTTTAACTGTTTCAATACATTTCCACTATCTTTTGGCAATGTCAGTGGTCCTGTTTCTAGTGTGTGTCACGCCTACTTCTATTCACTGTGACCCTTACATACTGTGATATTTTTTTTATATACTGTGACTTGGTCCATAATATGTCATGTGCGTGTTTTCTGTCACTTATATGCCCGTTTTTGTGCCACATCTCCTGTGTGTGTGTATTGTACATTCTTTTGCTTATAACACCTGTGTTTCCATTACTTCTCATTGCTCTGAAGAAGTTGGCGTGTCCCTCTCAATAAAGGACTTTTATCGTTATCAGAGTGCCTCAGATTTTTTGCCACATGTACTCCACCATTTGAGGCAAGTTTTTTTACTCATTTTGTTTTTCATCCTGAAAGAGCACCTGATTCTTAGTAACAATTTTAAAGAACGTTTCTTGGACCCAGTGCAGCACCTTGCTTTCACTGTACACAAAAAATATTTCCGTCTGTGGAGACTAAGCAAACACACCGACATTTCCTTTACCCCAGACATTTCCTTCAGCTGTACTGAGGGGCGACTTAAGGCATTACAGGCAAGAGACGCATTATCTTTAGCAAGTCTCAAATCTTCCCAGGGCCGTCTCAGAGTGGCATGTGCCGGGAACATTTTAGAATATTTCCATGACAATATTCCATTTGCTGATGACAGTTGAATAAGCTTTCCATAAATGAATGGGGGGTCTGGGCAGACTTTGGCCCCTGTGTTTTAGACATTTGCAAATTTAAACCATCTTGGGTTAGGATTTTCTAATTGTTTATTCAGACAAGATTATAACACTGGGGAGTATGCAAACCATCTTTTCCATTTGCAAAATTAATTTTCCAGTAGCTATTTATTTATTTTTGCAAATGAACTCATGTCTGCAAAATTATGTTTTTATTGTCCCTCAGAGGAATAGATTAATACACAGATAAACGTCACAGTCCACAGACACAGACAGTCTACAAGTACAACTAACCAAGCTATTTTCCAACTAGTTTACATCACTATAACACAAACTTTAAAAATGTAATTGATGTGATTAGGATAGATCGACATGTCTATAGCTGTGGTATTGTGGTTCTGTGATACTTCCTGGTAAAGACCTTACCTAACTGCATTTGAACTATTACAGCTGGGACAACAAGTCAGAGGTAGTGACGATCCACAGTGCATCACACTGGAACCCATCTCCTTACCTTGAGCTAGGTTTGGTCCAGATTGCTGTATGGAATTTTCCCTAATGTGCATGTTTTAGGTTTATAGAGCACCTGCAAGAAACTTGGGCATATGGGAGGCCATGCAGATTCCACTCAGACAGCCCCCGTGGGAGGCAAAACTCTTGACCTTGCAGCCACTACCACAAAAAAAAGAACACTGTGTTGCATAGTGTGCAGTCGATCCTATAGGCACATGTAACGGGTGGAATGTTTTAGCAAGGTTTACGGGGTGCTCTAGATCTAACTATAAACACCCTTAGTTCCTCAGTGCTCATTAATAGGTTGTGTTCACGTGACATCACAATATTCTAAAGAGCCCATAGTTTAAAATTGAGGTGGAGGGCAGCTGAAAATTCCATGGCGGTAACTATGGTAACTGGCGAATCTCAAAGTTCATTCTCTCCTCTGTCCAAACATATGAAATGCCCATTATTTTCTCTGAAAGGCGTCCAAAAGTGGTGACAATATTCGAAAACATGGGCATGATGTTGGCAAACAGGAAGGACTTTCAGACATAAAAATAATGTGGCAGGTTTGTGAATCCCATCACTGTCAAATACTGATGAGGAAAATCAATTGTTACTTTTTGTTTTGGAGATTTCTTACAATATCTGTATTCCTCCCATAGAGTTGTATTGGCCCCTTCCCTCCACCTGACATTATGATATCATCACATTCTAAATCCTGAACGCAACCGATTGAATGTAGGTACGTTGCCCAGGTCATTCTCTATTTAGGTGTGTGTGGAGGCTGTAAACAAAACCTTTTAATCCACTAGGTTTTACCTGCCTTGTAACCTGCCTTTTCACCTGCAAATTGTATGCTACGGCGTGTGAACCAAAATGCAAACGTGTGATCTTTTGAACGTATGACGAAATAACTGTGAAGTCTCTTTTAAAACAGTAATAAACCAACGTACCTGTGTCCTTATTTTATTTCACTGGTTAAAGCTAAAGGTAAAACCACATGGTGACTCCCTTCTCAATGTATGATTTGTGAGCATAGACTGGACTATGCTGAGCCTCCAATACAGCACTGGTGAGGTTAAAAGCGACTACAGTACTCCCATTAAAAAAAAGCATTGAGCAGTGTCAAAGATAAAGACTATATCGCCGGCACTTCATTACTCAGATGCTGATTGTCACCTGACAGATGCGGAGGAGCGGCCCGAGCTCGACATGCTTAAGTGAACTTGATTGATTTCAGTTATAGCCTCGAGTCAATGTTTCAGTTTTGCCATCGGTTCCCATGAGCTCGCCGTCAGTCACCGCCGCAGACGGGGCACACTGCGGCTATGAATCAATATCACATCACGGAATCACATGCTTTAACGGGAAAAACCAAGCCCTCAAGAGGAAACCACTGAGACAGCCTGGGTAAAAATCACTTAAGGCTGTTTGACAGAGTTCCTGACTTCTTCAAAGTGTAAAAATATATTATTAGAAAGTACCTGAAGGAGTTTTCACTAACAAAGGTTAACCAGTTTGTGAATGCTTCTCATGTAACTGATTTCACATAAATACTGTATTATGGCAGCTCAGAGGGTAGAGATGTTTGCCCTTCAGCCCACGGTCGATAGTTCCTGCATTTCACATTGCAGTTATATCATTGAGCAAACTCTGTGAAGGACTTTTCTCAAAATTATTCGCAGAATATGAGAACATTCACATACAAAAATCATGAACTTGTCACTTATCATTTTATTGTCATCTAGCACTTACTCTAAGAAGCCAATGTGCAAACTCACATTCTCTCTATTTTACTCTGATTCCATTTGAGTTTGATAAGCTTACAACGCTCCCGTCTGCGTAACAACCCATGTTGACGGCACATTTGTATTGTCCAAACTTTGCCACCGATTCTTTATTGGGTACATTGGCCAACTGGCTCATTGTCACTCTGAGTTAGGCAAACATGTAGACATCACTTCCAGACTCATTATGTCTGGACAGCTGTTCCAATGGACACTTCCAAAAACATGTTTGCATGATGGCAGTTTTTGCTGCATCCCTTAGAAACATTTGGGCATTTTATATTCTGCTTAAGGTTTTCCAAGGATGCAATCCAACTTATTAAAGATACTTTTGAACACATTACTGTGTAAACTGAGAAAACATTAGGCTTATCGTTGGACGGACTGATACATTTTCTAAACCGAAGCACAAGAACAGTGTGCATTGTGTTTTGGAGTTTTGTTCGGATTATCCCATGCAGAAGCAGGACTCTTCACGGTCCGCGGTAGATGACAACATGTTTCCCTGTCATCTTCATCGTTACAAAGGGCTTGACCAGCTACTTTAAGGTAAGGAACACCAGTTCAGTTGTGGATGTTGTTGTGGACGATGAAGCTCATGGTGCGTGAGTTTTGGAAAACTGCGCTGCACGACAGCACTCATGTTCAACCAGTCAACACGCTAAACCTCGCTATCTGGGTTCTAACTTTACTAAATAACATAAGAATCATTAATCTGACAGGTGCATTTTCTTCGTTTCTCCCCTGACTTCATTCGATACGTCTCTGTGGGAAATGTACAAGTGCAGAGATGCTCTTTGTGAAGTTAAAGAGGGGGTATTATGCTTTTTTCAATCACATAGCACCAGTCTATAGCATACTACAATGATGACGTAACCTTCTGTTGGTCTGTATATGCAGTAAATTAAAATAACTGCCTTGAATAAAATTGCTCTCTCAAAATGGCTGTACTGAACGTCTTGAAATAGGCCTCTGTCTCTTTAAGAAGCTTTCAGACACGCCCCCTTCAGCACACTGCTGTGGCATTTAAACAACAACACTGTGCGGGGAGGGGGCTCTGCTGAGCTGAGGAGCAGTGGTTGGTGGCTTGGCTGGTGACAAAAGGTCCAGAGGCGTCTCCAGGAGGTGGGGGCGTTCCTAGGAGGACTGAGGCATAGCTACACCTAAAATGGCTGCCGTCTAAGTTTTTACTGATTACTCAAAAATATGTGAATGAGCCATGGCAACACTCCAGGTATGTGTTTAATGAGGGAATGACATAATAACATGATATAAAGCTTGAAAAAGTCGATTTTACATAATACCCCCCTTTAACAGGTAAAAGAGAGGCTGAATATGTGGATGAGCATATTCAGCCATCTCCAAGGAGCGCTTCTTGCATTTTCTTCATAAAGCGCGAGGTCTGGACAGAACAGCGGCTCATGTGTTTGGTCAGCGTATGTCCCCTAAGCTGACAGGAGCAGTGGCTGAGCAGGAGTTAGTCATAGTCCGATTAGGTTCATTAGGTCTTCTAAAAATTATGTCGCTTTTTTTCCTATAGACAGACCTTAGTGTTAGTTTCGTACATACGTTTAATACGTGGGAGACACTGGCAGAGCGTTCAACATCAAGAAGAAGGAACATCGAATAGAATGTGAAAAAGAAACATCAAAAGCGTGCACACGAGCCACCAGACGACAGGCAGAACAAGAACAGCTGAAGTCTGCCATATCAGACCACTGCAAGAGGGAGAGCCTCTTATGGATTGGTACAATGCCCATGTCATCGGCACCGAGAGCAACAAATACCACCGTTGGATCAGAGAAGCCATCGAGATCCGGAAATGCGCTCCCCAGACTGTGAACCGGGTCGATGGGGCGTACCAACTTTCCCACACCTGGGACACAGTTCTGAAGAAGTCGGACTGCAGATGGCGCTGTCAGCCTGCTACCACAAGAAGACCGTGCCAAAAACTGTATAAATCAGCTGATCAGACACGTCACAGCAACACCACGTGACAACCTCTGAGGAAGGCCACAGCTGTAGCCGAAACCGTCAGGTACGAAACTAACACTAAGGTCTGTCTATAGGAAAAAAGCTATAGGAGTTAGTCATGTTGTTTGAGATTAACTGGTCTCACGTGTAACTGGTATTTAATCTGGTATTTATGGTATTTAATCCTGCCATATCTCTAATATATCATGTTTTTCCCTGGCTTAATCCTGGTTTAGTTCTGAATAGTCCAAGTTTATTATTAGGCTCTTTCTTATTCTGTATATATTATGCAATGTTTTTTAAAGCCTTAACATGCTGGAATATAATACAACTATTGTGTTTAGGCCTAATTCTTTTCTATTCAAGCATTGATAATAATTAAATTCTCATTTAATTATCCCAAAAAAATGAATACGTTTGGTGGCGGTGGTAGGCTCACCGACTGGCCAGCCCAGTGGCCAATGACCTCTGACAAATCTGGCCCAGTGATAAAAGTAATCGAAGAGCCCTGGTGTAATGTCTCACTCGAAAACTAAGGCCCATGATCCTAACTTCTTTGTTGCATTGTCGCTGGGTTTTTGTCACATTTTTTAAGCATTGTTGTGTGTAATAGCTTTTATTTTATTTTTTCACATGTTTTTGTCTAATTTTGTTGCTCTTTTGCCACTTTTGTTTTGTTTTGTCACTTTTTAATTTTGCTATTATTGCTTTTCCGGTTCGTTTTTGACGTTCTTTAGTCACATTTTTGTTGCGTTTCCATCCTTCTTATTTTGTCGCTATTTTCAAGAAGCTTTTAGATTTGGGTAAAGCCAAACTTCAGAAAATGGTTTTATGTTTATATAGGTTAATATGGAGGATCAAGCATCAGTCAAGTATAAACAAAAAACTGCAGTAAATATGTTTTCATCGCGATGGACCAGCATTATAGCACGATTGCAAGTAAGTTGGTTTAGCTGAGATGTTGTTGTGAGGCGCTTGTTACAGCTGTATTAATGACAGTGACAGTCAGGGCCAATGCCTTCTACTCAGTCTGAATTGATAAGCGCGCGAGCACAATGCGGGAAAATGGAGCACATTCTACGTGTTTCCCAAAGGGCCACATGTGCTGGAATGTGACACCACACACACACAGACTCCGCTGCCATGTATTCTGGAGGGATTCACGCTCGCTCATGTTTATTCTTCCGGCGAACGGTGGCATGTCATGAATCAAGTAGCGTTCCTTGACAAGTAAATCTCATTATGGCAGTTCCAGTTCTGTGGGGAAGTTATGAACGTGCGTATGGCGGTGGCTTGGATGTGGATGAGAGAGGAGAGGAGGATGCTTTACCTCCCCCGGCAGATGCTAGCCTCTCAGTAGAACGAGCCAGCCATCGCACGGCCTTATGGGAAATGCTCAGGTGGCCTGAGAGGGTACGTGGGGAGTATCGGGGCAAATGTCCAGTGCCGCATGGTGTTAGTTAAGCTCAGGCACAGAAGCTGCAGAGAAATTGACATACGTTTGTGTGCATGTGTGTAGTATGTCCTGACTGTTGAATGAACTATAATACAATTGACTTACTTGGCATTCAGAAGTGGTTTATGATCGAGCCACTTCCTCGATTTGTGTCATGAATCTTCGATACAAGTGCTCAGTTTATTTTTTTTAAGTTAGTATTCTGTATTCTTCTATTGAAACTGTTCATCCAGACAATTAGCTGTGATTGTAAATTGTGTTTCACTCACAAGGACCACAACCTCAGAGCTGCACGAATTAGGGCCGGGACTCGATTAAAAAAATTAATCTAATTAATTAGAGGCTTTGTAATTAATTAATTGAAATTAATCGCATATAAATATTTGACCTGAGAACAGTGAGAAGTAAGTTTTTTCATAAGGATTTTTAGTATACCATTGAATAATGACTGAATACATAAGCTTAAGCAACAAATATTGTTTATTTTTGTTCAACCAAGTCCAACAGACCAGTGCAATATTGCCATTAATTGTGCGTCTGCAAGAAAAAAGGAAACTGAAGTGTGCAAAGCAAAGTGTGATTAATTTCGATTAATATTTTTAATCACACTAAACCTCATGTAATTAATTAATCGCAATTAATCGAAAAAAGTCCCGGCCCTAGCACGAATAAAGATTTTATTGCATGTAGATGAAACAAAGCCATTCTGGGATTCGTCAGGGTAAGCTCTCGGCTCGCGTCCCCAAACCTGTAGAGAACAGAGAAATTAAGGGAGGGAAGGTGGGCCGAAGCCGGAACAAGAGGACCGGTCAGTAATTGGTGGGCTTAAATAGTCTGCTGGCCGGAAGGGGCGGTGTGAGGTTTGGTCCTGCTCTCGAAACTCTATATACAGTAACTCCCTTATTCCATGTGTTTTAATGTGTGGCAAGGCACCTTACCTTTTACCTTAGCTGTGTCGCTAACAAATATCAACAAAAGTCCTTGCTGTTGTTGGCACAAATGGACACCACTCACTAATGACAATTCTGTCATGTGATTGGTTCAAGCAAAGGATGTTTGTGACTTTGCGATGAACCAAATTGTTAGATCAGTGGTTCCCAGATCTCTCACACCATTGATTTGATCTTTTTTTTTAGTGAGTAAAGTAATGTAATGTAGGTAAATGCTTTATTGTATAGCCTTACAACAAAATTGTGTTTATTGTTTATCAGGATCCCCATTAGCTCCCACAGAGTGGTTGCTAGTCCTCCTGAGGTCCTGACATAATTTAAAATTACAAACAGTCAAAATAGATTACATGAATGTTACACATTTCATAAGTCATACAGACATAAGAAGCATTGTATATGATACTTTTGCTCACATGTGCTGAGCTAGTTGACCTTTTACCCTCAGCTTGAAATGTGGTTTATTTTTAGTCTTCCTAATATTAAAAGGAAGCGAGTTCCAGGCGTTTGCTCCTCCTACAGAACAGTTATTTTCATTGAGTTACTATTAGGTCTGGGAACAACCAATAATTCATTGTCACTTGGCGAGTCACATATCTGTGAAAAACCCGCTGAAAAAGAGTTTGTTAAACAAAAACCCTGGGCTCTCTGTCCATCAGAACTTGTGCATGAATGTGAGGAGAGTTACGTGTAGTTTAGCCTCAACCGTTAAGCAAGACAGTCTCTTGAGCATCTCATGGACATTGCTTTTATAAGGACAGTGGAGCACAACTCTAGCTGCTCTGTTCTGAGCAATTTGAAGTTTCTGAATAAGCTTTTGTGTAGCATTGGACACACTATAGGACAGTAATGTAGGTGAGACAATGCTATGCTTTGGAAGGTGTAGTTCAGGTGTTAGTCCTGAGCTGCTGCGACTGAGCGCGTCACCACTGTGGGTCAACCTGACCAGTGTGTTTCTTGAAGTCAGGGAAACCGTAGCACCCGGAGGATGGCTCTTCTGAAACGGTGCAGCGCCTTCTGGGTTGTCCCCTGGTCAGCTCCTCCTCCACCCTCCTTCTTCTTCCTACGCAGCTCCCTCCGCTCCATAACAGTATTTCACCATCTTCTCATTTGTCCCTTCCTTGTTTCCTGTAGTACCTCCACTGTGCTGCAGATGTGCGGGCTCTTGGTGCCTTTTCAGTGTTTCGTTTTTTTGAAGGTCTCAAACGTCTTTAGCTCATAAGCTAGCTGTTTGTTTACTTGTAAAAAGCTGCTTTCTTCTAGCCTGGCTAACGCCAGACTGCTGTGTGCGCTCGAATCTTTTCGAACTTCACAACAGCCTGGGGACCATGGCCGACATTTTCCATGGATTGGGCACCAATCACAGAACGAGGAGGGACGGTAAGACGATGACGCACTATTTGACATACGGAAGCTTGTAGTTTGTTAGGGATAAAAAAAATAAAAAAATATTTACGGATCCAACATGACAGCAGCAGACGCGATGCCATCTTTCGATCAAGCTTTAGAACATGTTCTAAATAGTTTAGCTCAAAAGTTTACAGCAGGTACGTCATACGTCATCTGATACCATGATACGATTGGCTATGGCTACGTGCAGACGCATGAGAGACATTCGTAGCGCCCAATAAACGGCTATGGACAATCGTAAACCACACCTCTCTACGAGAAAATGAATTGGTGGTCCCCAGACTAAATATCACTTGTGATTTTAGTCTGGCCTTAGCCAGGCTAGCTTTCTTCAGGACCATTATGGACTCTCTGCAGTAAAGAAAAATCCGCCGAACCCCACAAAAACACAGCAAAGACATACAAAATCAACCAGCAAAACAGCGTGGAACACAGAAACCACAAATACAGTTCACAGAAAAAGCAAAAAACGCAGCTGTACTGAGAGAGAGGAAGTTAAGTTTGATTGATTGATTTGAGCTATTATTTACAATGAGCTAATATTTACAATATTTACATCATTACATTTACATTATCACACAAAACCAAAAAAAATAAAAATAAATAATAACTCAAAAGGAGTAGGCCGAAGCAAGAAAGCTTATAAGTGCCTACCCCATATTCAAAATACAATTAAGTTATTTCTAATCTCGTTTTTAGTCTTGTTCATGACCTTAAGAAATACAGAGTAAAAGCATGTGAATTCGAATGGGAAATAGACAAAACTACCTCTCAATATGTTTGTGTTTCCATCACTTTATTTTAATGCATTTTACTGTTGGTGAAGTTCTTACCTGGACCAAATGATCAAAATAAAACAAAAAATCAACAAGTATTTCCATTATTTTTTCCATCGATGAAATACTGACAGAACAATTCCCCTCGGTTTGTTCAGCAACCCGCAATACATGCATGTTGAATGAACAGCCATTAAAATGTCCATTTACCTCAACTAATTGCAAGAACAATGCGATGGTTCATGTGTACAATAATTAAAAAGTGTTGTAAACTTTGAATGGCAGTCACTCTCGTTTCCATTACTGTCCTAATCAGTGTCTGCTTGCTGGATGTTCACTCATCAGATGTGTTGAAATTGTGCGACGCTGAAAGTAAAATACCTGCTGATTTAAATTCTTCCTGGGTACACAGTTCAATTGGATTTGTGCAAGTGGACAAAAGGGCAGCTGCAGTCAGTGCTTCTATTTAGATTACAAACTGGCCTCGCCTTTTCTTATTACACATAAGGTGCATTCTTATTTGTGTAGGCAGTTGAGCTGTTTCCTTGTTAAATAATAGACAGACAGGGGCTGGCTGAATAATGCAAAGGCAAAGTCTTTTTATTCTAAGCAGGAGACTGGAACACGGAGTTTGTTTTGAGCAAGATGGTTGAAGATTTTTCTTGTCTTTTCTTTTTAAACAGTTGTACGGCAAAATAATGCAACAGTACTGTTCAAAAAAGAGTGGGAAGAAGGTGAAATTATATTTTCCCTTTCAAATAACAGAATTCAAATCACTGCTTCCTCCAGCTCATGATATCAAAGGTAGCGAAGAGAAAACCATCGAGGATTATGCTGTCATGTCGTCATACACTTAGAAATGAGTGTGTTTCATTTATTTCTTATGCGTGCGTGTTTTTATTTCATCACACATAATATCCCACAGCCGTACATAGGAAATACAAAATATGTCCCTGTTCATTCTAATTTGTTGGATTTAAAAGTCTTTTTGACCCCTCAACAGATATTCCATGTCTCTCTCTCTCTCTCTTTATATATATATATATTCTCTTTTTTATATTATATTATTGGCAGCCTGTTTTTACTTGCCTTATACAGTACATGATGAGAGCCACAATATCCATAAATTTGTGCAATGTTGACTGAGAAAACAGGATATGCAGTGCTCGCTCCCTGTAGCCAACTTCATGAATTATTGCAGTTTCTGGAGTATGATAAGTGGTATATAGTGGTGATCTCTGCACAGTAACAGGAATTAGGTACCATTACGGAACAGCAGAGCGAGGGATTTATTATCCAGAATTGGTTTTGCTCATCGATAATTAATATGCTTGATATTTAGTTTGGCGTGTATTCTATGTGCGGCTTCCAACTAAATCGATCATCTATTTATAACTCCTCGGAATGTATTTTCGTGAACTCTTTCTATCTGCGTTCCTTCTAGTAACAGATCCAAATAACTTTTTTTTCTTCTATGTCTAGTAGCTTGGTTTGTCACATACTGAACAAACCTAAAAGTTAGTGATTTGATGTACAGTAGGTGTGAATGAGGAGTAAGCAAATTCAGTCTTAGTGCAAGAGAGTAACTAAAGAAATCTTTCATTTTCGATTGTCATCTTTAACGGCAAGACATGAATTTAAAGTGGTAGTGCACCCTGAACTGTACTCGTCTGCACAGTCGTCGCTCAACAGGTGTCCCTTTCGCTCTCCCCCACACGCACCAGAACACAGTGCAGCCAGCCAGCTCCTAATTGTCACTTTCCTTTTGATGTAAACAACATATTATGTCATTATGCAAATGTGCACTTATGAATGTGTGTTGCCCCGTGGCTCTGTCGAGCTCCCGAAGTTAAGCAGCAGCAGGCTGTGGAGTTCAGCCTCACGCCGAGATGACACTTGTACAACTGCACAGGGACTAAATCCTTCTCTGTGTCTACTGTAATGAGGCTGTGCCAGGCAGCCACGCGCCAGGAGGAATAAACACAAAACCGATCGATCGCCCTTTTGATTGTTGATATCCAAAAAGTTAGGAGTCACATCTGGAACTGTTATTTGTTCCAAAATATTTAAAAGGAAAAGTCTTTTATTTTGTTCTTGTATTGTGTGAGCTGCCCAAAGATGAGGGAGTAAGTATATATTTTACAGTAGGAAGCCCATGGAGTTGATTTATGGTTGAGGTTAGTTGGCGTGAGAGAAGATTAATCGTGATGAATAGGAGACAGAGTGGCGCCAGAACTACAGGGCTCCTCCCACTGGCGTTCCAGAGGAGACAGTCCAAGAGGAACAGTTATAGATGGGACAGTTATAGAGGCCACTCCAGTTGAGTAATGAACAGAGGATTCCACCAAGACAGCTCCTATCCTGCCTCGCGGAAAACGTTAAAGGCCTCTTCAAACCCACAGACCGTTTGCAGAGTGTTATAGACCTGTCTGTGGCTTCTCTGTGCAATTGGTGTTACAGTAAAACCAGCACAGCTCTTCGGGGGAACGCAGGGTCATTACTAATGATAAGGGATAATTTGGATATTCTTTGAAGCTTCAGCTGTTGCGAATGGTTGCATTTTTGCGTGCAGCTTGAGTTCTTAAATGAATGAATAAAGTGTGCGCACACATCATTAGAAAGATGTATTTGATTTAGATGAAACTGAGCATAGCACGGCAATTAGAGTTTTCCCCAGGACCTGTTTGTGAATGCTCAAAGGAATGCAACAGTGGTTGATTTAGTTTTGAGTGTGCAAATAAAAATGATCACTGTGGATATCTTTGAAGTGAAGATGTCTCGCCTCTTTCCCAGGGCACTACTGTATTCGAGGGCCTACATGAGGTGCCAGCACATCATGGCAAACAACCTATTTCTGATGATTTCCCTTTGGCTAAATTAATTAAATATTTATATGCTTTGTAATTCCTTTAAACAACTAATACAAACCGTTTGCAAGTTCCTTTGAGCTGTTTTACTCTCCAAATTTAGAAGAACATATACTCCAATGATGTGCATATTTACAAAGCTCAACTTGTAGTATTTACTCTGCGCCAGGGCTCAACACTGAGCAGTGTGTGAACACAACAGCAGCTGTGAGAGTAGAGAGAGACTTCCCCACTCCAGCTCTCTCAAGTCCTGTCGGAAAAGTGCCTCGGAAAGCAACTACTGCAGATTACAAGTAATTCCCACAACAGGCCACAGCAAAATATGAGGCATAAAACCGTCTTCAGATTTTACATAATAATGCCTTTATCTCGCACAGTCATGCTGCGACGCTAATGTGCCGTCAGTGTGGAATGGGTTATTGATTGATAAAATGGAGGCGATCATATTGTGTCTGGTTTTTCAGCAGTAAACTGTTATCACATTCGTCAAGGTGAATCCCTCATCTCATTAGAAAGTGTGTTTGTGTGTGCGTTCTGTGGCGGCGTTTGAAAGGAAAATCCCCATCTGTGACAGCCGAGGCTATTAAGATTCCACACCGCACTCAGAGAGCCTGCACTGAGGAGCTGAGGGGGATTCTCTCTGCTCTCAATTCTGTGCACCTTTACATTACATTGCATTTACTGTACATGCCGCAAAATACTGCTGAGCCTTCACTGAAGTCCAATGTTCTTCCTGTGTTCATTTCAAAAACTATTTGAACAGACAGACCGCACAGACACAAATAGAAAAGACACATTTGATGATATTCAATGAGTAAACTGAGGGGGGAAATTGCAATACAGTTTGAATCCAATTATCCAAATTAGCGTTACTTTTACATTAATAGAGTTATCTCTGTAATTATCCAGCATTATTGATTCATAAAGGTTTTAAAGAACAGGCCTCTGATTTTCCATACTGAAATATTATGTTCTTACCTGAGCTTAGACGAGTTGATGCGTACTGTACCTGTCTGGTCTTCGTGCGTGCGCTCAGTCACGCAGAAAGACCAAAGATGTTGTTAGCATTTAGCCTTTCCTCCTCTCCTCTATGGGGCCAAACGGAGGTGAAGTTAGAAGCGACCAAGCTCTTCTATGTTTTCCCTATTTAAATACGGTTACGTGAGTAGTTACACGATCCAAGTATAGTCACACAAAATTAAACATGTCAATTTTCTATAAGCGGATAAAAAGGGGTACTAGATTGTAAGGCGTAATAACACCTTAGGACCACTTCGACGTCTGCGCAGTAATATCTTCACTTTACGCCTTACAATATAGTACCCATTTCTATCTGCTTAGAAAATCAACATGTGTAATTTTGTGTGACTATACTTGGATCGTGTAACTACTCACGTAACCGTATATAATAGGGAATACGTGGAAGAGCTTGGTCGCTTCTAACTTCACCCCCATTTGGCCCCATAGAGGAGAGGAGGAGAGGCTAAATGCTAACAACGGCTTCAGTCTTTTGCGTGACTGAGCGCACGCACAAAGACCAGACAGGTACACATCAACTCGTCTAAGCTCAGGTAAGAACATTATCTCAGTATGGGGAAAATGGTGGCCTGTTCCTTAAACAAATATATTATTAATAATGTAAGGCTTCACATCTTCAAGGTTTATTTTCCAAACTGCACCCATTTCATGTGATGCACTTGAACTATAAGAATATCAGATTGCTGCTGTCTTGCATATGGTCCCTGACAAATTAATAACAAAGCCTTCTATTCCTCTGGCTTTTCCATATTTTCCCCTAATGCCTGATTTCTATGAAAGATAGAAATTTCAACATCAGAGGGGAACTTTTGCTGAAGACAGAGGAGACAAATGATTCGCCCCCGACTTAAGCTGTTCAAGCTCCATATGGATCATGAGTTAGGTAACCAT
The DNA here is from genome assembly GCA_007210695.1 of Neogobius melanostomus. Lineage (NCBI taxonomy): Eukaryota > Metazoa > Chordata > Actinopteri > Gobiiformes > Gobiidae > Neogobius > Neogobius melanostomus. The sequence continues at coordinate 5,004,503 of VHKM01000006.1, read as the reverse complement.
TCCTCAAGTCTGCGAGGTCTGCTAAGCTCTTCTACAGAGTACTCAACATTGAAACAAAGATCTGTTTGATGAGATATAAAGCCTAATTTTGGTCAGTTTATATCATCGCTACAACATTGAATATAATGGCAAAAATGACCGTATAATATTTAAAGAAATCCTAATTGAAACCACCACTGCACTATGTGAATGTCATGAAAGTTCAGCACTGACAAGGCGTCACCATTTTTCAGGGCTGACCTCGGTCTATGGAGCGACACGACTGGCGCATCAGCTCTTACTCACCTGTGAAAGATAAAGAGCCATACATTCCCTTTCAGCAGTCACTGTTCAAGACTAAAGCACCATACAAGTGCTCAGCGAAACCTATTAACCACATGACCTCAGCTGTAGGAATGTGACGGGGCGACCACGTCTGAGCAGTAAATGCAAGGATGGTGGATTGTGACTTAAGGCTAAGGTAGAATGTATCCTCTAACACAGAGCGACCAAGGACCTTTATAAGTCTTAGGCCAGGATCGTGGTCAGAAGTGCTTAGTTTGGGCAAATAGGACACAGAGGAAAACATGCAAGCTCTGAACAGAAATGGTCTGTGAATCACATCCAAGACCTGACTTTGACTATGCAGATTTATTCCAAATAACCTTCAGGAAGTTGTTATGTTGTGTTATAATTTGAATTCAGCCATGCCGAAAGCTAAGCGGCGAAAGCATAAGGAAGCTAACCTTGCAATGATTTGAGTTTAGACGTTGGCCTGATTGATCCTTCGATCTCACCTCCACATTTGGTACGCACACTTGAACGCAATCTGTTCTTCGACGATTCCACGTGGAGCAGAAACCTGCGGACATCACGGCATGCCCTCTCCACGCAATGCAAAGTGATTTCCCTAAACATGAGGCGGTAATGAGTGGTTTTAACCCGAGGGCGAGGGACAGAGAGGGAAGGGCAGACGCTGCAGCAGCTCGCGAAGATTGAACTCTACTCTCTGATCACACGTATTGGCATCTTTCTGTATATTCCATCAATAAAACTTTTCAAAATACATGTTTAGAATGTAAAGAAGAGCCTTATTAAAACGTTGGATTGTGTCGGCTGTATTTGCTAATAGCGAGGTCTGCCTATAACAACACGATAAACTGTGGGCATTTCATTCATCCAAACCATTGAGCACATTGTACGTGAGCCGTGAGCCCGGAGTCTGTGTAGGATGGAGCGAGGTGGTGTCTAAGGATGGAGTGGCAGTGGAGCCGCAGTGCCAGTGTGTAAAGACGGCTTCGTGTCTGAAGGGCATATGACCCAAGCTTTGGACCTAAACCCAGTTGGTCAGACTTATGTCCAGAGATGAGTTCATTAAAGCACAGAGTTGCTAGCCTTCAGCAGGATTGTTCCTGCTTCAGCGAGTGCACAGGTATGAGCGTTCACGAGTGTGATATGTTGCTCATGCTCATTTCAAAAGTGACCAAACATGACTTCCTCAAACTGGCTCGCTACTGTCCTCATCTCTCCTCGTCTCTCAGCAGTGTTTCTGAAAGTGTTTCTGAAAGTATAGTTTGTGTGGAGGAGCTTAATGTTTCACATTCAGTTTGTTTTCTATAAATACCACCTTTGGCGCAGAGGAGCGTCTACGCAAAGTTTTTGCCTCATTTTGTGCATAGCGAAATTTTTAAATGAGGCCCCAGCATGGGTGGGACCATCGGTATATTCTCTTTCCCACAGTGGAATCAAAAAGGTTTTTGGTTTGTCCTGTGAGAACTTAAAGGAAATGAAAAAAAAAATTCTGAATGAAGTACACGAGGCAATAATGCGATATAAAGGCTGTCGAGGGAGGAAAAGATAAGGAGAGGCTGCAAAGGGGAAGCAGCGCTCTTGTAGCACCCCATGCCTCAGTTGACCTTTTCCCCCCCCAAATAACTCTTTGAATGAACGTAAAAAAATCATGGAAAGTATTTCCACATGATTAAATGGCTTTCTTTCAGCATGAAGCAATTGTGTTCGTCCAATGTGATGCACTTGAGTAGGTTCAACGCCATATATTAGGGTTGATTGAACTTATTTACTAGGTTTGGGTCAGACACCGTGAGTGACAGTAACATGACGCTAAATAGTGAGCCCTTTATTTCACTAAAAGGCTAAGGCCTCAATGCTCTTCAGTCACAGACTGAGAAGTGAAGAAGGAAGTCATGGAGCTTCTGCTTTAGTCAGAACTTTCATACTTCTGTGTGACGTAAGAATGAATGATTGAATTTCAAGTATTCCTTTGTGATGTATGTGTGGAAAATTCTGTATATATTTAAATATGACTTTATTATTCTCATTCTTAAACAAACACCTTGTCACTTGTATCTGCTGTAGAGTAAAGTCTGTCCCAGTTCCTGAGTCGTGGTGCAGCAGGACTGTTACAGAAGAAGCTCATAGGTTCTTCTCTTCAACAGTTACTATAGTAACTACTTTCTTCAAAGTCAAAGTAGATCTACCACAGTCCTGTCCACATCTGTCATGGTCCACCATGACCCACCGTGACTCAGAGGAACCGGGACACACATGACTCCACATCAGATACAAATGACAAGTGTTTTTTTTGTTTTTTTTTAAAGAATGAGAGTAATTAATAATTAGTTAATAAGTAATATTCTAATCATATAAATTCAGGATATTTTAACCTTTATATGCATGGATCAGGTGTGAGCTTTTTGTAATTGTAGCAATAACTGTCCATATATTTTGTGATTTTACTACATATTTAAGTATGTAATATGTTTGAGTCAAATATGACTGAACTTCTATATGCAGCAGAAGTTTGAAGTTCTGTCTAAAGCAGAACCTCCATGACTTCCTTCTTCACCTGTCGGTCTGTGACAGACTGAAGTACATGTTCTCTGGCTTTTTGTTGAAAATAAAGGCCACATTGTATTTAGCCTCATATTATTGTCACTCATGGTGTCTGACTTAAAGTCTAACTCTGAAGAAAGTCAAATCACGTTTCCACTGACAAAGTTGGAAGGGCGCCCCTTGTGTCCAATTGCGTCCAACTGCCCAGACCTAACTGGCACCCGATCAATCCTAATATTTTGCGTTGAACCTACTCAAGTGCATCACGTTGGACTAACACAATTGTTTAATGCTGAAAGAAAGCCATTTTATCATGTGGAAATACTTTCCATGATTTTTTACGTTCATTCAAAGAGTTATTTCTGATTTCATTCCTCCCATCATGATTAATCATGTTCATCTTGGAAACGTGAAATTATTGCTTCCATAATACATGTTACAATTTAGTTAATGTAACAGCCCCCTAGTTTACTTATTTTGAGTGTAGCCACTGGCGTGTTTTGTGCATGCAAGATGACAGCCTTGTGTGCATCAAGGCTGTTGTTGCGCCAGGGGGAGGATTGGGGTCCTCGAAGTTTATCTGCAAAGCTTTACACATGGCTCTTGTATTGGCTTCACCCTTCTGCTTCCCCCCCATGGTCGTCCAGACACAAACCACTTTTGTAAGTATTTTTTAGACTACAAATGTGGGCGGAGTTAGGTGTTTAGTTTCATAACTTCCAGTGGAACTTTCTGACCACAGACTTGTGTCGTCTAGTCTAAATGTGTTTTATAAATCATTTACTTCCAGTGAATAGATTTTTAAGAGGCCCCTATCCCTTCCCAGCTTATGTTTCAGGAAATATTCATAGCATTAAAACAGCAAGCCTTGCACTCCTGGGTGAACATAATTGGTGCTAGTGGTAATTGTTTAGGAAAAAATGTTCCTTCTGCAGCCAGAGGAGTTCCACGGGAATACAAAGGTGGTCCCGTAATTAGGATATAATACAGAATATAGCTAATGGGTGTTAGAGAAATAACAATGGTGCTCGAGAGGATTGATGAAGAATAGGCAGGATGTCTTATGCAGGAGAAGTTTATTTACCATCGTTACGGGACCGGGAGACATGAACTTGAGACATTGCACTAGTCCTACCATTCAAGTCTGTCTATGCTTCCACAGAAGAGGGATAAATACCGTCTAAGAGCGTCATACTGATACGCAAGCAAAACATTCAGTGGCTGAGAGTGGGCGCCTGAACATCACAGTCAGGGCTATGACAGAGATAGTACGACCTTACAGTTTACCCAGCATGATAAATAGCAATTTAATGTTATCCTTTAACAATGGGCTATTAGGCAAAGGAGGCATTTATCAGGACAAACAGGGTAAAACTATGCATTTTGTTTACTAGTACACTTTATGTTCTCGTTATATAACACTTGTAATCAATTAATAATAGAACAGTTGGAGAAGTTGCTGTATAATGTAGAGGTTTTTCTGGTAGACTAATAATAGTAGAATTGAGGTACAGTGTAAGTATACAAGCTAAATGGTTTTATAAGCCTGTGTTTTTCCCTGGATAAATGAAAAGGGCAGCGTTTGACCGTGTCTGGTGTTTCTTGTATGATATAAGAAGGAAATGTTGCAGTGGAAATTCGAGAAGGGAAAAGACCAAAATAAAGGCTTTCCCCCCTCCGTAAACCTTATTATGTATATATTTTTAGAGGTCCCTTTGCATAATACTCCAAATCCTTTACATAGCGCTACAATGTTTTGACCCCAATTGATTTAGGTCAGCCTGGGTCAACAAAGGGTTTTATGTTTAATTAGCTTCTCCATCACAAAGTTTATCATCTGAAACACAGTCACCATCCCAGGCCATAGCTTGTACCGCTGCACTATTGAAGTTGGCAGACAGTCATTTTCCTGGATAGCATACATTTAACCTTTCGTCTTTGTTTTAACAAGCAGCTTTATATTCAGCTCATTAACTTGCACACTCATAAAAAATATATTAATATCTCTGCATATTTCTATGACATATGACCCTCAGAGGAGTAACTACTGGAACTAATGATGATCGCACCGTCCTCACCTGCACTGGGAAGGTGTTCTAAGGTGAACCGTGAGGCGTCATTTAGACGTTTAATTCAGTTTTATAGACTTCGTAATGAGCTATTCTCCTTTCCCTCCTTTTCTACAAAGAGTCGTGCTCAAATGCAGTAGAAGTATAAAACGTCTATCAATAAATAAAGTTTGTTTTACCTTCTCTCATACTAATAATTCCTAAATACAGGTACTGTAGTTTATAATTTTGTTAAAGGATCTGTATCATACTAATTTAGCCATTCCAAAGTAAAGTATAGGCATTTATATGATATATTGTACCTCTATCACTATGGAGTACTCATTTTTGAGAGAAATATAAGTATTTTGGGGGGTATTTTCCAAACCCGGAAGACAAGACGCTTCGATTCAGTTAACTCCGCCCCTCTCTCCGCTCATTCCACATTTACAGTATTATAAATATAAATATCGCTCCAAAAAGTGAAGTTACTTCACATAATGCAGTTATAAGGAGTTGACATGTGCAACACAGTTTCATAAATGGCTAACACACACGCTAACATACATGCTAACACGCGTTTTGATTGACTCACCGCTCAGTCTGGACTCCCCATCGGGTTATGGAATCGCGTTGGTTATAAAAGTTAATCCACTTTGATTCTGGCCAAGGTTCACCAAGCATCCATCAGGTTGGTCGATATAGTAGCTGAATCCCGGAAAGAAATTCCAACTTCTGGCGAGTGCACTCTTCTTTAGGAAGGTTGAATAGTCCTGTTCCTCTCGTAGCCAAACGCACATCCATGATATTATCGTTGGGTAAGAAAAAGAACAGGCGTGTCCAGAGTAGGTTAGAAAGAGATCAGTCTTCAAAAACAACATTTCTGCTCCGATCCATGGATCCTCCGGCCGTGGGTGCGTTTATTTAGCCTCATGGGACAGCACAGATGCGTCGGAGAGTTCCTTTTTTTAAATATATTTCTCTCTTACAACAAAAATAATGAAAAAGCTGTTTTATCAATTAAAACCAGGCTGTAAGGCATTACATTACAGACGTAGAGCACTTCCGTTCCTTTGTGACGACACAACTGAACAACTCAGTCGTTTTCCAGGAGAGGGCGGAGCAGTTGCTCAGAGAGCAGGATTCAGGAGGATTACTTAGAACTGCGTGAATTAAGCCAAAAACCGCTCTGGGGGTGTTTTTGATAAGGAAATAGCATAACAACATGGCTAAAAGCTCCAAAAAGTCGATTTAGCATGATGTAGCTCCTTTAAGGCTGGCTCTGGTGACTCGATTAAAACAAGCAACGGGAAAATGGCAGGACAGTTTAACTCCACAATATACTTAAAGGGAGCCGTATAAGCTGGCTGGGTGTCGATGAAAACCTGGATATAACGGCCACCTGTGCAAGGCAGAGAGACAGCGATGAAGCAGAGGGGTGAGGGAAAGTAGGGAGAATAAAAGCAGGCATGGATCAGAGGTTAGAGTGCCACAGAGGCTGACTGGAATCCGTGAGAGAATGACCAATGACATGAAGGTTTGTGAGAATAAGAAACTAATTGGTGCTGTGGCTAACAGTTAAATCTCCTGAAGATAAATGATGGTGCAGCGGTTAGCGCTCACAGCAAAAAGGTTCTCTGTGTAGGTTTCCTCGAAACAAGACTAGAAATATGTACGATAGGTTTCCCTCTGGAGCCAGGACTCCCCTGGAAAGAGATTCCTAATCTCAGTGGGACTTTCCTGGTTAGATAAATGTCAAATAGAATAAATTGGATACTGCAGCATTAACTGAAACTACTGTATGTAGCTGAGCTCACAGACAAATGAAAAGTGTAGCACTGCAAATACTTCTTCTTAGACTTGACATTTCCAATAGGGCAAAAGAATCACTCCGCAATTCAGCAGATGTTGGAATCTGAACATCTGAACATTTTGCAGAAATAATGGAGTGTGAATACTTTTACCATCATTACTGCTCTTTGAGGGATGAAGAAAAAGGCCCTAGTCCCAGGTTTCACTTTAACATCTGCCTAATGACACCACTCTCTGTGCACATCTGAGTCTGCAGCGAAGTTATCAATATCTGCAGGTGTAATGGTGGGCACATGGTCTGCATTCTGCACACAAATACCAGCCTGTCATTCCAAACAGGTAAGATGTGGAATTGTGAAGAGTAAAAAAGTCAAACATGTGTATTTACCACATTTCAGAAAAGGAAATATTTCATTACCAACCCTTGCCCAAATTAGCTATGCATTTTGAACATTTATCTATATTATGCATTTGCTCAATGGCACGTAGAAATCTTGGTAAAACTTCATTTTTGCTTAGCCTCACAGCAGGGTACGACAGCTGGAGTGTGAAATGACTAGACACATCATCGCCATTACATTCAATCACTATTTTTTTTGTGCCGGCCCTCTGGTCTCAATCTGGTAACGTGCGGGTGATTTCGAAGTACTTGCAACCGCCGTTACTCTCCACTGAGCGATATTGAAGGACACCGAGAGGACACGGGGCCTGGAGCATTTGCATAAGACTCTTTGAAGTCGGGATACTGTTTCTTTTTAGTTTTTTGCGAAAGGCAGCGCGTTTCACCGAGGAAGCGTGAAGAGGCGGAGACTGGAGCTGTTATGCAAGTCTCTCCCAGATGGTGTAGCATGTGATCGATGGACCAGAAAGTAGCAAAGTCACCACGGAGTTTATGTTTCAAAGTTGGACAAAGAAGATGTAAAAAAAAAAAGAAAGTACCACAAATAGGCCGTGAGACGGAGGGTCGATCGGTACCATTTTGAGGGATTAAACCACATGGTGATTTTTGTGTAGATATATGACCCTGTGTTTGGAAATGTGTGATAGCATTAGATTCAAGGTAGTTTTTGGATATGGTGGATGATTTTCAAATATCACCAAAAAAAGGGTTACGTGAACTCTGACTTGGTGGTATTTTACAATAATGTCTGTCTAATGCCCGAGATTTGCCATATTTGTTGCTTTATTAAAGAAGTATTAATGAAACAGAGTTTTCTTAAAGGGTTCCAACCAGACACATTAAGGCACACATTATGTGCCTTTGGGAACAAGTAAACGGTAGGGTCCATGCATACATTAAATCATAGCGTTGTCAGAAGATAAATTATTTTTAGTCTGGTCTTGAGAAGGTTTTGGAACATGAGCAAAAGCATTTATTTACAACAAATTTAACAGGAATTAAATGAACGCTTTTCTACCTTCCTCAGGCCCAAAGCGCTTTACAGCAAGGAACCAGTCACCCATTCACTCTCTCATTCATACACCGGTGTACACAGACACTGTAGGCAAGGAGGGTGAAGCGTCTTGTCCAAGGACACAACAGCAGTGTTCTTCAGGGGCTGGGATTCGAACCCCTGACCTTCCGATCATGAGACGACCCACTCTCATAGCTATGCCATTGTTTTACACACAAATGCAATTCATGCTACTTAACCTATTACAAAAGGTACATTTTCACCCACTGTACTTATTTACTCTTTGATTTGTGGCATAGTGCACGTTATACATCTGTCACATCTAGTATAGGAATGACTCCCCATGTCCACTTTCATCATCACTTTCATCAGTTTCTAAAACATGTTTGATTCTCAATATCTGGCCCATATCCGTGCACTTGAGTCCATTTGCATTTGTAGTGGACGAAGTGCTTTGAACAGTTGTAGGCCAATAAATCTAACTAGGCTTCATGTGCTGGTTGGCTATCCATCCACTGAACTACCAACTGGTCAACTCATCTCACAGACTCTATCTTCAACCCATGACCAACAGGGCTAGGTGCTTGAGGGTCCCTTTCCATGCCTCTCCTCCATATTACAGCCTGGTAGTTGGCTCTTTGGGCATGCTTCACTAAGCAGTCTCGGCATGGTGGAAGCTGATGGCTTTCTATCTCACCCTTCATGGCACAAAAGTGTTTCTTTTTTATACAAAGGTGCCCAAATTCTGTCATGGAAAGCAAGGGACATGATCAAAACATCTGTGTCCTCCGAGCAGATAACAGCATTATACCCCTCTTCAACTGCATGGGTGGCATGGAAAAGAAGACAACCATCAGCTTCTTCTTGTTGGTACTGGAGACTTGGGAATAACTCACTGCCCCGAGCTGTGATTCTACAGCACTCATCACAGACAGTTGCAAAAAGAGTTTTCTCTATGAGCAGTTCCTTCACTCAGAATAAGATTAGGTTCGGCTGCTCTGTCCACACTGACTCAGTGCCATTGAAAAGACTTGGCAACATCTCTAAAGGTAACTTCAACACCTTTTATAACATGAAGACAGACATAGAGAGTAGTTCACATTGTCATAGGCAAAACACCATGGTAGGAGTAGGAGAAGATGTCAAAAGTCCAACTTCCTTCACGTGAGGATTGTTAGAAGACCAAGGACTACATCCTCCACAAATTCCACATATGATATCCAGCAAGCTGATATCCGCCATTGCTATGGCGGAGGTCTAGAACACCTCCAGATAAAAGTGGACTTTTCAGAACTGAATGTCAAACAACTGGCCAAAGCAACCGCCTGCGCTAAAAAGGAGTTGACCTCATAAATTTTTTTCAAAATTGCTAGTCTGGTCTCTAACTGATTAGGGAATTCTGACCATGCCAGTCTCATCATGGCTTCATAAATGCACTTGTGTCCTCTGCACGGTAATAGTGTTTCCCATCCATCACCCCACTTATGGGTCCCTCAGCAACTATGCCAGCTTCAATGCAAACATCCCTGAGCCCACCATCCTGAAATCTCCTCCCAAGAATAGACAATGCATTGCAGATAGTATGAATTGTCAATCAATCAATGGTTTTGTATAGCCCAATATCACAACAGGAGTTGCCTCACAGAGCTGCACTAAACATTAAGGCAATTAAACAAAACAGTAAATAAGACAATGTAAAGTCCAGGCAAGTGAAGTATCCATGCAAACATAAACATGATGTCCAATTAAATGTCAGCAGCAGGTGATGAGGAGCAGCGTGGGTGTCCCCTGTCCATAGACTCTACAGAATAAGAAAGAAAAACTTAAAAACCCAGGGGGAGAAAAGAGAAACCACAGAAGGAGAGATCCAGACTATAGAGACCCAGTGCCGAAGGAGTCCCTCAGCAGAGGAGCCAAGATCACAGCAGACGTCCCACAGATCACAGAATTGTTCTTTATGCATCCAAGCAATTTTGGCAGCATAAAGGGCTTTGTCCTAGACTCTAGGACAACTACCACTGAATCCAGATGCATCTCTTCACAAATGAGGTCAGAACGCTTAAAGATCTCATACACAGTCCTCTTTTCAGAGCTCTGGCACATTTGTGGTAAGGTGCTACTACACCCTCTCAGATTTCTACTTTGTCATGGATTGTTTTATCACGGATCTCTAAAGGATTATCTTATCTTATGTTGAAACCAGTCCGGCTTGGGACAATTTGATGTTCAGCTTGTGGCTGCCTCATAAGGATCCACACCATGTTTTGCACTGAGGAAGTCTGGCTCGACTCTTTCATCTCTTGGGCATAGTCATTCCATTCCATGAGTGGATGTGGTCCAACATGTGCTTCAGCCACATAAGCATCTAAAGTAGTATGTTCAGCCTCAATTGAAATCTACTGTAGCTTTTCAACTCATGGAAGTTCAGCACTGGGCAGGTGAGGACCCCATACACCTTTGCCTATACTGCTATGCCATTAACCATGTGTGATGTCTCCTTTCCAGTGATTGTCTCCTCTAGTCGATCAATATCTGCTGCCCCGCCATGCTGGATTGGTGAAGATATGTGCATTAATGGATGCTAGAATCACTGCCTTTTGATTAAGTCCTGCTGCTAGTTTTTGCAAACAAAGGCAAAATCGTATATAGAATTACATATAAATACGCTATATAAATAAAGATCTTCTTTTTCTACATGAAAACAAAATCAAAATTAGAAAAAGCATGGGATCAGATAAAATCATATCATGTCACCATACACTATGTTCAGTTGAACGATTTTCACGATTTTCAACATAATGTTTCTCAGCCCCCCAGCGACCTAGAAAGGTGGTTGACACATCATATTAAAGCCCAGACATTGCTCTTTGCAAATGCAAAAAAGAAGTCTCCATCACAACCTGTTTCGGAGATATACAACCATTCACCTAATCAATCTGGTAGATTTAACTTTTTTTTAAGATTACACAGCAAATTATAATGATGGACAGGCCATTAACTACTCAGTTTCCCTGAAAAGCCAATGAATGTTGGTTCTGTTATTGATGGTCTGCAAAATCCTGCACTTTGCAAAAGAAGAGAACAACCACTTGGATTATACAGGCATTTTTATCTCTAGTAGTCACTGAACACCATATATTGCGATGGGATGATAAAAGTGTCTATTTCTCATGAAAACTACCATGGATCAGATGCTATCACACATTTTCCAACACTAGAGATATGTACCTTCATGAAAATCAAAAGGAAATTTAATCCCTCAAAATGGTACCGGTAGCCCAAATTTGGGGTCCCGTCTCATGGCCTAAAAGGAGTCATAAGCAAATTAGTTGTTGAAGGAAAGGGACTGTTGCACTAGTGGCCAAAGGCGATCTTTGTTTATCATAGGTTATTTGCTGACCATGTTAAAATAGTGGTTCAGAGAGGTGACCTGAAGCACTGGCATGAATAAATTAGCAACATTATTTTGCTTACATGAACAAAACAGGGAGAAATGCTGCACATGTATAACATCAAAAGGTTGCGCAAAGTAGACAAACACACTCTCATAGTAGCAAAGGAGTTTGCAGTTCTATGTAGCCATGGTCTCTATACTGTACGCTTAGTTCAAAAACATAAGATTTTATAGGCTAAAAACTTACAGGAAAGAAAGGGAGCTACTTAAATTTTCTTTCAAACTGGTACAACAGGAAGTGCAGTCTACCAGAGAGAGCGTTGGTTGTATTTCAGGGCAACCTGCTGTCTCCAATAAGCAACATTTATCCCGACACGTCACACAGCCAGCTCCGCAGATTTTCACTTAAAACAATGTCCACCCAGCCGTGAGAGCCCTGTGGAAGGATCTCTGTGTAACAAGCCTTCAGCTTTCTCTCACACTTTCCCAATCACTGCACCTTGTTTATGTTCCCGGCCTCTCTGACAGTGATGGAGGCAGAAAGGAGAGCCAATTCTGGGTAAACCGAATGAAATGACCCCCGTCTTGGAGCCGGGGGGGTGTGGGGTGGTATGGTCAGTCCCTAGTTGAAACGATTCCCAATTAAAATCACAATCCGAGCAAACACGGTCCCTTCGGCACACCAGAGGCAGGCAAACTGTAATTGTATCAGATTGTTATGATTGTTATGATTTATTTTACTGAGTTTTTTTTTTTATTGACAGCCTTGGTGCAATAATTGGATGTTTGGCATGACTGGGAAAGAAGAAATCTCTTGAGTGGAAAGAGAAATCCTCAGGACAGAGCAATGAAATAGTGTTCTTTCTCTAATGTTGCAATTTAAGAAAAGACATCAGTGGACTTTGTTGTAACTTACAGAGCATGGACACTTAAAATAAGAAGTAATAGTGTGATATGGACTGGTGGCTAATTTCTGTTTATCTATAGGGTGGTGGTTCCCAAAGCGCGGGTCACTGAAGTGGGGCTCGCAAGCCGATTTTGAGACAATATTTTTTTTACAATATTGGCATCTTTTAGGGAAATTAAGGCAAATATCAAAACACAGTATCCAAACTAACATCATGAAACCAGATTTTAAAGGTTTTGCACTTCAAGTTATTATTAATTCTGATTACATTTTACAGAAGGGAGTCCTGAGTTGTTTGTTGAGTGATTTTGGGGGTCGCGGTCTGAAAAGTTTGAAGCCCCTGATCTAGGGTAGTTTTTCCCAACCAAGGGTATGGGGATCCCAGGGGATACTTGGAATTATTACAGATAAGATAAAACTGAGTAGTATTTCTATCATGCAGATCACTGATCAAAGAAAGTACATTTTAATGAGAGTATTTTAGCTTCATTTTGAACACAACACCCCATTAAATACTGAAAAATAAAAGTGTTTTTGACCACTTTGTAAGAATATTGGCAAGATCCTCGATGTAAGGAGGAATCAGAGTTTAAATGAAGCCTAGGTGTGAATTCAACCTGGAAAACTAATTTCAGCATCACCTACCTCCAGCGAATGATCGCGTCTATGAGGGTCACACCTCCACCTCAGCCCATCAGTGCAGACCCACACCTTCTGCCAATCATCGCCCTCGGTCCTGCGTTTAAGCTTCAGCGTTCATGGCTCGTCCGCTTCCCAGCTGTGCTGCGACCCACCTCAACCCCTTCATTGCCTCTCTGTCTGTGGCTTCACCCTGCTACATCCTTCATCAGTCTCCAATTCCACAACCGGTGTCCAGGCTCCGGGGAAAGACATCCCTAACTCTAACATACCCATCCATACTAACTACGTATAATCCGGATATCGATGTCTACTGCCGGGGTCTGATTGCCAAAATGATTATGTCAATAAATCTTTCTAATTGCTTTGTTTCTGACTCTATCCAGATTGAAATTAATGATTTAGGGGGTACGCGAGACAAAAAGGTTGGGAACCACTGATCAAGTTATTAGGTATGTAATAGTAGGAGCCGTCGGTGGTATTACTCCGCCCATCAGCTGGGGGCGCCGTATAAAAAGGCACAGGCTACCTGCGTTCGATCTCTGACCTCTTGTTCTTCCGTGTCTGCCTGGTGTGGAGGTGGTGTAGCCTTGGGCTCTCGTGAGCAGGTAAATAACCGTGTCATCCCGTAACGTTATTCATTTAAGTGTTAGCCTAATCCGAGCCCTTTTTGGTGCAGCTATGGGTCTGGGGTGCGCTTCAGGCGCAGTGCAAGATGGCGGTGCTGTAGCCAGTACGCGAAGCATGACGTCCCCACGTGAATGATGGATCCACAAGCGAAAACGAATTGAACCACCAAGAAACTGCGGAAACAACAACCATTGCTGCTTTGTGTGCCTGAGAAAAGTGATGAGCGTCTGAGAATGGAAAAACTGTGAACCAACGAATGGACATTGGGAACCTCTTTTTTGTTTTGTTTGTGTCAGTTTTTTTATGGACTTTCTTTTAAAGAACTGAACTGAAATGAAAAGATCGAAACTTAACTTATTCCAAAAATAAATTACATAATACTAATGGAACGACTTGCCTCTTCTCAATGAACGAACCTGTGGTCCTTTTTAATGTTACCTGGAACTGAGCTAAGCTAAAGTCTTCCACCCGGTCACAGGTACATTAGCATGTCCATGTCCATGTCCATGTTGTGGTTTAGTTTGTAGATAGGAAGCAAAATACCCACAATCCAGTATGTCGTTCGCTTACGGAGCCACATCTCCAAGACACTGTTCCTGTCTCCTGCTATGACCAAATACAGATTTTGTTTAAGTGTTCTTAAACCAGTCAGTGAATAGGATCATTGTGGCGCACCTGTCTGCACATATTCACATCCTCATGCAGAGCCGCAGTGCCGAAGAAGTGGAGATATACTTGACGAAACAGCAGCAGACAGCTCTTAGCTCAGGGCCTGGATCTCCTACCGGGTGCCAGACACTCACAGAAGGGCCATGAGGTAAACAGGATCCTGGAGAAAAGCCGAGTGACACGCCCCATCCTCGCACTCCCACCCATGGGAGCTGAAGTAAGCACCTGCCTCGGAAAAGTCACTGAGCATGAAATCGGATGGAGCAGCTCAGTGACGCAGGGTATCATGGCGCATCAGGACGTTTCTCTTTTAAATGTCGAAGTGTTTTCTAAAGAGATCCAGAGAGGCTGGAGCTGTGAATGAGAGTGAATTTGACACCATGCCTGCACACTATGCCAAGGCAGAGCAGAGTTGGGAGGGGTTGTAAGAGAGCGTGAAAAGGTTAGAAGCAGGAGTTTAAAAAAAAAGATGTCAAATATGTAACATGATATCAAATGAGAAAGAAGGCTATATGTTTGATCACATGTTTCAACAAAAACTAATGATAACCAGCTGTGTTGTTCTATTCAGAAAACCTAGAATAATCCCTGCAACTTTCAGTCCTTCAACAACCTTGTCAGTAAATGCTGGTGAAAAAAACAAACCTTGAAACCTGACCATGAGAAACAAGTAGGTAGTACATGACTCATTCACTTTTGGACAGGGAAGAGGAGAGGGTTTTCATTTTATTCTTTGAGGGAAAATACGTATTATTAATATAGCAAACAATAAGAAATGTGTCATGTGCGCTAACACTGAAAGCATTTTGAACTGGTACACATAAAGATGTTTGATCCTTCTTTCTCAGAAAAGAAAAGTGTGAACTCTAGCAGGTGAGCAAAATTACAGGTATGGGTCCACAATCTTCCTTGTACGGCACAGAGACGTTTTTGTATTAAAGCTCCTTTATGCCTGCAGCACCCATATATTTCTAATCAGTTCAAGGGAAACCATTGTTCTTCATCCCTTTTCTGGCTGACCGCTTGGTTCTTTAACCTTTCTTGAGCCCATTTTCCATAGATGTACACTAGTATATATCAGTCCAAAACATCGCATGTGGTGTCTTGGAAATATTAATTATACTGTTTGAGACACATTCTCGACACATAACCATAAAGCCAACTTAGTGTAGTACATTTCTGTGGCGTCTCCCTAATTTAAACTGACAATGCGGCAGAGACGGGGAGGCACTCAGCAGCCGAAGAGGAGAAAATCACAAAGCGACAAAATGACATGTGCGCTCCAGAAAAAACTTTGCACAAGATTTTAGACAGCAGGGGAAAGCGTAAAGAAGAAATGAAATGTGTCATTTGCAGTCAGACTAAATATAGAACCCAGGCAGGAGCGCTTCCATACCTGGCAGTGTTTGTAGGGGATTTTTAGCTGCAGAACTCAGAAGACAGAGATGAGAGTCAAAGGGACATCAAAACAAAATCAAAATTTGGCATTTTGTTTACATCCGCGCCCGACCCGGTAATAAGGTTGTACTTCAGATCATTTCAGAGAGATAATCAATCGTGTGGCAAAGTGTCCAGGTGTCCAATTTGAGGAGACAGTGGGCAGTGGGATGAATTCAGGTAGTGAACTCATAATGTTAATGTTTGATCCCAAATCTGTCCAGTGCTAACTACTGCTGTTATGGTGTCCTCAGGCAAGTCCCTTTGCCGACTTTGGCTAAGGAGAATAAAGCTGTATGAGTGAGTTTGTGCTCTTGCCACAGTTTGTGAGCCACCACTCCACGTTTGAACTGTTTCTGGAGCGGAGGGAGCTGCGCAGGAGGAAGAGGAAGAGGAAGGAGGAGGTGGAGGAGCTGACCAGTACTTGAGTGTAAACATCAAAGCAACAAATGTACATGCAGGAAATGTTTCACTCTGACCTAATGTTTACACTCAAGTAAGTAAGAGAGTAAGTGCTTAATTTGTCATTGTACAACCGTACAACGAAATTGTGTTCAGGTGTTAGTCCTGAGCTGCTGTGACTGAGCCACGCCGCCACTGTGGGCCAACCTGAGCAGCATGTTTTTGGAGGTAGTAGCAGCACCCCCGTAGGAAACCTGATCCTCTGAAATGGTGCAGCGCCTCCAGGGTTTGTCCCTGTTTCAGAGCGTGGTGTCCTGCACTGGTCAGCTCCTCCACCTCCTCCTTCCTCTTCCTCCTGCGTAGCTCCCTCCACTCCACAACAGTCTTTTACCAACTTCTCCTTTGCCCCTTCCTTGTTTCCTGTAGCTCCTCTTGCGACGCCTCCAGTGTGCTGCAGGTGTGGGGGGCTCTTGGTGCCTCTTCAGTGTTCCAGAAGAAGAAATGCGTAGGTCTCAAATGTCTTATAGCTCATAAGCTGGAAAAAAAAATCTGTCAAACCCCACAAAAACAAGACGTACAGAAGCATCCAGCCAAACAGTGTAGAACACAGAAACCACAAATGCAGTTCGCAGAAGAAGGAAAAAACGATGCTGTACCAAGAGAGAGGGAAGTTGCTTCTCGTTTCAAGTATTCAAGTAATGTGTAACGCATTTGTAACTTACAAAATATTGGTTTGCTTACAAGTACCTGAACTCCATTACTAACTTTTATTTTATTTTTTTTATTTTTTTGGTCACCCGAACAAAAACAGATCCGTGCGACTTTGGTTTTCAGACAGTAATAATTAGGAAGAGATGGAGACGGAGAAAGTTGAATGTTGGTGAGTAAATCTGGGGGCTCTGGGACGCCTTCCAACTTCCCGGAAAGAAAAGAAAATGGAGCAGCTTGTCGAAACAGAGGCCCGTAAATGAACAATAACATCCTGGGCCCAGAGCAGGAACTATTCTGCCCCAGTCACTGTCCTTTACATAACACAGGCAACTGTCCAAGAGAACAGTGAGTAAGGTGACTTCTTGTCCTGGCATTGGTCAGTCAAAGAAGAGCTAAGTAAACCAAAGAGTGTCCAGTGTCAGCGTACATTGGTGTATGAATGGGTGACTGGATCCTTGCTGTAAAGTGCTTTGAGTGCCTAATGTAGGTGGAAAAGCGCTATATAAGTTGAGACCATTTACCATTACCAAAGAGAATATTATTAGACTTGGATTTTACTAATTGGAGGGTTGCAAAGATTTTCACCAATTCCTGATCTCAACATTACTTATTTTATGGAATGTGCCAAGAATCCCATCATAGCGGCTTTCCCATGCTGTATTGTCAGTGCTCTCATAAGCCAATTACTGGAGCTCTGCCTTTAACTCATTCATAGGTAGAATTAGAGATATTTTTTTTTAACTCACTGCCCTCCTTTGGTGGCAGAAAAACATAGAGCGTGTGCCGCTGTGGCCCAGAGGAAGTGTCTGATGAAAGCAAACTGCAAGTTCATACCCAGAGCAAATGATGTCTGAGGCCTCATCTCTTCTCCCTGACGTCCAACACACAGCGGCAGAAGCAACAGCAGCAGACAGGTACCAGCCCGGGAAGTGGGTCAGTTAAACAGGCCAATATGAACAAGGAGGGGGAAACATGTCTTCTTCTTATGATCATTAATACCTCGTAGAATTGCATTTGTCTATTCTATGCAAGGATTAAGACTGATAGTAACAGAACACTGCAAATGAAAATGGACAACAATGCACAGTAAAAATGTGTGCAATGTTACCTCAAAAAGAAAAAAACATAATCTAATTTATGTATAAAGGAAAATGCCTTGTCTGGGAACACAACAACACTACTGTATGTGCTCAGGTTATATCTGAAGTTCATTAGTTTTGGTTTTAAGAAAAATCTTTATAGTAAAAACAATGTAAAGGAAAGAAAGGTTGCGGAATCGGAATGGTGATCATCAGGGGTAGAAAGTGATGTATTGTCAGGCTCCTAATTACAAAATAAGTGTGAAATTGCGAGGTAAATATGCCCTGGTGTGTCTCTTCTGTATGCATAATGAGTTTTAAAGATTCAGTAGTATCTCAGATATTAATATTTCACTGCTGACTGCCTCTATGTCCAGCGCCTCTCATTAAAAGTCCCGTTGCATTGGTATTCTGTAGACAGATCTCCGCAGAGGAAACTAGGAGAGAGATAACGGGCATTATCATCATGACCAATGACTCCAGCGCTGCATAAACACCACTCCCTTGAGGCAGTAAACTAAGGGGTTTTAAGGTAGCACTTTTAAGGACGTACTCTGAACTGATGAGCCTTGATGGTCATTGAACTTATGGTATAGGGCACTAGTACAATGAGTGAATTACTTTTCAGCTGAGGCAAAATGATTAGCAACAGTGCCGTGTAAATGCACAGGCTGTTTATACAGTTTACTCAAGCCCCATGTAATTTAAAGGTATTGTGTCATTTTAGTGTTTTAAAAAAGTCAGAATTGTGGAAGTATTGTCCTGTCAGTCTTTAAATGTAAGATAGTTGTCTGTCCAGGACCTTCTTGATGGAAAAAATGGCGGAGAGAGAAATGCGTTCTCAGGAGTCTTTATTCAGGCTTACAGCAAGTGATACAGGTTATGTCATTGCAGATATGCGGTAGGAAGTCTCTCGTCTCATCCTACTCTTGTCCATTTATACCATTAGCTCAGCCTCCCAGTCTACATAAACATGCGGACCTCGACTTCTTTATGGTAATTTCCAAACAGTTTTTTGCCATATGACCTGAAGACCCTAAGTGTGGGGATTCTGTGTTCTGATTAGATAACCAGAGACAGCCAAAACAAAAACAAAAAAGTGTAATAATAGTAATAATGGCTTACACTTATTGCGCTTTACAAGCCTGTGTTGATAAGTTTCTCAAAGCGCTACACTGTCATGATTAATTCATACTCAGTTGTATAGTAAGGTACAATTGTGGCCACAGCAGCTGCTGTCCTGGGGTAGACTGAGGAAGCGAGGCTGCCAATCTGTGCCATCAGCCCCTCCGACCACCACCAACCACTCACTGCATTCACACTTGCAGGGGGTGAAGTGTCTTGCCCAAGTACACAAAGAAATCTGCACTTGTGGCTGGATTGATTCCCAGGATTCTCTGTTATTGTCTCACCCCTGAAGTAAAAAGGCACAACATTTCATGTAAAAGACTTTACAGCCCTAAGTGTGACATCGCACACAATAATCAAGCTTTGCACTGTTAAACACAACAAAAAACACAACTTTATCTGGATCTTCTGCTGAAAAACCAAGAGATAAAAGGCCCAAAACTGTTTTACACCTAATTAGAATAATATATGCCTCTATTTCTCAGAAGATATTTTGGTAACACTTTATTTTACACTACCCTTGATACATTGTACCTGCCAAATGTAGTACAATGTAATATGCTGTGTAATAACTTGTATGTGTTACATACAGGATGGAATATATTTGTAGTTTGGAGGTACATAATGTAACAAAACATAGGACCCTATACTCTAATCGTAACCTTAAGCCCTAACCCTGAGGGTCATATGTCTTATTACAAAAGGCACCTCCAAAGTACTAATACACATTATTCCATTATGTATGTATTACATATTTCAGATTGTTACAAAGCAGATAACACTGTACTAAATTTAGTTAGGTACAATGTATCCAGGTAGTGTAAAATAAAGTGTAACCGATATTTTTATATTGAAAGTAAGCCTTAATTGTGTATTGAAAAAAATAATTTAATAATTAATGTTAGAAAAGCATTACAAAAGAAAATACACAGTAAATGTAATATTTCTGTGTGACCAGATGTTTAAGAAGATCATTGCAGTCAGCGCTACTGCAATGAAGTAAAATCCCATTATAGTAAATAGGAATAAAGTGCCATTGGACCTGGAAATAGAATGATGACATCATCACTTAACAAGCGGATTTGTGGATAGACAAAGATGTTTGGAAATGAAACATTTACAAATACGCAGACACAACCTTTAAAGGGCAACAATCATATTACAAAGTTGGCTGTCGATTGTTACGAATGGTGGGGTTTGTAGGTTTTTCTTTGGCTGTGTAATTCCTTTTCCAGTTTCACACTTTTGAAGAAATATGAGCTTCTTTATTATGCAAAAAACTGTATGGTGTCTATACATTATATTTATCATAATGAGACACAAATCCGCAGTCCTAACTTAAGGAATGGAATAATTACAATATGCTAATTTTCTAAGGGTCATCATAAAATCCATATTTATAACTACTCAGCTACAGCCACTGCAGTCTAACAAGCTGAGTTTTGTTTTTAAGGAAAGCTTCATCTGTTTGCCAAAGCTCCAAAAATACCAAAGTAATTTCCATGCTCGCTAACTCCAGGCTACATAATAGAGCCAATCACAGAGCGATTTTGCACAGGTATTGCGCTACGACTCATCCCCGTCCCGCAATGAAAGAGCAGCCTAATTTAAGACACACTGACAGAACTGATGTGGTGAGGCAAAGGATCCAAATGTGCACATCATAAGTGAACGTGGGAGGATGCAGAACTAGCTAATATAAACAGGAAGGTGCTAGACAAATGCCTAGATTAGAAAGATGGGAGCAGAGACACAGATGCTTTGCTACCTTCAAGGGTGTTTTGTTGTCAATGTCAAGCAAGGTCGCATACGCATAGATGTATGTATTTGTGATTTCTTTTATTTAGTAGTTCCTATTAAAAAATAAGCCAATGACTGTCTTGAATACATTGTGATTGGAATATTACAGCAATATGGGCGATATGGTGCAGTGGTTAGTGCTTCGAAGCTGGAAGGTACAGGGTTTGCATGTTGTCCCTGTGTCTGCGTAGGTTTCCTCCGGGTACTCCAGTTTCCCCTACCACTAAAAACATGCACCTCCAGCTAGGTGATTCTGACCATTAGCCTGGCTCCATATCTGGAAATGGGTCCCCGGGCAGGCGCGTACCTACAGCGGCAGTCCTCTACTACAGGTCACCCCAGCAGCATTGTGAATGGATGCAGAGAACACATTTCCATACGGGGCTCAATAAAGTATACATTACCCTCATTATACTTACCATTTTGACACAGTACAATCCATCCATCCATTTTCCTCCGCTTTATCCGGGGCCAGGTCACCGAGGCAGCAGTCTGAGCAGAGATGCCCAGACTTCCTGAGACATAGTCCCTCCAGCGTGTCCTGGGTCTTCCACGAGGCCTCCTCCTAATAGGACATCCCGAGTACAATCCATTAAATTGAAATTAAAATCTAAACCAATTTCTTTGTTAAACTGTGTCAAAACTCTAGTGCTATAACAAAGATAAAGATATTATGCAACGTTGTGCTCAATATACAGTAAAGTACCGCATGAACAAGATAAACATCATGAATCACTGATCATGAAGTACAGATGTTTAAAGGGGGGGTATTATGTAAAATCGACTTTTTCAAGCTTTATATCATGTTATTATGTCATTCCCTCATTAAACACATGCCTGGAGTGTTGCCTTGGCTCATTCACATATTTTTGAGTAATCAGTAAAAACTTAGACGGCAGCCATTTTAGGTGCAGCTATGCCTCAGTCCTCCTAGGAACGCCCCCACCTCCTGGAGACGCCTCTGGACCTTTTGTCACCAGCCAAGCCACCAACCACTGCTCCTCAGCTCAGAAGAGCCCTCTCCCCGCACAGTAGTGTTGTTTAGATGCCACAGCAGTGTGCTGAAGGGGGCGTGTCGGAAAGCTTCTTAAAGAGACAGAGGCCTATTTCAAGACGTTCAGTACAGCCATTTTGAGAGAGCAATTTTATTCAAGGCAGTTATTTTAATTTACTGCATATACAGACCAACAGAAGGTTACGTCATCATTGTAGTATGCTATAGACTGGTGCTATGTGATTGAAAAAAGCATAATACCCCCTCTTTAACCAAAAAACATTCTCCAACTTGCATTTTTTTCTGAATGTGCACTGAAAAAAACAGGATTGGAAAAAAATGTAGTAGAAAGTAAGAATTATCAACACGTGTTAAATTGATTTTTACAGAGTAGTAGCTGTAAATGTTATCTTATGTGTTACGTGCCTTGGTCCACAGCAGTAAACAGCGCAAAGAGGAGCTAATTGAGGACATTTGGGCAAAGGTACGGGCGACGGGAGATTAGCACTGGGGAAAATAGATTCATGGAAGCAGACGATAAGCTCTCAGAAAGGATGTGCTCCTCCAGAACTGAGCCAGATAAAACACAATGGGTGGGCGCGGTGGCCACATGTGAGCGAGAGAGGGGACAGACGCTGCTGGCTGCTGATGGTGATAACAGGTAGACAAACACTTAAACACAGCATGGCATTTTCCAGTGTTTACGCTTAAAATGCATGAAATTGAATAATGTTGTGGAACAATATAAGGTGTTTTGAACAAGGGCTGCACATAATTAAGAGAAAACAAACTGGCAATCACCCATATAAATAATGATTTATTTTACATATTCAAGAGTTTGATCTCTTTTCATACTTAAGTTTGTTTGAACTAACTTTAATGTTCCCCTCGTATTACTGTCAAAATGAAGTATGGGGCAATGGTTGTCAAACCTTTCACACCAAGCACCGCCTCATGAAATATTTAACCTTCTGAGTACTATCAGGCTGTGATCGAGCACTAAACGGAATCTAAATAGACCAAATCAAACTAAAATATGTAACTGGAAATGAAAAACCATGTTAAAACCAGAATAAACGCCTAATGCATTATGAAGCATAAATGAAATGATGCCTAAACGAATTTCGTCTGAAATTGCAGATGACTAAGTACCACCAGTGATACACATACCACAGACCCAAACAGGAACACATAGCAGCCAGGCTCTCATGCAGAAATGACAGGAAAACCAAAGAGATACAAACTGCCTTCACATTTTACTTTTTGTATTCCTTTTGTGCCATTTGTGTGTGTGAAGCCTTCACCTTTAAACCATGGATTTGTGGAAGAGCTGACTTCTTGGTCGCCTGCGCCCGGTCGGCCCCAGGGGGTGTGTTCTACCCCTTACCCGGAGCTGACAGAAGCTGAAGGGGGCCTCTGACCTCAGGGACACTCAAGACCTCAAAGCTGTCTTTCACATCCACAGTGCTACAGTATAAGAGTGAACCTTCAGAAAAAATTCACTACTATAGTATCAACCATAACTGCAATGAATATAGAGAGGTATATAGAAAAGTTATTGGTGCAGATTTAAAGGTGCATTATGCAACTTTATATGCGAAATCTAAAAGTTGATATTTATGCATAATGTGACCTTGTAGTGACCCAGCGGCTGTATGAGTGGTCAGCATGGCGCCTTTCCTTCCCATCACAGTGGTCTCTACAACGCTTCAGGATCAATTGTCTTGTAGGTTTTCTGGTGAGAGTGTACATCAGTGAAAATCTTCCAAACAACTGATCCTGGAGCGTCCTAGAAACCACTGTGATGGAAAGTAAAGGCGCCATGTTGACCACTCATACAGCCACTGTGTCACTACAAGGTCAAATACGCACAAATATCAACCTTTTTTTTTCACATAAAAAGTTGCATAATGCATCTTTAACATGTCTAATACTGAAACAACTACCACGTGGGTATTGCAAAACAATCGTCACCAAGACATAATAAAATGTTAAAAATAAAACACATTCTCAAAGTTTAAAAGCCTGAGAACCATTTATTTCACATACACATAACAAAGTCGATGTAAAACCTACATTCATGGTAGTGTAAAGTTTCCATTTTAATTACTGGTTTACTTTTCATAATAAATGTAAAAACAATAAAAAACATATATTTTTATGTTTACGTACAAAAAATAGAGCATTTCCAAAGGGAAAGGGGAATTCAAATGAATTCATTAATGAATGAATTCAAAGCAGATGCAAATTCATGCTTTGGATAAAAGTGGTTCTCCTTAAAAACAAACAAAAAGTATCCTGTGAGAAAAGATGGCTTCACAGCGTCACAGAGAATCACAGTTTCTTCCCGAGGTTTATAATCTACTATGAGCGAGCGATCACTCAAAAGGGCAGAACAGGATGAACACTAGCCCTTACAGTGTATCCACATATAAATGCAAGCAGTTAGCTGTAAACGTCTATAACCTGTTATGTATTTTCAGACTTTTAGACACCGAACTATATTGGAAAAAGCTGCAAAATGGGCTAAAATGTGTTTTATGAAAGGTCTATCAACTTGCAAAATAATTGATAAATTGCTATCTCCATGTACTGTAGTGTGGCCCTGTATTTGAACATGTATTTCATTTAACCAGTCTCCTGAAGCGGTAAATGTCTTATCTCCATAAAAGAGCAGATAAGATGAAAGTAATGTACTAACAATTAGAGGCCAAAACATAGTCAGAAAATGGTATGGTATTTATAATAGGCAGCGTCAAATCAAACTTTGTTCTGATATATAGAATTGTGCAACTTAAAGTCATGAGCAAAAAAAAGGTTTAGCTATTATTTTCTCTGTATAAAAGAAACACAGAGAGCGTAAAACTCAAGGCAATCTTATCTCACAATGGTTAAGGCCTGGGCTCAAAGTTGAGTATCTCTTAATTCAGAGATAAACGATCTTTCATTAAGGCGCGCAAGCTTATTTCACATCATGTTAGATACATTTTTGATACTTAAGAATATAGTTTGCATTCCCAAATGGCATGAAATCCCATAAAACCCCACAGAAGTAATCAGGAGTGGATCCACACCATAACTCAAACACTTGTCCTTCACCCCTTACCTCTACAAATAAACAAAGTACTTTAAAAAATAAAAGAAATGGTGTTCTTTCATTGAACACCATTTCAACACCCCACTCTAGCTTACGTACAGAAAAATAAACAATACTATAGGCCACCAGATATATTGCATAAAGACTGTAACACGCATGTTTTAAGATTTCCAGACTTACATCCCAATAAAACCCATACTGTAGCAGAGAATCCTTTAATAAATGTGATATGTTTTGTAGTGGTCTTTGTCATTAGTAGTGCAGTCTTGACCAGGAATGAACAGGAATTCAGATTGTGTTCCTGGTGCTGCAGTAGTGATGTAGCTCAAAGTTCCTCAAAGTACGCCACCCTGGTCTTGGCGCTCTGAAGGGTTAACTGTAAGAGAGTTGAGAGTGATAAGTACCTGTAGTATAAAGAAAGTGGCTAAACATTAGGGCTGCATACAAGCAAAACATGTGTTGTGACTTTTAAAAGCAAGCTTAAGCCAACAAATGTAGTTTTGTTTAAGATCTGATTTAATTTATGACACAGTCTGAGGGTTAATTCATGTACGCTGAACTCAGAGTACAGATGCACTGATCCAACTTTTTTTGCTTCCGATGCCGGGGGTTTGAGTATCTGCCGATATCCTATATTAACCGACACCAAGAGACTTTCTCAAAAGTAGTACCTGTGAATTAAAAAATGGGCCCTCTTTTCTCCCATGTGAAATCAGTAAAGTCTAATTTTTACTTGCAAAAACATTCACCAAGAGTAACTGGACGTTTCTCCATTAAAGATATGACTGGCAATATAGGTTACATTAATATTAACAACTCACATAAATTGATCTGATCATTACAACTTGTGCATAATAAACATGTTATATCAGTTGTTCCTTAACGACATTTCATAAACTAAAATACAAACACAGATTTTATATATATTAGGCTACTTTAGGTGATCAAATCATATTTTCTATCCCAGTCTTGATTAGCTGACATGAGCATTAGCATGTTGCTGCTAGCTTAAGCATACTGTTGCTAGCCGTGGCATTTTGCATGGCGATCAAAAATGCGTTTACGGAGGATATAACTAACTCAGCGATTGAATTCAAAATGACATAGAGCATCCCTATATTTACTTAGATTTAGTCGGTGAAAGTTGTGTTTTTAAAGCAGTGAGAGCCAAAACTGGTATCGGTTCAGTATCGGATATTTGTAGCCGATAGCCGATATAATATTTTTTCTGGTATCGGCTCCAGTATCCGATACCAGTATTGAAGCGGTGCATCCTTAACTCAGAGGTTTTGTTTTGTACTTGTTTTGTAGCCTGGCCAGCGCTGTGTTTAATCTAAACAATAGAAAGAAGTGAGTATGGCTGGCCAGGCTACTTTTTAAAATGCCAGAGAGCTACTGACTTCTGTCATGTAGATACTTGAGTTCAATGGTACTTGAATTTAGTACTTGCTGTTCAGTAAGATATTTCAACCACCAAAACAGCAAAACAAATTGAGTTTTGTATTGGTTTATTTGGTAGGGACAGTGCATGTTAATGAACACACCACGCCAGATTGTAGCCTTGGGCTAATTATCATCTGTTGTCCTACACTCATGCACTCAAAAACCCTCTCATTCATCCTGGACAATTGTACAAGTTTTTAGTGGTGGGGAAACCGAAGTACCCGGAGGAAACCTACGCAGACACGGCGAGAACATGCGAACTCCACACAGAAGGTGGGAATCGAACCCGGAACATTCTAGCTGTGAAGCACAAGCGTTAACCGCGGTGCCACCGTAGTCTCTGCATAATACTTCTCTGTCTTATTTCATGAATTCCTAACTCTCTCCTTTGCCTATTTAGTACAAGATGCACTATGAACTGATTCAGAAAGTCATCAATTCTGAATCATCAAGCATTTATCAAATATTTATTTTTCCTACGCAATATTGTGCAATCTAACCAGACATTGCAGAACCCATACGGTGGCCTCTCTCATCGTCAGAAACCATTCTTTCACATCAAACCAATAGGCCAGTGGCTTTGGGACACTGTGTGGATTATTAGGCAGCAAGAGACAAAACAGATGCACGCACACAGATGCACGCACACAGCACCAACTGTTTTTATCAGACGCTGTAAAAAGCAACAGCAGATGTCTTCTGTGTTATGGTTTTCAATCTGTTAATGTTTTTATGTAGTGGAAACGATTATCCCCCAGATTAATTTTACAATAAATAATAATAAATGAATAAAGTCTAGCCAGGTAGAGGTTTTTGTTATTACTGGCAAAATGAGGAAGACAATAATGTATAGGCTTATACAGTATTGACTTTTTTAGTTTGTTTGTTCCTAGATCTAGATCCATTATCATCTATGAAATAATATTGTTGAACATATAGAGCAGCAGGTTATCAATTGTGAATATCCACCACTGGCACAAATTACTGAAAGGAGTGTACATTTGTAGATAACGTGAATATCTATAGCACTACTGTGGCTAACCATTGAGTTGTAATACATATGATTACCTTTGTTGTTCCTCTTGGTTAATCAAATGTGTGAGTATCCATAAGGAGGTTTTAATTGGAAAAATGTGATGTTTACTGACAATGCCCAAGGTCATACTTTTTCCCTTTTTTTTTTTAATAATTCATAATGATGCAACAGTGAAGGTGACACTTTCACTCTTGTTTACATTTTTCCACAGAATGAACTCACATTTTACAGCTGTGCCTGGTGATAGAAAATCTGTGGGCCTCTAGGACTAATTCTCAACAATAACACAGAAGGAGCGGACTGGCGGCGGGATCAATGCCAGTCAAAGAGAGGTGCGGTGTTAATTGTTTTTTTCGTTGCTGAACTTATGACGGGCTCTTACAGATCGCCGGCTGTAAGTAAGTGCGAAAAATCACTCACATAGACTTGTGTAAAGTCGAGGGACATGAGTAAATACAAGCCCGTGAGATTTTTTTGAGGGCATTTAAAGACATACTACTCACATTTCACCCAGAGCCTAATACAATAATACGGTTGTTTTGAATATCTCAAAAATCCTGTTATTACTGAGAGCGGGATCGCATCTCCTCAGACCTTTTAGGAGTGGGTCATCACAAGTTTGGTACTGCTGGAACGTTGTTAAATGTTTCGAGCGTAACGTAATTCACAGGAAAGTTCCGCAGTGTGGCTTTAAGGGGACTGGGCTGAGTCCAAGTAGATGATGCAAGTGGACCAGAACTGTACCTTACTCCATGACAGGTAAAATGGCCATGTTTATTTCACGCTTGATCTCATTTCCATCAGATGACAAACCAGATTACGCAAAACTAATGATTCTATATGAGTTCTCCTAGGAGCATAAACTGGATTGATTCATCGATACCGGTTATTATCACACAAAAGAAAAAGGAGTTGTTGTTTTTTTTTAATCATTATTCCTTCAGGTACAAAAATGAATATAACAAAGATCAACCTAAAATATCATTGTCAATTAAAGTCCATTTGCTCATAAATAGGTCAGTTTTCATTTGCATCTTCTTTATTTGCTCCATATTATACACTTCTTTCAATGTATTTTTCCATTGGGTAACGGTGGGGGGTTGAGGTTTGAGCCAAGACACTGTGATCATTTTCTTTACAATTAAGAGTAGTATTTTTAGTTGGAAAAATGTTAATTTAATCTGAGGTTGCTAGGGAATTTTCGTAATATTATGATGTTTGGTTCCATAATTTTTGCTTTGCTTCTCAATGTTGTGACTTATGAGACAACTTAAACTTTACATTTATTCAGACATTTACACATTGTCCGTGTAAAGAGGAAATATAATATTCAGAGAGCCTGAAATGGAACAGGCAGAAGCTAAAGCTTACTGAGCCTATTACAGTGTATGTGCTTTTCAAATAAATTATGAATCCCAGTTTAGTTTTGAGACAGCTTATTAACCAGGGGCACTTCCAATAAAATATACAACTATAAATTGAATTACTTTTCAGCACTTGTTGTCTCTCGCTAAATGGTTAAGACACATTAAGACACGAAACAGGAAGAATACTAAATGAATCCCCACTTTTTCTTGAAAAATAAAAAAAATATCTAATAGGTTTGGATATCTACACTTCCCAGTCTGAAAGGTTACAGTCCTTCATACGCTTCTGTAAAGGCTGTACTTGAAAACACATTAGTGAAAAGAACAGGCTCAAACTTCCCCATACATACTATTGAACACTAAGTTGCTGTGAATGAGCCGCTGGCAGAGCAGAACCTCTGAGCCGTATCAGCGGGAAAGCATTGGACTGGATTAAGGGAGCTCTCATTAATCATCCATAGAGTGCGGATGGAGAAATCTTTGCCTGGGGACGCCCTGGTGCTTTTGGCTGACATTTGGGTGATTCATTGGGCATTCCCTCTGCTTTCCTCCTCCTGCTGCTGTCCTGCCCCTTTTTGGCCACCGACTTCACTCAGCGACTCCCTCCCGCTCGGCGCCTCCTCACATGCTTTGAAGATTCCGGTCCTCCCCAGTGCCTCTTCAAACTTGTGCGACAATACTTCACCTTACATGCACTTTTCTCTGCCCTTTGCCTGCTAACAAGACGAATCATGACCGCCCTCAGATCACCTTTTAACCGGCTCCAATACAAAAGAAGTCACCGCTAAGGGACTGCAATGTCACACAATTAAGAAGTTTAATATAGAATAGAATATGGAATAGATCAAATGGGTATAATCTATCAATTTATCAAAGCAAATGAGCCGAAAGTTTTTATAATGACTCCCTCAGCCCTGACCGATCAATTAAATTCTCCCTGAAACTCAAATAGTTGTATTTTTATTCCTGTAGACTTGATATAATGAATTGGGCATTTAAGCAAAGCTGCTTTCAGAAAATGGACTGGAACTACATTCTTTTCGGAAAATATAATTTCCATCGTCAGATTTCAGTCCAATCACAGCCACTTACTGCATCTCTCAAACGTGGAGGACATTTCAAATGACCCTGTAACCGGAGCGAGCTTTATAACTTCTCTGCCCTTTGATTAACACTGCTTTAGTGCTTTGCCTGGCGATTAAGTGTGTGCGTTTATTAGCCCTCTGTGTGATCCAGTTTCTGTGGTCTTGGTTAGCCAGGTTCTTCTCAGAAACAGTTTCCAATGACAGCGTTAATGGGAGACCAGCAATCCGTTGTTGGACATGATCACATGTTGTTTGGAACCCCAATAAATTTAAATGGTAAATTGTCTCAACTTATATAGCGCTTTACAAGGAACCACTCACCCATTCATACACCAGTGGACACAGACAGTGGAGGCAAGGTGGGTGAAGTGTCCTGCCCAAGGAGGACTGTGTTCACCTGCAGGAGCCGGGATTCGAACCCGGATCATGAGACGACCCGCTCTACCATTTTATTTTTTATCACTTTTTTATTGTGTTATTGTTGCTTATCCGGCACGTTTTTGTTGCTCTTTTTTGTTGTCCTTTTTTTTTTGCTTTTTCATCACTTTTTAATCGTGTTTTTGTCACTCTTTTGTTGCTTTTTTGTTGTATTTTCTTCCTCGTCTGCGTTGCTGTTTTGACGGCTTTGTTCGAGAAGCTTTTAGAGTTTTGGGTAAAGCCGAACTGGTTAAGTGGTTAAGAGGTTAAAAACGACATTGCCATAAAAGAAATGGTGTCAAAATCAATACATCATTGGGAAGATGGCGTGTACCGTGACCTACCAACTAATTAAGTGCTGTATTCTGATTCTCCCTATTCAAGTAACAGGGTCGTCATAGTAATTATCATCATTATAACACGGCACAGAACATACGGTTGAAATGCACAAAACAGTGACTCCTTTTTCCCATCCCGCAATGTTACGATCCCATGCATGCGATTGACCACACGGCGTGCGTTTCACCAGCTTGGAGCCAGTAGCTGTTAGTTTCATTAGCAGCGTGCCATGCCGTAAGCTCAGGCCAAGTCAGCGGACGTCTGGCACACATGACAAGTCAAGACCCACCTGTGTGTGTTCGAGATCAGCTGTGAGGGAACACTGAGGGGCTCCCAGAGAACTACAGCAGCAACGGAGAGCCAACAACAGGTCAGACAGTGTTCCCCTGGTTTATGTGTGCTTAAGCCAAATAAACCTTTGAATAAGCTGTTATAATACACTATACTAAAAATAAATATAGTGTTTAGTAACCAACTAAATCTGATCGCTCCACTGTAACTTAGCTTCATAAAAATGAGGACAAATCTATTAGCAACCCTTATCTTGTAGTATCTAATCATCAATTTAATGGAACAATCTGAATAAGAATCATTTGCATTTGGGAAGCTTTTGTGACCAAACTTGCCCCTGAACAATAGTTTCTATTTTGTGGAGTGCCCTTAACAATGACCCGCTGTACTTTCTGCACCTAATCAGAGATAAGAAGTGTTCCATCATCTAATGAGCCGATGATCTGATCCCACTAGACAGGGCATGGATAGGAGACATTTGTATGCGTGGGTTACAAGCGTATTATGAAGGGCAGACATAACAGTATCTGAGCACCGTGACGGGAGTTTGGTACCTTTTTAAAGTTGCTGTGCTTACTGGTGCCCTGCTCGGCGTTCTGATTATGAATGATGTCAAGAGGGGTCTCTCTCTCTTTCAACTTCAGACTTTCAATCTCTGTCTTCAGCTCATTCAGCTGCTCCTGCAGGTGTTTACTCTTCTCCATGTACTCCACCCTGCAACACGAACAGATCAAATACAGGGACTTAATGGTTCAGAGGAAGGAAGTAAATGAGAACAATTCAACTTGATACTTGAGAAAAATGAGCCTGAGATGTGAAATGAATAAAATACTTGTTGCATGCGGAAGTTTTCCACTGGTCTTGTACAAACAGTAATGCTATAATTGCTATTCAAGGGAGTGCAATCTGGCTAAACATTGGGCCTCAATCATGAACATCTTCTAAAGAAAGCTTCTTCAAATCAGTACTTAAGAAGGCACTGTCAGAAAACTGAGCTTCACGACACATTCTTAAAATCATTCGTACCTGTGTTTTTAGGTTGGTGAACGCCAGATTGGAAATGTGTGCGTGTCAGGGCTAATTAGCATATGTCACCGCCGATCATAATAAGTGCCGTATGCAACAATGACACAAATGGCAAAACGCACATCCAAAACTAACGTCCAAGAAAACCCCAAAAGAAAAAATAACTCCTGTGTATGCTGCAAAGCTCAAGCACGCAGCTAAATCCCACCCAGGCAAATCTGCCCTCTTTACAAACGATTCAATAAATATATCCTGTAAATCACAAAAGCTTTTTCCTTTTTCCGTCCGACTTGTAAATACCAGTTTGCGAGATTAAGGCCGACATAAGGTGCATGTGTTCACAGATATACTAGCCACTTACTTCTCTTTCTCTATCTCCATGGAAAGGCGTTTCATGTCAGTATCTTTAAACTCAAAGCTGAGGTTCTCTCTACTGTAGTTCAGATCGGGCATGCGCTCAGCGGGCAATCCAGGAGGCTAGCAAAAAGAAAGACAGGAGAATTAATTCCATTCAAGTTTATTATAATACATTTAAAAACAAAGACTGTTGACCAAAGTGCTTTCCAGAGATGCAAAATATAAGAACAGTCAAGAGAAAATATGACTTCTGAAAAGTGTGGCAACGTAGCATAGTATACAAAATGCATGCATTCAGCTCGGGACCAAATGCCGGAAATACATTCTCCACATGTCAGTTCGAGTATCGCATGTATAAGGAGCAAGTCTGACAAACAATTTAAATGTAAATTGTTTGGGCGTCTGTGTGAATTCAAAGTATGTTGAGATGTCTTTGGCGTAAACATGGCGTGGCAGGGCATGCAGGCCAATTTGACAGTGGATCCAGAGAAATAGAAAACACTAAGAGGAATTCTGTCGAAAGAATTCTCCAACACTAAGGACACAAGGCGTTTATGGCATGGGTTTCAGGTGGCCACTGGCTATAAGCCTACAACTATGGCCATTGACAATGATCCCTCTCTCCCTGACAACCTCAATACCTTTTTTTCTAGGTATGAGGTCAACTGTGTTGAAACAGCTCACACTCCGGGGCAGCCCATTGACAACCAGACACTGCGTTTGACAGCTGACAGTGTAAAGAGGGTCTTTGTTCAACTTAACCCACGAAAGGCTGCTGGACCAGACAACATTCCAGGCTGTGTGCTTAAAGGCTGTGCTGAGCAATTGAAGGATGTTTTTGCAGACATCTTTAATATGTCACTCAGCCAGGCCAGTGTTCCCACCTGTCTAAAAAGTTCCACCATTGTCCCAGTGCCCAAGAAGCCAAATCCATCTTCAATGAACGACTATCGTCCTGTAGCCCTGACCCCTATAGCCATGAAATGTTTTGAGCGTCTGGTTATGATGCACATAAGATCACGCCTCCCAGCAAACTTGGACCAGCTTCAGTTTGCGTACAGAGAGAACCGCTCCACAGAGGATGCCATCTCCACCCTGCTCCACCGGGTTCTGTCACATCTGGAGGGCAAGAACACGTATGCCAGGATACTGCTGCTCGACTTCAGCTCAGCATTTAATACCATCCTTCCTCGACAGTTAGTGGAGAAGCTGTCCCTGCTGGGTCTGGAGTCAGGAATGTGCAGGTGGATTCTGGACTTTTTGACGGAGAGGAGACAGACAGTGAGAGTCGGCAACACAACATCCAAAACAAGGACAGTGAGCACAGGCTCTCCTCAAGGGTGTGTTCTGAGCCCGTTATTGTTCACGCTGCTTACTCACGACTGTACTGCCACTCACAGCAACAACCATGTCATTAAGTTTGCAGATGACACCACAGTTGTCGGCCTCATCACAAACAATGATGAGTCGGCATACAGGAAAGAGGTGGAGGTGCTCACAGCCTGGTGCACAATGCACAATCTGGCCCTCAACACCACCAAAACAAGGGAGATGATCGTCGATTTCAGAAGATCCGGAAAACATCATCCTCCGCTCACAATTAACAACTGTGAGGTGGAGAGGGTCGAGAGTGCCAAGTTCCTGGGGATACATCTGTCAGACAAACTGACCACCAGAGACAACACCACGGCTATAATTAAGAAGGCACAACAACGTCTTCACTTCCTCCGTAAGCTGAAGAAGGTGGACCTCCCCATCCCAGTTTTGACTCTGTTCTACAGAGGGACAGTGGAGAGCCTGCTAACGTATGGCATGCTGTCCTGGTTCAGCAGCTGTACAGCTGAAGAGAAGCAGAGTCTCGGTCGGATCGTGAGAACTGCAGAGAAGATCATAGGCGCCCCCTTACCACCACTGCAGGACATCTTCACTGAGCGCTGTGCGCGCAGAGCAGACCTTATCCTGAAAGACTGCTCGCATCCCTTCCATCCAATGTTTGAACTGATGCCGTTGGGGAAGAGATACCGCAGCATCAGGACGACAAAAACTCGAATGTTAAACAGCTTCCTTCCCACAGCTGTTAGACTGATGAATAAGACCCTATCATCTACAGACTAATCAAGTTTTGTTATTTTTTAAATTTTACATTGCACTAAATTGTTGGGTACGTGTGAAACGTAATTTTGTTTTTATGTTGCATAAGAATGACCAAATAAAGCTATCTATCTATCTATCTATCTAATTCAGGCCTATGAGAGCTCTTTTGTGGAGATATTCCTCTTATGAAGTCTATATAGGCTCCAGCAGCTGTCATCAGACGAGTTATTATGTTTACACATTTTGTCCCTGCTTTTGCTGATAAGACGATGGTACTCTCTCAATAGCGAACATTACGAAAGGCGTCTCGGTGTGTGCGCAGAGGAATATGTAATGTGTAGGGTTTAACATGTTAGGAGCATAAGTTACCTTTCTCTGCTCCTCTGATGTTCTGTTCTGGTCGACTGAATGGAGTCATAGAGTTAAAATGGTATTTTTACAATTTCTAGTTTCAAGCTATTCAGCAAGCAAAAACAACCACAATGCACATTCATTAAAATGATTCTTTATTTATTTTTCGGATGTGGGGCTTTTATATTCAACAGCTAATTGGTTTAACCACCAGTCAACACCTTTGGAAGGATAATTGGGGAATAACAAAGACATGTTTTTAAAATGGAGGCTGGACCTTTACTTGGGACCAACGAGTATTTTATTGTTATTGTTTTATTGTTTCATCATTTAACGCTGCATGGGTCATTTCTTGCTGTGAACTTGTCACATGCAAGGTCCAATGTGTAAAGTAGAAAGTGTTACGCAGAGGGTGCTGATGGTAGCAAGCTGTCCAAACAGATGTAGCTTTCCAACTAGTGAATAACCAGCGGGGCGAGGAAAGCACTTCTCCTTGGTCCTTGTAACTGCCCAATCTGAAGGGCGACCTGATCTGCTGGAATCATGCTAATCTGTCAGCCTGACTAAATGTTCATTATTTTTACACTGCTGAAAGGGTTTCAAAACTTTTCTATTGGCTGTAGCATTGATTTGTTATCCATTCAAGGGTAACAAAGTTGGTAACGCAAGTGTGATGAAGTTGCCGTAGTAACAGCACAAGGACATGAGAGCATTTTCCAGCTGATCGGGCTGTTACAGTCCTCAAGGCGGGGTGCTGACATTGCTACAACTCCCAGATGGTTTGCTATAACATGGAAACCAAAAGGGACTTTACACAGGTCAAAAACAGCCTGGCTCCAAAAACCTTTATTGTTTCTAAAAATACAGTTTGTCTTATTTTTTTCTACGCTGTATTCTGCTATACGATGTTGTAAACACATAGCAATCAAAGCACAAAGCTGTCAATCAAAGCCCAAGGCCCTGGAGCGATGAGGGTCATGAACATTAGCCTGAAGGAGAGCTGAGGTTTTTGCGTTTATTGTTGGAATTCTTTGTTTGTATTGTATAGATGTTTTTATATGTACATCAGTGTTCTTGTTCAGCGGAGAGAGAGCCAGGGAGAAAACTCTTTTCATTCACGATAAATAAAGTTGAACTTGAGCCCTGTGGAGGCTTGTTGCTGCCCAGCTCGCCTCACGGAGTTTCATGCCTTTTTGTCCTTTTTTGGAACATGCTCTGTAGGAGAAGGCTGAGCTGCCATCACGGATTTTGTCTCGAATTGAATAATTAATGTAAAGAGGAGTGAGGAATGTAATATATATATCGATGCTAGTAACATAACGTAGTAATATGTTTTCATTTTGATGTATGTATTACATACCAATAACATGCTAAAATATTATAAATAAAAGAAAGTTATGCAGACTCATTATGCAAACCTTTTCAGGTCCTTAATCTTCCAACTCACCCCTTATAAGTCTTATTTTTACAATAAAATCTTAGCTTTTTCCACCCCATAGGTAAAGATACACTGTTAACTATTTGCGTAATTCAGTTCAAGTCCATTTAAGAAACAAACAGCACATCTTCTCAACTTAAACAAATTGTACACATTCTGCAAATGAAACACCTTCTGGATTAACCAATTTAGGTCCAGGTTTGGACACTGTTTTCCCCTTGCTACAGTAAGAATCTCTGTGGGTGTTTAGCATTTCTCTTACCACATAGACATCCTTGCTCATAATCTCCAGGAGCTTGTGCTTTGCCCTCCTCTCAGACTCACGGGCCTCCTGCAGATCCTGCTTTAGGTGCTCCGCCTCTTTGGCCCTGAGGGACAGACACAATCACACATAGATTACATGTGAAACCATCCAAGAACACAA
The DNA here is from genome assembly GCA_007210695.1 of Neogobius melanostomus. Classification (NCBI taxonomy): domain Eukaryota; kingdom Metazoa; phylum Chordata; class Actinopteri; order Gobiiformes; family Gobiidae; genus Neogobius; species Neogobius melanostomus. Next base: position 4,967,841 of record VHKM01000006.1, on the reverse strand, counting down.
ACAGAATAACCTCTGAGAGAATCCCCTTTTATCTTAGTCTTTGGTGCCTGGCGCACTTGAATGCGGCATTGTGATTAGCTTTGGCGATCAATGCATTCACCTAGCAGACAATCCTATTATTCCAGCCCATCTCGTATGCACATAGGAATTTCACAATGTTATAGTCTGGGGATTACATTTGGTTTCAATAGAATTGCTGAACAATCAGCACTTCCTGGATGATGTGGGGGAGATTCGAGAGCTTGCGTGGAGGTAGTCATTTACATGTTGAGTGCATGGCTCCAAATTCTGCTGCTACAAAAAGTGCTTATCGTCAAATTACAGTTACTGGCAAGTGGTTAATGGATCCTATTTGAAGTGATTGCCTAATAAATAGAGAGGCGATAGTGGCCATGTATTCACCTTTATTACATAAATTACTCCATTCTATATTGTAGCCGTTCCCAAAGTTGGTTGTGTCGAGGCCCCTGATTGTACGAAACATTCCTTGAGGCCCCCCGATAATAATGATTCTCAATATTCAAAGAAATAAAATACACAATGACATACATAAGAATAAATAGCAATGAATCAATGGATTAATAATGATTAAAAGTTGTACAATTTAACGAATATGAAATTCTTTTTCCCAGTGTTTTTGTTTTAATTATTATTATTTGCAGAAAAGCTTTGGGGCCCCTTGCATTACCTCTGACTGCTGTATTGGAGTCAGTGGACTGATCAGCCTTACCAGGTCTAAAACTCCCAGTAAGCAGACAGTCACTATATCACAATGCCCCAGAACAGTATGAAGAAATCCATCGTGTTTGTAGATTACAATAAAAAGATTAAAAGCCGCAGTTTAAACGATTTCATGTGGTACAAAGGCTATTTGATTGAGAAACCCTGATCAGTCGATGCTGACAATTAAGAGCACAAATTAACTGAAGCGCTTCAGATCAAAATAGACAGCTGCCGAACAATAGCTTTCTCCATTTAGCCTGAGCGCACATTTCTGGCTGTGGCTGTGTGATTACCTGCTACTCGGCAGCGGAGCAAGAACAAAGCCTCAAAAATTAAATGATTTTAAACAAGTTAGAAGTTTTCCTTCTTTGATCGGGCCATTTGAATGCAGCGGAGTGTAACTTGGCTCAGTGTGCCCAGAACTGACTGGCTTCCTTACGTGAGTAGGTTATGCACCACAGAATTGTTACGCACCTAGCATCGTGAGGGGAGCCGCTGTTTAAAGCCAGTCTGAAACCTGTCTGGCCTCATGTTTGTGTTTAAATACAATAGGTTCTCTTTGAATGAGGTTCAAAGACATCCACAGATGCAGGTGTCCTTTTACCGTCTCTCCGACTCCTCAGCCATCTGCAGCGCCAGCATCTCTGCCTGGATCATCTTCTGCTCGATGAGGCGCCTCTCCTCCTGGCCGCGGATGGCAGTCACTTTGATTCGCTGCATCTCGGTCTCAGCCTCAGCAGCTTTCTCCGCCAGCAGCTTGGCCTCCTCCTCCGCGATCTGAGCCTTTTCAGCCAGCAGGTCCGCGGTCTGCTCGGAGCGCAGCTGGGGAGGGGCACCACGGGGACAGCGGCATCAGAGGGGAAAGGATTATTTTTACATCACAATCTAAAAACGGCAATTTACTATGCTTTAATTGAGCTATATTCCTAACACAATGAAAACAACGGCAATTCACTCCAACGAAAATGTGAATGATTGTTTTTTCTTTTCAGCTGAATCTTACCAATGCATCGTTAGCCATTTGCGCCTCGTCTTGCAGATGCATGAGTCTCCTCTCCAGCTCATTCCTGGCCCTTTCCGCCTCCTCTCTCATCTGCTTCTCTCGCTGAAGCCGCTGCCTCTCCACCTTTCAGTAGCACCATTAAGTCCGATGAGAAGAAGAAAAGACGGGTGCGCATCAGCAGAAAGTACATGAAAAGCGACTCGGTTCTACTAATAACTGTACCTGTTTTCTAGCGTGCTCTTCTCTGGCCTGCGCTTTCATCTGCTGAACTTCCAGTGAGTCCACGCGTCTTCTCCGCATAAACAGATCATGGTTTCCTATGCACAACTGGAGGATCTACACAAAGACAACCACTTCATTCATCTGTACATCAGCTGAACTCTCACAGCAGTTTGTGTACTTTTATATCACAACCACAGCCCCATATCGCTCTTTCCTCCACTGGGACACTGTGGCTTTAGTTCAGATCATGTCCGTTCGTCTGCCTGGCGCAACAACAGCTTTGCTCAAGACAAAGTTGGTATCTTGCGTAGAAACAACAGTGCGCCAGTGCTGTCGCTTAGGTAAAAAGGGGTCAGTGGAGGCGTGTTGTTGCTACATGCAGCGCGGAGTACAACAACGAGCACTTGCTGCTTCCCTTCGCTCTCCTCTTCTTTACATTACCAGCATGCGCAGCCTCACGAACTATTTCACTACTAAAAAAACATTTCTCCCACTGTCTCCTGAAAGAGAGAGAATATGGTCCTGCTCTAGTGCTAGTTTTAACCTTTTAACTCCCACTTGAACGACCACATTTCCTCCAGTTTGGAAAAAGTGTCAAAACTGCGACGAAAACGAGGACGAAAATGCAGCAAAAAAGCGCCAAAATTAAAAGGGACTAGATGCACGTTTTTTTATTTTATTTTATATTCACTACTGCCACCGCAGGTCTAACGCGTAACTGCAGCTTCTATATTAAACTTGTGCATGACGGCAATTCGAACCCGAATTAACACCTTATTGAGTGACAGTGCAGGATTTTAGAGGCTGTTGTGATGAATAGGTCTGGGCTCATTCTACACATTAGGACATGACTGGAACATGTATTTTCCTCCCCCTACAAAATTTTAAAGGAATAGGCCACTGTTTTTACATACTGAGATATGTGTGTAAAAACACTTACCTGAGCTTAGACGAGTTCATTTGTACCTGTCTGGTCTTCACGTGTGCCTTCCGTAACGTAAACACAGCACAGACTGCGTTAGCATTTAGCCTCTCTCTTCTGCTCCAAACGAGGTGAAGATAGAAGCTACCAAACTCTTCCACGTTTTCCCTATTTAAATATGGTTACGTGAAGTGTTACACTATAAAGTATAATAAGTATAATTACTCCTGGTATTATTACGCCTTACAATATAGTTCCCCTTTTTATCCGCTTTGAAAATCCACATTGTTTAATTTTGTGTAATTATACTTTATAGTGTAACACTTCACGTAACCATATTTAAATAGGGAAAACGTGGAAGAGTTTGGTAGCTTCTATCTTCACCTCGTTTGGAGCTATAGAGAAGAGAGAGGCTAAATGCTAACGCAGTCTGTGCTCTGTTTACGTTACAGAAGGCACACGTGAAGACCAGACAGGTACAATGAACTCGTCTAAGCTAAGGTAAGAACATATCTCAGTATGTAAAAACGGTGGCCTATTCCTTTAATATTTTCAAATATATAAAGCGTTCCTGCTTTACCTTGACTAGAGATTTACAAAATGTTGTTGCTCTTGTGACATGTAACCTGGACCTACATGATTCATGACTATCTGTTAGGAACATTTCAAGAATGTAACTATTGCTTAATGTTTATGGCCTGTGTTTGAGTGAGTTTCTCTCTGAACTTAATTGATGACAAAGTTTAAAGTGAGTGACACACTATCATTCTTTTAGTTTTAAAGTCATTTGCTGCACACAGCTTCTTCTGGACATGATCTGTGTATGGCCGGATAAAAAGTATAACATTATAAGTGAAGACATTTCTTGATTCTAAGGCTACACGCAACAATACCCAGCCGGTGTTTTCTGCTTGGCTGTATTACAGTAATTGCCTGGTAGACATCCAAAAGACTACGAAACTATGAGCTCTTGTTTCACAGGCCAGAGCTAATTGGATTTTATTGTCACTTTACTGTATTGAGGAACTCACCAACTTGTTGACCCTTAATCGGGATGAGTTGAATTTAAAAACATTGGCTTTCTTGTCCAGAGGCTTGATGGTGAACTAAACAAAGAAGAGCCACCGGTGAAATGCAGCAAATGAACAGTCTTAAGAACAAATAACATATAAACTTCATCACCTCCTTGTCACTGTAGGAAATGTTGCGGATCTCGTTCCACGGGAAGGAGCACTTTGGTGTCAGCTTGTTGTCCAAGTCGTAGATGTGTAGACCTAAGGCATCCACTCCCAGGAGGAGATCAGTTCCCTTTTTATTCTGGTTCAGCGACAGCATAGGAAAAAAGTTTAAATAGTCTCATCATTCACCCATTCGTTCATTCATTTTCTATCCACTTAACATTACAGTCTTTGCTTTGTTTACTTTAGTGCATTACGGTGAAGCTGAGATTGACTTCATGGTGTATTTTGAAATGTCTTGACCTTTATTCAAGGAAGGTTCCGGGTCATTGACATTTCATGCTGTTAGTGTTAAGTTTACCGATTGAATTTCTCTGCTTTTGAAAAATGCATAAATAAAAACTCGACAATAAAAGATGTGTCAGAAACTATAGAGTTGGCAGACTGCAGTTTCCCGTCGTCGATGACATTAACATAACTGCCAAATCCCCCACATTGGCTTACTTTGAGATGATACAGCGAAGCGGCATTGGCTCACCCTGATTAAAAAGTAATTGACGCCATACATGTCCAGGTCCTGAGCTATTTTTAAATACTCCATTTCAGCTTCATCCCTGTTTCAAAGACAGACAGAGGGAGGGAGATTGAAAGGGATCCAGGGGAATGAAGGGAGAGGGAGGAAAAGAGGGTGGGAAGAGAGAATGAAAAAAAAAGATCAGACCTTGTTTCCGCAGCTTTTGTGCGCAGCATCTGTCATGTCATGTGATCTATAAAAGAAAAATCTGCCGCACGGCTCTTGTGAGGGCGTAAACGCGGGCAGCAAAGACGTACAACTCTAGTCTGTAAAGGGCTCGAGAGGTTAGGATGGAAGAGTAGACGCTTTATGCTGGGATTAAAAAAAAAAAAAGAAACACTGAACAGACTTTAGCTTTCTTGTTACTGGTGATGCTTGGCATATTGGCAGATTCCAGGGTCAACACAGAAGGGGGTAAAATGATTATTAGCATACTTTGATGGTTGTGTGGAAAGCGGGGCTTGCTGGCGTCTAAACTTTTAATAACTGTCTTTTCGATGCGTGATTTAGCCTCATCAAAGTTTAACAGGCAGCCAACGTGTGATCCAAGTAAACAGCATAATCAGTGCTGACTTAAGTGAAAGAGTAAATGATCGGAGTTGCACAGATGAGGCGCTTGCGGTTTGGACAGAGTACTTTGATCTACTGCTGAATGCACTTTCTCTTACGTCAAAAGAGTGGAGCACAATGTATTCGAAGTACAATATCAACTCAAATGTTGTGCCTCTTCATAATATTGGCCTCTTCAACCTGTCAAAGATGTTTCCTGGGGCCTCTTGTGCGGGGTCTGCAACGTTTTCCAGGCTCCCACACTGGCCGTGAGATGAACTGCGGCCTCCAATTTTGTGTGTAATCATTTGTTTTTCAAGTTACGCAAGATATTGTATTGACCGAGCTTTTTCTTTATCACTATCTTACATTTTGTTAGTTAGAAAATGCAATATTGAATTAAAACAGCTGAAACTAAATATCCTGTCGTTTGACTTCCTGATGTTCAAGCGATCTCACCGTAAGCAGCTACCACCCTCAAACCTCTTTCTTCCCTTCGCAGCTGTTTCATTTCAGTGGAAAAAGAAAGAAAAAAATAAATAATAGATCGTGGCTGCGGAGCATTGTTTGGAAGTTTCTTGTGTATAAATGATTCAATGTTTGTTTGTTGGTTGATTCGCTTGTTGTTTAACTATGGATCAATTATGTAATGATGTGCTCGGTACATTATCATCTTCAATTTCCCTGCTGTATGAAAGGTTGGACTTTCATTATAAAGAATCTCCAACAGAAGTCCAGGTTTTAGCTCTAACTAAAGCAAATTACTTAAATGTTGGTATATTGTGTACTCTTTGTTTCTCTATAAGCATCACTTCTCCTGCTTGTTACCAGACTGAGGATTAGCAGCTTTCTTCTTGTTGGTTTTTGAGCAGAACTAACAATGACTCATCTGATACTTATCTTCAAGTACTGGTGCTTAGAGCTGAGAAAAACTCTACTTTGGAACAAATAAGTCAGTGCCATGGGGAATTGTGGAAATTTCCATTTGTTGTTCAAAAGCCCCTCGGGGGACAGGGCACGCAAATGAGCAGCTAACTTGATCAAACTTTCGATTGCAATTTGTTTATTTCTCCACGTAATACAGATTGATAAAAGGTGGCTGATCATTTTATTATCTGCTAATTAGCTCGCTGACCTTGCACTTGGCAGTTATTGTGATTTGCAAGCATCATAACCAGTATTACAGAGAAAAGAAAGCATTTCTCTGGGCAAAAATTAGGCAAAAAAACAAAACAAAAACTTTGTGAATAGTAACATGTTGAACAGCATCTATTTATAGTGACAGCATTGAGTCACTTGTTTCACAGTTAAAATGAGCCACATTTAGACAAACGTAGTAATCTCTTATGTAAGCTGAAAAGATGTGGCAGTGAAACGTCAGCGTGCAAATGAATGCAGTAGTTCTTACCTCGTCCTACCCCTGTGCTGTGCATAACACGCCGTGATCCTCTCCTCCCACATTTCTGGAGTCATCTGGTACAAGTTAATTACCTGAAATAGACCAGGCCACATACATAACCACGAGTGCAGGTTGATAACACGGTAACTGCACAGAAAAGGCATAGTGCATTCGTACCCTTTTAGGCAGCAGCTCCTCCTCCGCCAAGAAGCCAGGCTTATGAATGCCGGGGTCATAGTCTCCGTACTGAAATCAAATACAACATTTGGAACGCTGGTGATAATGGAAATACCACTTTCTCTAAACTGAAATCAAATGTTTGTAAAAATGCTACCTACTACTCAAAACATAGGTTACAGATTTTGTTTGGCATAGGCCAGTTCTCATTGATAACAGGCCATACTGTGTCACCCCTCTGGGAAGAAGCTACAGCTCAGTAAGAAAAATGCACCATAGAGCCTGAATGGAAGTTTGACAGCCCCTGGGTCATTACGCTCCGAGTGTTGTGTGGCAATGTAAATGATGCTATTAGAGAAGCAGGAGACTACTCATTCATCATCATACAGCTCCGACACAGATCGTACAGCGGTTAACGAGAGATATGAATGGCTGAGTGCTGTGCGAATGCCAGCGGGATACTTTATTAACGCCGCTGACTTAAAGAGGGGGTATTATGCTTTTTTCAATCACATAGCACCAGTCTATAGCATACTACAATGATGACGTAACCTTCTGTTGGTCTGTATATGCAGTAAATTAAAATAACTGCCTTGAATAAAATTGCTCTCTCAAAATGGCTGTACTGAACGGCTTGAAATAGGCCTCTGTCTCTTTAAGAAGCTTTCCGACACGCCCCCTTCAGCACACTGCTGTGGCATTTAAACAACAACACTGTGCGGGGAGGGGGCTCTGCTGAGCTGAGGAGCAGTGGTTGGTGGCTTGGCTGGTGATGAAAGGTCCAGAGGCGTCTCCAGGAGGTGGGGGCGTTCCTAGGAGGACTGAGGCATAGCTACACCTAAAATGGCTGCCGTCTAAGTTTTTACTGATTACTCAAAAATATGTGAATGAGCCAAGGCAACACTCCAGGCATGTGTTTAATGAGGGAATGACATAATAACATGATATAAAGATTGAAAAAGTCGATTTTACATAATACCCCCCCTTTAAGGAACATGAATTACTTGTCGCAGTCTCCATTATATACAGTGGAAGGGAAAAGTATGTGAACCTTTTGGAATTCCTCCTCTGAATGTTTTCATCTTTTGGCCAATAAAAATATGACAACATGTAATTGATTGGGTGGTATCCTTTAAGCAGACACTGTTTACTCATTCTTGTGATTTTAACGAAGATCAGACCACATTTTATGACCAATTTAGGCAAAAATGTACTGTAAGAAATTCCAAAGGGTTCACATACTTTTTGTGAATATAAACCAAGACTTAAAAATGTTTAGACAAACTAATATTTAAGGTGTTTCTGTTCTAATTTATTGCTTTACACTATTTTTTTTAAGTGCCTGGACCAATTTTCTGTTTGTTTGCAAGTACCCAGTTTATTAAATGCATTCACTAAACTTCTGTGTCTGCAAACAGCAATAAACTGCTCTGGATTTAATTAGCTTCGCGGGCTGAACAGGCTGGAGTTCCTGCACAGTGGACGGAGTTGTGGAAAAAAGCCGAGAGCCATTTAATTACGTCCTTCTGTTTTTCCTCGCTGACTCCTATTCCTCCCATCTCTTTCTGGGTTCGAGATATTATTGCACCACAAAGGAACAGCAGAGGAGTGTGAATGACAGCTTTCGGTCAGCAATTCTAAAAACGCAGACTGACTTCAAGCCTGCAACCTTTTCTAAAAAGCTATGCGTCAATATTATCCTTGCCTCCTAATTGCAACTTGGCAGCAAAAGGTACCCACTGGCAAATGCGTGCTGTCTGGTCAATTTGGTTGGTTTGTCCTCCATTTTTTTTTTATTATTATTGTTATTCCACACAGCTTGAGCAAATTGACATGTCTCACCAGCTACCAGTCAATTTAGCTGTGTTACTTTGGCTATTGTTGTGTTGGTTGCAATCTCATCGCATTAAACAGACATTAACCTTTTTGCATCAGACTGACGCAAGGGAGTAAATATTTGTAAAAGTGAAAAGTAGAAGAAAAGTACAGAAGTGTCCTGGTCCCACTTGCGTATGTGTTATTTTTTCACTGGTATCACGTTATTTGAAGATAATTTCATTATTTCATGATATGAAAGTATCACTTTATTTCGTGATACCAATTTATCATGAAATAACGTGATAATTATCAGGTTATTTCATAAAATATCAGGTTATTTCATGATACAACGTGACTGTGGTTTGGGCGGGATCATTTAATACAGACAATTCTCTTTTCGTGACCAAGTATCAAACCAAGTATTCCAAAATGTGTGGTTAACTCGCTGTTTGTTTATTATTGGGCCAGAAGACGGCACCTCATCACGCCACGGCATGTTCTGACCGCTGTGGCTCTCAACAGTTGTGATTTTTGTGGGGCAGACGCCGCGTGTCCACTTCAGGTCCAGTAATGGTTATACTGCTTGATTACTGACACTTGATTTGTTGAGCATTATAAGAACAGTCGCGACGGTGGGGGCGACGGTGGCGCAGATGGTAGAGCAGGTCGTCTCATGATCGGAAGGTGCACACTGTTGTTGTGTCCTTGGGCAAGACACTTCACCCACCTTGCATCCAGTGTCTGCGTACATTGGTGTATGAATGAGAGTATGAATGGGTGAGTGGATCCTTGCTGTAAAGCGCTTTGAGTGCCTAATGTAGGTGGAAAAGCGCTATATAAGTTGAGACCATTTACCATAACAGTCAGGTCGCCAGTCAGCCAGCGGTGCCACAAGAAAGCCAGAACTGGCTCAGACACAACTGCTACCCGAGTTGGTAATGGTATCATGAAATAACCTGAAATTGTTTTATCATGAAATAACGTGATAAATATCACGGTATCTCATGATAAATTAGTATCATGAAATACCGTGATAATGTCATATCATGAAATAACGTGATCCATATATTGTAAAACATGCTACACAAAATTTTGATAAAAATAAACTATAAAAACTTTAAAACAATAAGGCTGTAAGGGAATGCAAAGTAGAGTAGATGACGCCTTAAAAACTTTCCATTAAAAGTAAGTTAGACATGGATTATATACTCTCCCCTACGCTCCCTCTGCTGCCCCACTGTGTACATATGTGTTTGATATCGCTCCATATAGTTTTTTGATTGTCTTTTTGCATCAAGGCTTTGAGAGTAACACGATTTTTATTCCGTGCTGTGCTTTACTGAAATTTTAGTTGCTCAAGATTGCACAGCTGCAGAGTGGGGTCACTCTTGTCTGTCAGAAACCGCTTGACAGTACAAGTACACATTTTACCGTGCCCCAGAGAAGATGCCTCTGATGGTACCAACCATCTTGTCAGCTCGTGTCAATGGCTCTTTCTGTAGTGTGTTTTTCCAGAGTGCTGCTTGAAATTTTGTGCACTTCTGCGCAGTACACATCTGGAATACAAATCAGAAATTACCTTAAGCACTGCAGACCAAGTGAACTCAACTCTCTGAGGCCAAACGTCTCAAGAGTCCTTAAACCAGATCTCACGTCTTATGAAGAAGAAATATTGAAGCACTTTATTGACTCTTAATCTAATATTTGAGCTTCTTAAGATTTTTATTGCCAAATTATTAGGGAAAGTCAACACCATCTTGGTGCCATGGTGCATTTAACCTTAATAACATTCTATTTGAGCTGCATTGCACAAGCATGTTTTAAATAAATCTATTGGATAGAAATGTAGATGGTATTGATAGTAAGCGTTGGGGACTTTGGGTATGATGGTGGTATTAGTATGGTCAAATAAAAATAGCAGTTGCAGTGGTGTATTTATAGCACTTGAGAAGGGTAGAAAAGAAGCAGTCGGAATAATTAAGACACAGCCGTGATTAAAATGTGTTGATAGCGTTAAATTAAAAGAAGAAGATCAACAAGTCATCAGGATTCTGCTTCTAAAAGAGCTATTACCGGCTGCACTCATTTGCCAGACAAACAGACCTAATTGTGCCATTTCTCTCTGAGTGCCAAGCAGCCCAGACAAAACAGCATCTTAATCAAAAGATTAAGAAAAAATATTAATTTCCTCATAGTCATCTGGGCGTTGGCTCTAAACAAGAGTTTGTTGAGGCCCTGAAAAGGCAAATACTACATGAATTCATTCTACTACTTCTCCCAGCTCTAATTTTCTTCTTATTGCCCTCCAGCAATACGTTTGCATTTTCATTGAGGACTCATTATTTCTTATAATATGTTGCGAATCCATGCCTAATTTACTTTTATTGGAAACGTCTTCTGGTTCTCGCAGCCAAAATTAATGACAGTCAAACACACGAGCCAGAGCAAAAACAATTTAAATTTTATATATCGTTTTTATATACAGTATATATTCACAATATATATATAGTTTTTAAAGCTACAACAACAACAAAAGAACCTGTGGTGTAAAATTATGGAATGGACTGGATGAATGGTTTAAATAATGTAAATATTAAACAATTTAAACATATGTACAAAAACGCACACTCGTACATAATGCACTGAGGACATTAAATACTGTAGGTATTTACTATAATAATGAAATGTTCTGTTGCTAATTGTTGTATATAAAAATACTGTGAATATCTAAGTTGATGGAATTAATTATTGTTCAAGATTGAGTAGTGGGGCAGGGGCATATAATATAAGCTTAAAAACTTGGACCCTTGGGTATTTTGTGTTTGGGTCTACCCGAAACATGTTTTACTTATATTAGTTGTTATAGTACTATATTAGTGACACAGTAAACAGGAAGTAGAGATGGTGGAGTTATGGCAGCCCTGACCACTCCTCTCAGGAGTGGCCTTGTAGCCCTGTAGCTTGTGACATAATATCAGGGTTTCTACGCGTCTTTCCACTTTCCAACCCAGTTACGCCATGATCCCGCCCCCCACATTGTTCTAACTCTAGCCAAATCCCTTTTCCTAACACCTAACCTTAACCCTAACCTTAATTCCTAAGCTTAAACATTTGTAAAACGATAATATTAACTTAAAGCGACACTGCGTAGAATTTTACCCAATAAATAAAACTGAAATACATTTATTTTATAACAGACATTTTCATCCTTGAAAAATACCTCACAAATATACAAACATATGCTTTTGCTGTGAGCGGCTCAGCTCTGCAAAGACATGACTTTACCAGGAGTGGGTAAGTCTCCAGCTTGTCTACAGCAGAATTTAAGATTTAAATAGGTTAGGTCCTTATCCAATTTCATTCTTTGATTACCCACAGCAAAAATAGCTTTTTTTCTGTGTTGAGCTAGGACATTAAGACCATGTTTTGTACTGATGGCAACAGTATAGTCCAAAATGTTACGCAGTGTGCCTTTAATAAAGCCAACTGAAAAAGCTGCATTTGCAGTGACAACCAATGAGAATTCGCGGGGGCGTGGCTTATGGCTTAACTTGGTTGGAAATCGAAATGAGGCGGTTTCTGCAGGTAACAGCAAGTCAAATGTAATGCTTTTTAATGCCCAAATACAATATTTTTAATGCCACGAATGTGTACAAATCTATGCATATTTTATTAGATAAAAGATTAGATAAAATTCCGTCAAACAGAGATAAGAAGGTAGATTTTGATATTCAGAAGCAGATTGGATGCAACGGGAAACTTTGGAGCAAAACAGTGTGTCCAATTTCAGCCAAACTTGCAGCTGCATGTGTTTATGGACCATCATTTATGTATTTTTCACAATCTTAAACAGTAAGAAATAGTTGAACATTTCATTTAATGCCTGTGTGATTCAAATGTAATGATTTTTAATGACATTTAAGGCTTTGATTTTGGTGCATTTAATTGAATGACTTTGAATGTATTTTAATGCCCTGCGGAAACTCTGAATATTAGCATACTGGTGATGTACGGACGTGACTGTGATTGGTTTATTTTTCCACTATCTTCTCTATGTGTGCATTTTAAGTACTAACACGAGCTGCCTGTCATTATGGTATAATCCAGTATTGCCACAGGCTAAAATTGCAAATTCTTCTGGCTGTTGCTTACCGTCTGGAGCTATGATTTACATCCTGAAAAAAAAAATCTTCTAAAAGTAGAGATGGTCTGTCATCTAAGAATCTGCCTTTGCAAACACAAGTGCCGCCACTCTCCTAAGGCTTACATAATCATGATTAAAAATAAGGCACAGTAGATCTTACTTTGTGATACAGCACACACTCCCAGAGCAAACTTTTGATAAACTAACAGACCGACATCTTCTCCACACCAGAGAGCTTAAGTAGTACCTGTCGTAGCTTAACAATGCCACTTTACACTAATGAAAATGGAAAGCAGATTTACTCAGAGACAGGTGCAATTGAATAAGTTGATAGAGCAGGAGACGGTCAGGAGAGGCCAGGGCTGACTTGCTGATTCCTATTGCTCTAGCTGGCTTTGGGAAAGACGTGCCTCAAAGGGCTGTGGGCCAAATCTTTAAGGCATCGCTCTGGTCTCACTGGAGCCTGCCCATCTGTCAGGAAGCTGCACGTTCCTGGGCCCATCTATCTCCTGCAGTTTCTCAGAGATGAAATCCTTCAACCAAAACCACAGCTTGAGGCTTATTCCCGCTGCGGTGTGTTGATTAAACTTGAAGTAAAAGATTGCTTGAGCCTTAGTCGGTAAGTTGTGGTATTATTTTCACCCAAGTCTTGCGTAGGGCTGCACTGAATTGTTGCTAATGCAATAATAGGGGACGCAATATCCATATCGCAAGAGGCCACAGGATCACTGTGGTCTGACTGAGATTTGCCAAAACAAAAAAAAGCTCATAAAAAACAGTTCCTTGCCAACTACTTGACTCTATTTTGCTAAAGCAAGACACAACTCACGATCGTAGAAAAAAAACGAATTGAAAAGGCCAGTTTGGAGTGCAATAAGGCAATATCTCACACAAAATCGATACTAAATCAGCAGCGGCATTTTCTCTCCTGATGATGTGCCTCAAATGCCATCATTCATCTCCCTCTTTTTATTTACACACGCAAACTGTCCATAAGGGATTCTACGCTACACCAATGGAGCTGTTTACTTGCCGTGCATTTAAAAGAAAGGGAAAGGATGAGTGCACAAACCTTGGCGTGAACGGCATAGGAGGCCAACAGGACAGAAGCCTCGGGTGGACAGTGAATTTCTTCGTCGAGTATCTTCTTTTTCACCTATCAAGTTAGAATGCGTAGAAATGATTAAGCAAGTCAATACTTCCATCCTGGTTCTACAAATAGAAAAACATGGTCAAATAGAATACAAACATAAGCGTGTGTGGCTTAAGAAGCATCAACAACAACAAAAAAGAGGGAAACCTAATTTGTTTGTCCACGGGATAACCAATTTCATGTTCACAACTTCTCTCTTATGCAAAGACATTTAGGCTTAGCTCTGGGCGAGTGTGGTTTTACTGTCATAGATCCCAGTAATAACATTGATTTTTAAATCGGGCAGCAATCCCCTTAACAAGCTCCCTGCAGATTAAAACCACTCTGCCCAGCGGGTGCAACTGACTCAACTCCCATCACCTGTCCGTGGAATTGATTCACAAACTTTGCACGGGACTCAAGAGGGGGATTTAGAGGGGCTACAGGAGGGGCCCCGTGGCTGCACTTCTAAGTTATGCAAGCGACCAATTTAGAGCTTCAAAACGTATTGTTTACGGCGCCAGTCATGCTGTCATCTATTGTTTTGGTGCTAACAAAGGTGCGGAGCTAGAGGTGACTGGAGCTAATCGCTTCGGGCGCCAAGAGGTCAGTGAGAAGACGCGGTTTACAAATGAGGTTACGTTGTCGGTGCACATTGTGGGGTAAAGAGGGGCGTATGTTTGGCTGAGCTGTCTAATGTGAATGAGCGTGTGTGTGTGTCTGTGTGTGTGTGTGTATCCAGGTCGATGATCATTTCTGATAAGCACTAATCCCGCTGTCATGCTCGTGACACTATCTGAATGCGGGCCCTCCCCCTGGCATTATTGGAATTAATGGGAGCCGAGTTACGGGGAGACAGGCGATATCAGGGCAGGACGCATTTGTATTCGTCAGCCCTTGTAGCAGTGTGACACTTTTACTGTTGGCTAACTTGTCTCTGCTCTCAAATGAATAAAAGCTTATGATAATTTAAGAAGCTGCCAGGTTAAGCGTAAATAAGAAGGTTTATCCAAATGCCCTTGCTGTGGCTTTTAGAATAACTTTTGGTCTTGTGCCTTGATTTCTGAATAAAAAGCTTGGATGAAGGGGGAGTGATCCGTTATTTAACACGACATGTTTTGTAGTGAAGGCAATTTGAGCACTCAAATGAAGTCCTGACGTTTGAACTCTTGACGAGGAGACGGACTAAATATGTGGTAAAACTCAAACATGCACGAATAAAACAAATCAAACTCAACTCTAGTGGCACTGAGGCACGGGGCCAGAGCTGGTTAGGATTTGGCATGGAGCTCCCTCTGCAGGCAGCCATGGGAATGGCACAGTGAAAACAACCCTTTCTGCTTACAGAGATTGGATATGGGCTTTAAAAACGTGGAGGACAGTTCAGTGTTTAACTTATGTTAAAGCAAGTCGTTAATGGTTTTTAATGCCATTTTAATGCCACAAATGCAATTATTTCATTTCGTAAGATTTGTAAACATTCAATCAAACAGGGGAATGAGGGGAAATGTTGGCATTCAAAACTAAATTGGACACAACGGGATACTTTTGCAAAAGATTGTGTAAAATTTCTGCAGCTGAATTTGTTCGCCTTTCACAGACATGGTCACAAAGCGCTTTACATGAGAGCATTTTACATTCACTCCACACTCGGTGGTGGTAAGATACGTATGTAGCTTCAGTTTCCCCTGGGGGAGACTGACAGAAGCGCTGTCGCGACTTCACACATCTGCGCCAACGGTCCCTCTGACCACCTCCATGCGTTCACACATACACACACACACATCATTCATCCTGGCCTATTGTACATGTTTTTAGTGGTAGGGGAAACCGGAGTACCCGGAGGAAACCTACACAGACACGGGACCTTCTTGCTGTGAAGAGAGAGCTCTAACCGCTGCGCTACTGTGCCGCACCACGGTAGCGGAGAAGTAGAAGGAAGAAAGAAACAACGTAAAGAGGAACTTAAAGGTGGGGTATTATGTAAAATTGACTTTTTCAAGCTTTATATCATGTTATTATATCATTCCCTCATTAAACACATGCCTGGAGTGTTGCCTTGGCTCATTCACATATTTTTGAGTAATCAGTAAAAACTTAGACGGCAGCCATTTTAGGTGTAGCTATGCCTCAGTCCTCCTAGGAACGCCCCCACCTCCTGGAGACGCCTCTGGACCTTTTGTCACCAGCCAAGCCACCAACCACTGCTCCTCAGCTCAGCAGAGCCCCCTCCCCGCACAGTGTTGTTGTTTAAATGCCACAGCAGTGTGCTGAAGGGGGCGTGTCGGAAAGCTTCTTAAAGAGACAGAGGCCTATTTCAAGACGTTCAGTACAGCCATTTTGAGAGAGCAATTTTATTCAAGGCAGTTATTTTAATTTACTGCATATACAGACCAACAGAAGGTTACGTCATCATTGTAGTATGCTATAGACTGGTGCTATGTGATTGAAAAAAGCATAATACCCCCTCTTTAAAACTGTGTGAATGAAGTGAATTACTACTTCAAGTATGTTTTTGACAAGCAAAGAAATATCACATGGTCAAAGGCACTAAAAAGTTGATTGGTGTTTTACACACGCTGCATGGCTACAAGTATAAAACCAATCAGGCGTATTGGGATAGATATGACAAGACACCAGCAGGGAACCTGATCCCATAGAGAATACGCTATTAAATGGGCCAGTAAAGGGAGGGCTCACAGCCTAATTGGTAATTGATAAATGTAGCTGGCAGAAATAAATGATGGCAGCACGGTTACAAATCTCATCTCCAGCCAAGGGAATGGTGTGGCTGCGTCTGAAGGGATTCCTGGGAGGGTATTAAGAGCAAAGAAAAAGGGCAGCAGTAATATGTTGTGCATTGATTCCACATGGCTGCACACAATCAGAGCGGGACAATGGGAAAAAGTGTATTACAGGGTGCTCAGGATAGAAACCGTCAGGAAGTCTGTGGACCGAGCTGTCTTTTGGCAGGAATTGGATGGGAAGAGCATGAGCAGAATATCAGTAAGAAAATGGCAGTAGAATATGTTTCATTGTTTCAAAATTAGTCAATCAATAAGTTAAGTATTAGAGCAGTTTTGTTAAGATTTATATTGATAGAGGCAACAGGATTCAGATTCATTCATATATCTTCTTTCACTGATTCCATTCAAGGGTGCAAAAACCTATTCCAGCTACTTTGACCTTGCGGGTTGGGCAAAGGGCAAATACAGACTTAAAGTTTACGTTAAAGGTTGCTCAGTGTCTCGCCACAGCATCGATATCATATTATAGTACAGCCAAATCACTCATAGCTTGAAAAATGAAACAAAAAACATGCATGATAACTTAAAGAGGGGGTATTATGCTTTTTTCAATCACATAGCACCAGTCTATAGCATACTACAATGATGACGTAACCTTCTGTTGGTCTGTATATGCAGTAAATTAAAATAACTGCCTTGAATAAAATTGCTCTCTCAAAATGGCTGTACTGAACGTCTTGAAATAGGCCTCTGTCTCTTTAAGAAGCTTTCCGACACGCCCCCTTCAGCACACTGCTGTGGCATCTAAACAACAACACTGTGCGGGAGGGGGCTGTGCTGAGCTGAGGAGCAGTGGTTGGTGGCTTGGCTGGTGACAAAAGGTCCAGAGGCGTCTCTAGGAGGTGGGGGCGTTCCTAGGAGGACTGAGGCATAGCTACACCTAAAATGGCTGCCGTCTAAGTTTTTACTGATTACTCAAAAATATGTGAATGAGCCAAGGCAACACTCCAGGCATGTGTTTAATGAGGGAATGACATAATAACATGATATAAAGCTTGGAAAAGTCGATTTTACATAATACCCCCCTTTTAAAAATGTGTCTGTTTTTTTTTTTATGGAGCACAACTACTGTATAAACTATACTATAAACAGAGGTGGGTAGAGTAGCCAAAATATGTACTCAAGTAAGAATAACGTTACTTGTAGAAAATGTTACTTCAGTACTGTGAGTAACTGAGTAACTGTTTGACTTGAAAAGGTCTGATCCTTTTTTAATGACGGCATAAATTGTGTGAAACAAAATTGTGTAGAAATTGTCATATTTACGAAGATTATTCCCAGAAAATGGCATGAAAACACAGAAAAGCAAAATAATTCTTAAGAACAAGGAGCATGAGACGAACTACATCAAGTTTACAGATCAAAATTAAGCATTTGCCTCTTAAATATTTACTCACAGTGGAAAAAGTAACTATTATTTTTACGCAAGTCAGAAACAGATACTTGATTATCATTTTACTCAAGTAGAAGTAAAAAAGTACCGTATGACAAAACTATTCTAAAAAGTACAAATTCTTCAAAAAGTCACTCAAGTATATGTACTGGAGTAATGTACCCGAGTACTACCCGCCTCTGACTATAAACAACATCACATTAGTTTTTGAGAACACTGATACTCACTTGTAAGAAGAAGAGATGCTGTGTGATGTCTTGCACGAGCTCCTCCTCTGCATTTTCAGGGTAAAACTTGGCTAAAAATTGAAATGTGATCGGCTCCTCCTTTGGTATCTCCTGATCCAGAACCTACATCAATAAACCAATCAATCAATATGTAGGGTTCACGTCATAGTAGAATTGATGATAATATATTAAAGTGGTGGTCTGTAAGTTTGCAAAGTGAGGAGAGATAGAGTGAAATTTGAAAGTAAACAATCAAATGTCTCCCCTCTTTAACCACAAAGCCCTTTCTTTGTTTTGCAAAATGAGGAGAGCTGGAACAGAATTTTCAAAATGATTGGACCTGACAGGCCGGTTCACAGGAAACGCTCGTCTCATTGGTCAAATCTCTATCACGATATAAAAAAAAGAAATATAATTATAACGATATATTTGACGATATAATTGACAGCGGACAAACTACTTCAAAATCCCAGCCTTACGCCTATTGGGAAGATTAATGCAAAGGTATTTCATTCCTTTTTTTAAGCGCCACACTAATTTCCTTGCAAATATGATCTACTAAAGCAAATTACATCTTAAATTTCATTTTACTTTTTAAGCACCTGCCCCTGTCTCCTACACAGTCAGTGTTTATGGTGCTCTGAAGGCGCTGAGCGTAAAATTGATTATATCGTGTATATATAAATTATATATAAAAAAATTACAACGATATAAAAAATTACAACGATATAAAAAAGTATATCGCGATAACGATATACGATACGATATGGCCCAACCCTAGTTGAATGCGGTCATTATTTGTTAGAGTCCACAAACCTTGTCTATTCAAACGACAATCACAGCCAGTGCCCTATTTTCGCCATATCTTTATCTACCTGACTTGTACTGAGAGAGAAGACATTCAACTTTGTGCCAAATTTTGCTTCATGTGGATTGGCCAGTAATGAAGATATTATTAATCAGGTAAAAGATCTGCATATTGATATTTAAAAGTCAAATTGTACCACAGAATTCTCCCTCTGGAAAGCGACACATGGATGCAACCTACAGTAGTGTTCAAAATAATAGCAGTCCAACATGACTAACCAGATTATTCACAGTTTTTTGGAAAGCAAAAACACAGAGACGCAGAAGAAAAATGGAAGACTACCATTCGAATGGCTCGAACGATAGCCAGAAAATGGAAGACTACCATTCAAATGGATCGGACAATAGCCAGAAAATGGAAGACTACCATTCAAATGGATCGGACAATAGCCAGAACTCCAAAATCTCAGTCAATGATCAGCTCCAGGATGATCAAAGACAGTCTGAAGTTACCTGTGAGTACTGTGACAGTTAGAAGACGCCTGTGTGAAGCTAATCTACTTGCAAGAAGCCCCCGCAAAGTCCCACTTTTACAAAAAAGACATGTGCTGAAGAAGATACAATTTTCAAAAGAGCACATCATCTGGCCGAAAGAGAAATGGAGAAACATTTTGTGGACTAATGAAAGTAAGATTGCTCTTCTTGGGTCCAAGGGCTGCAGACAGTCAGACGACCCCCAAACTCTGAATTCAAGCCAGGGATCATGGGTTAGTTTGGATATATCAAAATACTTGAAGAGGTCATGTTGCCATATGCTGAAGAGGAAATGCCCTTGAAATGGGTGTTTCAACAAGACAATGACCCCAAACACAGCAGTAAGCAAGCTAAATCTTTGTTCCAGACCAACAAAATTAATTTCATGGAGTGGCCTGCCCAATTCCAGTACCTTAATCCCATAGAAAACTTGTGGGGTGACATCAAAAATGCAGTTTCTGATACAAAACCAAGGAATTGTGGAATGTTGTCAAAGCATCTTGGGCTGGAATACCTGTTGACAGGTGTCAGAAGTTGGTTGACTCTATGCAACACTGATGTGAAGCAGTTCTAATAAACTGTGGTCATACAACTAATGATTGACAGGAAAGCTAAATCCTATGGGGGAATTTCTTTTTTATGTAGTACATATTGAGCTTGTAAAGACAAATGCACTGCTATTTTTTTGAACAGCCCAACATTCATTTTTGAAAATGTTCTACAAAGTACTTGAAGAAATTATACATTTCTCTTCATGTTTTGATTTAGACAACCATGGGCAATGCTTCCAATGCATTGAAATAAATCTATTATGAAGATTTTGTGCTTAACTAACGTTTTTAAACACACTGCTATTATTTTGACCACAACTGTACATAACAACTGACTTATTTAATCAGGAGTAGCCTTTGGCTCAAATCAAAGCCAGTGTAATACAGCAGTCAGTCTGTCACTCACCCGCTTTTCCATCTTCAGCCAAGCCACGGTGTCTTTGACATTGTACTGAAGTCCAAAGAACCATGTTTCCCTCAGGCCCAGAGCACGGCACACAAGGTCAAAAAGCTCCTTTCCTTTCAATTTGACCTGCCAGAGCCGAGAGGTGCTAAGCATTAGAGATGTTAACTTCAACTGCAGAATAGCAGGAACAGAGACTTCCAGACAGGAAAAATCAATTTTTTATATAAAATTATAATAAAAAAATATAACGTATCAGCCAACTTAAAACATGTATTGAAATATGTTACACAAGAAACATGTTCTCACCTATAGCGCTGAATATTTTGGAACAATGTTTGATTGGTATTTTTGATATACGGTACACATATGAATACTGCAACTGATTAGATATGCAATTAGAATTGATCAAGATTCAGTTCTTGGTGCACATTTCTTAACACACACACAATATAACTATATAAAAGAACCCGGAGGATTTCAGAATATGTTTGTAGAGGTCTGTAACTATCTTGTTTGGAAAGTACAATAATGAATCCCAGATTGCATATTTAGTTCCCTTAAGAGTAACTAAATGCTGTTCCCCTTTAGGTAATGTAGATAATACCTGCATGTAAGTAGGTATTATTTAGGTATTACCTACATAATGCAGATTTTCAAATTTAAATATGATTGCGATAAACCTTGCATATCCAAGTTTTACATTATCAAGAACAACAATTTGTTTGTAATGTTGACTGCAATCACCATACATTTTCAAACAGAAGTTATAATTTATAATTATCATTGTGTTTTGTCCTGGCATTTACAATAGAATCCAGCATAAAAAAAGAAGACAATTCTAGTATAAATATCAGCGGCATAAGTTCTCCCAGTTAAGTACAGAGCAGAAAGCAGTTATGGTGTTGAGTTTTGGCGTGTCAAATGGCATGCCAAGAGTTTACATTTGACATGCCAATCAAAAGAACAGCAAAGAAATATTTCCAAGGTTATCTCCACGTTTTGAAATGGCAAAAAACAAAACCAACACTTGAATACAGTGAAGCAAAATGTATTCACTTGGCGCCATCTAGCGTAGAACATTTATTACACCCCCCTTTTTTTTAAAATGTGTGATTCGTCTCACAAGTTACTATGGAATATGTTGTATCACTGTGTGTGACACATAAACAGGCTGAACCAAACAAACACTACTATTGGGGAAAAAAAGGACTATGGCAACAACACACGTACCTCACAGTTGAACTCCATGTCTGACTCCATCGTGCATATCCTTACGCTGAAGTTCTTGGCCTGTTTTCTCAAAAGAGAATTAAATCCCATTTTTGCTGCTAAGGCACTTGCCATTGTTAAATTTGCTTAATACAAAATGATAGTGCGAATGAGATGTGTTGTTTACAATCAATACATCCAATACTCTTAATAGTAAACGTGAGACTTAATATGAACCGCTTTAAGGACAAGTTTTTAACATCAACAAATGTTGGCATTATTTTATATCATCTCAAACCACTTCCCTGTGATGTCCTTTAATTACTGTGTTATGACTAAACCTAATGCTAATTTGCTAACTATAAATTACAGGTTAGTTTGGAACCGAATAAACAGCAAGCAATGCAATTACGAATTGATAGATACAGCGCAGATGTTTGATTCCTGACGGTGACAAAATAGGAACGATTTAAAAGACGTGAACTGAACTTTTGACAGAAGTTTTTTTTGCTAGCTAACTAACCAGAAGATAAGCAGCATTCAAGTACTGTCAACATTGTGGTAATGTTGGCGTTTAACTAAATACGTTTATATTTATACGTCTATCTGTAACCGATAGATTTCAATATTACTATTTAGATTAGACCATTACTATCATAATTTTTTCTAGCATAGTTTTATTTTATTGCAAACAGTTCTACTGCATTTATATTGCATTATTACAAGATATATTTATATATTTTTTTATCAGTCTTTAAAAGCAACACAACTTCCTTTTCCTTTTCTGAATAAACCAATCAGAGGACTCATCTATCGTGTAGATACGCCCCTTGCCCAGCCCCCTGCGCCATAAAGGGCGGTACAGAAAAATGAGGTAATCGTGGTAAACAGTAAAGATGGCGACGTCTTCAATACAATCGATGTTTTCGTCTAGGACACATTCGCGTTTAATAGATAGGGCTGTTGTGAGCGATCTTCTCTCCACCAACCTCTACTCAAGAATCTAAAGTGAAGTGGTTTTAGTGAACAGAAGAGGGCAGCATTACGCTTTACTAGCGTACAGCCTGCCGTAAACCATTAGAAGAAGAAGAAGATGGCGACGTCTGTAGCTGTAGAGGGGCAGCCAAATCTTAACGGGATTTTTCTGAGTGTCATGCTAAAAAGCTTACCGATTTGCCAACAGAGTTAATTGAACACATCCTTTGTTTTCCCGTTCTAAATCATGTTGACATTTGTTGCGTGTCCTGTTGTTGCAAGCGGCTACACGACGTTTGCCATGGATGGGGAAGGTCTGGGAACACCAGTACAAACTAAGGTGCTATGGCATTTGCCTTTAGTTTAACCTTCAATAGTTAATGGCAAACTATCCTCTTTTGCAGCATAATGTGCGAAAAAGCTCACTATGCATCTACATTATCATTATTGCTCTATGTCACCATGTTGCTGATGTATCACACATTTGACAAATATCATGCCATCTTCAGCACGGGACATTCCATCAGTGTTGGGAGTTGAACAAAACTGCAAAGTCTGTGTTTACTATTTGCAATAAATTAAATCGATAACCAGGCTCAGTCAAAGTGCAGCAGTTTATGCAGAAGCTGACTCATCTGTATTCAAATTGCTTGACAGTACTACGGTAGTATAATATATTAAGTCTAGAAATATTTTCTATGTTAAACATCCACAGATGGCCAAGGTTGCAGAAATTTTATCATCAAAATGTGTGCTGTGACTGGCTTAAAGAATACATGACTCGCTACAGAGTTGGGATACAAATAAGAGGCACAGTGGAATCAATCTCCAAAAGATTCTTCACAGAGGTTGTAAGTACTAATATTTAATTTTTACTGTGTCGCATTTCTCTATGCCTTTCAACTTGTAATCCAACTTGGAAATCGGTATTGTAGCCTTGTGTGGGGCAGGTATTGGGGGACAGTTTTGCAGAGATTGAGTCCCTAGGAATGCCTAAGCACTTTTGTGAGGATGAGCTTCTCTTCATCCTCAACACTGATAAAAGGTGAGTCAATGCATCAGAGAGCTGTCAGAAAACATTGTGCAATCAATGATACACTTCCAGAATGTATAATGTCATCTATTTTTCTGCATTTTATTTTTTCCTGCATTTTATATTCTCCAGGAAAAGCCTGACCTTGAAGTACTATGCAAGGAAAATTTTATACTTCCTACGGCAGCAAAATATTCTGCGTAGTTTGAAGACGTTCTTGGAACAGCCTGAAGAACAGCAGTCTGCACTTGAAGGTAAAGCGCAATCTTATTCAGTATTTGCTCTTGGTATTATAGATAAAAATATATATGTTAGTATTATTAGTACTATTGATCATAGGAAGTTTGGACAAAACTGTTTATCTTACTTTGTCCTCACCATAGGGGCTGTTCTGGTGGACCAGTATTGTAACCCCCTGGCTGATGTGACACTGGAAGGTATATCAATGCAGTTGGATGAAATGATAGAGAAAGTCAAGAAAATGTTAAGACTTAAGAATCCTTCCCACCCCAGCCTTCGTTGTGCTCAAGGTTAGTATGCATAATCATTTGTTATTGTTTAATCTTTAAATATGTGATGAACAATGTATTCTGAATAATTCCTTTATAGGTACCTGTTTTGCCATAGATGACTCTGAACTCCAGAGGCAGATGCTATGGGCTCTAAACTCTGTCTTATATGAGCAGCTGCACTTCAAAGGCAATGAGTTAGATTACTACAATCCTCTTAATTCTTACATTCATCAGGTATTATTGCAGATGTATATTATGTAGTAAACTGCATATTATTACTTAAATTACAGGCATGACCTTTTTTTCCATCAGGTGCTACTACGTCGTACAGGTATTCCTATCAGTCTCTCTGTCCTCTACATGACACTCGCTAACAAGCTGGGTGTCCATTTGGAACCTGTTAACTTTCCCAATCACTTCTTACTGCGCTGGTGCCAAAGACCAAGAGGGTTAGTATATCCACATAACTTGTTGTAACAACAGTACGGATGTACAAACACTAATGCTTGCTGCAGACAGTACATTCAGATCTTAGATCTTGGTCTCTTTTATTACACAGTAGTGAAGACATCTATGACTTTGTGTATGTCGATGCCTTTGGAAAAGGAAAGCAGCTGACTGCAAAGGAGTGCGAGTACCTCATTGGCCATCAGGTGTCTGCAGATTACTACAATGCTATTAGCACTACAGAGGTGCTTCTCAGGATGGTGGGAAACCTACTTAACATTGGCAAAAGGGGGTAAACCAAACTTAACGCTAAATCAAGAATTTTTCCTCAGTCAATTAGAAGAAATGTGTAAATAAGATTTTGATTTAAGGGAGGGCAATGAGAAATCGTACCAGCTTTTAAGAGACTCTCTGGACCTCTACCTCACAATCAATCCGGATAATGTGCAGTATCTGCTTCTCCAGGCTCGCCTCTACTTTCACTTGGGAATTTGGCCAGAAAAGGTAAACAATACTACACTAACTTATACCAACCATTATTAATTATTCTTTTGAGTAAGTGTGATATAGAATGTTTTCAATTATTTTTCACTCCAAACTATTACAGTATGATGTTGGTGTCTACATAATTTATGGTGCATTTGTTGTGTAATGTTCTTCCCAGGTGTTAGATATCCTCCAACATATTCAGGCATTAGACCCCTCTCAGCATGGGGCTGTGGGGTACTTGGTACAACACACTCTGGAGCACATTCAGCACAAGAAGCATGCTGTGTGCCCTGAGCTGAAGCGGCGTAGTGCACCAGAGCATGTTGAAGTACAGTACTCAGTTGGGCTCATCATGAAACATAAAAGGTTTCCCTTTCATTTTGAACATTGTCTTTATTGAGCCTAATTTTATTGTAATGGTTTGTGTTTAATTTCAGGTCTGGATATAACTGTGTCATTTATGGCTGGGACCCTAAATGTACTATGAGTCAGGAGTGGATAACAACAATGAGAGTCCACCAGCTGTCCAAAGGTGCCAACCAGCCCTTCTACAATGTTCTTGTGCAGGACGGAACATGTCGCTATGCTGCACAAGGTCAGAGGCTCAGTACAGAGTAAACATTTAACAATTAAAAGCATTAACGTTTACTTGTCAAGCTCACAATGTTCAGCGTATTCATATACTTTATTAATTGTCCTTTTTACTCAGAGAACCTGGAACCCCACTCTGCTCCACTGGAAATCGGTCACCCCGAGGTGGGCCGCTACTTCTCAGAGTTTGTCGAAAGTTATTATGTTGCCAATGAAGAACTACAGACACGTTACCCTGAAGACATGCCGGAAACTCTGGGGAAAGTGCGTGAGCTTTACCATGGACTCTCACTTGACATGGACCACCAGGAGCAAGTTGTCTGCACTGCAGCCTTGAACCAAAACAATCACACCAACATGTAGTGAACAGCAAACATCTGAGTATTTAATAGGCATCCCATGTATAGACGAACAAATAAAAGAACATGTTTTAATGCTTTCAAACAAGCATTGCTTGAGGAAGTAACAGTATTGCATGGAGCAAGAAGTTAGACCAGCATAAAGAGACAAAAGTAAAGGTCCCAGTGTCGTGAATACCCTAAAATCCCTAAAAAATATCCCCTGTGCTCCTCAGCCATGCACCACTGTAATATCCAAACTTTCAGATGTACAGTGCCACAAGACACCTAAAGACTTTTGAATCATCTTTTGTCAAATTGTTTTCTTTCCCATGTTTTTATTGTGCACTTAATAAAAGTATACGTTTTACATTTTTACCCATTTATTTTATAGCTACATTAGAAACAAGTAGAACATAGAAGTGAAACAAATTAACACAATAGTGTTATATTCATTGTTCCAGCAGGAAAAAAATAAAACTTTTTTTTCCAGAAGTGTTTTTGTTTAGTTTTTGCAACTCGAAATTCTAAGCCATAAACTGAAAATACTTAGGCAGATTTTCTGACATTTAGAGTTGTATTTTATTTAGGGTTAGGACGTTTATCAATATGCGGATTTAGGACCTTGGGGAGGCCAGAGGTTTTCCACGCAGCGCACTTGTGTCAAATGCCATCAACCACCGACGCAGGAAAGTTGTTCTGAGGAACTTTACCCACATGATGTCGGTCGCGAACGATCCGGCTCTTTTGAACAAGTCTTTACAGTGAACGATATGAACGGGTTCGCGGAAGTGAACGGCTCTTTTTTTCATATTTGTATTCCTCTTCGGAGAGAGGCGTCACTTTAGTTGTGTATGCTTATTTTGCGAGACAAGTCACTGCTGGAGTGGGGCGGAGAGAAGAGTGACAGAGGGACAGTTTGTGAACGCACGACCGCGGGACGTGAGCGCGGCCTGCGGGGGAAAGGGTTTTAGAGCGGGTTTAAACCGCGCACTCGCCAGCACTCTCCCGGGCCATGGAAAAAGACGCGCGGGTCCGTGAGTGACGAGGCGGCTACAGGCGTTCCGTCACTCACATCTTCCACCTGTTCGCTCAGCTCCGCTCTTCAGTCTGGATCTCAAACCACACATAAAGCAACGAGTTTGAGAAATAAAAGTTCTAATGAAATAATAAACACGGTTACAGAGGAGATCGTTACTGAATGAGAGCAAAGCTATCGGGCCGTGTGATTGTTTTTTGTGATAACAAACTCCATAGAGGGAAATATCGATGTTATTGTGTGAAATAGTGAGTTTTCGTTAAAATAAAGTCTATTCGGAGGGTATTTAAATAATTTAAATAAAATTCTTAAAAAAACAAAAAGCATAATCGTTCAAAAGAGCCAGTCTTTTGAACGGCTCTTTAAAGTGAACGGCTCCCGAATTAAGGATTCCCTTCAAAGAGCCATCAGTCCCATCACTACCTCACAGTGACAGTAACAATGGGAGCTGCACAGACTCGTTCCGAGCACAGTTATCAGGACTTATCAGACAAAACGGGATGTAAGTAACTTTTGAACTCCATTTTACTTTCGGCAGACCGAGCGCACAGAGTCACTGAAGTTAACGCACTTTAAACTTTGTTTTTGTTTACAGTTCTCAGTCATGTTGCGACACACGGTGTCAGACCATTTGTAGTCTATGCATGTTGCGCGTTGAAATATTAGATAACAGAACAAGTTGTAAACTACACACGCTGCTTCGAGGTTACAGTACCAGGCCTTGGGTCATTTAAACCATATGATGATTGTCCTTCATAAATACGTCTTTTTTACTTGTATAGAGCGTTTATGGTGATGTCGTAACATTTGACATTATGTTTGATTTGATTTAAATAGAAATAGAATCTGCATTTGTTTAATGTAGATAATAATTCAACACATACAGGAAGAGCAGAAGTGTGCATGTTTATTTTTAGGTTGGGCCAAAAATCTGAGGCGCGTGCAGTGGCACGCAGAGCAAGACTCAACATGGTCCTATTCCAATATAAAGCCCTGCTTTATTGTTTTATTGGACATTGTCTGGTGCGACTTTGAACTGTTTATGGCTCATAACCCACTTATAGTAAGAAAACCTGTATTCCAGTGTGCCGCCCATCATTAAGCCATAGTTTTGTTTAGCAACACTTATCGGTCTGTTGCCGGCTTGTTTCTACTTGACAGTGTAGGTGTGCTCTTCACAACTGTCAGTTTATAATCCATGCTAGTGAGAAGCGATTCAAATCCAGGATAGTAGGCAAATACTGCACAGTGAGTTAATGATTGAGGGGGCGTTCAAAATGACATTAAAAGGCCAGAGCCATTGTGTTTGCATTGCCATTAGTCTGATAACACAACAGCTCAGGATACAGTGGTCAAAGCCTGGATGCAAAATCTATGACCCCTGTCAAGTGCACCAACATAGCCCAGACATTTAAAATAGGCACTTAAACTGAGGTGGTCTCCCAGTTGAACTGATGTTTTTGGTTTGGTTTTCAGTTTCATTGGAACAAATTACGAATCTTCATAAGAGATTTAAGCAGCTGAGTGGAGATTCAGAGACTATCAGGTAAAATAGTCACAATAAAATGTTTATAACTTAAATGAGTTTATATGTTAAATATGCCTAAACTGTGTAAGCTTTGATTTGCTTATTGTGTGGCCTCTTTATGCACACCAATAAATGTCACAACAGTCGACAGTTCACATGCCATGTTCTCTCTGTAAGTAATACCACATGACGGCTATTTGTCTTGTCACACCTCAGCAGAGAAACCTGAACAGCATACCTGACCTGACTGACAATCCAATCAAAAATCAAATCATTAACGCCTTCTTTGATAAAAGGTAGGTGTAATCGCATTCCACTTTACCCTGCTATGGGAAACAAGCACTAAACATTTCAAGTTGCAACGTATATATTACAGCAATCCCACTGTCAGCTACCTTTCAATTTTTTTCAAATTTTTAGGCATTGTGTTGGAAGTAGATTGCTGCTTAGTTTGCTCCCTAACCACCTGAACTGAAAGAACATGTCCCTTAATGTTGTTAGTCCATAGATCTTATGTAATCTTATTACATTTGAAATGGCTAGTTGATGTAAATGGAAGCTGCAGGGTTGCTATGGCACCATGGCAGACAGACAGTGCAGTATTCAACAATGCATAATTACACTGTTGCTTTTTGGGGGGTCTTTGTTAAAATGAATAAACAACACCGTCACTAGGATATGCAATTGCCATCTGATAGTTTCTATGATATTCACTCTGCAGAGACATACTATTACTATCAGAACATATCAGAAGTGGGAGGCACATACACATTAGTGCTCTGATTTAAAATGTGTTTAGGCTAGAAGCTCAACTCTACTAGTTGTTCTACGTATCAGCAGCTTCCAATACAGTATTATCAGCTTTCTACAGATAAGTCATGATCCAATCATACTTAAAATGTAAAAGCAATCCATTAGATTTATCATCTGGAAATGAAATGGAAAATATGTACTTAAAGTGTAATGTCTTGCGGCCCGTTTGTCTTGCAGGAACCAGCGTAATGGCGAAGTGGGGACCTATAGAGAGATTGGCTTTGAGGAGTTCCTTATGGTCATGTCACACTTCCGCCCCACATCACGGAAAACCTCAGAGGAGGAGAAAAAAGCCATAAGAAAAGAGAAGCTTCGATGTATGGCATTGATTACTATTGTAAAATATTACCACATAAACCATATTTTCATCTGTATTTTTATACTCAATAAAAATAGCACACATCAGAGGCACATAGTCCAAAAACACGACTGACAACATTATTATATGCATAGCCAGTCACAGAGCAGCCTATACTTCATTTGACACAGATAAGACAATTGACAGCTTGGCATGGTTTTCATCTATGTCCAATCATTAGAATTTTAAGTGCAGCTACAGTACTGTACAAGCCAGACAGGAGTAGTTTGGTTATCTGTGCTATTTTATTAGTGGCATCATTTATTCTGATGCACAGTATTTGCACAGAATTGGAAAAGGTGAGATACTGTTGTTTGAGTTTGGCTGGAATAGCTGGCTAAACTAGTGAGCAAATTGGCAACAAAGCACCTAAACAAAGAATCTGGTAGAGTGAGAGTGATAACTAAAGTTTGTGTATGTAACATAAATAGTATACTATACCATGTGGTTGTAATAAGCTATAAACCGCATGTATGGGAAGCATTTACTTTTCTGTCTCCTATATAAACATTCTATCATAGTAACTTCCTTATTGAAAACATTCCCTAAGAGCAGATCAGTTCCTTTTGGATTAAATTGTAATGTAATTTCCATTTGTGCCCCCAGTCCTTTTCAACATGCACGACAGTGACAGTGATGGCACGATCACTTTGGAAGAGTATAGAAAAGTAAGTAAACTCATGTGATTTTGTACTGTGGGTTCTGGAAGCATTTACCCTTCTATTTAGTCCTATTTATTGTGTGAATTTGATACTGAAAATGTTCACATTAAAATCCTGACTAAGGCCTAGTATTGATAATGCTGCAGGAACCTCAATGATTTTTTTCCATACATTTTGTCATTACAAGATCTAAAAAATACTAAATTGGGACAAAAACAAATCTAAAACAGAAACAAATTAGAAACATCGTTGTGACGCAATTGGAAAAAATAAAAATTTAAATCTCAGTCGGATGGATGAACTTTGACTTTTACGAACATTCAAATCCAGCACAAATGATTGAGTGCAATGGAATAGTTGTACAGATGTTGTTTGTTTGTATACTTTATTGTCCCCGTAGGGAAATTTGTCCTCTGCATTTAACCCATCCATCGATGCCATTGAGGCAACCCGTAAGGAGCAGTGGTCGACGGCAGTGCCGCGCCCGGGGACCCATCTCCATGATGTGGAGCCAGGCTGATGGTCAGAATCACCTGGCTGGAGGATTCACCTATTGCACATGTTTTTAGTGGTAGGGGAAACCGGAGTACCCGGAGGAAACCTCGCAGACACGGGGAGAACATGCAAACTCCACGCAGAAAGGCCCCGTCCTGGTGGGAATCGAACCCGGGACCTTCTAGCTGTGAAGCAGAGGCGCTAACCGGTGTGCTACCGTACCGTAAAGGATATCACTAAACGTAAATATCAATGTTACTTTGGTGCAGCGGTTAGCGCTTGTGCCTAACAGCAAGAATGTCCTAAGTTTGATTCCTACCTGGACGGGGCCTTTCTGTGTGGAGTTTGCATGTTCTCCCCGTGTCTGCATAGGTTTCCTTCAGGTATTCCGGTTTCCCCCACCACTAAAACTTGTACAATAGGTTCCCACCTGGGACTAGGACTCCCCTGGAAATTATATTCCTGAACTCAGTGGAACTTTCCTGGTTGAATAAATAATTAAACAAACTTTTTGTTTGTACAAGTACAAAGTATGTGTTATTTGACATTTAATTTAAAATGAGTTAGTGTTATGTGTCAGTACTGAAGAATATATATGAATATATTCACAATTTAAACATCTGACTGCAACATAATAGATGTAGGAATTACTTTATAAAACCTCTGTATGTCAGACGGCCGTTGTTCGTATTTTGCCTTGAGTGTTACTTTGAATGTATCACTAAACTCCACAATGTGTTTCTCTCAGGTTGTAGAAGAGCTGTTATCGAAAAGTGGTAATATAGACCTGGAGGTTGCCAAGGCCATAGCAGACGCCGCCATGCTGGAGGTGGCAAGCACAAATATGCCTGACATGGTGATGCTCTTATGATTGCATCATTATACTTGTTCCGTTTTAACTGTAAATAAATAAATATGAATATTGTTTTTATACTTCCCCAGGCCCCTGATTACTTCTATGAAGGAATCACTTTTGAACATTTTGAACAGGTGCTTGATGGTTATGCTTCACTTACCTTATTTATGTCACAATAGATACTTTCTCCTCTTCACATTGCTGATCGAGTCCATCCTTTGTTTACAGATCTTAAGTGGCCTGGAAATGGAGTCAAGAATGCACATCCGCTTTTTGGATGTAGATACCAACACTATGCGGTGTGATAGAAAATAAGCAAGAGACGGCGTCAAACGATTACAAATGTGCAAGGTAGCACTATATTTGTAACGTTAACGATTAAAATACCAAATAGTAAATACAAATGTATCATTGTGAATATTTATTAATTATTCTCATTCTTTTTTTCTATATTAGGATCGCGAGGTGATTGAAGTCTTTCCAAGGAACTACAGTATGGGTTTGTTTTGAGATTAAGCTTGAGTGTCTAGAGAAAACCCATGAAGCCAGTTTGTTGCCCGGCCCAACATGAACACTAAAATAATCATATTAATTTATTTGTTGCAACTTAAAATCAGATATTTACATTTTTGAGACTTGGTATACATGTTAAACAAAAGAGTAACATATTAAATGTGTTCTGGCGTATTACATAATGTCAGGTGCTTGTGTTAACCTGTAATTCATGTACTTTACTTTGAGGGTTTTCCAGTTCTTCCTCTGCAGGCCGTCTATGTTCAATGTTTGTACTATGTCCTTTCTCAGAGTTGGAAGTCAGTTATGCCGAGGGCAGCTATGGGATTCTCAGGGTTCTGTGGCTCGTATCCAAAAGAGAAACATACCATTCCACATTATATTAACCGCCCCTCAAAGCAGTCAAAGCACCAAACAGTGTTGTGCATTGAGACCACATTTTCTATTTTAAACACAATTATTTTCTCAAAGTTAAATTTTAAACAATAATTTTTTTAATTATTTGCATGATGGGAGTTTTGTTATACAAATGAAATGTACAGTATATTTGTAAGTAATTTATAAATGTATTGTAATAAATAATCAAACCAAATGAACTAATAATAAACATTAGTAAAACTCTGCCAAAGCCCTGTGTGACTAGATTTGCTGTGGCAACCTAAAAATGTTAAAAGGAAAGAAGTAAAACTATTTGATTCATAAATTAAATATATAACGCAGTCACTTCAGCTCAAAGTGACGGATGTGAGCCAGACACTCTGTCATAAGGTACAGCCAGTCCAATGTTGTAGTTGTAGCCGTAAGACTCCACATAGTCGGATCTGCAGATGGGCAGGACATTATCCTGGGACAAGACATCCTCTGAGAAGTCATAGTGGCAGATTACTCCACGGTGTCTGCAAAGGAATAAGAGTACACTAAAATCCAAGATGGTATTTTTATAAGTACTAATTTGGAGGAAACAATCATTATCAAAATAACTATTATGTAACACAATAAAAGATCTGGGGTCCCTTCAAGACCAGCTAAGAACTAACTGAATTATGAGGTTCCAAGAAGAACTTCAATATGCGACATGAAGAAATTAGTAAACAACAGTTAAATTAAAATAAAACGTTTTGCAGCTGAACAAAAGTTTGGAAACACATGCCTTTAATGGCCTACTGTGAAATGAAGTGTCATTTTCTGTCAGGTATTCACACTGTCGTGACGTCCCGATGGCAAAGGCCATAGCACGGTAGCGCAGTGGTTAGCACTCGTGCTTCACAGCTAAAAGGTCCCCAGACGGGGCCTTTCTGTGTGTAGTTTGCATGTTCTCCCTATGTCTGCGTAGGTTAAGATAAGGCGGGACTTTATTGATCTCACAATGGAGAAATTCACCTGTTACATCAGCTCTCAAGAACACTGTGAGCCATTTATTTATTTATTTTAAGGTTGCATGTTTATCAAGCTTTACATACACTGCTCTCCTAGATTAGAGACGAATAGAGAAGGACAAAGACTAAAATAGAAAGAGAGTAAGAGAATGGGTTTGGGGAAAGAGAGAGAAAGGATAGGTAAAACATCCGCAAGGAACGAACCTGCTGTTTACACAAATCTAGATCTCTACAAACTTAAACTACTCCATAAATGTAGTCAGTACATCTCTAGCTTTCAGCCACGTATTATTGAGAAAGATCCGCCTCATATTTTCGGTTTTATGGTTAGATAAAGTTGACTGTAAATAAGTACATTATGTACTAGCCTTAAAAGTGCGTGTGTTGCTATAATAAACAATGGCTCCACCACCTGGAAAGTCAACTTTGATTCCTAAAGACAAAACAACACCACTATAAGCCAATATCACTTCATTATAGCAATGGGAAAAAATATATTATTCTGTTCTTTTGAATTTCTTTCTTGATTATAGTTGTTTTGTGCAGGGAGTAGTCGAAAAGCTCAGTTAACAAGCCATGAATCAAAACCTCCCCTAAATTTAAACTGTATTATGTAAAAAAAAATTAAGAGCCATTTGGGAGCCAAAAGAGCCGGCTCTTTTTGTTGAGCCGATCCAAATGATCCGGTTCACCAAAAAGAGCCGAAAATCCCATCACTAATATATAGAGAGAAATACTCAACATTGGCAGTGCAGGTTTCCCCACCACTAATACATGTACAATAGGTCAAGCTGAATGAGAGTGTGGGACGACAGATGGAAATTAGCATGAGACCCATGTGTGTTCATTAACATGCACTGTCCCAACCAAATAAACGAATAAATAAAAAAGGTTTCTCGTTTTTAACGTGGTCGGTAGAATGTTTTATTCTCTGATGAGATCAAATGTAACCTTGATAGTCCTGATGGTTTCCAACATTACTGGCATGACATGCAGATCCACCTGAGATCTTTTCTACACGCCACAGTGGAGGGAGAGCCATAATGATCTGGGGTGCTTTTTCCTTCAGTGGAACAATGGAGCTTTAGGTGGTGCAGGGGCGTCAAACTAGATCCAATCCAACCTTTGGGAATGGATGGCAAGGGAAGTTTACAAAAATGGACAACAGCTCCAGACAGTAGATGCCCTTCGTGAGCCTGTCTTTACCTTTTTGAAGTGATTAACAATAACAGTGGAGCTTCGGTTAAGGTGTGGTCTAAAACCTTTGATCAGCTGCAAAACAGTCTATTTCAGTTTAACTGTCATTTTCAATAAACGGTTTATTCACATTTTTTGCCATCTTTCAACTGGTCTTAAACTTTTGGTCAGGACTGCATCATTTGTTGCTTAAGAAATAATATACCACCTCAATTCTCGAATGAAAAGATACAACTGTAGCACATCAAAGGCAGAAGATAAGAGGAAGTGGGATCATGTTTGAGACAGTTTAACATAGTAGTGGTAGAGTGGGAGTGCAGGGACCAACCTGCGATGAGCCGTGAGGTCATCGTCTGTGATGCAGGCCCCTCTTGGAGACTTGTCATCAGGGATATTGGCTGTTACAAGTCTGCTGCCACTGAAATGTATGTGCCTTACTGGATGCCTAAAAAGCAAAAAGTATCATCTTTCCTTTCAAACATCCCAGCATTTCTTTGTTTTCAGTTTCCAATGTCTTTGAGGCAGAGAAAGACCATCAGAATAGTGTGTGTGTGTTCCTTTTCGGACAATATTGTATTTGTTCCGCAGATGCAGAGAGCCCTACCTGTTATGCATCTCCCACAGCTTGGTCCCCATCCTCATCTCCACACACACACGAGCCCTCTCCTCCACCGCTCACAATCTTCCATTCATCCGCCTGCACCGTGGTGACGCCCAGGTGGTGGGCGTACAGGGATACCACGGAGGTGCCGCTTCGTAGATCAAACACTCGCACTCTGGGAAAGGACATAAAGATATAAACTCATCGTAAGTTTAAACCTAAAGCAGAAGCACAATATTTTATTGACTGATCTGAAATATAATCAGTTCGTCTTTTATTTTGTAAACTTTGCAAACAGCTACATTGTAAGTAAGCTACGACAAAGAGACACCATTACAAAAGCACCCGTTACCTTTGCTGAACAATACAACATTTACCACTAAATGGGGTAAACACATAATAGTACAACACATGTTGCAGGTTAAAAACAAGACACCACAGAAATTCACAAGTGAACAAATTGAGATGTAAAACCACAAAAAATACTTACTTCAACTATAATCAACTTACAATCCTTGAACTGATGATTGCATTACAGGCATTACCATTTTAATCACTATCATCAGCATAATATCATATGCTAAATGCGCAAAGATAGCAGACCAGAAGAGCCAGCCTTTATTTAGTGAGGAGCTCAGGCCCCTGGGAGACCAGCTCCATCTGTTGTCACTGTGGCTTTATTGCAGCCGAAAGCATCCAGGACATGACTACATCCAGACCCTTCCTCCATCCAACCCTTCATTATCATAATCACATTCACTTTGGGGACCCACGCGCATCGCTCAAGTTGGCTTCCAAAAATCTTTTAAAAACTCGGAGAATGGCTAAATAGTCACGGTGGACTTGTTGTGAGCCATTTCCTTTGTGTGCACAGCGGCATGACGTGATGAACATACACGTTTTAACAGTGAGGACGAAGCTTTATTGGCAGACCAGGGGAGGAATAAATCTTGTGTTGGAGGCGGCTCAGACTTCAGTGAGCTGTCAGTGGCCAGGCGAGTCTTCATTAATCAGAAGGAACTCTGCCTAATAAGAGAGTATAGGGAGAAGACTGGATACTTCCTACTTTTGATGAGCTGCTTCCTGTTTGAATAAACAGTGATTATAATGCACTGGCTGTGAAAACCATTGAGCCCACATTTGCATATGATTTGGCATGCGTTGTACTCCTCCTAACAGGAATTTCACACAAAGAATTTATCAATACTTGGAACAGTGATGATCTCACTTTTATACCAATAGTTAATGGATTAAAAAACAAGCCAAGAGTGTTCTGAGTCTGAGAGCACGTAATGTGCCCAAGGTGGTTTCGCCAAAGACATGTGAATCTGGAAGAACCAGTTAAGAACCTGTGTGTCAACTCAGGGAGAAAAATCATTTGCATTTATTACCTTTGACAACAGGTTATGTTTTTACATGAAATATGTTGAAAGCCTGTTGGCAGCAAGTTGTTAGATTTAATTAAAGTTTTACGGACGGTCATAATTAGAATTTTGTGTCGAGTCAGATTCATGTTATTATGACATTATTAAAGAGGTATGTTTCTTTATATCAATGCGTAATATAAAAAGTGCCAAGAAAACAGATTACAAGATGGAATTTTGCAAATGAAATAAATAGACTATAATTTAAAATAGTCTTACTGTATTTTAGTGTAGAAGATTAAGAAGATCTAGAGTAGCTTTTATTGGTACGGTTTAGCATCTTATCTCTAATGGACTAAATCATTCCTCCCGATTTTGTTATGAACATGCACAAGGGCACTATCTTTCATCATACCTTGTTTGTGAAGCCTCCCTGTCTGGCCAGATGTGGCATTCTTCCAGGCAGACTTTACCATGAAAAAAGCCACACACAAAGAAACAGAGGGGCAAAACTCATTTGGAGATGAAGGAGGGATGCATTAGTGATTGGCCCCATGCCATAGTGTGTAAGGGCCAAGATCAGCGGCTGCTCTTCGCTCTCCACTGTTTTATTTGTCCTCGCAAGGGCCAGTGTGGAGGAGCCAAGCCTGTGCGCAACCCTATTTCTGCACAAAAACATGCATCAGAAGACAAAAGTAAGCACAAAGGAATTGGAGTGACTCTACAAATTCCTTGGCAACAAAGCAGCCGCTTGTATTTACCATCCAAACACTCCTGTTGAAATATTTTCTCTTACAAACATCTTTCTAATGAAGCCTCTATTCATTGTGCGGCATTAGGAGTCCCGAGTAGTGAGAAGCGAAGGCAGACAATATGATGGAGCTCAGTCTTTCACTTTTAGCCAGCTCCTTAACAGCCAGATGGATTTGGTCGTGAATAGAAACAGCGGGGGCAGCTTTTGCACGATAGCGAGCCAGGGATTTTTTTCCCTTTCCTGCCAGCTTATGCACCACAGCGCCCGCTAACAAGTGAAGAATGGATGAGAATGGCCCTTTTATGTACCGTCCCTCATCTGAAAGCCGGGTTATCACTATGGTGGATGTGGTACAAATTGCTAATGGAAAGACGAAGCCCGACGTTTCTATTCAGTGCAAAACGAGATTGGCCAATCTTCCTTTGTTCTTCTGATGTTGTTGTCCAAGGTAAAGTGCAAAGAGTTTTGTCTTGTCACTCACTTTCCAAGCACCTGTTTTCCACTGCTGGCTTGCATCAGGTGTTAAAACCATTTAGCAACTTTCCTTTACACCAGCTGCTGTGGCACACTTTCAGCAGATGGATCCAAATTGTAGTTTTGTAGTTCATGTTCAAAATAAACACCAAACTTGTCCGTACCGAATCCTATTCGTTTAAGGGCGTACCTTCTGTCTTGGTTGCCGCAGACAACAAGGTGAG
Organism: Neogobius melanostomus; assembly: GCA_007210695.1. Taxonomy (NCBI): domain Eukaryota; kingdom Metazoa; phylum Chordata; class Actinopteri; order Gobiiformes; family Gobiidae; genus Neogobius; species Neogobius melanostomus. The sequence goes on along the minus strand of VHKM01000006.1, from coordinate 4,929,427 downwards.
GTGGACTGTCTCTCAAGTTGATGCAGGTGAAATCCCCAGAGAACTGCCCGCACACACCTCTGCTTTGCCTCTTTCTAGGCTGTACACGTGGATCTGAAACGTATTGATAGAAAGCACAAATTATTTTGATTATGCGTTGTGATTTCGTACATTTGGGGATATTACTGTAGCATTGATGAAAAGAAACGTGTTGCGTTCATGTTTTAAATTTGATGATGGAAAAAGGATAGTAACTCTGCACATCTTGACAGCATATTGTGCATTACTTGGCATGTTGGCCCTTAATCAGACATGAACCACGTGGCTAGACACCTGTAGTGTATATGTACCATTTTTGGATACAATTAATGTATACAATCTACAGAATAAATGTATACATAAGAGTATATAAAATGTCTCAGGTCTAACCCTCCATGTAATACACATATTAGTAAAGTTATACACTTAAGATTAGCCACTCTGAAAGGTGATGACAAACAACTGTTTCTTTCTTTTTAAAGATCCCACAGCATAAAAAAAGTATTTACAATATATACAAAATATACTGTATGTACAAAATATATGAAATGAGGATGTGTTCAAAATTTAAAAATGCCAACATCTGGCCAATATTAAGCTCATACTTTGGAATATTGTCACCATTTTTGCACATATTTATGAGAAAATATTCCGATGTAAGTTCATTTGTGCCAACAGAGAAGACATCGAAGTTTGTGTCAGTTTTTGTTTCATGCGGATAGACGCTGTAATTACAGAGATCAGTCAGTTATAACCATAAACCAAGTTAAAAAGAAAAATCTGCTTTGTGACAGTTACAATACCACCGGAGGATTCATACGAGGCCACCTCTCCGATGTGAAGCGACCCATAAGGTTCATCAAAACTGTATTGTTCTTGCCCTAGCTTGAGTTTTATTATATTAATTTATGAAATATAAATACCAATGTTAAAGAATGAGACAATAAGTTTTGAGAGCCCAAATTGAGCACATAATAGAACCAGTTTTTTACTATTGCTAATTTTTGAAGTATTTTGTGATCAAAGGCATAATTGCATCTGGCTCTAGTTTTCTTCATTAAAGTTACAATGATGTCATCTGGAGCTGGCCTAATTGCTCGATTAGCGGTCTCATCCAATTAGATGACAAACAGACTGACAGCCAAGCAAAATTATCTTTGTATAATTAAAACACTTACAAAATTAAACCAGGAAGTATGCGCATGAGGAAGTCTGCACAAGATGGAGGAAGTAAAGGAAAGGACACAAGGGCAAGTGATATGCAGAGATCATCATTAAAATTAAGTTTGATGGAAGTAAAAGAAAAAGAAAAAGCATGATGTAAGTCTTGACTAAATGCCAGTAGCTTTTGTGTGTCCAAGCTGTGCGGTTTAGTCGCGTAGAGCCTTCAGGGCAAATCCCAAATTGCTCAGGACATTGAAATGACAGCTTGATAGAGTTTGCACAAGGATGAGCTAAGAAGACCAGATACTGCAGTTTTATATGATCAGCGTAGCTCAACGAACCTCATTTTTTATTAAATAACTGCCACAGACTGAGAATAAATTAAGTAAAGGAAGACATATTTATGTATAGTGAAAACAATGGTGGTTGAATTTTTGTTGCTTTTTTTGTGTGTTTTTGTCACATATTCATCGCCTTTTTCAGGGTTGTTTGACACTTTTTTGTCACTTTCTAGTTGTGTTTTCACTGCTTTTTTGTTGCATTTTGTTATGTTTTTGTTGCGTTTTTGTTTACAGCCTGTAGTAGGCCAGTGGTAGCTTCTGAAAATGTGTGCAAGTATGTGAGTAAAACACAGGTGGTAGATGACCGGTAACTGGTTAAAGTCACACCGTGTAAAATTTCACCAAATAAACAAAATTGAAATACAAGCATTTATTTTATGACAGATGTTTTCATCATTGGAAAATACTTCATAAATGTACAAACATACATGTGCTTTGGCTGTGAGCGGCTCACCTCTCCTTAGACATAACTATAACCTTACTGGGAGTGCGTACGTCTCCAGCTCGTCTCTATGGAGATGTTTGCTAAAGTCAGTAGAATTTGAGGTTTAAATGGGTTAGGTTCTCATCCAAATCCATTCTTTGATTACACAGTGCAAAAATAGCATTTGTTATGTGTCGAGCTGGTCATTGGGAGCGTGTTTTGTATTGCAACAGTATATTCCAAAATGTTACGCAGTGTATCTTTAATGTTGTAAATGTTCATTTTACAGTAGAATTCTTCAAAATGCACAGGTTTTTCCATGGTTCATGGTTAATTTACAGAGCTTATCCACAGGACAAAAAAACAGCACAAACCTCAACGTCTTAGCTGTCAGTAAAATGAACTCAAATGTGTTTTTTCACACAGCACCTGAAGCCAATAGATCCAAATTGAACAGTTGTGGACCCGATCACTGGCAAATGACAAGGTTCTATATATATATAATATATATTTTCTTTTTATTCTGTTTGATACATCTTTAAAAAGCAGAGAATTGCCCATATAGTGATAGAAACCCCTGCCCTCTGTGCCTTCCATTTGAAAATATGATGTGAACACAGCCTAATTGCTCTCCAAGTGTCACATGTTCAGTCCAACCAGTAAACCCTCCAACAATGTACATCAATTCATTTTGCCTCATTATAATATAACTTAGGTCATAAAACTCAAACAAGAGCATAGACATGGCATGTTCCTCTATGGAAATATGCTGGCAGCACTCAGTCGACTACTTGGTCCAAACAGCATATGGACAACCACTGATTAGCTTACATGTGTGTTAATAGCAGCTTTGTGGACTGAAGTCATCTGGCATTTACAGCAGTCTGCAGGGTAATGCCAACCTTCTCAATCTGAGCATACACACGTTGTAAGATTGTGCGTACAAATGTCACACTTACATCCCTCTGAGACAATTTCGTTTACTCTTCTGGACTAGCTGATCATTTCAAACTCAAATCAACAATCAATAGTTTCAGTTTTTGGATAAACCAACATGCACACGCAGAATCAGAAGATCAGCACTACCATCAATACTTCAGAGTATTCAAGGCATTGTGAACCGAGGCAACAAAAATGGCAGGTTCCCTGACAGTACACGCGTGGGGCCTCTGTGGTGGATCCACTCAGTTGGACGCATGTGTTGCCAGTGGAGATGGCAGTGTGTGCTGAAAGCGTAGCCACGAGCTGAGTGAAAGCCTGGGTGAAAGCTTGGGTGCACGCCTGGGTCCTTCCGGTCCACTGACAGGAGGGGAGCGCACAGTAATGAGGGTCTGGAGGCTGGTTTTGACTCAACTTTCAAACACACACACTGGCAACCACACTGAGAAGGAGAAGGCTGCGAGATAAAGGGGTTGTGACATTTGCAGAGATGAGAAAGGATTGAGAGCCGTCAGAGAGGACAACTAGTCCACATCAAATCTAGACAATGCGCTGGGTTCATTCGAGTCAAAATGTTGTAATTAAAATGTGTCACTTCTCAGCAGGAAAAAGGTGAGAAATTATTCTGTTGGATGCCACCTCCATGTATTTTAACAGATTTTAATGAAGCATATGTTTCCACACTGGAAACTGCATAAATCTTGTTTGATTAGAATTAACAGCCAATTCATGCGTTTTTGCAGGAGGCAATTATTGCTAGAATTCTGACAATGTGATAGACAGGTTCTGTTAAAGAGGAAACTTTTAATTACAAAACATGAATTGACAGAATTTTCTGAAATAATGTCAACATTTGTTGTGTACAAAAATGTAAAGTTAAACTTTGACTTTACAATTAAACTTTATACTTTAACTCTGCTTCAGCAGTGAAACCTGCTGAAGGTCTGCAGCGGCGCATCTCTGCTCACAGTCCACAGTGTGGTGCTTTAGTCCTGCATGTGCATGTGTGAGCAAGAATCAAGTCAACAAGGCACAGAAGTACTTGTCAACATAATTGCTGCAAAAGTGTGGTCCCACCTGAATAATAAAACCTTCAGAGTTAATTAAGAGCTCAAGGTGCACAGAAACGTAGTATTTATAGGAACATAACAAATGCATCTTGTGGCCAACAGTAGATCAGAGCACTCGTAATTAGGCACAAAACCCACTGAGGTTCACTTCGGCTATTTAAACTCACCATTTGTGCTATGAACAAATTCTCCAAAGGCCATTTGTAGTGGGACCTACAGTGTCCACAGGGATTCCAAGTGAAGGTGGCTCATAATTATACCCTCAACATAAAATTCAAAATGCATTTACAACTATTGTAAAGTACATTAGTATTGTACTGTACTGTACTGTGTGTATATTTAAGTAGATAATGGGGTGCAGAGTTCATTAACAATTGACATTTTAGTTCTGGTGTAGTAGAAGAAGAAGATCTTTATTTATATAGCGCCTTTCACAGACATGGTCACAAAGCGCTTTACATGAGAGCGTTTTAGTACTGTTGAGTGAACCTTTAAACACAAGGTACGCCTTATAGAAAACATTACTATTCTGTTCAGAGGTTGACTTAGTTTCGGTCAGTATTCAAAGTTAAAGGTACACTGAGTAACTTTTTGGACTATACTGTTGCCATCAGGACAATACTGTATATGCTCCTAATGACCAGCTCAACACAGGAAATACAGTGGGTAATCAAAGAATTGATTTGGCTGAAAACCAAACCTATTTAAATCTCAAATCTGCTGACTTTAGGCACATCTCCATGGAAACGAGCTGGAGACGTACCCACTCCCGGTAAAGTTACAGTCATGTCTGAGGAGAGCTGAGCCGCTCACAGCAAAGGCACTTGTTTGTTTGTGTATTTATGAGGTATTTTTCAATTATGAAAATATCTGACATAAAATAAATGCTTGTAATTCAATATTTTTTATTGGGTAAAATGTTACGCAGTGTGGCTTTAAATGTAGATTAACTAAATAGACTCAGAGAGCAAACTGATACCTTTATACGGTATCAGCCATAAAGTCGGAGTAGTAGATGACATAGTAGATGGGCATAGTAGTAAAATTCATACATACACTGAAATATTGTTTGCGGAAGTGTAAGTGTGAGTAGGGGCACACCTTGTTGCCTCCATCGTGCATGGCCCAGCCTGTGCGCTTCACTCCGAAAGCTACCTGGGTCTGAGAGGCGTCCAGGCAGGTAACAGGATGACCATAGACTGAGTGAAGCGTGCGTGGCTCCTCTGTCCGAGAGTCCAACAAATAAACACTGTCTCCAGCAGCAACAGCAGCCATGGATCGATGCTGCTCTTTACCTGGCACCACCACTAAACACTCCACCTGCCACAAAGATCAAGAACTATTCATACAGACGCAAAAGATCAAATGAAAGACGTATAGTAACTTTCCTTTCAAACCTATATTTACCTACTAAATCCAGTGTCACATTTTTAGTATCAGTGCCCATTTTCAATTTGTGTTTTTGCACAATTCAACAGGCTAGCGTAAACATTGCACGTGCAGACGCATTCAGATTATGTAGTGTGGTTCAAATAGGTACTTACAGTCTTTGGGAGGTGAGCGTGGCACACCATCTTCCAGTAGCCACAGTCATCAGGCCTGTCCAGCCTTATGTCTGGTCCAGAAGAGGAGCCCAGGATGGGGGCATCAGGGCTTAAAGTCCTGATCTTCTCAGGGTATTGGAAGTGGTAGATAGGCCGCCCCCCTGTCTCAGTGCTCCACACATCCACACAGCCTAAACAAAGCAAGTGAGATGTTTTGTAAAGTGTGAACACAGCGGATTAGGGGATAAACATGTTTACTCCAACAGACATTTTAGACCTTCACCTAAAGTGACACCCACCGTCTTCATAGGCAGCCGCAGCTACAGTGCTGTTAACCTGAACAAGGCTAACATAGGGTCGTGGCTCTGCGATGGCTGACAGACTGTTAGGTTTCAAGTAGGAAGCTGCTGAGTCCCAGTGTAGTGTATCCCACAGCCTCACGTCACCAGATGTGTAACTAAAAACAAAATAAAAAACAATAACAAGTGTTTAAAATATTAGAAAAGTCCCACCGACGTCCACCAAGAGTCAAATTTCTTTAAAGCCCTAAGCAGTTTGGACAACTCATCATACCTGACGTCACCCTGTTACCACTGAATCACTTCCTCTCACACATTATTGCATTCTTCACACAGGCGAGTTGTTGTTTGGTCCTCATTAATTTTCTGGCACAAAAGCAACATCTCACTTGTGTTGTTTGGGAGACATTTGTTTAATTTAGATTTGGTCAGTGCTTTTCTTCTTAACCAACAAGTCAAGGTTGGTCAAAATGAAAAATCAATTGTATTTTTAAATAATAAATATAAACTTAAGCATATCTGCGTAATTAAATGTGCACCAAAAGATGCATGTAGCCTCAGTTTCTTCTCTGTTACTGCTGGGCTTCGCACCGCCACAGTTACATCATGTTGAAACAAGCGGAGTGCATGACAGAGACAAAGTGTGACAAAGTGTGTGACCGACATCCTAGGGTTTAGCACATAGTAAACCACAAGAAGAAGAATACCGCGGCACGGCAGTACAGCGGTTAGCGCTCGTGCTTCACAGCTAGAATGTCCGGGTTCGATTCCCACCAGGGACCAGGCCTTTCTGTGTGGAGTTTGCATGTTCTCCCTGTGTCTGCTTAGGTTTCCTCCGGGTACTCCGGTTTCCCCTACCACTAAAAACATGTACAATTGGCCAGGATGAATGTGAGTGTGTTTGAGAGTGCGCATGGGGGACGACGGATGGAAATTAGCCCACGGCTACAATCCGGTGTGGCTTGTTCATTAACTTGCACTGTCCCTACCAAATAAACCAATAAATAAATAAAATAATAATTGGTTTGTCAATTTTATGCCAAGAGTCAGGTCTATGTGTAAAACCCCCAAAACTGCACTTTAGTCAATGATCAATCCTACTCTAATCTGATAAATAGAAATGTACTTAAATACAGCAATTATAATAATAAGATTATTATAATAATAATCAGAACAGTTAATGGCAAAAGTATGGATGTTGTGTTTTATGAGAGCTTTCTTTTTCTTATGTACATTTTTGGCAGTCACACAGTCACTAGTTGTACTTTGTCACTTGTAAAACAGAAATGCAGTCATCACCTATGAGACTTAGTGGTACTGGGGGAATACAGTACAGTTGATTCTCGCTAGAGCCTTAATATCTCCTTAGGCCTCTTTATCAGAACACAAGTGGCACCTGCTGTCTATTCTTGAAACACTAATGGTATGAGGTCACCTAATGTTTAGGCTTCAACTCTGTATGCCTAACTCAGCATTAGATTGTGGGGGAAAATTATTACAGAAAGTGACAAATATTGTGAAATGACTTGTGCTTTACAAGAGTTTACTGACTGTAGAATTCTTTTCACTACTTCACTTTGATTCCATTAAGGTATTTTCTAGTTAGATAGCCATTATAGCATTTTAAGAAATAACTAATAAAGCCATTGTTGGTATGGTAGATAGAGCAGTTTAACAGTAAATTGGATGCACATACAAGATTATGGACAACTTACCCAGCAAAAACATAGTTTTCACAAGAGTTGACATCACAGAGCACTTTTCCAAGCTCAAACTGCAGCTGACTGATGGATCCCACTCGATTCTATGAAGAAAATAGAAACATGGCACTTCAATACCATTGCTCTGTCTATATGTTCTGTAAAACATGCTATCTGATAAGCTTGTGTAATTCATAATTAAAACATTATCTGTGTCGTTAACGGGTAAGAAATGCACTGTGATCACTTATGTAGAGAAGACCAAACACACCTTCCAGTTGGATCTGACAGTTTTGGCTGAGTTCCTGCAGTCCCGTAGAGTGCTCTTCCAGCAGGGGGAGTCAGACACACTGGCACACTGATGAAAGCCCTCTCTCACACACAACCTGAACCACAGAACACCATCCTCTGCAAGGACTCTCCATGCCCTGCTCACCTGGGAGGGGGTTGGACAGTTTCAATGTGGATTAAGTCAGCATAAATTACACACTTGCATTACTTAATTTATTTGCACTTAACTAACTGCCAAACCGACTCCATTGGAGTAGATATGCCTCACTACGTAGTGTGTCATTGTGCTGTCAGTGTTAAAAGAAAATTTAAGAGGGTTGATGCAAATGGAGTGAAAAGCTAATTTAAATGCTATGTATTATAATTTGCAATGTACTGTTCTACCAGACAACACTAAATCAATCAGTTTGCATTTATTGAAATTATCCTTTGAAGGTACAGCTTTGACAGTAAGACTAAACTATGTAAAAAAAATTTTAAGTCAAACTTGACAAAACAAAATAAGAAGCATAGTACACTTACCTGTGCACATCGTCCGAGCTCTATGCAGTCAAGGTACTGAAAAATCTGTAATGCCAATTCATAAGGCAAATCTATATCGAAAAATGGAATGTCGTTAACCTCGTTCTGGAAAAAAAAGAAACATGAAAGCAGAGTGAACCAATGACCAAAACCAGCTTTATTTGTCTAGAAAGTACCACACAGCAAGTGGTGCAACTTTGCTCAGTGGTAAGAGCGTTTCACAGATCAAAAGTTTTGCAGTTCAATCCCAGCTCGACCAGCACATAGTCATGTCCTTTGGCAATACACTTCATCCACCTATGTATTAATGTGGTGTGTCATTAGGCATAGGCACAGATTGGCCGGCATGCCTCTGTCAGTCTACCCCAGGACACCTCTGGTGATTAAACCACAGGTGTCCTGAGGTAAACAGTATGAAATTAGGTCTAAAAAATATTTAAATATCCTACATTCTAGTCTAACAGGGTACAAACAATGAACCCGGAGAACACCTAACTTAAACTCTTAACCAAGTGCATTTTCTCCAGTTCGGCTGGCTTTATCCAAATCTAAAGGTTTCTTGACCGGACCGCTGTAGGCCAGTGTAGGCCAAGACCTAAGAACTGATCTAATCAGATCTTTTTCCTTGCGTTGTTGCCGTGTTTTCATCACTTTTTTGCCTTTTTTTTTCTTATTTGTTGCATTTTTGTCACATTTTCAATCATTGACATTTTTTCGTCTCTTTTTTGTCACGTTTTGATGTTTTTGTTGCTATTTTGGCACTTTTCTCAAGACACTTTTGATTTTGTTAATGACAAACTGGGAAAAAAAACTGTGCTTGGTTCAGGCGGGGGTTAAGAGGTTAAATGATTCATCAATCAAATGATCTCTCATTAAAATGAATAAAATCCAAAATTGCAGATTACCACCAATGGTACACGTACCACAGTTTGAGAACCCCTGTTATAGAGAGTTGAAAAAAGCATGAAATAAATAGTAGATAGACTGTAGGGATGTCTCCAACCATCACCCACTTAACACATTCATCACATTGATTCACATCCATTTGTGAATGATGTTTCTTGCCACAGGACACAACAGCAGAATGCATCGATCGGGAATGGGATTCTACCTCCAACCTTAAACTGCATATGACACACATTAGACACAATTTTTGCTCCAACATAGTTTCACTTCCTTATTGGACACCGACAGGAAGTGACACAGGCGAAGGTAAACAATTGTAAACGGTTGCCGTACCGACCTTGAAAGTGAGTCAAACTGCTATGGAATGTTACTTCTTTTTCTATGTCAATAGACCCTTTAACTGTTGACATCATCAGTGACATAAGCTGGAGGCAGGGAGTGATCCAGATAAATAAGATTAAACTAAAACTAGCGATTTAAGTGTAAAACTACAACTAAAAAATGTGGTCCTGTAGTGGCTTAAGGAGCAAGAACAAGAGGATTGACATTTACGACGATAAAATAAGGTTTATCTTATATTGCCAAAAACAGTTAGACATTTGTTTATCGTTACTATGACAACAGCTACAATGGACATAGATAGGAATCGAGCTACCTGCCTCCAGCTAAGCCCGGAATGTTTACAAACAATTAAAGGGTCTATACTGTCAGCATCTTAAAAATTCAAATTAAAAAAATAAACTTACTTTTCTGCCTACATTTCATTAAAATTGCTGCTTCACTTAAATAAAAATGATAATTGTGCAACTGATGAACTTGCAACTGATGTTATTCATTTTCCACAGCATTAAAACCTGTCATATGCACTTTATAAGCGTTTGCGAATGTTAAGCGACTGAGACACTGTCCCTACTGTTTCTATGTTAATGTCACAAAATCTATTCTACTCATACCAGATCCTGAATGAGTTGATCCACGAGCTCTTCTCTCTTGACCTTTTTGTGCAGCTGCTGGTGTGGCAGAGGCGAGTTGGCCACACTGTCATTGTGATACGCTCTTCTCCTTTTAGTTCTCGCCTCCTCGATCTTTTCCAGCAGGGGACTGGTCCGTCCATCTAGTAAACTGCTCGCAATGGAAACATACCCAGGCTCGTCCTCTGGCTTCGGGTCTTCTTTGGACTCTTTAGTTGTGGGACCCTTATTATTGTTCGCCTGGTTCTCTGTCGCTTCGAAATAACGATGTTTTGAGTCTTTCTGCTTTTGTTCACCAGAAAGCTTGGTAGAATCCGCGTGAGATTTCCCTTTGCTTGTTAATTCCTGTTTCCAGTGTTCCCTAAACGCAGCTAGTTCATCTTCTTCCATTTTCTACATCGTCACTCATTCTAATAATCGCAAATAATCAGTTAAACTATGCAAGAAATAACAACAATCAAGAACCAGACCCGAGACGGACATAAACATGCACTGATCCTACTTTGTAAATACTCCGAGCGACACCAAGCCGCTCTCATGTAGTTCCGCGTGATTTTAATTCCGCAGGTATAAGGAGTTTTATTATAGGACGTTATCGAATATCAGACTAAAACATACACAGGACAAACCATTTTTCTAGATCTGTTTGTGTTAGAGATAAGTTCCGTAGTCATAAATATTCAAAAGATCCAGTTACACCTAAATAACAAATAAAATATAAGTACACAATGTACCTGAACGTTAAAGCTACAACAAAAGACTAAGGAAAGGTGCAGGAGAGATTCAATAGTTAACGATGCACTCCTCTTTTGGGAGAAGATGATGTAAACCCCACATCATGTGACACCATAATGAATAATACAGTAGAGAGGGAGCTCGAGCGGGAGCGTGGACGGCGACAGTATAAGGTTGGATGAGGTTAAAAAGAGGGTCATTTATCCTTGCGACCATAAGAAAGAAGACACGAGAGTTGTTTGTCAATTAAAAAAAGATGTGTTGGCTGCCGATAGACCAGCCTCTGTTGCTGTCGGGTGACTCTACATTATCCCGCACTCCTTCGCCCTGCTCCGTGGCTCAGTTAGTGGCTTCCCACTTGAGAAGAGTCGGGGACCAAATGGAAACAAACTGGACAGCCGGCGAGAGCGCGTGCGGACACGAGGACACCTCTGTGGCGTTTGGCGGGAAATGTCACTTGAGGAGCGCCCTGTGGAGCTTCGCCGTGATCGTTCTGCTCTTTACGAGGCGACACCTGTAGGGCATCGGTCAGGAAGCAACAGGTGCGTCAACCAGTGGGATATTTATGTCCCTGTAGTAATCTAATAATAATAATTAAAAATAAATAAATAAAAACATAAGGCAAATCTAAGTAATATCTTCAATTGTAGACTTTATGGCGCGTGCAGACCTAAATAATGTTTTCAAAGGCAAATGTGGGTCCGACATTACTAAAACTTTACTTAAACTGTCGAAATGTCAAATGTGTCGTAGATATATGCTCAGCTAATTAACTATACTATCATTAATGGTATTAGGTTCTATTTTTGTTTATTTGTTGTGGTTTTGTTGTTATTCTCTAGGTTTATGTAACCTAGTGAACTTTGGCCTGAATGCTCCTATGTTTGGTTATGTGGCTTTAAAAATATGATATGCTTAAAACAAAACAAAAAAGCCTACAGCCATAGGTTTTAGCATGTGAACTGAATTCTAAAGACCATTCTTCATACAGTGTTTGTCTTTGTCAGACGGAACTTTGCGTGCCAAGGAAGACATGGAGCAAACAGATGATAAAACTACAAAACGTCTGCTGTAGCTCATGGGAGATGTAGTTCATCCAAGTTTTGGAGTCAAACCGGTCAGCAAAAAGGAGGAAGATGCTGCACTCTTGATGTTCAGTCAAGGCTTGACTCAGGCATTTTGTGGTTGCACAATCAATTGTACATTGTACAAACATTGACATTGATGACAATGAAGCCCTTGAACTTTTACTAAGCAGACCGCCCTGCGGGTCCTGCTCGTGTGCCTCTGTTACAAAACGGTGATGTAATGTTCCCCTGGTACCGGAGAGGAAAGCTTACCAATAAGATTGCCTGAATGTTCACCTTACAAGGTATGAGTGCATCAGTTTCCAGCCGGGGAAAACCCAGTCAACCACATGATATGCATATAGGCTCCATGGAGCTGTAAACAATGCACTGCTGGCCATGGGATTTGTACTGTCATGCTGTCCTCTTTTTATATGCCATTTATATATATATATAAGTTAATATACATGTACATTCTGAGGGGGTTGTCGTTTTTATAAATGTTTTCTACAGTGTTTAGACAATGCAACACATTTTGCGCTTTTGCATCGACTTGTTTCTAAATGCAGTGTTATGTGGCTTTTATTTATTACAATATAAACAAGGAACTGTGCATAGGAAGCTATATGCTGTGAAAGTGTCTGTAATTCCCTTTATTTAATGACTGTTTTCATTGGATATAAATAACTGACAAAGGTGTACTTTTTACTTCTCAAATAATTTACTGGTATATTGTTGTTGTTTTTTTGTATAAAAAAGGAAAAAAAGAAAATTGCATATGCTAAAATAAAATACATACAAAAATCAACTTAAATGAAAATGGCTGGTGGGTTAATGACCAAGTTTATTTGGCTAGAACCAAAATGAATTAACACACCACAATAATGGTTTAATTATTTCATATTTTGAATTCTATTACATAAGGTAGTTTTAGCTAAATGAAGTGGGGAAATTAAATTAAATAGTCAGGTGCAAACATGTCAAAATTACACTGTCCAATGATACTTAGCATTATCACCTCACTTGACTGGTTAAGGGCATTCAAGGTTTCAAATACATCACAATATTGCTTGTTTACCGCCTATAGCAGGCCACGTGGTACAAGCTGTACTGTATGTGAACTGCTGTAGCCTAGTAGATCTGGAAGTGAGCCGAGGTGGTGCCATCTTTCCAGCATCGCGGGGTTTCAATGACTGTGGCTCTGCATAGGGACAAGTGCGCTCCCGGTCGAACCACAGACACAGGCAGTCCTCACAGAACACATGCTGCAACAAACATCACAACAACATGCAGTCCCAAATTTAAAAAAAAATTACGTTTTTGCCCATTTCAATTCTTTACAATACTTAATCAAAATACATGTCATGTTTAGACTGAGCTTGTTTATGTTAGTACAATAGTGCCGCTATAACAAACTAGATATTTTTGTGACTAATCAAAAATAATCTGTGACTAAATAAGTCATTGTTAATTATTATGGGGATACATGCAGACTCTCCGCTCTATTTTTCACAAAGACTGTGACAAAAGCATTTAAGGTATAATTTATGAATATTCTCACATCAAATCGCTGACAAGTGACCTCCGTGAACCTGGCCCCTCATCATGCTCAAATTTTAAATAAAAATATGTAAATCGTTTGTGCTACGTTTGCGCTGTTTTGTGCTGTAAAAATCTTTGTTTGTGCCGTTATCGTTTTGAGATATTAATGATTGTTTTATTGGTCAGATCTCGGAGGTCTCCCTGCCCGTTATAAAGCTCCAAAGTGGGTAAAAATGGTGTCAACCGCTTGATCTTCATCTGTGCTGTTTTGTGCTGTAAAGATTTTCGTTTGTGCTGGTTCGGTTTTAAACTATTACAAACTTTAGAGCCTTGAGGCGTCCACCCTAGTCCTCCTCTGAGGCGCGTGTCAGAGGTGCACGGCAACACACCTGCATGCAAAAAAGAATCATGCATATCTTAAAAACGATAACAGCACAAACGAATATTTTACAGCACAAAAGTAGCACAAACAATTGACATATTTTTTAATATAAATTTACGTTTTAATGGGGGGCCAACATTTACCAGAAACTCTTCTTTATTGCTTTATTTCTGGCTTTATGGGGCTGAATGCTCTGAATGTTCCATACTCTCCATGATCTATTATGCCAACTGTATGTTCACTATGTATGGAACAAGCAGATCAATAAAACAAAGTAATGGCTAAAATACAGTATCTGTAAGCAGCAGTGCAGATGGCATTAATTATTTGCCATTGCTTTTTTTTTCCTATCATGATGCCAGTTAAGCAGGTCTTTATTGAAAATCAGAATTGGTTCTCAATGGTTTAAGAAGTTAAATAAAAGGTTATACGAGTTCACATCGAATGAAGGAAGGTCAAGGCATGGTCATTTGTAGATAATGAGGTCTTACCTGACAGTGAAGAACTATGGGGTCTCTGAAATCAGACTGGCAAATAGCACAGATGTCACCAGCCTCGCTGCACTGCTGACTGCCCGCTCGCACTCCGTAGCTCTGGATGAAAAGGTGATAATTAAGACACATTTAAAAAGGGACATTTTATTATTATGAATTTGAAAAGTAGAACAAAATCTCACCTGACTGCCACAAAGTATCACAAATGCCTTGCGTATGGCAGAAACACGGCCACAGATGTCAAAGGACTGCAACACAAACAGAAAATCTGGACAATTGACAGGAATAGGAGGAGATCTGTTGCAATGTTTTGAGAAATACTTTAGTTAATTCCAAAGTGACAGAGCAGCATTACCTTGAGTGAATTGACAGTTTTCATTAAGCTCATCCGTATGGATAACTATAGACCATACATTACTTTATAAACTTACGGAGAATTTGTCCTACGTGTTTGTTTCAATGATTCACTTGTGTGAAAACAAATCGTGTGGAGAAGAAATTCTTTAAATGATAAAAATAAGTGGTTCAGTTTTTCCATTCATGACTAATTGACTGTATTTCCTGATTTTAACATCTCTTTTTGAATAATCTGGAATCCATAGATCCAAATGTCATGTATTTTAACATAACTTTTAAATACTACAAAATCAACATAATAAATCCAAGCAAAATTATACATCCGTAAACAGGAAATGTTTCAAATTTGCCTGTTGTTTGTATTGATCTATTTAAACGAATGACATTAGGAAACCTTGTGTAAAATATGAGATCTTTTTAAAAAATTACTAACCGCTTTTCTAATTGTAGTGTTTTAAAATTCATAAAATGATAGTACCAGAAAATGCCAGCACTGTTATGTTCTTTGATTTCCACTGTCTTTATTATACGCAATCCTCTTTCGAAATTAGTGAAAGAAATTGCAATATTTTTATGAATGCTGAAAGACAATTTGTTGAGAATGGATATAATTGTCTATTTACAGATGACTTTTCAACAGTAATACCTTGCAGAGGCTATAGATTATGATAAGTGCGGCGCCAAGGAAGTAGCTGCTGGAAGGGTCCTCCCCCATGATGTATTTGTACCACAGCTGGATGGGCACCAAAGTCCGGAACAACTGGCTCAGCTCTTCAATCACCAGGTAGAACTTGCCCTGTAAAAACACTCGAAATTATTCAAGTGACATCCAAACTGATATTCACTGTGAAATGATAGCTTGGCGACAGTTGACTTGGCCAATTTCTTCAAGGTGGACAAAACTGACTAAAGGGCTGAATTTCTAAACCGACAATACACATTTATTTATAATCCCCTCATCAAAAAGCAGGAAGGGATCGACAGCTCCAGGGCACTTTTCTATCTGGTCAAGAGCAGTGTGGTATTAAAAGCTTAAAAACAGCATGCCTCAAGCCCAAACATGGCGACGGTCCAGAGCGCCACAGTTTCACAGCAGTACAGGCAATTTCCCCACACTGCAAGGGAAACTGGCAGCCGCTCTCTCCACCTGCTACCCCATGCCCACATTAAGCCCTACGGGGCTTACACACCGTCTGTAAAAGGACCTGCCATGCCCTCCATAATCACACACAAGAAATTAACTTCTCAACGGCTACAATGTGAGTGAATTGGTGGGACAAAAGTTAAAACTTGATTCACAGTTGGACCCTGTGGCCTCCCAGCTTGTATAATGACTTCCTGGATTGTACATGACAGAGATTGATGACTGGAAGCGAAGAGTCGCAAGCAGCCAGGTTGGTAGGGGAAGATGGCTTTCTCGCAGCAACTAATTCATCTTCCGTATTGTCCCCTCGGCTTCGTATCCCACTGTGCACATCATGCCCACGCAAAAACTGTCAAATCTAAGGTTTGGACTGAGGCCAAGAAGTTGAAGTAAGCTCCACTGCAGGCCATGTCTAGGCTACATTTGATGTTGGTTTGGTTAAATACGTTTGGCACAATAAACAAAAACATAAATGCATCTGATTTACGTCATTTTCAGATTTTCTTTGGTTTGGGGAAAAATACCAATGATGCTTATGTTTTTTGTTGGTTGTACAAATTAGATTCTAATTAATATGTTTTGTGTGCATATTTGTAATAATTTTCATTTAATTATTCAAATTGTCATAAGGTCCAATCATAAGTAAACTTGCTACTACTTATATTTCATGGATAAAGAAAAAAAGTGCTGAACACAAACTCCATCTTCTTTTTTTAATCTACATCTAATCTACAACACAGCCAAATTGATTAAGGATGACTTGAAGTGTCACTATTGTACATTCTAAAAGAGACGATGAGTATTGGCAGCTACCATCCCATACCAACTTTATTTATAAAGCACTTTAAAAACTGTACAGTTGGCCAAAGTGCCGTACACAAAAACAGATATAACCCATAACTATGATGAAACTATGGAGTCTACTGTCACATGTACATGTACTGGATTATTTATCCATGCATCAGTGTATTAAAGATGCCACTCAGTGTACAACTTCACGGTACAGCCCGCACAAGCTTGGCCTGAGTGACCACAGACCAGAGAAGAACATATCTCCTGTCAAAGTTGATCACACACATTCAAGTAGACTTGTGTATGTTTTTGTTGTGAATGGAGTGAACAGGTAATGGTCCCGCTCCAGGGAGGGATGACCTCACTCTTGCTGTCCCCTCGAGGGCATATGAGCTCAGTTGTTGGCTGCTGTGGTTCTGATAGGCCTATAGCTCTGTTTATCGGTGGAAAATGCAATCCTAATCATTTTGAGTCCTGTGCCCTCGCTGCTCTACGCACATCTCAGCGTAGCGATATTGCGTGCCTGGGGCTCCACTTTGCACTCAGAGACAACGCCATGTCGACTGTCACCTCAGGACGACTGGCGGAGACCTTATGAATACAGAGCAGTCACACACTGGGACCCTCCAGCCCTTTGCCCACTGTGGAGGTTTTCATTAGCTATTGAATTTAACTTTCAATTTCAATCCTTGACTTTATTCAGACTCACTAGTTTAGTATTCCATGTTTTATTTGTGACACATTCAAATGTATAGGTTATTATTTATAAAGTTAATGGAATATCACCTGGAGCAAATAGCTTTACTCTAGCTATTGTGCTTATAAGCACACACAGTAATGCCCTGTAGGCGTCAAAGCATCATAGTAATTGGTAGTGTGACTGCGTCATAGTGTGGATACAAAATGATTGCAACAGGGACCAGAGTTTATGTCCCTGAATTATTTTGAACCCTGGGTCATTAAATTTAGTTTATTAGGATTTATGGCTGCTTTGTGTTTACTTTTATTTTTGGATAGTTGTGATCAGATATCGATTTTGTGCGATTAGAAATATATATTGTCTAGTAACTAATAAGGTACAATGTTCATCCTCTTTGTTCAATTCACACTATTCTACTTATAACACCAGAAAAAAGAAAATTATAAAACAATGGCATCAAGAAATGTATGCTCATACTTGGGCTAATAAGAAACTAGTACATAAAACAATAACCCTCCCATGAAGGATAAAACTGTGTCAAAATGTACTACGTTGTGAAACATTTTGGGTTTTGTTGTTCATTTCTTACCCTGGATTTGAAGGCGAGGATAATCTTAGGAAGGAACAGGATGAAACATTTCAGGCCAATGGTGAAGTACTTAAGGACAAAGTCTGTGACGCCAACAATCCATATAAGATCGAAGAAGTCAAAGCTGCTGAGGTTTGGTTTTGCAAATACAAGGCTAGAAGAGGGGAAGAAAATGTTACAATTGATTATAAAATGCACTATACCCATAGATTGTTGCTAACAAATGTAATAAACTACTAATGATGAATGATGAACAAAACAATAATAACAAAACACAACACACACACAAAATACTCACAGGGTGCGTATAGATAAGAACAGAAACACATCCTAAAATGAAAACAAATGATGCATTGACTCAACTCACAAATTTTATGAAATTAGTATCCATCCAAAAAGTAAAATGACATGAAAAAGGCGGAGGAACATGTGTTTCAGGCTGTATACCTGTTCTGAAGCTCTTCATTGTGGAATGTGTAGTAGATATAGACTGTATTTCCAGCAAGGAATAGGGGGATCCACAAAGCAACAAGCAGAGAACGGTGCTCCTAGTCAGAAAGATGCATAATAATACAAAGATAAAGTTGCAGATTACTTCTAATATCCATAATAATTCCAGGCTGTGCAAAACACAAGGAAAACAGGCAGAAAATATTTATTTAATTTTTTTTTATATTTTGAAATATGATTGTACTAAGTAAATAATGTTTCAAAAATGTGATTATTTCCACCAATAAAGATACTTTTGTGATGTGTATTGAGCAGCCTCATGCAAAAAATGAAATATCAGATTTGTGTAATAGACTTTTTTTTACCCTTAATGCCACTTGGTGTTTTAAAGTCGAGTTGGCATAAGCAAAGGTGCAGGCCATACCCACACAGACAGCTATACCTAGCAACGAAAGGAAAGGGTCGGAGATTGGCTTTTTGAAATTATCATACAAGTTACACACTTGGAACAACTACCTAGCTTATGCTGAAAGCAGACTTTGGCCAGCAAGATGAGGATGAAAGGGAAGCCCCGCTGAAGCCAGGTGACCACCGCCTTAAGCTCAGACAGAGCAGGAGCTGGAGTGGCCTGGTCCTCCTGAGAGTCCTCCCTGGAGCCATGCCTCTCAGAGCCAGCTGCTGTAGTGGCCTGTTGGAGCAGAGAGGAGGTGCGGTGCTGCAGGGGCTGGTGGTGGAAGTGGTGGTGGTGGTGGGGATGGTGGAGATGCTGGGGCGGGCGAGGGAGGAAAGGTCCACCCTCGCTGCGATGGGGGATCCCTTCTTCCCTGGAGGAGGCAGTCATCTGGATAAAAACGTCAGGGGGAGAGCCCAGGACTAAGCTGGCTGCCTGGAATTGGGCAGAGGACACAGAACCAGAGGGAACGCCCACCAGGCCAGAGAAGATCGGTTGGGGTGAGGTTGGCGATTCAGGTTTTAAGCAGTCAAACACACCACCCTCATCCAGACTCCCCTCTGACCCCAGAGTTTGGCTACGGCTCCTGGCGAAAGACAAAGATCCATTTACTTGTGCTTTTGAAATTTGAAAAATAAAAGCATATTCATACCCAAACCAAGACAAAAAAAGGCTGATTCTATTGGTTGTTTTCAGGTTCTAGAATGTGATGATTCTAGGACCTGATCCTATTAACTGCATTACACTTTCACAAGTCGTATCTAAAAAGAAAATTTATGAATTACAAAAATGATCATTAATATCAGTCACCGGGTCCATGATGGTAAATGGTAAATGGTCTCAACTTATATAGTGCTTTTCCACCTTCAGTAGGCACTCAAAGCACTTTACAGCAAACCCCCGACCTTCCGATCATGAGTCGACCCGCCCTACCATCTGCGCCACTGTCGATGATCTCTGTGTACAAGACCAAACATTTCCTCTTAAACAAAATTATTTTACCTCTATATAATATTATAGGCCGCTGTGATGTCACCTGAAACTAGGGCTGAAAGATATATCGTTATCGTATTTATAGAGATATGAACCTTCAAATATATATATTAATATTAATATTATATTCAATATTAAAATTGAAAAAGCAAGATATAAACGATATAGATTTTCATCAATAAAACTGTACTCTTTTGTATTATGATTTTATTTGTCTGAAAAATGCTTAGTTTTCACCTAACCCATGGTTATGTCGTATCGTATCAATATCGAGATATCTGACATGAATATCGAGATATGAAATTTTGTTCAGCCCTACCTGTAACCCAGCAATATAAAGTGTAATAGTTTGTGCATAAATACCATTATTCCCTTCAGTGCACTGACAAAGCCTTTTGGTCACATTTATATAGGCCTTTCTATCTGCTTTAGGCACTCAAAGTGCTTTACATCAAAGAACCAGTCACCCATTCCTCTCTCATTCATACACCAGTTGATGCAAACACTGGAAGCAAGGTGGGTGAAGTGTCTTGCCCAAGGACACAACGACAGCATGCAACTGCGGGATTCGAACCGCCGATCCATGACCCGCTCTACTCTCTGCGCCACCGTCGCCCCGATGAGAGGATGAGAGGATGAGAGGCGACACGTTCTACACTTCAACTACAGAGTACAGAAGGTGACTTAAGAACCTTCATTGAAGATGGACAACTTCTGTACAACTGAGAGCCTACACAAACAGCATTGCCTGGGTATTGTAGGGCACCACATACATGATCAATAGCTTTGGTAGTATAATTATACTTTTTTAAACAAAACTGAGAATACATGCACCTTTCAGAGGACATGCCATCCGTGTTGCTGCTATGTCTCCTCTGCATTGCACACCACCACTTGTCACATGGTCCAGCCCTTCAGACAAAAAATAAAGTCTTAGATTGTGCGCAGGATATTCGTGTTTGGTATGCATATGAAGGAAATGTAAAATCTATTTACCTGAATATGTAAATACATCGTTTCTCTATCGCCAACCATTAACACACAGCAGAAGGAGATGATTTTAGGGATGCCGAGATGCCCTGGCTGTCTCCTGTCTCCTGTCTCCTGTATCCTGTAAAGCACTTCCTGTAGACAGTAACACGTGACGTCTGTT
Source organism: Neogobius melanostomus (assembly GCA_007210695.1). NCBI lineage: Eukaryota > Metazoa > Chordata > Actinopteri > Gobiiformes > Gobiidae > Neogobius > Neogobius melanostomus. The sequence continues at coordinate 4,908,389 of VHKM01000006.1, read as the reverse complement.
CAACCAATTGGAATCCTTCTTATGCATTACACATCCGTCATCTAGATGGGTATTTGTTTTGCTTCTTTTAGGCTGTCACACTTAGCAAAATTGCCTTTTTTATCAGCTTTCACTGTGATGTTATTTTTTGGTGGCTGTCGTAGATTTAAGAGGCAACAGTCGGTACCTAGATAACTTCTTGGAGACCATTTGAGCATTGTATTTGAGCTGTGATGCTACGCTAATGCGCTAGCCACAAAGCTAACAAAGCTGGATGCTTCTCGCGTCTGCCCACGAGCTTGCATGATCGGTTTAGGGTACATTTTCTAATTTGTACAATTTACAAACCCATCATTTTATGATAGGTCTGCAGCCTTTATCATGGGCTAGTTTATAAGCACATTTGCAGAACTGCGCCAAACATGGACATTTCCCTTGTTTAGAAAAATTTAGCGATTTTTTGCGATTGCACACTGTCGCCTCGTACACAGTTGTAACTCCCACAGGAGGTGAGGAGAAGTTAGGAGGTCTCCAAAGGTCATGATATGATGATGGTGCTGCGACGCCTACTGAGGAAGCGCTGGGTGCTTGGGGTGGTTTTCGGGTTGTCTCTTATCTATTTTCTTACCAGCACATTTAAACAGGTAAGTTAGTTTGAATTGACCAAAGCTGCATATTAAACATGATCGCTTTAAATATGTTTTCACCCCTTAGGAGGAAAGGACTATAAGAGACCGTACACTCTTGGAAGTCAGAGATTCAGATCACCGCATCCCATGGAAAGTCAGTTTCAACCTGGGAAACAGCAGCCGACAAATCAGTCAGTGCAGAAATTCAATTCAGGGCAAAGTATTGCTCACAGATGAACTTGGTGTGTGTAAAGCTGGTATTCATCACTGATGATTTGCGTGTGACATGTTGCAGCATACTTTACTCTATATGCACCTTTTCTTGCAGGTTATGTTTGTGAGCGAAAAGATTTGCTGGTCAATGGGTGTTGTAATGTCAATGCTCCCAGCTCCAGACAGCACATTTGCAAAAGCTGCCTCGCCAACGGCTGTTGCAGCATATACGAGTATTGCGTGTCTTGCTGCCTTCAGCCTGATAAGGTAATCTACTGCATTGCTGGTGTATATCGTATGATCAAGGGTTCATGACATATATTGCATATCACACTGTGCCTGTGCACATTGCATACACCGATCATAACACGATAGGCACTTTTTAAAAACTCCACTGATACACTCACTTCTTCCTAATCCTTATCTATGTTCTTTTCAACAGCAACCTCTGCTTGAACACTTCTTGAATCGAGCAGCAGAGGGTTTTCATAATCTCTTCACAGCTGTAGAGGATCATTTTGAATTATGCCTGGCCAAATGTAGGACATCTTCACAAGTATGTTTCAAACACAATTCACATATTGAGTGTTTAATCACCATAGTGGTACTAGTGCAAATAATCAAATCTGCCATGAAACCAGTGGTTCTCAACATTTATAGTAGGGACCCACAAAATAAGATTTGCGGTTGTTCATGATTCCCTTAAACTACATTTAAAAAATGCCTCTAATAAGATCTGATATTAAACCCCTTAAGGGCACTCAAGTTGAGAATCACTACAAAATAACAGTCTGGCATAGGAGTTTGTACTGTTTTTTTTTTTTAGGGCAGAGACAATATATCTTTTTGTAATATAATGTTGTGCATTGTTAGGCCTTTCATGTTGTTTAAAAAGTAGATGACAACAACATACTATAGTAATGTATTGTGGTACTGAAATTACATTGCTTATGCTTATTAATGAGGCTGCATTAAATTCTGTCAGGACAGAAGAGGGCAGCAATGCTCATGCTTTTTTTTAATGTCACACGCACTTTGTGTTCTGACTGGTCAATTATTATTCACATTACTACTGTTTTACTGTGTAGCATATACAACATGCTTAAATTAAACCATAGATAATGTCATAACCTATTTATGATTTTGCAGAGTGTCCAACATGAGAACACCTATCGAAACCCTCAAGCCAAGTACTGCTATGGAGCGAGTCCACCAGAGCTGCTTCCCATATGACATAGTCTCTTTAATCCCTGGTTCATTATGAAATATGAAACTGCAGTCGGAGGCTTTCTACCCACTGCTCGGACCCTGACCTTATTTGATTCAACAAGTCGGCTGCTAATATGAGGACTTTTAAATGGACCTTAAATGGTGGTGTGTGTTTCTATTATTTACACTTCATAAGTGCGTCAACATTTTCATATATTCATCCATGATGATCGTTACTGGCAGCTCAGACATTCATCAGCTCATTTCATCACTTTGAAAAACAACATTGATTATCTGTTGTATTTTTATTGTTAAACATCAAAGAATGTGTTTTTTTTGTGTGTGTGCATGTTTATTAAAATTCTTTAATTTGAAAAAGACAAGGTGCAGATAGGTTTTTTAAGAGTTACTTTGTGGTGCCTAAATAAATTCCTTGGGAGCGCAACAGCGGTGCAGTTTTTATTCTTCTATCTTACGTAGATAGGTTTTTTCACATAATACAAACAATACAAATACTGAGGATTGCATATCTTCAGTAAGTTCACATTTTGTCATCTATATGAACATTGATTTTGCCTAAATACAACAGGAAGTAGGCAATTCAAAATGAAAAGTTTAAGTCTATAGACTACACTGTTTTAGTTTGTTTTTGCCTGCAATTAGAATTTAATAAAATTGTAATTGATTAGTTAATTTGCGCGTTGGTGGCCAACATTAATCTTTGTTACAGTGCAGTTGTTCTCCCATATCTCATTCATGGAAGCCTGACAGACTTATCTCAGTAGCCTGTGCTGTCCATCTGTCCACTGCTTCACTAATATACAGTAATTGGACTCCTAAGCACAGACTTCTTTTAAGGTGATTTTATCTTTACCTCAGGCAACACACAGGCTCACAGGGGAGAGAAAGTCAGTGCAAAACAATAATCATTGTGAAGGCTGAGAAAACAAACTGGCATAATTAGGAAATGTATTGGAAGGCCATCTAATTTGGCATGTTGATTAATTGCTATCACTTGGGATTGATGTCAAAACAAAACAAAGCACTTTCTGGACACAGTTTTATTGGAAAGAAATCTTATCACAATTACATAATAACAATGTTTATAATTCTTATTTTTAAAAAAGCACTTAAATGTATCTTTTTACAGAAGATATCCACTACCTTCAATAAACGCTCGGTATTTTGGTCTGATGACTTTCTGCTTAATATTGATTGTCCAGTTTTTCTTCAGACTGTGCGGCAGGAGCTTGTGCGGCATGAGCTTGTGGTGCAGCCAGTGCAGGTAGTGTGTGGCTGATGTCAGCAGAGTATGGCTCCACTGCTTCCTACCAAACGTGTTCTGGGGCATCTCCGGTGGCACTGGAGGAGACGAACACGTCCCTCCTTGGACGCTCCGTAGACAGGCTGAGAGAAGTCCCACTCTGGAGATGGTCTCCTTCAGTGCCCTGAGAAGGGGCACATCTTCAGGGTTATTATCTCTTTGGTCTTCCAGAATTTTCTTCAGACCATGGGCTAAGAAGAGCAGACTGCACTGCACTTTGTCCACTAAAATAGGGGAGTTCTGCTCCACAGTCAGTGCTGGGAAACCAGGCAGCCAGGTTCCAAGGTGCTTGCCATTGGCTTCGTTCTGCAAACAGTTCACACAAACACTGCATGTATTTGAAAATCCCTAATGAATATAAATATAATTATTACATTATTAATTTATACTGCCATCATTTGTGTGTTCAGCTAAAATTAGTTTAATTTCACAACTATATTATTACTATGTTATTATTTTTTACACTAGTACACTAGTTTATACTGTAGGCTACCTACTAACTTTAGCACAATAAGCTTTGTAACAATCTGTAATAACATGTATCTATGTTATGTAGTACATGCAATATTGTGTATTAAGACTTTTGTGGTACACAATGCAGTTTGGCCAAAAGCCTAAACCTAAACTAATACACATTATGGTACTACATAGGTACAAGTGATTACAGATTGTTACAAAGCACAGTATATTGTGCTAAATTTGGTAGGTACAATGTATCAAGGATAGTGTCAAATAAATTGTCACCCTACATTTAAATATGAAATATTTTTGTTAAAAAGTACTTACAAATAAAGTTGAAGTGATTTCCACTTGGCTTTTGGTCAAAGAGGTTAATTGTTTGGGTTTGCAAGATGAACCGGTCTCTACAATTTTCATTGTGTGTCTTGCATCCAAAACTTGCAACATGACCGTGATCCAGAGGAAAACCATTTCCAGGAAACCTGTAAACTCAGAGCAGATAAAATATATGTCAACTGAACAATGAAAACCAAATACACACTAATAAATTTAGGCACCTGCTGTGACACTCATTCTGAATGAATGGATGAATCCTAAGAATGCAATGCATTTATATTGGTGCGTCACTTAAAGGAGTGAGAAGAGGTTGAGATAAGCCTATCTGTAAATGTACATATCCTTATTGAAAAAGAAATGAATTAGCATTATGACCTTTATCCTGTTTAATGTCGTTTAGCACATTAATTCAAATCTGAAGTGGCACTCAATGTTAAGATTTAAATGTCTTCATATTTCTTGCTTTCTGCTATTTAAAGTTTTCTTTTTTGAGACATTCACATCGGTCATAGCATTTGCGTAAAAATGGCTAACCACAAGATTGTTGAATTTGACAAGTGCTTATGAGTAAAAATTATGCAATCATTCAAGGAAGTACAAGTGAAAAAGGTCAACTATGGGGAACTTAGACGTAAACAAGTTTGCCACAGGTTTTATATTATGTTTATGAACAGACATCAACTGAGAACATTATGATAAAAAAAAGAAATGTCACTATTTGTTGAAGGTGACTTTATTACAATCATTGTATAATAACAAAAGTGTAAACTTTTTTTATCAAAACAAACACCATAAATATTAAACTGTGTGAAATAAATATAATAATTTATAATAGTAAATATGAAAAGGGGTTGCAAACATGACGTGTAACAATGTGGTTATCTTGTCAGTTGTGTCCAGTGCAGTTTACTGTGTGAAAAACCTGTTTCACAAGTGTCAGCCACTCCTTCAGCCTGAGCTGCACAGCCCAGCTGTACACTTTGATTTTGTATCTGGTCTTGTGTTCCAACATCAGTGGAGCTGGTGTTGGGACTAAAGCGTGGGGTTCAAAGACCTTGAGAAGCCGCTGAACATTAGTAGCAAAATGACGACATCTCTCTGTGACATGGTTCAAGAGTTCTCCTACTGATTCTATATGACCCCATTTCTTTCGATGGTAGTGTTTTACTTGATGAATGTGTTCACAAAACAGCAAGGCCTTGATGGAAATGCTCTGTAGCCTCTCTTCAACGCTGACACCACTTATGTCAGCATCTGGGACCTCAGCGGTTACTAAGCCATTTGTGAAACCATGTTTGTTGTTCTGCAAAATAAGATTTGGGTTAATAATGATAAATTAGATTGTGTTGCCCAATTTTTACAGAGCACAGTACTCTGGTAACCAATCACTCCTCAGTTACCCTACACTCAATTGTAAATAATACAGATGGACAGAGGATGAGCTTAAAAATCACTCATTAATTTTTACAGCCTCCACCAAACACACATACAATGTGCTCAAAATACAAGAGCAGTATAAAAGCAGAGGATATAGGCACCTTCTAAGCAGTAAAACAAAATAATCATCAAAAACTATAAGGTGGGTACTTACAAATTCTACAAACAATTCATCAGTTTCCTTCTTCAAAAGATCCAAAACCTTAATGGAGCGATCTGAGTTCTGCTGGCAGGCGTCTGTCAGATATAAAGATGGTGCAGAAATCACTACTTTCCACTGGATCGCCGCAAGAATCAGGACTGAGAAAAGTTCAAAAGTAATAATCAACTTTATGTCTTTATTATACTTGTATTAAGTTCTCACCATTAGTTTGGTGGAATAATACCGGTGGTGTGTTAATCATATTTTTACACAATTATTTGATATACAATTTCTTTCTAAAATAATGACACAGGGAGAGGGAGTTTCATTGACCAGACTCACTCGTGGCCTGACATACTAAGACTGCTCAGCAATGGCAATCCATAATAAATGGCACAAAATGTCAAATCAAGAACAACTTTTTTCAAATGAACAAGATATTTCTAATAATTCTTCATAATAATTTATAATGGATAATATAATAAAGTTTCATAATGATGAAACGTCATTATCAAGCATTTTTGTTGCAAAGCAGTTACCTGCATATTGAAGATGTCCCTTCTGTTGACCATCCATAGTGACAATGATTTGTGCAGTGAAATGACTACATGCAGTTATATATTTTGCCATTTGTCCGCCCACACATGATGATCCATGATGACCCTGCTGTCACATCATCACTCACGAAAATGCAATAGTGCTGGTTTTTTTTGGTGTTGATCGTCACAAAATTCCTCAACCAAATGATTTTTACACCACACACACACACACACACGCAATTCACAGAATGCTACTTTTACAAACCAGATTCCAAAAATAAAGACAGGCAATGTGAATAAACTGAATAAGGTTGAATAAAAAGATTACATGACTTTAGAGTTAATACAACAGTAACAATTATAAACTTTTAGCCATATCTTTTTTTTTTTTTTTCAAATCAAATATGCTTTTACAGCAAGCTACCAACCACAGTTTGAGCATGTAATTCATCGAATATAGACAATGCAATGCTTATGTTCATGTAGCTTTTATTGAATGAGGTCCCACAAAATTACAAATACAGACCACAGTAACTTTTTCAATCTGTATAAAAGAGTGTTGTACCACTACCAAATAAAATACTATGCAACTCTCTGAAATTATCAAAAATATTATTGTGCAAATGATAAAAACTAAGACATGCTCCATTCAGTCCGTTTTTTAGTTAAAAAAACAAAAAAAAACAAAGTAAAAGTAACAATACTGGAAGATACATATATGTTAGCATTTGGGAAAATGTCAAAATCCTAAAACGAAATTTCAAGTCATTGATGGAAAACGAGTTTTGTGCTTTTTTGTGCATGTCTAACAGGGGACATTGTGCAATAACGGACGCACGTCAAAGCTTGCAGACTCACTTGGCTTCAGAGCATTGTTCACAATACATGGAAGAGGCTCCTCCAATCTTCAATAATGATGACTAGAGTTGTTAATACTGCTAGCAAAAACAGAGCTAGCTTGTCTAATAGGCACAATTAGTTAGCAAGTTAGTCAGCTGTTCGGAGGAGACAGAAACACACTGCTCCAGTCACGCGAGACATCAACTGGAGGATTGTTCTTGTCGCTGATGATGGAGCATGTCTGTCACACTGATGATATCCTCCTCAGGAACCTAGACGGAAAGTGACAGAAGTGAATGACATGTCAAATTGAGTAATTCAGCCTACTTAGTATACGTAATATAGTAATTGTTTAGTCATTGTTTTAGAGAACCTTGCTACTTGTTGTCCCTGATCAACAAAACAGGGGTCAACAGGGGTTTAAAATGGTCCCTAGACCTGATTTCTTTGTTTTGTAGTAGTGGAATAACATTTGTTTTGCCCTTTAGTAGAGCAGAGATTTGTGGAAAAAATACCTTTGTGCACTGTACATCTAATTATAAAGCCTTTATGATCTATAGAGCACTGGAGCCAGTTGGCGTTGATGACCAGGGCTGTACTGCTCAGTGAAAGTTGTGAAATGTGTATAAACTCATCACTGTGAAGAATTAGCCGCCTTAAAGTAATAGGCCACCGTTTTTCCATACTGAGATATGTTCTTACCTGAGCTTAGACGAGTTGCTGCGTACCTGTCTGGTCTTTGTGCGTGCGCTCAGTCACGCAAATGTTGTTAGCATTTAACCTCTCCCAGCAAAGGTATAGCTCCAAACTGGGGTGAAGTTAGAAGCTACCAAGCTATTCCACGTTTCCCCTATTAAATACAGTTATGTGAAAAGTTACACGATCCAAGTCTAGTCGTACAAAACGTGGAACAGCTTGGTAGCTTCTAACTTCACCCCAATTTGGAGCTATATCTTTATTGGTAGAGGCTAAACGCTAACAAAATTTGCGTGACTGAGCGCACGCACAAAGACCAGACAGTTATGCATCACTCTTCTAACTCAGGTAAGAACACATCTCAGTATGGAAAAACGGTGGCCTATTGCTTTAATGACCAGACTGCTATTTCTGTGTTGTCACTTTTCAATGACCAAAAATGCAACGACAGTAGGAGAGTTGTGAACCCTGTTTCAACATCAATGCAGAACCGTTAGTGACACTGCAGTGACGACACTCATCTGCCCTCCGCTGATTGGTTTATATCTCTGCCCGTTTGCCTGGATTTGCTCCGCCAAAGAAATTTAGTTGTTAGTAGTTAGTTAGCAGATTTTTCCAGAGATATTAAGAAATGAAATTAAGACAATGAGGAATGAGTTTAGACCACAACTAACAATTTTAAATGTACGCACATCCTCTTTCATTGTTCACAAGGGACCAAATTAGGTTAAATCCGGTATGCACTGTGGGTCACAAAAGAAAATAAGAAATGATCTGAAGAAGGCAAATGCCGAAACGTAATCTTGAATAAATACACTTTTGGAGCCATGTACTCGCCTATCAAAACAAACAGTACCGCGAAGTTTGAAACAGCAAAATTAATTATTGTTGTGTTCTTGGCTGTCACAATACATCAGACAGTGAAACTACGTTGCAGTGCTACCGTTTACCCAGAGTTGTGCAGCATAAGGGAGAGCAGACAGAACAATTATCTAAATAAAGGAGACGATAGATTGCAAGCCTCAATCAGAATTTGGACGGGAAAAATCTGGATAACATCTGAATTTGCGCAGCTCATTTTGTAGCCGGTATGTGGATTTTACATTTAATGAACAGGGTTAAGCCTATGTGTAAAAAAGTTTATTTAACATTTTCAATTAGCAATGTTAATTCCAACATGACCTCTAGTTAGAGGTGGGAAATCTACCAAAACAAAATATTACACACATTTCTAAGAGTGTAATGTCAACTTCGTATAAAGAGCATGATATCAAATATTGATGAGAAAATTGATTCACTTACGCGAGGCAAGATTGCAAGATCACCACTAAACAAACTGGCATTCACTTTCGTTTCATATGGAACTTCATCCAATTAACTTAAGTTTGTAACTAAAACGTTTTTTGTTTTGCATTCAGTCTTTCGTTGCACAACTGGCCAACTGTGTGAGAAGTTTTGGGGTCCGATCTTGAGGGTTTATCGCCAAACCTTGCGTTTTTGTCCAAAATTGATCATCCGTCTCGTTAATTGGCATGAGCTGTATCTCCAGCATGGCGGCACATCCGGGTCTGAACCAGATTTGTGACATCCGTGAAAACACCCTATATGGCCTTTAAATACGTCTTCATTTAGATCAAATTTAGTCCCAAATTAGTTCTGTAGTTAGTTAGTTCTTGTTCGTTCTTCACATTGTCAGTAAACTTTTGAATTTAAATTGCGTGTGGTTCAAAAGGTTCTGTGTAAACAAGGAAAAAAGTGGTTCTTCAGGCAATGAATAAAAAAGGGAAAAAAGAAACCAAAAAATATTTTCCATTGTGAATCCAGAAATTCACAAGGCAGTCCCACCACAACTAAAAAAAAAACTACTGGCACTGATGGGATTAATAAAAATATGATTCTGTTTTATAGTTTTCATTCAAAGTTCTTGAAAAAGATGGATACGTTTATGATTTTCCAGGGTAGTTATCCCTACAGGCTTGTAGAAAGTCAGTATTTCTTCTAATTCTGAAATGGAAATAATGACTAATGGTGACTGTCAACTAATGTTGCATCAGTTGCGTGTAGTTCTCAATGGAAATCGAAACAACTGAAAATAGTGAGATTGATTCTGAGAAAATGTCTCCATCCCATTTTAACCAGCTATTGGAAATACCCCTAAATTTTGCTGCATTTAACAGTTTGTTAGAAAGCGTGTCAATGCTTGACTCATTATGGCTCACTGTTGTTGAAAAAGAGAAAATTGAGAAGTCGCCTGAAAACAACACTGAGGGCAGAGAGCTAGAGTTAAAAAGAAGGGTCAGTGAATGGGATTTTTTATGAGAAGGGTCTAAAAGAATGAGGCTGGCTCGACAGATGACGCAAGCATAGGATACCAGCGTCACATGACGCAGGTCCAGCCCATACTGCATTAGCAATGTAATAAAGAATGTAAAACATTCATTAAAAGGAAGTGTATTTTGAGCATTCCAATTTCGTGAATGGATTTCATGTGTTTTTTGTTATCAACTGGTCATTTACTTCACACCCAGTGTGCCTTTTTTCAGACGTCATTCGAATGTCATAATGTTTTATTTCAGACATCATTAGACTTTCACACTCCTTTTTCAAATATATATTTTTTGATTATGTGTTGTAACCTAACATTTTCTATGGCTATCGTGCATAACTAACTTTCATATTTACATCTGACGAAGGCCGTTATCAGAGAGGACAGGTCGGACTCACCAGAGCATGGTCAAAGCTGAATGTGCTGATGTAATACGCGGAGATGTCACAATCAGCAAGAGGACGGGAAATCTGCGCCACAATTCCACATTCATCTGAAATATATATATAAGGAAAAGCAATGTCAAGTGTACTCAGAGACTGGGGGCAAGGTAGGTGAAGTGTCTTGCCCAAGGACACAACGACAGTGTGCCCCTACAGGATTCGAACTGCCGATCCTCCAGTCACAAGATGACCCGCTCTACTATCTGTGCCACTGTCAATAGACTGAAGCAGAGCTCGTGTTTGGCAGTGTCTATGCTGGACAAGGCATGTGTGCATGGAGAAAGATTAACCAATCACCTTACAGCAGCGGCATCCAGACCCACCCCATGATTTGCATACATTAAGAGAAATACAGAAATAAATACAGAATAAATACAGAAATAAATAAATACAAAAATAAATACAGAAATACAGAAATAAATAAATAAAAAAAATAAATGCATAAATAAACACAAAAATAAATAAATAAAACAAAATAAATAAATAAATATATAAAAATAAAATAAATACATGAATATATAAATAAATAAATGCACTTATTACAATAAATGCATGCATTTCTTTGCAAATTTGATCTTTATTTAATTTATTTATTTATATTTATTTATATATTTATTTGTTTTGGCAGCCACGGTCCTCCATACTTTCTGTCACCAGCGCTGCTGAGCGTCTGCTCTCTCCCTTTCCCCTCAGCTCGTGTTAGTTCTTCCAAAAGCTCATCGCTTTGCAGCCTCACAAGTTTTCGTCACAACCTTAATGCTGTCACAGGACGGAGAGCCGTATTTACCCCACTGCTGCAGCGGGATGCGGACACAGGGGAGAAAGGGAGAGGCCTCCGCGGCACAATCTCTCCTGTGTCCGCCTCCCGCTGCAGCGTGCTGCAATCAAAGGGCTGCGCACCACGGGTCGGACTCGGGCCTAAAAGCTAACCTCTAAACTGCAGACAGCTAGGGCGAACCTGTCCCGCGGCATCAAAAAAGCCAAGAAGCAGTACTCCAAAAAGATAACTGATCACTTCAGAGACAGCAGAGACACTCGGAGTCTGTGGGAGGGGATAAAGACCATCACAAACTATAAACCTCCTCGACAAACCTGTGACAGTGACACTTCTCTGTTGAACGCTCTACATTAATTCTTTGTTCGCTACGAGGCACGGCCCCGGCACAAAAGTCAACACCCCCTCCTGAAGACCAAGTGCTGAAGCTATCTCCAGAGGGTCTGAGAAGATCTCTGAGAAGGATCAACGTACGCAAGCACCGGGTCCAGACAACATACCAGGTCGTGTACTGAAAGGTTGCGCTGATGAACTCACTGAAGTCTTTACAGACATTTTTAACACATCTCTGCAGCAGGCTGTGGTCCCAACGTGCCTCAAACCAACCACCACCATCCTGCTTTAATGACTACCGCCCAGTAGCACTCACTCCAATTCTTATGAAGTGCTTCGAGCGGCTCGTCACGGAACACATAAAGTCTGTTCTCCCTCCCACCCTGGACCCATACCAGTTTGCTTATCAGTCCAAATCGATCAACTGAAGATGCTTTCTCCACTGCTCTTCATTCAGCTCTCACTCACTTTGAAACAAAGGACTCTTATGTTAGAATGCTGTTTTTAGATTTTAGTTCAGCATTCAACACTATAATCCCACAGCAGCTAATACACAAACTGCTCCACCTGGGGATCAACACATCACTGTGCAACTGGCTGCTGGAATTTCTGATGGGAGGACCACAGGCTGTACGTGTCGGCGGAAAGTCCTCCAGAACCATCACACTGAACACGGGGGCTCCCCAAGGCTGTGTGCTGAGCCCCCTCCTGTTCACTCTGCTGACTAATGACTGCGCTCCAAGTATGACTCAAACCTCTTCAAGTTTGCAGACGACACAACAGTGGTGGGTCTCATCAACAACAGAGACGAGTCAAACTACAGGAGTGACGTGAGAAGTCTGGCCATGTGGTGCACACAGAACAATCTCTCTCTAAATGTTGAAATTGAAGAGATTGTTGTGGACTTTCGAAGAGCGCAGGTCCAGCATGCTCCTCTAACAATCAACAGTGCTGCAGTGGAGAGGGTGACCAGCACCAAGTTGGGGACATCACAGAGAACCTTTCCTGGACCATGCACACTACTAGCCTGGCTAACGCCAGACTAAAATCACAAGTGATATTTAGTCTGGGGACCACCAATTCATTTTCTCGTAGGAGAGGTGTGGTTTACGATTGTCCATAGCCGTTTATTGGGCGCTACGAATGTCTCATGCATCTGCACGTAGCCATAGCCAATTGTATCATGGTATCAGATGACGTATGACGTACCTGCTGTAAACTTTTGAGCTAAACTATTTAGAACACGTTCTAAAGCTTGATCGAAAGATGGCATCGCGTCTGCTGCTGTCATGTTGGATCCGTAAATATTTTTTTATTTTTTTTATCCCTAAACAAGCTACAAGCTTCCGTATGTCAAATAGCGCGTCATCGTCTTACCGTCCCTCCTCGTTCTGTGATTGGTGCCCAAATCCATGGAAAAATGTCGGCCATGGTCCCCAGGCTGTTGTGAAGTTCGAAAAGATTCGAGCGCACACAGCAGTCTGGCGTTAGCCAGGCTAGCACACTACATCACTGGTCAAGAAAAGTAATCAGCGTCTCTACTTTCTCCGGAAGTTAAGAAGAGCTAGAGTCCCAGCCTCTGTTATGTGCAACTTCTACAGAGCGACTATAGAGAGCATCCTGACCAGCTCCATCACTGTGAGGTTCTTCTACAGAGGGACTATAGAGAGCATCCTGACCAGCTCCATCACTGTGTGGTACGGTGCCAGCACTGCCTCCTGTCGAAGAAGCCTCCAGCGCATCGTGAGAGCAGCGGAGGATCTGCGGAGCCCCTCTCCCTCCATTAAGGACATGTACTCCACCCGTCTCACCCGCAAAGCCGTCAAAATCACCAGGGACCCTTTGCACCCATCACACAGTCTCTTCAAGGTAATGCCTTCAGGGAGGAGACTGTGGAATCTACGGGCCAGGTCCAGTCGACTTAAGAACAGTTTCATACACAAGGCCATCGGGAAGCTGAACTCCCTGCCTTCCCTCCCACCCCTCTTCCCCACCCCCCGCTCCACAATCAAGGATGAGAGAAATATAATTTCAAATCATTCACATGGTTTGACAAATAAAAAATCTTGAATCTTATTTGAGCAACAACTAAGTAATTTCCTTTAATTCCTTTTGAGCAGAATGTTTACTGCTCAAATAAACTAATAAACTAAAAGAAAAACTAAACAATTCTGTCTCTGGACCCAACAGGCATAAAAAACTGGTCTCAATTTGATACCATACTAGCATCGTTTAACGGTACCAGGCCATAATGAATAATGACTAAAGTAATCAAGCACAATACAAATGTAAGCCCTCATTATTATTACTATGAAGCGTCTTGCCTAGGGACACAACTGCAGTATGAACAGGCCAGACAAAGATGACTGCCCTTTCACAGAGCCACTGTTGCCCAAAGGACTACCACCTCTGCCAGTACATGTATTTGTTATCTGTAACGTTTCAGTTTATTGCAGTATTTACAAAAAGCATTGAACATCTAAGATCCATTACTCATTTACATGAGTAGATGATACAACATATCATCTAAAAATACAGGACAGTTCTTACAATGAGCAGAGAAAACTAAATAGTTTTGAGTTTCATATCCATAGCTCAATATTGCTAATGAAATATTCAATTTACACTACATTAGCTTGGATGACCTTGAAGATGTGAAAACAGATTGTAAACAAAAAGTGTATCATTTTCTTGTATTTCCTTACCGAATCCAAGGGGATGCCCCCCTATTCGCACCATCCTCCATAGCTCTCCAGATGAACTGGTGAAGAGCAAATCTGCAGGGAACCTACAGAGAAACAGGCACAGTGTTTTCTGTAGATAATACTGGCCACTTCATTGTAGTACTGTGCCACTGTACTGGGTGGGTATCATTTAAAAAAAACTAATTATAAAACTCAACTGAATCATGGATTTTATGGGAGCCTTTAGCTGGAGGAAAAAAAAAAAAAACTCTTCTCACTTCTCGAACTGATCAAAGCACTTACTGTCTCTGAGCCTCTGTGTCCATCACTAGAGAAATGTATCCATCGATGAGCGAGAAGGAGAAGAACTTTATACAATCCAAGTCCTGGTTGGACGGCACATCCTCTTTCGGGCTGGGGGAAGGAAAAAAATCATTCACAGTTTATATGGGGAATTCCTTGTTCACAGACTGAGTATGTGCTGCCATCTTGTGTTGTGATTGGGGAGTGCAGCAGCTCGTGCTTACCTGTTGGAGTAGAAGAGAACGTCAATAAGTGTTGTGGCGATGGAAGGCAGTGTATCTGGGTCCAGTGACATGACGCAGAACTGGTTTTGAGGAATCAGCACAGGATGGACAGTGGGCTGCAAGGCTGGACATAAGGATGATTGTAATTTTTTACTACATCAGTGTACACAAAAATACTACACTGGTAATAGCCTATCATACAAGATAAGAAAAAGGAAGAATATGCATTTATATTCCAATAGCTCTGACATTCGTCAATTCAGAACATTATCACTCACGGCGGCTGTTCACAAACTTGAAGCAAAACTTAAAAAGCAGATGTGCAAGATTGTGACATGCACAGAGATCACTCTATCTCTTGTGCTAAACTGTGCCGATGCAAAACAGTTTCCTGTAAATGACGCACTGAATGCAACTGATACTAATAATTGGTTTTATATAGCGCTTTTCTGGCCACTCAAAGATGCTTTAAATTGCATTATTCATTCACTCCAGTCGGTGGTGGTAAGCTGCTATTGTAGCCACAGCTGCCCTGGGGTAGACTGACGAAAGCGAGGCAACCAGTCTGTGCCATCGGCACCTCTGACGACCACCAAGCACTCACTCACTACATTCACCCAGGCTTCCCGGGATCGGGCGTAGCAAAGGTGGTATATGGCCACATTGTTGTGTTAATGCCATATTTCAGCTCAAGGGAATGTTGTCCTCATCAAAGAGGAGTAGAAGCTTTACCAAGCATCAGCTTCCCCCGTCTACTAGCTTCTTTGAAATGTCAATTGGATTTTAACTCGCAATTGTGGAAAACACTTTTTAAATGGCAACTACTTTTGTTCATTTCAAAACTGAGTGGTAGTAGCTGGTCAGACGGAATTAATTCTGAATACGGTTTTGTTTTTATATATAGTAAAAGATGCAAAAGAATAATACTCTGATTTCACTGTAGGAACAGCTGATAGTTTGTTGTCCGTAATAATACCTTAGGAGCACTTCAATTTTACTGCGCTGACGTCGAAGTGCTCCTAAGGTATTATTACGCCTTACAATATAGTACCCCTTTTATCCGCTTAGAAAATCGACATGTTTAATTTTGTGTGACTATACTTGAATCGTGTAACGGCTCACGTAACCGTATTTAAATAGGGAAAACGTGGAAGAGCTCCGTCGCTTCTAACTTCACCCCCGTTTGGGTCCATGGAGGAGAGGGGGAGAGGCTAATGCTAACAACATTTTGGTCTTTTTGCGTGACTGAGATGCGTAAAGACCAGACGGGTACGCACCACTCGTCTAAGCTCAGGTAAGAACATATCTCAGTATGGAAACGGTGACCTATTCCTTTAATAACGAAACTTATTTTGGTAATGCATAAATGAACAGATTATGTTTTCCATTCAATCGATGAATCATTTGGCTGCTCACAAACTTTTAACCACACAAAGCAAAAGTGATGTTTGAGAACACTTTGATAGAGTATAGATAATGTCTATAGGATGCTCATAGTACAAGTTTCACAATATGTGAACATGCGTCTATCCTCATTTGAAAGCTCATAACCTCTAGAATCTAGTTTGGGACTGTGAGTAAAAAACACCAGACTAAGTACAACAGAATTAGATTATGGCAATTAATATATAACAGCAGTAAACAAACAGAACAGAAATGTAAATAAGTAAGTCTGCAAACATGTTATGAGCTCATTGTGTATTATCGTTTTTGTTTTCATTACATATTTTTCTCATATATAATACTCCTGGACACGTTTAAAATGTGCAGCATGGTCTGATTTATTTGTTTTTTTCTAAATTGTGCAGCCCTAATGTAAATCAACCTGCAGGTGGTGCCAAATATGGGAAAAATAGGAGAGTGAATGCAGTATTGCAGACAGTACCTTCTTTCCCGTTCTTGTGAAGGCCATTGGAAACGTCCTGACTTTGCACAGGCACGGCTCCCCAGCCACCTCTCTGTAGATTTTGAACTCCTCCTCCAGAGTACTGATTACGACAGACAGATCTTTTTCTCTTACCTTCACAAAATAGATCAAATGAGAAGCATGTCCTTTGTTAAAACAAGATGTCTGACAACCCCCTATAGCTCATAAGTTTGTCATGGGAGGTCTCGATTATAGTATGTTATACAAGGCTGTGTTTTTTTCTTTGCTGACTGATATTTTCTTGCTGACAGGGATAACCCACTACGTTGTGCATTTTTGCCAACGTAACACTTTTCAGAGTAATATATAAACCTGCTTCACCTAGTTTAATGAGTGCAATCCATTAACGACAATGTAGCATGCACTGTTTATAGGCTATTCTTTTGTTTTTCCTTTTGAACCATTGTAATGGCAGTTTTAGAGTTAATTAAATTGAAGTCAGTAATACACTAATTGTGAAGTACTGTCTGGCCCCTCCCATCTTGGTGCTGGGACGGCCTCTCATGTATACCTACATAACCAGGGGAGAGACTTCGGCTCCCCAGTGCTAACCATGAGTTTACCTGTGTGTTGGCCCTCCGCACGTCTGTTAAATTAAACGTACACTTTTGATAAGACAAATACTTTCAAGTTTTCCTTTATAGTGGTGAGAAATTACCACGACAACCACGCTAATGTTTTTGTCTTGCGCTTTCTAATAACAAAGTGGTATCATTTGAGTCAACTTATGTGGGGCGTTGACTGGGCCTCACCAAGATAAAGTCTGTCTGATATGTGGACAACATGAAGACAGATACGTGCTGCTCGGCCAGTGGGAAGATGACGGACTTGGCTATTTTTGTGACCCCCACAGCTTGAGAGCTGCTGGAGGTGTTGCCGTTGGAGACCACATTAAGAGGAAGCCAGATTGACCCTTCTACCTGGAGATGTTCAGAGGGCTGCAGCTCTGGAAGAGAAACACATTTTAATGTCATTATTCCCAAGTATCAATTTTATCACATGTATGATACTTATCAAGATCCGGGCGCAATCTAAACATTGATGGTCTGGCATTCAAATATAGGTTTTCCCCTCTAATGTATGTAATGGATATACAATTCAGTTTAACCTCAGTTTAACCTGTCTAACCTCCTCTTCACCTTCTATTAAGTAATCTTTTCTCTACATAGTATCAGTAGTGGTACATTACATTACATTATATTCTGTTTGGTTTTACAGTCTAGTTTAATCTTTAGGTATGAAAAAACGGGAAGCATATTTTAATAAAGTATACTGCAATAAAACATGCATACACAGTAATTTGTTACAGTCATATGTCACATAACAAAGATTATTACACCACAGCTTTATGGGCATACATGCTGCTCATTTGTGTGTGCGTAATTATCCTGTTAGCAAACATAGTGCATTTGTAGTAATTAACAAATTAGCTCTAGTTGTAGTTAACGGAGCACTTCACCTGAGAGCATCCAGTTGATACATGTCTTATTTCTGGCTATAACTAAACAAAATACCAGTGTTTTGTAAACCTTCTGTTGCTATGAGGGGCATATTGTTATCTCAGTTTATAGCACTTATAAAAACACATTTTTGATGTTGTTTTTGAACTTGTTTAACTTGAATTGTGAGAATAACTGTAGCCAACTGCAAGAAAGTACATTGTCATTTGATGATGCATGTTTTCACCCAAAAACAAGCACAATAGGTTAATCCTCCAGCCAGGTGATTTTACATCATCAATCTGGCTCGACAGTTGGAGATGGGTCCTTGGGCGCTGCACTGCGGTGGCAATAAAGTACACCTGACTACCATAACCTCATCTAAAAATAACATTGAAAAACTTGTGTTTTACGGCCAAAAAGGTCTTACGGCCAAATTGTACTTTATTCAGGCATTTTTGCCAGTGGGGTACTTTTCAGGGGGCATCTGCCCCAGACCACAAGTGTCTTAGCAGCACCCATACAGAAACACAGACTTTCACAACTGTCTCCCTCATGTCACTCTCTTCACTGGGCTGTGGCTGAAAACAGGGGCTGAAGAAAAGGACATAAACTATTGAGAATGTCTGGGCGTGAGTTTCACGTTGTTTTAAGAGAACATAGAGCTGAAATATTGTGACAATAATACGTGGTGCGGATGCGGCGCTGAGCCACAATAAACGCTGCTCGCGTCTGACACAAGGTTTATTTTTAGATCACATACAAAACTGTCGACTTGTTGACCTCATTGGTCCATGATTATGAGGCCGACTGATAAAAATAAAGAGCGATCTGAAGCACAAGGTGTGGAGATCGTTGTTCTGTGCAGGAGATTCCTCTGCTCTCACTTCCTCCGCTCTCTGAGCGCCGCTCTCTGCAGCGCAGCAGAGCCGGTGGGCACGGCATTGAAAACACACGAACTAACGAGGGGCATGTTCATTTATGATTTGATTTATTAATATAAGCTAATAAGGCTTATTGGGGCAAAACCAATGATAAGGACCGTGGCAAAGCTTTGGATAAACAAACTATAATACAAATAAATAAAAGGTATGGATTCTGGCACGTTTTGAAGAGACGGACCCTCTCACCAGAAAACCTTCTTAACAATGGATCCTGGAGCGCTGTCATCGAAATAAAGGTGCCATGCTAACCACACATTTCGCCATTGACTCAAAAAAGGTCAAATTACACACAAATATCAAGTTGCGTATAAAGTTCTATAATGCACCTTTAAAGCTTCCTTTTGCGTCACCATTTCAGCTAACGACATGTTTTTGACCTCCTGCTGTGGAGTTGCTGCCTTTCAGAGAATAACAGTTCTAGTTGGCAGAATTTATCACAGACCATGTCCCCAGTGGCTCAGCTACAGCAGATTTTACCACTTAAAAATAGCCTCTCTGTTCGAAGGAGAGCCAAAGACATGGAGCACCCAGGGGCAATAGATGCCTTTTACAGACATCAAAGAGACTTTTGAGGCGGAGGATGATGGCTTTTAAAAATTCTGTTAAATTCAGTACCTACTACATACTACAGGCTCTATGGCATTTATGGCACAGGTTGTTGAGGAATAAATCATCCAACTAAAAAAACTGATGTGAGTGGAATATACTTGTTTTAGTGCAAAACTGGATTTTACCTTTGAAGCCATCTTCATCAAGGACAACCGTGTAGTTTTCTGGTGTTTCCGTCAGACTGAAAAACTTGCATCTAAAACAGAAGACGATACATAGTAATATATGAGAAGCAGAAAGTAAGACCTTGATGTGGATAGACAATGATAAAACAAAGTGCAATCATAGTTCAGGGAATCTAAGTAATACTAAGCACGGTCTTTGTTTACAGCATTTGATTAGTAACTCCAAACTATGCCACAGCACAGAAGATGCTATTTTGTAGGTTTTTTTTTTGTGTTGCACATAATGGGCAAAGATCATGCTGTGCAGAGGAAATCTACCAAGCTAAACATTTAGAGTCAGTCTTTAGCATCTCAGTCATTGTAGCATGGTACGAGTATGGCTAACTTTGAATACACAGATTTTGGGTTAAGAATAATAAAATAACAAACTGCATGAATACAGTCGAAACCCCAAACAACCCCAGTAAAGATATGGAGTAGGGGGACTGTATCTTTAAAAACCTAGATGGCCGCACTGTTTGTTTGAGGGGTTGTTTGGGGCTTCCTTTGAGTTGGATCCGAGCCTTGGTTTTCAGTGGTTAGCTCAGATGAATGCTGCCTTTGTGACGTGCTGAATAAAGAGTGAGTCAAAGACCTGCTTGGCAAAGTATGAGGATAGATTTGAATAGTTACAAATGGTAATAAAATGCTATGACTTTGTACTTATAATAATCATGATTTCACAGCCATTACAAGTATGTGACTCTTCAGAAGTCTCTCTAATCTAAAAGGTAAAAATAAAAAGCTCTTAAAAAGTGTAAATAAACCATGTAAATATTTCATTTGTATTTCTGTCGGTTTGGCCTTTTCGACATGGGTCGTTTGAGATTCACCTTCCTCTTCCTGCATGCTAGCAGTCAGCCACCTGAGTGTGAGCAAACAGCTGACTCAACAGCCCATTGACAGACAGGCAGAGACAGAGGCTTCTGTGGCGCTACCAGCTGTGCACGCTGAGCCAGCTCATTGTGTTGTCCAACTGCTCTATTCCCACTGATACTGTGGGAAAAGCAGTTGTTCTCTACTTTATTTTGACAACAGTATTCCAGTAGGATGTGATGGCCATAACAAAAATATCAGCAGCTGCAGGACTATGAATTTTATACTTTAGGGGCATGAGCTTTTGTGAAAAAAATAATACATAACGTTGGGCAGGTGAAGACAGGTAAGCTTTCAACATACAGTTTCAATCAATGTAAGAAATAATTTTTACTTTTAGTTACTTTGGATAGGACATCGGGGTGAATGCAGAGAGATTGCACACTGCTGGTGAACCCACACAAATGTTGACAAATCTTGACAAAATACAAATACATCGATCTATGTACCAAAAGAATGACACCAAGAGTTTGAATTCAAGCTTGAAACCTTTAGGTGTCCATTGAATCCCAGACGTATGTGTGAAATTGTTAAAATAAATAAAATAAACTAAGCGAACTAAATAAGACCCAGGCTCCTATCGGAGGAGGGAGGAGCCTGGATCTTCTTGAGACCTCTCCAGTTTGGGTAAAAGTGTCTTTTCTGACCTAAGAAGAAGCTTCTGTAACTAGAAGCGAAAGGTCCTCAACTGTACCAAAACCCAGTTGATTTACATAAGCCAGGGGTGCCCAAACCTTTTTCATGGGGGCCCGCATATTGAAGCGTACACGGGGTGAAGGGCCATAGATCGGTGGCTAGTGCTGCAAACCTTCGACTAGCAAGGTTTACATAGTGCCCAACACCTTTATTTACCGTAAATTTTGGCCAATTAAGCGCAACTTACTAAAAGCCGCGCCAGCTAAATTTGCAGCCTTGTACACATACAGGCCGCACTCAAATACAAGCCGCTGGTTTTCATAGTGCCGTGCATCCGCTCAGAGTGGCCCATGAGGTGGAAGAGACACCTCATCCCGGACCCGGAGAAAGGTGCAGTTGCGGGCAGAGGGAGGGCGGCAGGGACGGCAGTGATAAACGTGTAAAAAGGCAGAAATGGCCAGTGTAGCCGACCTCAATGTGGAAGTGTGGAGGCCAACGCACACCAGAACGCAGCGCGCCGCGTCACGGCACTTCAGAGGCTTTTCTCAAACCGTGCGGGGCTTTACACACATGATTTATAAATTTTATACATATATCATAAATAAAAGAAGACGCGTATGTCCGTGTTGTAAGAGATAGCAAACGTGGCTCTCTTTTGTAGGTTAATAGCGAGTTAATAGCGATGGTTTCTCTGTCTCCGCGGCTTCTCTCGTCCAAACAAACAAAGTTCACGGCGGTCTCCCTGTCTGTCATGGCCAGACCAGCCTCTGTGCCTCTGCAAGATGGTTGGGGGCTACAGTATATATTGGCCGCACCGTCATGTTGGCCGCAGGGTTCAACGCGTGGGGAAAAAGTAGCGGCGTACAGGCCGGAAATTACGGTATGCTTAAAACCTTCATGCCAGCTCTACTTACAATAAAATGTTAGTTGTTAGTAGAGAATTGAGTAGAATTATTACATTTCAAATAAAAAGGACCATCTCTGATGATGTGTACTGATTCAGCAAGAAGGCCGAGGGCCACCAAAAATTGGTCTGAGGGGCGCATTTGGCCCCCGGGCCGCATTTGGACACCCCTGATTTAAGCTTTTCTACGATTGATACTCCCTGGATGAATGAGAGCCTTCACAAACACAAACTAAACAAAAAATGTTGCAAGAATAGAAAATGTCTAAAAGGGAAGTAGTATTACCCTCGCTGGGCAGGGTCTTTATTAGAAAGCAATCTGGGGGTTGTGGGAGAGATGCTTGCTACAGCTGAGGAAACATGATAAGAGCAAAACAAACACGTGTTTTTACAAGTGCAAGACCTCATCAAACGGCCGGGACCATCTCTAGAGAATAGTCCAAAAACACACTGCCAGAACAATGGACCTTGCAACACTAGTTATTTTTATTCAGTGACATCTATCAGAGAAGAGAAGCGGGGATGGCCTTGGGTGAATCGGTGCACTAGAGCCCCAGCCTTGACAGATCACTGAAGCAGACAAGTGGAACGGCTCCCCACTGTGTTTCTGCCTCAGCTGCTGTTTTGTTATGCTCTTAGACTCATTAGGGAGCACCAAAAGAGATAATAAATGGCACTTTCTATGTGCGTAACAGCTGAAACTTTCAGTCTGTAAATAAGTAGCGGGGGCCTGGAGGAAGGACATGGCTAAGTTAAGTAATCCATTTTGTTTTGCTACTGATTGTTTAAATTCAGTTCACCCGGCAGCCACTCCCCATTGGGCTACAGTCTGTAGCTTAAGAAAATAACCCCAGCCCTGCAGAAAGCTAAAAAGGACAGGAAAAACAAGGGAAACTCGGCTAAACCACACACTGCAGGACATAATTCAAATGCACAGCACGCCAGACAATAGGCCAGCCAATGTGATCGAGGCCTGAGTGTAGTTTTCCGGTTTATTCTGGGATCTTTGCTCTCAGAAGTCAGCAATGTTGGATACTACTAGATGAGAGCTGTACGATTTTGATTTGTGACTGTGAAAAGATTTGCGATTCCCTTTTTAAAAATCTACATTGGGTTCACACATTGCAGACTAGGGCCACATTAAGGAGCAATAACATTTGAGGGAAGACTTAAAATATGAACTAAACTCCAGAGCATGTTGTTTCCTAAACTAAACGAGTTTCCTACATAAGACTCCATGGAGACAAATTTAGTTCTCTGCAGAGGACAAATCTCTCGCTTCCCCATGAGAACACAATTTGAAGAACAAAGAAAAATCAAACCCACTTTGTCAAACCAGATTGATGGCTGAAATGTACAGTCATGTCTCTTGTTGCTTCACTATGACATTTTATTTACTTAGCGGGATGAGATGACAGCAGGTTACAGATGTGCAAGAACCTGTTACATAATTGTAGAGCAAACAGCTTTTTGTTAAACATCTTTCTGTCAAAGTTAAAATCCTCAGTCATCTGAAGAACTTGGACCTTGTCAAATTTGCTCAATCCACACACATGATTGCTAACCAACTTTTCAAAACTTAAAGCAGTACTAAGTAACTTGTTTAGCTTAATAAATCCTTTTCGGGGGTAATACAAGTGTTAATGGGATGATTGGGGGTCTTTCATCTCCCCCTGGTGTCTCTGGCCAGAAAACCACATTTGCAACTTGAGTGTCACCGGACCAGAGCCACCAATACACACTAATGGAACCACGAAGAAGCTAACAGGCTAACGGGCAAAGCTAACTGCGGGCTAGTGCCACTTTAAACAGTATTTAACCCCTTAACGCCTAGTTTCTCAAATTTATGACATACCTCTTCTTGCAAGACTGTGGTTAAAATAATGCATGTTTTCCCTTGATGCCTGTTTGCCCACATCCATGCCTTACCTAGGAACCATTTGCAAGCACTAGTTTCTCGTAGGAATGGTTAGAGAAGGAACCACATCCAGGTTATGGTAGCTACTTTGCGGAAATAGCATTTCTGCAAATCGAGGCTGCAACTTCGACAAAATCTTCAAATGTAAGTTGAGTTGTTTAAAAAAAAAATATGTAGCAGCTCATCGTTTCCATCTTTAGATCATTTATTGGAATGAACTTCGTGTGATGGATTTTTTTTTGTTATTTGAAGATTTAGGTACGTCGCGAATTAGCGACGTCAGCCATAATGGAAACTGCAATAGCCATATGGGCATTCATTCACCTCAGAAAAGGGAGTAAAATATGATAATAGTAATAAAAATGGTGACATGTCTATGTTATGTAGATAAATTGTCTGCACCTTGCTTTTTTCCCCCTACATCAGGTGATGAAAGCAGCAGCAGCAACAGTGAGCTGCTGTATTTATGCCTGTTGTCGCAAATTAGTGACATATCTAATGTTGCATTTGTGCCTGTTGTAGCTAATTTGCGACATACCTAAAACTATATCTATACTATGTGCTACAGATAAATGAACAATCTCCACTTAATTTAGCATCAGCTTGAAAGCAAAAACACTGATAATATATTTTTTTCTATAATTGGAAATTAATTCAGGCGTTAAGGGGTTTTAAAAACAATTATTTCCATTGTGTAATTGGATGTACAATATCCCTCTCTCCCTTCGCCTTTTCTGTCAGTGTAGTATTTACTCTCATGGACAATTAACGAGTAAAAAAAACGCAACATGCTACAACACCTGCAGTTGCGCTTATGGCCTCTAGGGGCATGAGTTACTACTGCTTTAAGTCCACAGAGCCTATCGATCCCATCATGATTCAGAGAGATCTGTTTGAAATTATTATTAGACTAGTCTACATTTGAATTTATAGTTATACTTGTGCCATTAATCGATTTGTATTTTATTTATTTGCTGAAATTGTATGCAGTTGATTTCACACATCTTGCTCCTTTGACATTCGAAATAAATAATAAGTTTGGGGGGCCATTGAGGCAACAATTTCATTGAGCCCAAATACGTCCATGTGGGATCCCCTTGTACCATCAGATAAACTAGCTCCATCCTGCAGAAGAGGCGGGTATACAGTAATCAGCATGTCTCATTGTCAAGCATATGGACCAGTCAGAGCAATTACATAACAAAAGGCAGCATATCCGGGATTAAGAGAAAAATGTTCTCCTATATGAAATGTGGGCAGGATGAACATACATCCATCTGGTTTACTCTGCCTCAGCAAGACAGGGACATTTTTTATTTTACCTAATGGAGCTGCAATCTGGAAAAGTAAAGTACTTGATGCTGTTGTGTTTCATAATAGCCAAGCCATCATTATGTGATCAAACTTGAAGTACATAGCGAGACCATATAGTTCATTTCTGTACAATAGAGGCACCCTAGAGCGCGCGGGCATGTGTAGTCAAACAACCACCGAGGCACTGAATGAATAGTCTCCTATGCACATACGCTTACTTGCAGTGGTCTACGTGACTGAAACCTACAAAGTGAGTGTGATCCCCGGTGAGCCCCCTTACCGTGTCCTGTTCCGCAGAAATATGAGTTTTATCAAGGGGTGCGTGAAGTGCACCAGCCCATTCTTGGATATACTGGTGACCCGGAGCCTGTGGTCCAGTATGTGCAAGTCCATATTCCCAGTGCAGAGTGGTGTGCGTGGTCATGTAGCGCTGAAGCACTTCCAAACGAAATGGATCTATCTAGGTGGACCTGCCGAAGCTCACCACAGAAGGAAAAATACCCAGCGCTATCCGATCCCTACTGTATTGAAATAAGAAAAGCAGACACGCCTCCCAGTCTTAAAGCCACACGTCTTGGATGTTTTGCACATGGAAGAGCTTTTCGCTACACGTTTCCGGTTCGTGTTTCAGACTAAGACCACTGTTGGAGAAACGAGTTATTGAAGAGGCTTTATTTTACTTTCAACACATATTGGGTTAACAATAGAAGAAATCGTGTGACAAATTATTTTGTGACTTGAACATCGGTAAGTAGAAATGTTGATCTGATAAACTATTTTATTTTGAAAGCGTCAAGTAGCCAAACATAACCACGTAAATGTTTAAAACGATAAGATTGACTAATGTTGATCAGATTTTAAAAAAACAAGGATTTTAGTTAATTTCGAGCACAATCATACAGTGATCCAAAGAACCTAAACATTAGCTAATGCATTCAGAAATTGTACAATCATGACACAAGATCATGCGACAGTGTTTACACAACTTTATAGCTTGACTTGAACAATATTTGTTCCAAGTCATTGACCTGTGTTCCATGTGTGCCTTGCATTTACAAAAGAAAATTAATTGTAATGAAGGATATTGCAATTTTCCATGAATTCATAGTCCTACTACAATAAAATCTAGAAATAGTAATAACACTATTAAAACATGATCATATTTTGTTTTCGTTACTCCCCATGAGTTGTTCTGGGAGTAAACTGCTGTGCGGCTGATGGATTGATTGCATACCATTTTTAGTCTATTGCAAGGGTGAAGAGCTAGTGGGTATCATTATTCTAGACTCCATGGTTCTGATCAAAGGCACTGTTAAAAAACAGAGAGAAAGATGTAAAATATTGTTATATATTATTTGATGTGAAGTGATTATTTATTGAGACCAATAGAAAATACACGTTGCAGTGCATCTCACCAGTATAATGCACAGTTGCATCCCACCCTTCTTTTTGCCAGGCAGAGTTCCGTGTTTCTTCTCGTGACAGCAAGTTTTCATAGGCTGAAACGTCATTATCAGTTATCTTCTGGAGTCATGTTTATGATGTGACGTTATCTTCCCCCAAATGTACTCACCCCACAAATGATGAACGACATAAAGGTCACCTATCTGTGAGAAGAACCCTCCTACTGCTTCATTGTTTTCTTGTCTGTATTTGATGGCCCTGGCCCTGTTGGAAGAAATGGGTATCAACGTGTAATTCTGATAACAGCTGCATGTTTGTATAAAGCACTGAAGTAAGATCTTACCAGTGATTGCCCCATTCAATCATGGTCCCTGGCTGAAAAAGTAATCATTATTATACTTACTTGTTTCTAGGTTTTTATTGACAGAGCAAGTACACAAACAATTACACTGTTAGTAAAGGTTTAGGTAAAGTGTGTTTCAGTTAAATAGATCTATTCTATTGTCATTTATTCCAACTTGTAATGATATAGCACAAATAACTACGTATGTTCAGAATCAGATTACCTTTTATCACTGGAATTTAGTTTGCATACAGTATGTCATTAACAACACTATTACCTTTAAGTGGTATGTACGCAGTTCATAGATGTTAGGTCCCTGTCTTGGGAGTGGTTCATTCCAGAAACTAAATTCCAATAAGAGCTGATTCCGTCTTGAAATCAACATCTTGGCCCGTTCCTTACGAAACTCCAAGTACTCCTACAAAAATAAAATATGCATAAAAATCATCATCTGCCACTACTCAGGTACATAATTACGTAAGTGAAGGCCTTACCTTGTTCTTGTTCAACTTTTGCAGGCATTCAGTCAAAGCTGGGTAGCCTCCTCTGTATCGCCAAAGATGCACTGCACAAGGTGAACACTAGATGTCAGTGTTGTATTGTAGTGGAATAACACTGCCTTCCACGGTTTCCTTCCACTGTATTTGTCAATACTTTTTGTTACTCGAATTGTTTACTTTACCACATAATTCCCATAGGTATACACCTTTTTCATTACAGGTTATCATTTCATTATATTTTACATGTTAATATTGTGAATCTGTGCTTACCAACTTGATCCTGTTCTCCATACCAAGTATTCCAGCTCCCCACCACCTCACATGGGTAATCCTCATCATGATGGAGTTTATTCTGTACCTCTGCCCTAAGCAAAACAAAAAAGAAGCCAAAAACAAAACAATGTTACTTCATCTTCCATCTTTACATTATGAGAGCACTTCCTTAAATGAAAGCAACATGAGTCTGCATATTTTCTGCCGCTTGTTCCCTTTTCAGTATTTTACTTCAACACTTAATTAAACCTGATAGTGTAAGATTAGTAAGATAGTAGTTCAATTAATGCTATCTCAATAAAAGCTGAGTGGCTTTTTGTTCAGGTACAGTAGTCTACAGTATTTGCCAGATTTGTAAAAGGGAAGTGACTGAACATTCGTAGCTAGCACTTACTCAAGACTGTTGTATGCTTCTAGGCACTCCGGCTTGACGTTATGAACTAAAAAGAAAGGCACAGAGAGGGTATGAACCAGTCATACACTCCAACAAAGTAATTTCACACTCGGGTTCAACAAAGGTGTCGAACCGATTTCACTTCAATAGCTTATAGGTTGTGTTCAAATTGAAATCTCTACATGACGTGGTGTTCTTCATAGCGAAGATCAAAGCTGAGGAGAGGGACAAATTTAAGGAAAGCACATCATCAGACAAAAGACTCTAAAATGAAATGTTCAGAGGAAGTCAGACAGGTTTACTGAAGAGATAGATGAGACAACACTGAGGTGAAATAGCCATCAGAGGGCCTCTGTTTTGTTGTTTTAATTGCCTTGTTTTCTTTTTTTGTTCCCTTTTGTGGATATAGCAATAAACCAGATGTATTGTATATTGTATTAAATAGCACATGACCTAATTTTCATCACTTGTTCATGTCCATAGGGGCTAGGGGTAAACAAGAATTTGCAAATAAAGTCACATTCAGACAGTGACGTGCACAGACATTTTGAGGGGCAGGTGCTCAACCATAAAAAAGCGAAGCCTGCCATGATGTTTTATTCTGTAAATAAATAAAACATTTCATACGTGAGAATAACTCTTTCCGGACTTCAGCTACTGTCTTAGCTCTCATTTACTGTAGCTCTAGTTAAAGATGCTAAAGAGGCTGTTTTGGCCAGTGGCGACAGAGTTCCACAGTCTCACTCCCAGTAAGAGAAACTGGACTATCCAAAAGATGTTCTGGGAACACATAGTCCCCACTGATAAAAGCTCTGGTGGTGGTGGATCTCCGTGTGCTTTACATGTGGTAGAACGAACAATAAAGCTAGAGAACATTGTAATATAGGATATGAAAATATATAAGAAATACTAGTAAAAAGTTCCAGTGGTAAAGCAGGTAGCAAATGTGTAAGGGCTAAAATACTGTAATACAAGCCCAAAAGTGCTAGTTCTAGTATAATTTTCTTTAATTTACTGAATTACCAAACACGACCAAATAAATATGATCCAAAGCTTTGTTAAATACTTTAAGAGTTTAATAAGTTGTTCAACTAAATAAGTAAGCTACAGAATAAAAAAAAAAATCAATAAAAAAATCATTGTTACACCTAATAAGCCTGTAAAAAAAACTCCTTACTCAATAATTATTATTTAGTTTATTGAGATCCCCATTAGCTCCTGAGCTATTGTGTGACATTGATTTAAATCTTTTTACACTACCATCATCACCATCATCACCATCATTTAAAATCTATGACAAAATGTTAAAAGAAGAAAATACATACATTGGATATTGTACAGGTTGCTTGTTTCCCTCTTTGACAGCAGGTTGGAGTGGGCATCTTTTCTGGCATCCACTTTGCGAACAAATAAGGAACGGAACCAGCCAATGTCGCCATTCTCAGAAAACCACCTACACAGCGACAAGAAAACAGCGACTTTTACAACAGCTCAAGTTAAACCAGAGGAAGTTGTTGATATATCAAAAGAGCAAAACTTAAAAGGAACCTGCATGACGTATATGGGCAGAGAGATAGTCATGCTAAAATGCTCAGGAGATGAAATGTATGCATACTGTATGAGTGAGTGGGAAGCCTGGAGTGCCAGCTTGCGACTCCACAAGCCATGACTTTCACCCACACCAGAGCTGATAAAAGGGAAAGAGTGCGCACTTTAAGAAAATGTGTTCAAATCTAACCAAGGCTTCAAATCAGCCGCCGAACACGAATAAGTGTCAGCCCGAGACAGATCGCAGATAAGTGGGACTACATGTGTCGGGCTCCCACTCTGACTGCTCCAGTGAAATTTAATAGATAAGACAGTGAACGCAAAGAGCAATTACTCTCAACCATGGGATGGGTCAATACTGGCCTTCAATGTGCACAAACGTGAATAATAATGAATATTAAAGTGCATGACACATTTTACAATTTTTGCTATAACATAGTTAACACAAGTATATTTAAGATTTTGCTAAAGATTGTACCCAGCTTTCTTTAGTTTGGACATTGAGATGTTTCACTTCCTTATTGGACACCGACAGAAGTGACATAGAAGGTAAACAAGTTTAAACTGTTGCCGTGCAACCATGTTAAGTCAATGGGAAATGAGTGAGTCAGCAGCTTAAAAATTATAATAAAAATAACTTTTCTGCCCAACATTTCTTCATTAAAACTGCTGCTTCACTGAAATAAAATGATACTTGCAGCTGATGTTATCCTTCTAAATAAGTCATATTTTCAAAAGCATTAAAACCTGTCATGTGTTTTTAATAAAATAATGTTACCATTATTATTACTATTATTATAATTTATGTGTTTGATGGGATACTGGTAAGTATTACAAGTTGTGTGCAAGTGAAGTGGAAAGTTTATGACAAACTTTGAGGAAAAAGGTTTATTCTCTAAAACAATGGTTTTCAAACTTATCACACCAAGTACCACCAGGTCTTGACCCTGTAAACAAAAATGACCAAGTCAAAAAGTATGTCTAATAGTAGGACTAAGCCAGTTCTAAATAAATGACTTAGTGGTGAAGGCAAACTTTTTCCAAATTAAACTTTTAAGCAAGGTTAAGCCATACCTGCCCCCAAACCAAATGGACCAAGTAGTGCATGCGTTACTAACATCTCGCTTGGACTGCTGTAACTCCCTGTACTATGGCCTTGATCAGTTTTTGATTGGTCCAAAATGCGGCTGCACATCTTCTCACTGGGACCAGATGCAGAGATCACCCCGTTGCTTTCCTCCCTGCACTGATTTCCGGTTGCTTTTATAATTCAGTTTAAGATTTTGTAGTATGTCTTCAAGTCTCTAAATAATCTAGCACCTTCCTACTTATCGGAAATGTTGACTTTGTACCGTCTGGCCAGAGCACCAAGGTCCTCAGAGCAATTGACCTGAGACAGAGTTTTTGCAGTCGCCGGTCCCAAACTGTGGAACTCTCTTAATATAAGGGCGGCTACTTCAGTGGAGAGTTTCAAGTCGCAGCTTAAAAAACCCACTTCATTGCACTAGCTTTTAATTCAAGTTGAGCGAGACATTTTTGTAAGATTAATGTTTTATATTTTGTGTTCATATTTTTCTATTGTGGATTGTGTGTACACTGTACAGCACTTTGGGCAGTTTATCTGTTTGTAAATGTGCCATAAACTTGACCTTGACCTGAATACAGACTAACCTAAATGAGGACAAGATGTACGTAAAATTACTAAAAAAGGGTACCCTAACGCCACAGTTGAACACCACAGAAACAATTTTTCTAAAACATAACATACATAGACGAGGGACAATTCCTATAGAACTGGGAATCACTCTTGGCCCAATGTAGAGTAAGGCTGAAAGGCGACGGTTATAAAATGTTTACCTCTGTATGTTACATCCTGTGTCTATTTCTAATAAGTGAAGTAAATAAGAAACATTACAAAGCAGGTAAAGTCAGGAAAATGTAGCATAATATTTGTCAATCGTGTTTGATCTTGTGAAATGAGTTCTCATATGCATTTAATATTAAAAGGAGCATTACGCGACTTTTTATGCAGAAATAAAAGTTCATATTAGTGCGTATTTGACCTTTCAGTGACTCAGTGGCTGGATGGGTGGTAAAGATTGGCGCCTTTGCTTTCCATCCCGATGGCCTCTAGGACGCTACAAGGATGGAATTTTCAATCAGCAGTAAAAACCTACCAGAAACCCTAAAACACTTAGTAATAATAATAATAATAATAATAACAATAATAATGCATCAAACTATATAGCGCTTTTTTGGACACTCAAAGACGCTTGACAATAGAAGATAAAGAAACAGAGACAGTCTTAAGAAAAAGCCAGTTTGAAGAGGTGGGTTTTGAGTACTGATTTGAAGTTTGGGAGCGAGTCAGTGTTTCTGATGGACTGTGGGAGTGAGTTCCTGAGGGTGGGTGCAGCGATAGCGAAAGCTCTGTCCCACAATGTCCGGCGGTTAGTGCGGGTGATGGGAGTGAGGCGGTTGGTGCCGGCTGAGCGGAGGCGGCGGGTGGGTTGATGTTGTTGCAGGAGCTCGGTGAGGTAGGCGGGGCCAGGTTATAGAGGGACTTGTAGGTGAGGAGGAGGAGCTTGTATTGAATGCAATATTGAACAGGGAGCCAGTGGAACTGTTGTAGGACGGGGGTGATGTGTTCTCTGGACCGGGAGTGGGTGAGGAGGCGGGCAGCAGAGTTCTAGATGCATTGCAGTTTTTGGAGATGAGGGTGCAAGTCCATAGAGGAGGCTATTGCAGTAGTCGAGTCTGGTAGTCATGGATGCATGGATGAGGAGTTCAGCTGTTGACTGGGTAAGGGAGGGGCAGAGGTGGGCAATGTTGCGGAGGTGGAAGAAGGATGAGGACTTGACATAAAATTGATCCTGGCACGTCCTAGAGGCCAATGGGATGGAAAGCAAACGGCCATGTTAGCCAATAGCCTCTCATACGACCGCTGGGTCACTGTTTGGTCAAATGGGCACTTTTTTTCTGCTTAAAGTTGCATCTTTAATGTCAATAGGACACTTTCAACCACCAGCTGGCCCTTTCCCATTACTTATGAAAAGTATACAATTTAAGGAGTAATTTCATCATTTGTCTGCAGTCTGTTAAAACATCGAGTTACTCTACTTGTAGATTTGTCAGACACGTAAAAGTGTATTTGTCACATACAAAACAAAATAGCGATGTGTGATGTCACTTGAAATTGCATATCGGGAGACTTCAAGGAAAATCTAATTAGTATGCATTATTAGATCACAAGATGTTTCTATCAGAGGCGTGAACCCAGGGACACAAACATCTGTTACAGCTTTGACTCCCTAAAAACTGTCAAGGTCAGTGGCACCTTTTCTTTTCATAATAAACTCAAGCTCTAATTAGATTTTTTTTTTCTTTCCTCAGGGGAATGGGAAGCCGTGGAGTATAATGAAGCAGCTATCATTGACAACAAAACACGCTGATAACAAACCAAAGTGTGAACAATATGGTGTCAAAGATAATCAGGGATATAGCAGGCCCATAGATATAGAGCAGGCCTCTCTGCAGACTTTAGCAATACCGTCCAGCAGTGGACAAAGTTCAACGTTCAGCAAATGATTAAAGCTGCGTTTCAGAGCTTACTTCCACATAAGGTTAAATATAACTAGAACAAGCATGTATTCTCCCTACCTAATATTCCTCTTTACTGAGTGACTGCAAAAGACGTCCAGCAAACCAATCTAGGTTAAAAACATTCCAGGACCTTTGAACCTTGTTCCGGGTACAAAAAGTTGCACAATGCTTTCTTCTTTTTTTATATATAGCCTAAATAGATTGCACCATACAATGTAAAACCCCGTTTAACCTCTGCAAAAGTAGAAAACTAGGATAGGAAACAACAAGAAACTGAGGGTTTTACCATGTGACAGGCAGCTAACTCAGCATAGCATCACTCAATTGTGCGATAAATAATAAGTACCTTGTTGATCGCTTCCAGTTGTCAAAAGTCCTTAACAATTGCCATCGAGGCCACGCAGAACATGTCGCCATATTCCCTCGTGCAGTAAAAACGTGTAGTCCCTTAAAACACGCGCTGAGTTAATGTTTACCAGCTTATCAGTAATGTTTTGACGGAGAGACAGAGAGACCGCTTGGTGATTTAAACACAACACACGTGACCGTGACGCTGTACGCAGGCTGATTATGATGATTACGCATATTGTTGAATGGTTGGGTAATAACTTTTTTATGTACTGTTCTATAGCTTTAACAGGCGCCCCTCATCATCTGATAGCCTACTCTTCTTTTGAGGTTCTTTCTGGTCATGCAGTACTTAAATCCTTTTGTACAACCCACTTTCGGTTCTTTTCATACAAAATACGGCGCTCTTTGATCCCCTCCATCACTCAACCCACAGCTATTATGTAACAGCAAATCATATCATAACATAAAATACTCACTCAGAGCCTCTTTTACTTGTTTCAACCATAGACTCAATATGTAGTTAATGCGTGCAAGCATGCTTTATTTACCAGCATTCATAAAAAAGTGTTAAGAAATATGAGGCCTAGAAGGTGTAGGCGTATATCACTTGCAAAATCTTCCAAATTTTCTCCCATGTTTTACTACAAGATTTGGAATGTGCCTTGCATTGACTTAAACAGATCTTCAAAGTCCTGGTTAACAAAAATGTCCTGGAAATAAAGAGAGACAAAGAGTAAATATATAAAGAAGTAAACTACCTGTGTTACTGAAAGCATAGGCTATATAACTTACAGAAAGGTCCAAGATCTCCATGGCTGAATCTTTGTTGGCCTGAATTGATTTTAGGAGACTGTAACAGCCAGCATTCTGGACAGGGTTCTTTCCAACCTGCAATAAAAAAAAATAAAAAAAACACCACCACATAATTAACATTATTATGCTATATTATATCATTACTACAGAGTACAGAAGACGACTCAAGAACCTTCATTGAAGCTGGACAGCTCCTGTACGACTGAGAGCCTACACAGACATATCAGTATATTCATATCTTGTTGAGCATTGTTTAAAGTTGTTAGAAAACATGAAACTATTATGCACATTGAATTATACTTGACGATTTCTCGTTAATCTTATCATGTTCTTATTTAATGAAGTGTCATGGATTATTTTGTCATTTTAGCGGTTATGAACCAAATCCATGACAAATATCAATATTTTTACGGGCAACTTGTCACTTAATTTTCTCAAATAATAACTGCTCAGCTTGTACTTTTGCATGTTCAAGGCAGAAAGGAAGAGGAGAGGATTGCACCTTCAACGTTTAACATTTATTTAGATGCTGAATTTGTGTCGCATTACTTTTGCTGCATCTTGGCTTATTGTTTATGGCACACAGTTAAAAAAATAAAAAAATAAAAAGATTGTATAAGCAAAAGCAACATTTTTCAGTACCCATAAAGCATTACTTTGGCTGTATGCATGAATTATGAATACACTTGTTATTAATCTGGGTTTTACATCTGAATTTGATGGTCCTTATACAATATATGACTAAAACAAAGTGGGCTTATGTGACTTTGCAGTGCCTGTAAGGACTTGCCTTTTTTAACATATGCGTGCTACCATTTCTCTCTCCAACCAACCTCAGTTACAGAATATTAGCAAACTCCTTAATTCAGTGTACTGAAAATCAATACTCAGTGTGTATTTAATAACTTGTCTCAACCCTTTTTATGGCAGAAATGTCCTTTAAAAGAAAACCCTAGCAGTTGATTTTGAAACAGAATACGCTGATCCGTTTCTTTATCTTATTTCCCCCGCTGATTCTCCCTATTGCTTGCGATGCCAGAACCAATCTCTTTCGAGCAGCTTACGTTCAGAGATTTGATCGTCTTGTTTACTCTGAGGCCCGTGGCAAGGCGGAGAGCTCCTTCAGGGGGGATACGGTTGTTACTGTGGAAAGAGGGGGGGAAAAAGACAATAACCCAACTAAAAGGGGCACTGAGGTGTGATGGAACAAGTCATGTACAGTAGTGTAATGGAAAATACACTTGAAATATTAGTTACAGTAGCTAAGATGACTCGAAAAGCTACACAGAGGCCTACATACTGTATATAAAGGAGGGTATATGAACGGATTTGTAACCTGCTAGCTTGTGCTTATCCTGACCAAAACCAACAAGTCAGACTTTGATTTATCAAAACATGTTATACATTATAGTTATAGTAAAAAAAAAAGTCATGAGTCATGCCTACCTGATGTTCAGCTCTTCCAAAACGTTGTTCTCCTTGAGCGCCTGCCCTAATGCAACTGCTCCCTCTTTCCCAAAGCCATTGAACGACAGGTCGACTGATCTGAGGAAAATGTTGCTCTGGAACACAGAGTTAAGTAAGATTTAACTGACCATGTTCACCCACCTTGACAAAGTAATTGCTAATTTAAAGAGGGATGAAGTAACTCTAGAGGTTAAAGACAAAGGACAGAAGAGTGATTATCTTGTGAAAAAGGTGGAATCTGACTTGACAAATGGGCAAATTCAGTCATTTTAGATGCAATAAGGGGAAGGGTAATACACCGAATTACTGAGTTACAAGGCCAGCCAAAAGCACCAGACATCGGATACTGAGTAGAGAAAAACGGGGTTCTATGATTGTGGTTCATAAAAAAATGAAAACAAATGAAAACATGGAAAAACTGTCACAGGAAGAAAATGAAAACTTTAAAGATCTTATGACGTTGCCTAACTTTAGCTATACTATCAAGGGCAGTGCTACAACTGTCTCACTCACCTTTAAAGCAGGTGGAAAAAAAGTAATAAGGAAAAGCCTCTCAATGTCAAGCATGGCACACAATTGTTGCCACTACTTTTTTTTTTTTTTACTTCCAATTGAGGTAACATGACTAAACCTTACCGCAAGGCCACTGGCTAACATCACAGCTCCTCTGCCTCGGATGCAGTTCCAAGCAAGATTCAGTGTTTTCAGTCCAGTGTTCTCAGACAATCCTTCTCTAAGGTGTTGCCCTAAAACAAATTGGATTGGTTTCTTAACAAAATCCTCAAAACTCTTCAGAGAAATCAATAATCAACCATTCAGCCACACCATAGTTCAGGTTTGAAGCCACTGTCATCCTGAGGCACACTGACAGAAGCATGCCATTCTGTGCATATACAACCTTTAAACCACGTCCAACCGCACAATCACAATTGCATAGCCACTCATATTGATTCAACGACACAATGGAAGTCTCAGTGATGCCAGCATTTGAGATTGAACAGCAAAACATACTCCATTATTACGTTTTTCGTCTCATTACAGTTTGTTTAAAGGGGTGCAGAGTGTCT
Organism: Neogobius melanostomus; assembly: GCA_007210695.1. NCBI lineage: Eukaryota > Metazoa > Chordata > Actinopteri > Gobiiformes > Gobiidae > Neogobius > Neogobius melanostomus. The sequence goes on along the minus strand of VHKM01000006.1, from coordinate 4,871,004 downwards.
TGATGATTCAGTGACTGGCCTTTCTCTTCAAACAAACGTTTTCCCCTGAGAAAACATCCCCTTGTATAACCCATTTGGAGGAGCATCACATGATTACAGCTGAAGTAGATCTCCTAACAGGCATGCTGGGAGTACACTGAGTCAGATGGTGCACTGGTTTACATCCTATGTGGAGCAGCAGAGTGCCCTGATATTTGTATGCTGACAGAGACACCTCCATCTATATGGAGATGAACCATGTAGCACATATGGTAATGCTGTTCTCTTTTCCTCACACATATTGATTTTCAATTATGTCCATCAGATGCTTGGTGAATCTTGAGGTTGTCATTCCTCATGAGTTGCCTGTCGCCCACCGAAATGCATCACAAGTCAGTCTTAGCGGAAAATCTTCTTGACCTTTGAATGATCCAGTGCCTGCTATCACATTATGACATGAATGTCTTTATGTTTGATTATTGCTCTAAACCGACTCCGGGTTGTGGAGAATCTATGAGAACAAACAATAATCATTAGAGCAAGGTGTCTGTTAGAGCAAGGGTTCTCTTCTCTGGTGGGTCAGGGCATTTTTCAGTGGGCTTCTGCCTGAAATGACTGCTGATAATTTGTTTGGATAGATTATGACCACAACTTTAATCACACTAAGCCAAATAAGCCCTATATAGGATTAAATGCCAAATGTTTTCTTGTAGGGCCTGCCCATTTTTCTAAAATAATAATAATAATAATAATAATAATAATAATAATAATAATAATGATAATAATAATGATAACAGTGTGACTGTCATGATTGTTGGAAGTAGGTTCTGAAGCTCTGACAGTTGAGAAACACTTTTGAAGAGAGTATGAAAATAAAAAAAACTGGCACTGTTCAAGTTAATTGAAGCATCCATTTGAAGTGTGCCTTTCTGCGTATTGCATAACGTCTCGCCACCTACTGGCCAATTTTGTCAATATGTAAGCATAACATGCTTTCACCTCCGGACTCATCCTCTAGGCTGTATATTTAATTCTTTAGGCTACTTTTGTCTACTAATTATTACTATTTGGTTTAAGAATGTTTCTGATCAGATTTGTATATCTTTATGTCATACAACTTTTGGTTCTCAATAGGTTAGGGCTTGCCTGGCCTGCCAAACGACATGCCTTTTCATAGATATTTCAAAGACATATAGTCTGGGAGCGAGCGTGATCTCAATAATTCCCGGTGGGCGTGATTGACAGACGGCATCAACCAATTAGAGCAACGCTAGATACGTCGCAGTAACAAGCGGCAGGACGCCTTTCCAAAAACGTCCTTTTTTACGAGGAACGCTTCGAACGCTGTTTCTTGCTCCGGTTTTAGGGATTTCCTATTTTCCAAATGATTTAAACCGACGAAAGAGCAGAAGAAAACGCTGTATCGGCCGCCATCTTTAATGTTTTGGAAGAGTGCGTGGTGGTGACAGGTGACGGCTTCCGTTTCTTGGTGCGTGATTGGACCGATGTGGGTCAAATCGTGAAATGATTGGCTGCGAGCAGCCGCCCAGACGCTTCTTCTTTTGAACAGAAAGGAGGAGTGTCTGGCAGGCCAGGCAAGGTTAGGGCCAAGGTTCTTCATTTTGTCATTATACAACAACTGTACAAAAAAATGTATAGACGCAAATGAGGCATTTTCATGGTTGCAGCTACCATCCGGTGTGACGTGTTTACATGCATGAGTCCCAAGTGTGTTCATTAACATGTATTCCATGACCCACTAAACATATACATAAACCTGGTGGGAAATACATTTGATCCTACCTGCTGTATCTCCCAGGATGTTGTGGCTGAGATCCAGATACTGCAGTTTGGCATTGGTGACCAGAGCCAGAGAGAGGAACTCTGCAGAGCAGTCCGTGAAGCCATTGTTGGACACACTGAGCCGAACCAGAGTGTTGTTCTCCTTCAACATACTGGCCATGGCCTGTGCTCCCAAGTCCCCCAGCCTGTTGTCTGACACATCCACTTCTGCCAAAGGGAACAGGGACTGGTCAGGTGCGTGTCCCTTTCTCTCCTTCTCACTTTGGCATTGATAGGCCAATAGTACAGGCCCATTGATCAACTTATTATGTCACTGTCACAGCAGAACACAACTAATTATTGTCAGAGCCATTTTTGTACAGTTTGACCTCCCTCTAAAATAGAACGGTTCAATACTTGAACCTTCCATGCAGTTGCATCGCAATGCCAGTCATTTTTGGGTAGTATTCCAAATTATAGCTGGTTAGTTGTAAATATACAGAAAATCAGAATTATACATATTATATTGATTCCCAAGGAGAAATTCGTTGTCCATCCATCCATCCATTTTCTTCCACTTGCCCGTTGCCGGGTCATGGGGGCAGCTGTTGGAGCTGCCCAAATGTCACATTGCACCTGCCCTATGGCTCCTCCTGCAGGTGGTGGGTCCAGAGGGACGGCCTCACAATTCTAACCGGGCCTGTTGTCTAAGGGGCTTCTGAACCGCTCTTTGTTTGACACGTCACCTAGGACCTGTTTGCCATGGGAGACCCTACCAGGGGCACGAAGCTTCCGACAACAGAGCTTCCAGGATCATTCGGACGATCGGACGTTCATTCATTAGAGGGAGTTCAATTTGTTCCATTGGTATCGCTTTATAATAATAATAATAATCATTCATGTGAGTTCATGATGCTTCCTAAAGAAATACTCATGAATTAACACGGTTAATCTACCCCAGTCTACCCAGGGCAGCTGTAGCTACAACAGAAGTTTACTACCACTGAGTAATGGAGTGAATGAATAATGCAATGTATCATGTATAAACGTAGTCTTTTAAATAAATGAATTAAAAAGTCTTGAATGTGGATTAAGCTCTCTTCTGCGTGTAATTGCTCTCCTAAAACTGGTTCTGTATCTATTAATTTATTGAAGTCATGAGTATTTCATCATGACGCATCATGACCTCACATTAATTCATAATGAAGTAATTCATGAAGCCATGATGAATTCATGCATGAATTCATGTACCCTTATTATAAAGCGTTACCGTTCCATTTTATATTGACTCAAATAAATGACTACAATGTTTTCCCATGTAATTTTATTTTACTAGGTGGACTTAAGCCTATTTGACTAATGTTTCTGCCATTCAATATTCATAGCCTTTTTACTGGATGTCTCCTGTGTCTTTGTTATCTTTTTGTAATGACTGTCATACACATGTCCTGGTGTTGCCTCATAGGGGACACATGTAGAAACATACAAATTGGCAATGAGCTTCGAAAACATTCATGAAAATTGGATTTGCCTTAGATCAAACAGTATGTGGCGTGAGATGTTGGCAATACAATGACTCGGAAACAAATCATTCCTCACAGATTCCAGTAACTAACATTCACAGGAGAGAAACCCAGATGTTAAATCATGTGTTGTGGTGTGTAATTGGGAGAGTGGCATACGAGTGGGAGTAAGGCGGCACTTCTCTGACACGGGGAGAAAAGGAGTGTATGCCTGAATGGTCACTAAAAACCCACCTGTAATGTAACAATTCTCCTTCAGCATTTGGGCTATGGCAGCTCCGCCTAGTCCCTCCATCCAATTATCTCGTAGGTTCAGCTTCAGGATTGAAGTGTTGGTTACCAGGGGAACCGCCAGTGCTTTGGTCCCCTGTAAAATAAAATAAAAAGAAGTGAAATTCTTGTGTTTGTTGGCAGGAACATGTTTTCTTCTGTGTTATTTCAGTTTAAAAAGAGAGAATGTGGGTAGTAGGGTAGTATTGAAATAATTTGAGGCAAAAAAAATGTGAGGACATATGTGACACAAAGGTCCATTTAATAACAGTATACAAACTAATGAGATATTTAGGGCAAGTACTGTCAAACCATCTTAAGCAATTATTATTATTATTATATTAACATTTGGGGTGTGAAAACACAAGTTACCATGCTTTTGTGTGTGTGTGGCTGTGTCAGCAAAACGTGTGTAAATCTCATTGTATTGTGGCTTCTTGTGATATGAATAATCCATCACCTATTAATAATTTGGCAATAAAACTGCCCTGCTTTCTGCCATATTTTACAATCTGTGTTAGATAGTGTATAGGTGTCCAATAAGGAAGATGACAATTTTACCTGTTTTAGCAAGTCTTTACCCCTCCTCAGATGTTCATCTCACACACATTTTTGAGACCTTTTTTGAGAAGGGTGAACAGCAAATCCACCATAATGGAAATAAAGCCAAACTAGTTTATTGATCTTCTGCTCGTTCAACTGGGATGTACTCACCCTCATAAATTAACAACCAAACTCTCTCTGAATTTTGAGATAGGCTTATTATATCCTTCTTTTATCGACCAAAAATATGATTTAGAAAAGTTGGCCTGAAAGTGGTTTCATAAACATGAGTAACCTTTATTCTCAATTTACAATTTGGAAGAGTCACACAGTTGTTTATGTATTTGAATAAAGCGTTTCAGGCAAACAGTCGGATATCTAATGAGTAACCTTTGCCACTGCACTTAGTTACATCACCATGATAGGCAGCGGACGGAGGACATAGATAAAAACTATTCTAATTCTCTATTATAATGGCAGCCAAGTCTGAATCGATTTACTTTCTCTTCTTTGTAGATTACAGCGGCATGAAAATGAAAAGGTATTTTGCTAAATGTTTTTCCTGAAAATGCACAGAAGATTTTAACCACTTCTTCAATGTGAATAAAGTTCAGCGAATTTTATATTGCCCTTTGCCATTTCAATGTGTGCACAATTATTATGCAAGTGACTTTGGTAACGCTTTATAATAAAGGTACATGAAATCATCCATGAATTCATCATAATTCATGCATTAATTCATCATGACATCATGAATTAATTCATTATGAATTCATGTGAGTTCATGATGTTTCATGATGAAATACTCATGAATTAACACGGTTAATCCAAGCAATGAACTCATTAATGATAATGATTAATTTATCATGATCACGATGAATTTTTGTGCGGAAGAAACAAACGGACCAAAAGGACCAAACTTTGTATAAACTTAAAACTGAAATGATCTCATGATTAGTTTATCATGACTTCATTATGAATGTGCCCCTTAAACTGAAGCGTTGCAGCTTTAATACATACTAGCAAATAGGTTGGGTTGGCAAATAGGGTTCGAATCAAGGCTCCCACATGTGCACACTGCCATTGTGTCCCTGGGCAAGACACTTCATCCACCTTATTTATTTATTTATTGGTTTATTTGGTCGGGACAGTGCATGTTAATGAACATACATGGGTCTCATGCATGTAAACAAGCCACACCGGATTGTAGCCTTGGGCTAATTTCCGTCCGTCGTCCCCCATGCACACTCTCAAACACACTCTCATTCATCCTGGCCTATTGTACATATTTTTACACTACATTGAGAATGTAAGAACGTGTGGTTGTGGTCGGAAGGGCCGATGGAGCAATTTGGCAGCCTCGCTTCTGTCAGTCTACCCCAGGGCAGCTGTAGCTACAACATAGTTTACTACCACTGAGTATGGAGTAAATGAATAATGCGTCTGAGTGTCCAGAAAAGCGCTATAGAAATCCACTGCATTACACACAGCTGTAAGCTTATTCATGTTTAAACGTATCTAAAAAAACAGGTTCTTTAGCTATTATGTTATCAAAGCTGCATTTTTCATTTTCAGGGGCACATTCATAATGAAGTCATGACAACAAAGAAATTGTCATGATCATGATAAATTAATCATTATCACTATTAATTATTATCATTGCCTTAATGAACTGTGTGAATTCATCAGTATTTCATCATGAAGCATCATGAATTCACATGAATTCATAATGAATCAATTCATGAAGTTAATTAAGATGAATTCATGCATGAATTAAGATGAATTCATGCATGAGTTCATGTACTCTTATTATAAAGCGTTACTGTGACTTTTTTTTTATTTTTTTACAATAATTTCTTTGATTTCCTTCCCATTTGGTGTGAGGGAATATAGTTCCATAATGGATGTGCTTTGGCCATAATTCCTCTCATTACAAACATGGGACAGACACATCCAACAGCCTTTCAGTTTTACACAGTTTGGAGTTTGAAAATGTGACAGAAAAATAACAACATTGTCAAAAAAATAAATAAAAATAAAACTCACACCGTAGTGTGCATACATTGTTGTAGATCTTCAGTGGTTCTCAAGTGGTATGGCTTCAGGATGACAAGCTGCGTCCCAAATTATAATGTATTTTTTTTTTTTTTTTTTTTTTTTTTTTTCAGTTGGATGAATCATAAATGTTTCTGCAGTTCCAACTGTTAATTTCGATAATTTGTCATATATATCGTATAAAATATTGTATTGAACGGGCAGCAGCCATGCACTTAAGACTGAAATGATCAAAACCACCCAATAACATTCATTTGAACAGACTCTGGTAGTGTTTCCGTGCAGTGGAATAGGCTCACGGTGGGTCCCGACCCACCAGTTGGGAATCATCATTATAGATCTTCAGTGTTGCTTTGAAATCCTCTTTTTCAAAGGCCCTCATATTGACGGTTGTGTGTGAGCAACAAAAAAAAACTGTTGGTCAATCTATATATGTCAGTCTAAATAATAAAAATATACTGTAAATCATTCGTTAAAATTATTTTACTTGTAAGAAAGAAGATAAAACATATTACTCGCCTCTGTTTTATTATTATATCAATGTACAAATATGTTAAAAGCTCAATGTGTGCCCTGATTTCTGAGAAAACAAGACAAATTTACATGTAGCACGTAATGTTAATGAGTTCTCGGAGGAACACAACAGTAACAGCGCTGCTTCTATTTGTAGCATGGGGTTTTAGCTTCAAGAAGAAAACACCATAGACAGGCCTGGACAGTTTTATATGCAAATGTATACAGTCTTGTACATCACACATGCTATATTTCTTTGGGAACGGGGCTATCTCCCGGTGCTTCTACGTTATTGGACTTATTTTTCTGATTCCTCCAATATGGTGATGATGAGTGCATTTCACAACGGGGGTATGACTGGAATTAATCAGCCATTCACCGAGCAAAGAGCGAGGCCATCTCCAACAGGGCAAGATTGGAATCATTTGAGCATATTTAGCTTTAACTTAACCTGGCTCTGACCTTTGCTAATGGAGCATGCTTCATGAACACATTATTAGCCTTAGCGTTCACATTGAAGTGTGTAAGGTGAAGAGACAGGCACGTAGGCTGCATTGGAAAGCAATTGCCACATACTCGCATTCTAATTTGGACATAGCGGTACATGGAGTGTTGACTGCCACATGCCACTATATGCAATTATGGTTGACTTCAGGATAAAGACATTATCGTCTTTTCTCTCCGCTCTGTCACCAAGCTCAGCTCTACCTGTCAACCATCCACTCTCCTCCACACCTGCATCTGCCAGACAGTCTGTGTCCAAATATGTGACAAATTTCAGATGGGTCATTTAACTTTTTGATCCCTTTATTTCAGGGATGTTGGGATGATACCATATTTGAAACAGTGTTAGAAGAAGACCACAGCCAAGGTATTGATTTGCAGTGTTAAACGTACAGCCCAGCTCTGGATGCAGTAACTGGTTCAGTTGAAGACTTTTACACAGGTTTTTATTAGAGATGCACCAATCCAGCTTTTTTGCTTCCGATACCGATCCCGATACTGGAGGTTTGAGTATCTGCCGATACCAAGAGACTTTCTTAAAAGTAGTTCCTATGAGTGAAAAAGTTGGTCCTCTTTTCTCCAGTTTCAGATCAATAAAGTCTCATCAATTGTAAGCTAAACTGTAATGGAAAGAATATGACCAAAGTCAAGAATATGACCGGCAATTATAGGTTACATTAATATGAATAACTAACATAAATTGATCTGATAATTACAACTTGTGCATAACAAATATATTAGGTCAGTTTTTCTTTAACGTTTCTTTTTCGTTTCCACGTGGGCTACTTTAGGTGATCCAATCATAGTTCCAGCCTTGATTAGTTGCTGTTAGCATTTAGACTGTGGCGTCAATTCCATTTCCCACAGCAATACATATGCAGACAAACAGGAAGTGTAGTAAACCAATCAGCGAAGGGCAGGCGGTTTTGCATTAATATTTGCGCAGGATTATGAATTACGAATCTCACCTACTCTCAATGTGTTTTTGGTCATGTACCGTCAATTGGAGACACGCACTTTCTCCATCTCGTGCGCTGTTCGTAGTTTGGTACGAGGGGACTTCCGTGTCCTATGAGTGACTCGTGAAAAAACACGTGGCGCAAATAAACAAATCTGTTTGCACGGGTTTGTTTAGATTTTTCGGATAGTGCCACCGCGGGCGGGAGAGTCCAGACTGATTCCCAATGTATAAAAAAAATATAGAGGGGAATCATTGTAGTCTCACCACGTGGCTTTTTGCGCAACAATCAAAAATCCTTCAAAATAACATACAGCATGTCCATATTCACTTACATTCAGTCAGTGAAAGTTTTTTTTTTTTTTTTTGGGGGGGGGGGGGGGGGGGGATTAAACTGCCCTTTATTGTAATTTGTAAGTAGATAAAATGACAGTGGAGAAGCATTCAAAAGTAACATTTCAAAATCAAAAGTTGTGTCTTTAAAGCGCTGAGAGCCAAAACAGGTATCGGTCCATTATTGGATATTTGTTGCAGATACCTGATATTGTATTTTTTCAGATTTCAGCTCCGATATCCGGTACTTGATCGGTGCATCCCTAGTTTTATTATTGGTCTTATCTCAGTTCTTTTTTTCTTTCATCAAATTTGACAAAAATGTTGACACGGAACTTGGAATTTGTCATCAGTTTAAGTATTGCTAAATAAGTCGGTTGTAGATGGTGCAGTACTCGCAGTAACCATTGGCCCATAACCTTTGCTTGCATTGTCTGTGAAATGTGTACCTTGGCTCCGAGGCCACGGTGCTCCATGGATAGCTCACTGCTTCTCATGTGGTGCAGGAAGGAGGAGGCCGGCACCACCTTTAACTTCTCACACATCTCTAGGTAACACTGCCTTCCTGTGGGGTCGTACTCTGGCTTCTTATCTGAAACACACATCATAGGAGACAGATCCAGGCACCGTGTTGCAAAGTCCCTTGTGAACATTTGCCCTTAGCCTTAGCAGATGGTTTTGTGGTTAAAAGGAAACACAACACAAAGCCTAAGATGATAGGTGTGTGTGTGTGTTTTCATTATTGTATATTTCTTTTTAACTGATTAAATAACTCACAAGATGGACGCCTTTGTAGGGAAAAAGAAACACAGATGGACCAACAGGTGGGATTTTGCTCATCTGGTCCTGTTGTGATTATTATCAAAGCCCTGGGCAAATTGTTGCACCTCTGGGCCCTGTAAATCAACAGTAAATAACAGAAGACATAAAATAGCCTCTATCAGAATCATTGCGCTCATCAAAGACGGTTATAAACAGTTAGGACTTTTACCTCGCACCACCTTGTTTCTATGTCAAAAAGGTGTGTCACGTGAGAGTTTAAGAGCCCATTTAATATAGAGTTGCCTGGAAAAATCCAGACTCACCAGTTGTATGGTTGCTATTGAAATCAAATTGTTTTGGCATAATTCATGGTTAATATGTAGCTACTATCCCAAATACTATCCTGATTAAAATAGCCATGAAGTTCAATGTCTTCTCTGTTAGCACAATGCTGATTTGTCACAATAGCATTTAAAAAAAAGATTAGTTGAAAGGATTTTTGCCAAAAGATTTAAAGGCAAATATATGGACCCAATCCTGAACATAAATTAGCTTCTGTATGTGGATTTGTCTTTTTCTCAATCTCAATCTCATCACTGATAATTTTGACCCCTGCCCTCAATGTTACTAAATTCTACAACAAAACCTATGAAACTACCTTCCAGCTCCAAGTCGGTGTCAAAGCCCTCTTCAGAAATCACAGTCTCATTGCCAGTGATCCGTCCTCTTCCTTCTCGCTCTCCTCTTCACTATGATCTATGGCAGAGCCACTAGAGCTCCAGCGCTGTAGCTCCTTCCCATGCATGTCATCCACTGTCCCAGATGCTCTTTGCTGCTTGAAAAATTAGTAAATTAGATGCCGCACCAGTCACAGCTGACTTGTGCTAAACATATATCTTGTAATGTGCATTGTAATTCAACCTAATGCCTTGTATAGCCAGGCTTTTCACAATAAGTGGCTTTTCATAGTTACAAAAGTAGGATCAGTAGAGGATCAAAATATTGACTTAAATTCTGATTCTAGACAATCCTACCTTATCCAGTTGTAACGTTAGCTTCTCCTGAATTGTCTTTGTCACAGTAGAGGGCTACACTTGATTAGATCATCATTCTTTGACTCCATTCCAACATAAGTCATTCCACAAATTCAGCTTCTAAATAATGCACTATAGGGTACAGTTTAACAGTGGCTGACTAAGTTTACTTGCTCACAGCCCTTGGCCAATCACTGCTCCTGTAAAGTTTGCTTGGTCCGTTTGTTGATAAGTTGCCATGACACCAAGCAGTCTCTCAGATCTGCAGCACTCGCTCTGTGAGCCATGACAACCAATACTGGGACGCACAGTCAAATTGGGCAGTAATGGACCAAATAAATCAAAGATTCTCTTCCACAGTCGTGTATAGAGGGAGCAAAAATGAGAATGCACACCATGTATTCTGTAAATATTTATTTGTAAGTAAATGCAAAGTCTTTGCAGTTGATACTTTAAAATGTGTTAATCATTCACACAGCAAAGGTCGTAGTAGCATTGGCTGACTGGGGATATAATAGCAGCAATATGCAAACACAGAAGGTTTTAAGTTCATAGCTGTGTGGAGAGGCCCGTTCACCAACCAACACAGTGCTGGTTAATAGACAGCTTTTAACTAGTAACTGGGATCATCATGCATTGATTTAATGCTGCTCTTTTAGCCCACACTGTAACACAACTTTTTTGTCAATAATGCAAGCATTTTTTTTTTACTTATTCAAAATACATTCTTAGAAAAAGAGATTCTTTATATTTTGACTCTGAATACAAGTTATGTATACATATATAGAGAAGCTATATCCTTTTTCCTTTTGCAGTTTACATCACAGACATTTTGACAGCTCAATACATTTACACAAAATGATTTATTTTCCTACAAAGGGGCATTCATTCAGACCAAGGGTAACAAGGACAACAGTGGTGAGAAAAACTGCAGCTTGAAAATTACAGGTATTAAATAGTCATGCCATATTTTTATATAAATGAACAGGATAAGCAACAGGTTTCTGCAGAATGGATGAAGAATAAGCATTGCGGCTCCTGCATGCATATTCAAATTACTAGGCTGACTCATTTGAAAGCGGCGAATGACCACAGCGCCAGTCTTGATATCCTGTCTCTATGAGAAATAGTGCTGAATGACTGGTGCCAAAGTCAAGCTAAAAAACGCCAAAGCCACGTGGGCCATTTCCTACAGACCAAAACACCATCTGTACAAGAAACTAGAATGAGTCACAGCAGTCGCATGCTTGGTTCACAATAAGCGCCATGTTGAGGAAGGGATGAGGCAGAGGCAGCAAGAGAGCACACCTGATGTCATGCGCGCACACACACACGTCACACCCACACGTGAGGTTATGGAACGCCCATGCTACACCACAGGTCACAGTGAAATCGGAGCGCGAGCCACCACAGAGTCATGCAGACACCAAGAGGATGAATGCGTAGGCAGAGTCAATGTAAGGCAAGAGGCACATGTGTTATGATGCTCCAGTTTGGTTGACAGCCAAAATAATGTTACATTTTTAATCATTAGTTATAAAGATTTATTAAACCATATTTTTTATACTTTATCCTTCCATCAGGATCATTTTTGCATCACTTGTTGTATACAATAACATTGAAGACATCAGCACTTGTCAATGCTCATTATGCTTTCTAAACTTCAGCATTGATGGTTGGGGCCTAGATTTAAGGCGTCCACATTCCTGTGCAGCTGTTGTGAACGCAGGCACCAGCTGGACACAGTAGCGATGTTATGAGAGGATAGACAGGCCACTAAAGAACTGCCACTGCAGCTGATGCACTTTGATGGATGACCACTGAACAGCGGAATTGCTTGTTTGAGGCTGTGACAGAATTGTTTTTTATAATTTAGGAAGAGACAACGGATTCACTTTTTTTGCTTCATGTCTAGCCTTTTGATTCTTCTCCCATTTCCAGATAATACACTGCATGTTCAGCCTCGCACCTCAATCGTTGCCTCATTTAAAAGTTTGTGTAGCAGTTTCCATCAATGCCATATGTAGTCTTTGCAAATCGAAACTAAAAGAGCCTTTAACAATAACACAGTATAATATATTCTTGAGTATATTACATATTTTTGAGTATATTCTCGTCTTGGTCATGCATTCACAATGAGGCAGGTCATTTCACTAAGTGCACAAATTTTAATTTCAATTATCATATTTGGACAAGCAGAACAGAATCTCAGAACATTTCCTGTTTGCTACAGACAAATTGCCCAACAGAAAGTAGTATCAAAAAGGAGCAACCCATTTTTACAGTACAAAAGTTGGCACAGTATTCTTTTACCAGTGGCGTGGATCCATGCTGACTGGTTGTTTGACTGCAGTCCTATGAGCAGAAAACCCTGCAAAAAGACATTGTAAGCAATCTCAAAGATAATAGATGCTACAGTGATTACTCATCCAACAGGCTCGGATGGCCAAATGTGAAATTCAAGTGTCAATTCACGCAGGAGCTATTGTCTATGAGGCATTATGTTGAGCTTAATGAACCATAGTGGTCCTCGTTTTGTTCCGAGAGGCTAGATGCGTGAAGTGTTGAGTCTTGAATAAGCACAAATAAGGCACAAACAAATGGAAGAGAGCCACTCGCTTCCTCATCTAAGCCGTTTCTACATGGGTTTCTATGGTAACCTACTGTTTTCACTGGAAACGAGGGGCGATCACACATCCTAGTGCCAATAACTACAGGTTGCAGAATAGAGTTAGACTGTAAAAACGGGCTTACCATATTCTACAGACAGTAGAACAGACTGAAAAGCTTTTCTTCCTCCAAAAACATAAATTGGTCTAAATACGGTTACTTCTGCCTTCAATTGCCTTATTGCTTAGCATTCTGTTTTCCCCCACAGATAGTTTAGTTCATTAGTTTATTTGAGCAGTAAACAGATATCCTTCTAATAAACCTTTTAGAACCAACAATAATGCCGGTGCTATGCAGGCCTGTAACATTCTGAATAAAAAGCCGGTTATTATAAAATGGAGCACTTAACATTTGTCTCAGTGGGAGATCCATTTTTCTCCAAATGGCCTGCTGCGCTTATACACTCAACTAGGAGGTACTCACTCATCTGAGTCCTTCTTGTTCTCCTCGATGAAGGCGATGGACTCTGAACGCAGGCGGTTAGTCACCTCGTAGGTGCGCAGGGTGACGCCAAAGATGTCCTCATGGTAGCGGTTTTCATCCTGGGAAGGGAAGCAAAGCATGTTTAGACAGACAATATACAGAAGAAAATAAAAGTCACATAATGGTCTAAATCAATTATTTATGAGCAACACAACGGTCTGTTGTACAGTATCACTAAGTACTAAGAGATTAGGGTGAAAATGAAAAGTGCTGTGCTCTTGTTCTCACCCGTAGCTTGCTGATGAATATGCCAGCCTCCTCTAAGCTCATGTGGCCATGCTGCTTGATGATTTGCTGAATAGTCTTAAGAACATCTCCAGCCATAGTGACATCTCCACACACATAGATGTGTCCTTGTTCCTCCTTCAGGCACTGGTACACCATCTCCGACAGCTGCTCACGCAGTACATTCTGGACATATTTCTGCAACGCATCCATGTTCATTAGTGCTGAACAGAGAGCAACCTACATCACAAACTGAATGTCCTTATTGACTTTTTGTACCTTTGGTTTGCCTGGTTCTCTTGAATATGCAGTATAGAGCTCCTTGAAAATGTTTTTATTTTTAGCTTGAATGGTCTCTTCTTTGTAAATGTGATCAATCTCAGATTGTCGACATCCAAACACAAGCATCATGGGGCATGACTCTATTCCTAAACACAAATGTCTCACGTTAAAAACAGTGAATTCTGATTAGAAAACTGGACATGTGTTGGTTCTTGGATCTTATTGTAGAAATGGACAGAAGAACTCAAACCTGTGTGTTCAAGATCAAAGAGTCTCTGCTGCCAAAAGCTCCTGAATGGGGCAATTCCAGTTCCTGGGCCAACCAGAATACAGGGCGCTTGGTTATCTTTAGGAAGACGGAATGATGGTGCACTGAAACACAAACACTGAACTTAATGCAACCGATTGTACTGAAGGATAAGAGTATTGTTGCACCACAAAATCATTACAAAAAACATACGACCAACTTACCCCCTGACAAAACAGGGCACCATTTCCCCTTTCTGTATCCGGTTAAGCCATGAAGAGCATACGCCATGGTGTGTAGGTCCTTTGCCGTCTGAAAGCAATGATTAGCAGGCACTTTAGTTTCCTCCATACTGCCCACTTAAAGAGCACGAATCAAGTGAGTTTGAGTGTTCTATACGTTCAAGGCTCATGTCCCTCTACAAAATAAATGAGACTTGTCATTGATGCTGAAGCTGGAAACCCTACTCGCTTTCACTTGTACTCTTGAGTACATATTTTTCCACACATGTGCCCAGAAGAGAGTAGACTCCGGGCGTCATTCAAGCAAGTTAAGCAAGCAGTGTGCTGCGAGCATCCCATACCGTCTTTGGTTCCCTTCACTGTGCTGTTCAACTTTGCAGGATAATAACACGTAGACCTATTTGCTGATCCACAGAATCAGCAAATAGTTTATTGCTGGCATTGAGCCAGCTACAGCAGAAGAAAATTGAGGCTTCAAAGCAGTACCAAGTAACACATGCCCCTAGAGGCCATAAGCGCCATTGCAGGTGTCGTAGCATGTTGCGTTTTTTTACTCATTAATTGTCCGTCAGAGTAAATACTATGCTGACAGAAGAGACAATGGGAAAGAGGGATATTGTACATCCAATTACACAATGGAGATATTTTTTTTCACTCAAACTTGGCTGTAAATGCTGTTTAATTGGCGCTAGCCCGCAGTTAGCTTTGCTAAATTAGCCCGTTAGCTTCTTCGGGATTCCATTAGTGTGTATTGGTGGCTCCGACACGGTGCAGGCAAAGTTGCAATTGTGGTTTTCTGGCCAGAGACACTAGGAGGAGACGAAAGACCCCCCAATCATCCCATTAACACTTGTATTACCCCCAGAGCGACTATGGAAAGGATACAAGTTACTTAGTACTGCTTTAAATACGGCTTGATCTACGTCATAGATTTGTTTGGGAGACCATTTTTTTCTCCCTATTCAAGCAAGTAACTGTATTCTTTTTAAAATATAACTTGTCTTGTATGTGCATTTCATTTACATTGCTGAAATGCTTTTTTTTAAGGTAATAGCTGGCCTTGGCAATAGTTTGTGTGTGTAATTTTAACTACAGAGCCTGATAAAACTCCCAGACAGTTTGATCTGGAAAGTCAACTTAATTGTAGGAAATTACTTAAAAAGCGCAAGTTAGTGAGAAGTCAAAGGTTTGTCGTGCCTGTCAAGTAAAGTTTGTGTTTTTTGAAGGTTTGTCTTTCAGTTGGGGAAAGACTGAGGGTTTGGGCTGCTGCAAGTCAAAGTTTTGCACAGGCTACACCTCTCCAAAGTATGGCTTTCCAAAATGTTCCTTGGGGTGAACACAGCTTGTGACTGATGCAGCCAGGAACAGGCTTCACTAGCTCACACTTTTTGGAACGGTCCTAACATAACAGTTTACTGGACTATTTTTAGATTGATGTCTGATGTTGGTGGAATACAGTTACATCCTGACCCTTAGAGTACTCCTGGTAACTGCTAATCTTATTAAGCAGAAAACGGTCATTACATTTGTTTCAGTGCCATCTAGACTGAAGACTGATATTACGTAATTGGAATAAAAAGCAAACAAACGCCAACCTATATTAATTTATTATATGATGTAATGACACATGTTAAATTGGAAAAAAATCCAACGTAATTTTCATTCGATATGGGATTACGATATGCAGATACAGGAGCAACAAATTATGGGATGAAAATTCTACTTGAGGCGAGGTACTGCAGATGAATGGGATACACATTTTAGAGATTAAAAAAAAAAAAAAAAAAACACTTCTCTATGGAGGAAGTCATTGCAAAAATAAGTTTCATTGAAATTCAAAACTGTTGTGTAGTGATGTAGAAAGAAACTGCTAAAAACATTTCTACCACTACAGTAAGCCTCTGTTCTATAATACATGTGGTCCATCTCCATTTTTCAAGAATACTTAAGTGTCCTTCATGCCTTTTTTTACAGCCACTGAGTCATTTGCCTTTTTGGAGGATTTTTTTTGCATCCACCTTCGAGGGGATGTAGCTTTATTCACCCTACGATGAGCTAATCTTTCGACTTGCACTATTGATTTGTCAGTGAAAGGAAAGACAGTGAACCTGAGGTCATGTAGTGAATTGTGGGAGACAAGTCTAGTTACCTTTGGCGCGGTAGGAAACCACAGCCACAGTGAGGTGGATCTCCCCTGGGTGCAGATCTGGGGAGGAGCTGATGGAGTAGTAGCGGGGTTGCAGCAGGGGCAGCTGGGTAAGAAGGAGGGTTGAGGGCATCTGAATGGAAGGGAACTCCACCATCACCTCAACCAGTGTGGGGTTGTTGTACCACTTCCACTCCTCATACTCCTGCAGGCCCTGGAGACGAGCAGGACAGAGGCAAGTTGGACACGTAAGCCAGGACTAGCTTATAAAGAACTGGATGGCGATAAACTTGGCAATGTATTCTGCGATGAAAAAAACAAACTAAAGGAAATACATTTTGTGTGGTACCACTTGTATTTAAAAGGGCACTTTCACTTACTCACGCCAAAGTAATTGTCTAGTCCAATTTTGACAGGATTTCTAAAACCCATGTAAATGCGGGAACTAGATCGGAGGGAGACATTTTTCTAATTTTCCAGATTGGACAAGCCAAACTGGCAATCACTGATTCCAGTCCCACTAGAAATGCATTCATGTCTACTGTGACTACCCAGGGGGCTTTCAAATGCAACGAGGGCATTCAACGGTATGAGGCAATAAACAGACAGGAAAGATTTAGCCAGGTTTGGGGGAAGAGTCATGGGTTCTAGATCAGCAACAAAGTATGGTACCTCCACAACTCAAGCATGCTTTGCTCCAGTGACGACATCCAAGTTAGTTTTAAACCATCCAGTTTAAACGTGAAAGCAGAGCGAGGGGCAATTTGCATGCGGCACTAATATATCTTGAGCCAACTTTGTCCACATTATTTTTGTAATCATTAAAGTATTTTATATAAACTGTACATCAGCACCAAACATGTCTAATTTCCCCAAAATAAAAATTCAAATCCCTGTATAATCCCGTACTCATCAGGGATCCACAGCTATTCTTGAGTAGCTGGTTAAATTTTGCAAGTCTGTAATGCTTTTGCGACACTACTTTCCCGAAGACCTCCACCTCCTCTTGACAATGATTTGATGTTTGAGCATGAGTCACTGCACGGCCTCGGTCGCCTTTTCCACACATTTACAAAAATGCGAATTGTGGAGGCACTGTGAGGGGGATTGCTTTGGGTATGAGCGTTTAGCAGATATAAATTGGTTCTAGACTTAACAGTTGTCGAGGCTACACTGTGAAAGATGTGCCATGGCAAAAGACTGACTTAACGTTAAAACATTTTCAATACAGTCGTCACATGGGTTTTATATATACACACACGCTGAAAGATGGGCTTAAAATGCTTGCATTCAAAACTCAGTGAATGAATTCGCTAAATGAAAAGTTCTCTCAAGCTGCTGTGATTACCTTGCTCAGTACTTCCAATCGCTTTTTGTGCTCTTCATTGGTTGCCAGAGCTGCAAACTGCTGCAGCAGAACTGGACTTGGAGGTGTTGTGATGTCCAGGAAGTATTGGAAAGCCTGGTAGATGGTACATGGTGGAATTCGGGTCTCATTTGTCCAGTTGCTGATCACACCTTTACATTAAAAACAACCTCAGTATAAGCTTTTAAAACAGTTTTCCTAAAAGTGTTACCATATTAAGGGATGGAAATGTATACAAATACATTTATAACGTTACAAAGCAAATTGTAAAAGCAGCAAGAATGCCCTTTGCAAAATTCTCTCTTCATGTTTAAAACATGCCAACCTTGGTAAGACCTTGAACTCTGAAAAGCTCCTGGACAATTTCAAAAATTGTTGAGGTAATTTGTGTTAACAAATTCAGTTTGCCATTTAGGCACTTAGGGCCCGATTTCCTAAGCGTTTGCAAATGTGCGTCCCAAAGAGGTGCAAAAAAACAGGTGCAATTGTTGAGATTTGTCGCTCAAACTCCAAAAGGCCAGAGCGCTCTCTGGATAAACACAGCTTCTGCTGAGCAGAGATCTCCTTTTTGAAAAGCTGCCATGTTTCGTGATTGTAATTTGTGAAGCAGAGTTGTGAATGTCACTCACCAAGGGCAGTGTTCCTCTCCTCCAGAAACTCCACTTTGATGATTTGATTGACTGGTGGTGCGTCCTCCAGTTTATCTATGAGCGCAGTAACCAGGTCCTCGTGGTTGCCAGGGAAGATGCCCAGATGGTCACCAGGCTGGTAGCTCAGGCTGTCATAGTTGTTTGTGTGGAGCCGAACAGATATGGTGGAGCGACTATACCAAGCAGAGATTTAGGATACTAAATGGTAAAGGTACTACTATGCACTATAATATAAGTGCAATGTACACGTTTGTGTCACTTACTTGGATTTCGGGCTTTGCAAGTTCTGAGATTCCAGCATCTTGGCTCCATACACTTTTTTCTTATGAATACTGCACAGTGCTGCACATAGAAAGAATGTAATTGCTATATTTTTGTCTACTAGGGCAGCGACATGTTTTTGTTACAATAGAATATGCATCATGTAAATGGGGGTCATTACAATGCTCATATTTTAAATTTTTAGATGTAGACCTGCAGTGCTTCCCAGTCATGTCAGATTTCCAGACCCTTGGCCCATTTATTAAAGTATTACGGTGTGGGTTTTCAAAAATAATGTGATACGTTTTGACCCATCACAAAATATATGGCCCCTGCTCTATAGTACAGTATTCTGATTTAGAGGTGCATTCAAATAGATTAAACTCTAGGGAACAGTTTCAGACAAGTGCATAGTATCAAACACAAACCTTCAGTGAGCACTGGGGCCTCGGCAGTGTAAGTCATGCGGAATTTGCTCTTTTTCCAACTGCGGTCATTGCTGATCAGTGAGTCATTTGCCTTTTCAATGTTTACATCGTCACCAACGCAGAACACATCACATGCAGCCTGGAAAGCAGAGCCATTTCACATCAGACCTTTAAAAATGGGCAAGCTCTTATAAAGAAAACTTAATACCCACCTTGAAAACCTTTTTTGCCCAAGTTCTAAATGACTCCTCCTGACCACACAGTTCATCTCCCTCTCCCATACGCAAAATACGTTCTCCCCCCAATTCCTCAAACAATGTGTCCACGGCATGAGCAAACGCGCAGAAATGTGGGTAGGCCCTGGAGCCAAGGCCAAACACTGAAAACCTGAAACAGAGTTAGGAAAGAGTGATCTAATGATCGGACTGTAAATTTGAATCACACCAAAAAGTATTGGAGTTACCTGACATTAGCCAGTGGCCCTGTGCCTTCAAAATTGATCTTGGTTTCGGGTTCATCACTGGACGACTTGCGTGTATCAGAGTAGGAAGACACACTATTGAAGCGCACTTTGTAACTCCTAGCAAATGCCAAAAACAAACATCAGTATTCTGTATCACACATTTGGTGAACATGCATTATAAAAGGCTAAAATTGGCCTACTTTCTGTCTTCAGTGTTGGATGTCGGGTGGCGCATCTCCATTAAAGCAGCTCCAAATTTCTGCAGAGAACACACACTGGCTAGTTAAAATTAGGGCACTGGGCTGTGTCTAAGTGCTGTTAGTTTAGGGGACAATTTACCTCCCCGTTTTCTGGTGGGTCACCATTCCCAAAGGTGCTGGTAACCGCCAACACCAGGGTCTCGTGCTCCAGGTCCACCACATCATACTCGTCCATGGACATAACCTGGCAAAGGCAGACGGGGGCATCACTCAGAACATATACTCCGAATGACACAGGACTGGAGCGTGTAAATCAAGTCTGAACAAACAGCCCCTGGCAGAGGAGCTCGTAATGACCACTCCGTCCTCGCCCCTAACAAGATGATAATATGCTGCTGCCACAGAGAGTCCGCTACACACATGATTCTGTCTATGACTCTCCACACACACAAATACATGGCATGAAAAGAACAGGCTTTAGCCCCACAACATAAAGATTTGCCTTGGGCGCTTCCGACTACCCAGCAACCTATTCACACTCCCACACGCATGAATCTCCTCTTAAAGATTGTTCACACAGAGGAAACGGGAAGGGAAAACAAGATGTGGCCTGGAGCAAAAAAAAAAACGCCATGATTGAGAGACTGATGCTTCTCAACACATTTATATCACCAAAAAGCACTAGAAAGGAAGTGTAGCTGATTAAAAAACAAAAATCAGTAAGTTCCAGATTTTTTTGTTTTGTTCTTAATGACATGACCGAGCATGCATACCTTTGCATCGAAAGCATGTTTGAAGATTTCACATAGAGTTTTGGCATAGTCTTGAGATTTGCCCGTTTCTGTAGCAAACAGTATGGTGGCCTTCACCCTCTTGCCATGGCCTGGCCCATCAGTTTGGCCGAGAACTTCACAGCCCTGTTCAGAGAAAAACATGTTACCTTGACCAAATGCTGAGCAGGCTTTGATTTGCACGACTATGTCTAAATGAGTGGATCATCATGACAACTGTGATCACCCAGCTTTTCATAACCTGGGGCAATTATTTTAGTGGAACATGAGTGGAAGTCTCCAAAGGCTTAGCCACCATGACAAAGCTCATATTCGTCGCTAGAGGGTTTTCAAAGGGATTGTTTTTGTTGTCTTTGGGGTGTAGACATTTACACGCCCTTAAATACTCTACTTGCTTGTAAGCTTTGAAAATATGCATACTCACTTTGCAAGCTTTTTGAAACCAATAGCCCTTTTCTTTGTAGGTGTACCATTGACCCCTTTCCACACATGAGTGTTCCATGGATCAGCCTACAGAGCAGAATAAGACATGTCAGGGGAACATAAAAGTACCCCTCCATATAGTCTAGCCCATGTGCCAAAGTCTGTATTACAGGAAAAAGAGGCCATACAAAATATTTTACCTGATACTCAAAAGAAGGAGTTAGGCGGTAGTTGAGCATTTCTTGGTGAAAAACTGGCGTGATGCTTCCCGACATAGGGGGCACTATCCAGACCCAGTCTCCAGGACAACCGCCTCGTACACGGTACTCATTCTCCATGTGTTTCATAAAGGACTCCGTCGCAGAGTGGTGATCTACAATGGTCACTTTGCACGTCTAAAGAAATATTAGGATATACAAATAAATGATCTGTCATGTGTCAGTGCGTCATGTTTCAACATTCAAGAGGACCAAACCTGAAAGCTGTGGAGAACGGCAATGTTGATCTCCACCAAAGCCTGGTCTTTCCATAAGGAAGAGGTTTTCCTTGTGTCCAGATTCATCATTTTAGCTACTTCCTGTAATTTACGTTTTAAAAAAGGAAAAGGCTTCTTCAAATAACTTTTTATTCACACTTTGAACATTTAATATATTAAACCATTTGAATGTATTCAGAAGTTTTGAACTCAACTAAATCCAAACTCGAGTTCAAAACATTTGTAAATATCCCTCTTAGCATAAGTGTTACAACTCTGCCAGAAGAATCAGATGCCAGTTTTAATAAAACATTTGAAGTGCTCTTTCTGAAGACAAAATTACTAATAGTAAACAAAGACAAACAGCTGACGGCGAGGCTATTTGTTGAAGATTGAAAACTGATACCTCAAGGATGTTGTAGCGTGAAGTGTCGCAGAAGTCCCTCACTCCAATCTCCGTGCCCATGTACCAGCCACTAAATGGACAAGCGGGAAACTCCAGACCACCAATCTCCAGAAGCATGTTAGCTACTGCCGGCAGACCATACCACTTAAGATCCAGATCTTTGAACCACTCGAATCTGCACAAAACACAAAATATACGTCATCAAGTTCAACTCCTGTCATTGTTTGGGCTGTCTTTTTAAGAATGATTTGGGCGTGACAGAAAAAACTTGTGGCGAAGACAAGTATGCCCCCAGTCTCCCCCTCCCCTTCCTACAGATTCGTCACTCTGGGGATTGGCAACACTGCTCTCAGTTCATGTGTGGGGACGGTCCAAATCTCATGTAATCATAAACCGTGGCGGGTGTGATGGCAGCCTGTGAGAAGTGGCTGCTGAAACTTAAGGGCCAGCTGATGCAGGGTACACGACTAAAGATGCCAATTTATGGAGGAGTCTGGCAGGCGGCGGCCCCCGAGGGATGCCACTGTGCTTTGTTGCGTTTCAAGATGTAGTGGTCACTTTGTGTGAAATCTATCCTCATTTCTTTGTCATTATGTAAAGTGTCACGCTGTGGCTGGATTTTTCGCTCATGAACCATGAGATCTGCACAGCAACAAATGTGATAATACTAAGAGGAAAAAGCAGTGGTGGGAAGTAACAGTGAAAAGTGCACATTTTAGAAACTTTATGAATACAGCAGGTGTCCTCTCTGTACCCCACTTTCCCACCTTTTAAACTGGATTAAACTGTAAAAGTATTTGTGAACAGTTTCTTTAAACTTATTCATTTTCACTGTGACTCTTTTGGAGACAGTCAGTGGGTGAATCCAAAGCTGCAGTCAAGCTTGTTCTGCTCAGAAGCATCACAATAATAAAGTCTGAAAACACCAGTGACTCATTCCGTTTCAGACCTGGTTTGATTCCAGGTTTTGTTGAGGTTACTCACGTTTAAATAAAAATTTTCAGCCCCTTTTGTTGACACGTCGTTCATCTCTCCCTACTTGTTCAGAGTTTGTTTTAACCATATGTACAAAAAAAAAAAAAAATGTGGATAATGTCTGGACATGTAACACTTTGTCATGCTCTACTATTTAAAACAAACACATTCAACTCTTTCAATAGTCAAATCTGTAAACACTTTTCCTGCACTTATAATGTACATTTTACTTTTTGACCTTGTGTCTGTACTAACAATAATTGTCTTCCACCACAGGGCAAATACCAAAAAGAAATAGTCACAAAGATAATGTGGCTAAACTTGCATGGTAATAGAAAGGCACGGCATGATCTCTGGGAATTGCTGCCGCACTTGTTTTATTAAAATTAAAAGCACTCACTTTGGATGTGTAATGGGCACCTCAAGGACAAGATCTTCTGGGAGTTCAAACAGCTCCGGATCGTTTCCATTAGCTTGCAGCAGCAGGGGTAACACATCAAATCGACTTTTTGGAGGCTTCCATCCAAGCTGCACGCAGATCTACAGCCAAACAGCCATATGTGAACCGAGTAAAGAGTTTTCCCGGCCATGCCCACAGAACTAGGGTTAAAGTTTACCTCGG
This sequence comes from Neogobius melanostomus, assembly GCA_007210695.1. NCBI lineage: Eukaryota > Metazoa > Chordata > Actinopteri > Gobiiformes > Gobiidae > Neogobius > Neogobius melanostomus. Next base: position 4,847,393 of record VHKM01000006.1, on the reverse strand, counting down.
TGAATTCCACATTTGCAGGGTCTCCCAGGATCTTCCCATCTGGTTGCTTGTAACCTGCATATCGGATAAGCTGGCTGTTCCACACGCGGAAGTCATGTTTAACCTCAGTTCTTTGTGGGAAAATGGTAATGGCTGACCTGTGAAGAAACGAAAATGCGTGAAGTTCAAAAGGAAGGCTTGGACATTAGAGCCCTAAAGTAAACATATATTTTACTCAGCAAGACTCGAATTTTAAGAGGTTTTGAAAATAACAAAGTATGCAGTACAATGGGTGCCGACCTATTCCATTGCAATCACAACTGGGCCATTTTTGAACATGTACCGGAATTAGCATAATAGCTACATCCGTTGTCCTAAGGCAGGTAAAGAAACATTGAGAGAAGAGAAATACAGCCATAGAACAGAACAAAGTTAGTCACAGAGGTCAGTTACAACTTAAGGACAGCCACAGGTGAGATAAACACGACCACAAAAGAGAAGGTGTGGTAATTGACAGTGTTCCTGATTGTTGTGAGCGGGCAGTGAGTTCCACGAGTGTGTGTCTCTGACACCGCCATTTGACTGTTTAGTCCTGCGTCATTGCACATTAGAGTCTCCCCTGGTCAAAGCTCTGATATTCACTCGAGTGTTGCTTATTTTTGACATAATCCATTAATGGTGGAGTGGCAAGACTATTTAAAACTCTAAAAATGATGCGGGCATCCAACAACGTCTGATAACTATCCAAGTCTAAAATATTATACTCACTTACAATGTTACAGTAATGATAATGTAAAGGCTTTCTATCCAGAGTTTTTAATGTTTTCTTTGAGAGACTTGATGGGATTAATATTGGTCTCTAATGTTTGGGACCATGTAAGTTATATGGCTGAAGATCATTGCACGCCTATAAGCCTTTGTAGACTGTCGTCAGGGAAGGTCTTATATGCTTAAAATAAGAAAAGGGATAGGATTACAAACGGAGCACATTGTCAATAATGCTTTGAAAGACAGAACGTACTTCTAAAGAACTCATTAGGGCCAAGTCGTGCGGGCTGCGTTATACCTTTGGCCCCTTCTCCATCTTGTCGTTGTGTTAATTACCTCAGGGGTAAAGTGTTAATGCTGCTAAGCTGGTGCTAAGTCGCAGGTTGGGGCACAGCTGGCCACTTGTGTCAACTGTCTACAGTATGTGTCTAGTGGTGGGAATGTTTTCTATGAATAGCTGTTGAACCAAACAGTTGAAGGACAATCAAAATAAAAATGTTGGCTGAAAAATTCATTGACCACCTCTTAAGTCGTAGTGAGAAACCTATTGTTAATCAGCAATCTCCAAGCTTTATGTGTAGGACTCCTGTACCTACACGCCATTTTTATTGCGTTTCTTTGTGCTACTGCAGCAAATTAAATGCAAGATTTATAACTGGGTTCACTGGGATTATCACCCATTCATTAGTTTGATTATTGAACATTTGTTTATATGGTTTGTTGTGACTCCCAAAGCCATTCAAGATTCTCTCATTCTGCAAGCGTTTCATCACTCACGGCTACAGTCTGGGTGTAATACATTCTGCCATCCCTCCCACTGTCCTTCTGAAGGCCAAAGCTAAATGAAGTAATGAGTCAATCCATCCATCAGCTGACACCAAGTAAATAAGAGGCGTCGCAGGTGATTATGACTTGGCAGAAAAGTGCACGGTCTGAGATGGCCGCTGACAGAGAGACTGGCAGCAGATAGTGTCGCAAAAGAGTGTTAAAGAGAGGCGGCGCACACAGGCTGACAGATGGGACAGCGGGTCACGTCAGGGCAAACCGCCACGTACCGGGGCACTGGCACATCAAACGACAGATGGGGTCCAGTAGAATTATAAGTGTAAAAGATATACAAGTGTTTAGATTTTACCTCAGGTTGCCTTTGTTGGTCGCATACTTGATGTGGTTGCAAATGTAGTTGTACATTCCATGAGCTGTAGTGCAGTCTCGTGCATCAAAAACCTGAAATCACCCAGAGGAGAAGCTCACTGCTCAATATGTCCAATCTAAAAGACCCTTATTTGATTTTTATTATTAAAATGAAAAGGCCCGGAATTAGGATTTTAGTTACAATCCGAACTCATTCCTCAGTTTCTTAACGTTTTATTGTAGCATCCCAATTCTTCACAGGGACAAGTTTATGGGCATATTTCAGGGTTACAGTCACTGACATGCTACAAAACCCATGAAATTGATACAAATGTTTTATAATTTGATGCAGTTTGTTCAAATTTACAAATAAACAGGAACTTAAGCAAAAGCGTAATCATTAACATTTTTAAAGCAGTACTAAGTAACTCATCCCCTAGAGGCCATACGCGCCACTGCAGGTGTTGTAGCATGTTGCGTTTTTTATCATTAATTGTTCATGAGTAAATACTACACTGAGAGAAAAGACAAAGGGAGAGAAGGATATTGTACATCCAATTACACAATGGAGATATAATTTTTCACTCAAACTTGGCTGTAAATACTGTTTAAGTGGCGCTAGCCCGCAGTTAGCCTAGCCCGTTAGCTTCTTCTTTGTGATTCCATTAGTGTGCATTAGTGGCTCCGACCCGGTGAAATTGTGGTTTTCTGGCCAGAGACACCAGGGGGAGATTAAAGACCCCCCCAATCATCCCATTACCACTTGTATTACCTCCAGAGGGACTACGAAAAGGATTTGTTAAGGTAAACAAATTACTTAGTACTGCTTTCAAATACAGTATTACTTTTAACAAATTGCAGATCCCAAAGCCAAATGACCTTTCATAGCTGTATACTTAAAAATGTGTAAAAGTTTAGAAATGGTACTGTCATTACCTGTAGTTTGGACCACTGGATCCTCCCCACGCAGCGGGCCGCATTCCTCCAGGCATGTTTGGCTCCATAGATAAGTTCTGTGTCTTTGAGCTGGTATGTTCCGGACGCTTCAATTTCCTTGGTCACTTCTTCCAACCTGTCCATATGGGCCTTGGAGCCAACCCTAATCAAGAGATAGACCATGGTAGTAATATATTTAGCATTCAGGAAAATAAACTGCTTACCTTTTGATGGAAGCGTAATACTGGTCAAAGAAGTCTGTGGCCAGTGACAGCAGCTCGTCTTTGGTCCTGACCTCGTCCGGTTTACGAACAAAGTGATTTGGCATCATCAAAGATCCGTTGCACACCATTTCACTACACACCGTCTGCTAAAAAATATATCATAATTAGCTTTGCTTAACATTGAACATTTACTGACAACAAAAAAGACTAAACTAAAAAGACTAATCCCAGACTGGCAACAACATCCAGTAGTTTGTGATACAAGTTGGCATGTAATTTGGGGCAAGTATGCTTCAGAAGTTTGAGTCAGTGTGAGCTTTTTCCCCTACTGCTTTTATTAGTCCACTTTCTCATTACTGGGCAGTAATGAATGAGTAAGTCAGTGACTCATCTACTGGCCTTACCTACATAAAACAAACGCTAAAACATGGATGAGCAAAGAGCAAGTTGTGGGTCATTAATAATATAGCTCAAGTCAGCTGTCACTTCTGCTCTTCATACACCGATGAACCACAGGAGATCACATGAGCAAGCACGGATGACACGGCACAGGGAGCCAAAATGAAAAGACAAAAAGAGACAAAAACTAAATTTACCAATGACCCACCCCCAACAGCTAAAAGTGGATTCTCACACAGAACCACCCACTTGCTCTGTTTAAATGCAGCTAGTGCATCCAAAATAGACCACTTGACCACCTCCCAACTGCGAAAGCCTCACTTCACTAAAACAAAAAATGCATACATTTCCAGACAAACATTTGTCTTTGTAATCTTTATTTGCACAAGTCATTTTTTTTTATCTATTCCGCAAAGCTTGAACCTTTCATGTTTAGAGACAAATATAGGCCCCACAAGGTAGAGTGTAAGAATGACACCGGAGAACAAAGATGAGCGATAGTTGAGGAAAAGGGCAACGCATGGTTTAAAATAAGACAAAGGAATCACTTGTGCTCCAGCACGTCCGCTCCTTACTGCTCTGGGCATTCATTCCAGCCAGCTGTCCTTTTGGTAAGTGACGGATCAGCCATGAATATGCCACTGTCCCCAATGTATAATAAATCTGAGGATGCCATTACAGTGCTTCATTAGGATGCGCACAACTGTTTGTCTGAAAAGTCACCTAAATTATTGGTCTGTCAATGACTTTTGTTGCAAGAATGGCCGCACGTTTTTGGCAACAACAAAAAATATGGGAATGAATTTGCACCATGCTACGCTTGGATACACTGTCCTCTCAAAACCGACATGGTCATGCAATGAACCACCGAGACTCAGCACTTTCACACAGTGGCAGCAAATATGGAGAGACACATGCAGCTAAAACCCTTAGGAATGCCACTTACAGATAGAAAAGTTAGTCAAAGCAGAAATTCTGTCGCACAGGTGTGTGGTTGTCTCTAGAGTATTAAGGCTTGCAGCTCATATCTACAGGCTAAATGTTCACTATAATGTCAACAAGCATAAACTGCATTTACAGAAGAAAGCCATTTGCCTTCCACAGGTGCATGAATGCTCAACAACATTCACCCGTGTGTAAAGCGAGCAGACTAATGCAGTCCTCTGAAATTCTAACTAATCAGTCATAAACACTGGTGCATACAATTAAACAGCTGGTTGTTATGGTGTAGTGGAAAGCGCTGCAGAGCAGGTGTATTTGTGTTACAACGGTGTTGCATCATGCAAATTGTGGTCACCTGTTCAGTGAGTTAGAACTGAAAAAAAGCAGAGACTATGTCCACTTGAAGTCAATTTTTTGAAGTGCTAACCCAGAACATACCATGCTTTTGCTCTGGTGCAGTACATCATTGTAGACGGTGCCATTCTCCCAGTTTTTGACCTTCATGAAGCGCGGGCATTTGGAAGGGCTGCCGTTGTGGTGAGACTTGGTGGGAGACATCTTCCCTGGAGCTGGAGACGGACACTGAACAAATAAAAATCAAGATTAGTACAACTTTCTTCTCAAAGTAGCACCCAGATGCACTACACTTACTGACTATTCTATACAAAACCCATTTGCCCCCATCTCCGACTGTTTCAGCTTCATTCCCGCCTCTTGGATAAAGGCAATCAGTATTTAACAGCGGGCTGATGGCAAGCCAACACCAGGCTGACTGCGCTCTCCAGCACTGTATCTATTGAATAAAGAATTCCTGCAATTTCACCCAGCTGAAAGCATCTGAAAAGGGAAGCTACTGGTGATTGCCATGATCAGAGTAATCAATCCCACACCTTTGGAGGCCACGTCTTCATCTCCCTGGGCATTGTTAGTCATACAGTGGGGCGGCTTTAGCGCAACAGTACGACAATCAGCTTACTGAAGACGTGAATACCAAGAGAGTCACACTGTTCCAAACTGCCTGTCATTTCATGGCCTCTCAAACTGCGGAGAAACTCGGCGGTTCGAGCCAATTGGATTTCTCATGAAAAAAAAAAAAAGGCTTCAGTCTTAGATTCATGCTTCAACAGCAGTACCCCCGCTGTGGAGCTCAGATGTGACACTTTCTTTCTCAGAGTGTGGTGCCAAGAAAGGCTGCATTACACTGTTGAACTTTGAATTGCAGAACTGAACATGTATAAACCAAGCTGCAGTATTAATTACAATAGAAACAACCCTAATATTTATGCTACACGCCAACGATACAGCATTGTGTTCAGAGTCTAATTTAAAATAGCCTTAAAGCAGCAGGAGTGCAGATAATCACAACATATCTAGTTCCTGTCACACGTCAATCCCAAGCCCATGTAGAAAAGGTGTGGATATAACAGATGGAGCGTACACAAGCTGGAACTGGAGCTAATTTCATCAAGATAATTTCACCGGGAAGTGTAATCATAGCATCCCCCCCCCCCCCTCCGGTAAATAGAGTTATGTAGTTTTAAGTTCCTCTTTCTGTCAATTAAAACTTGACGTAACTCTTAAGAAGCGGGCAGGAGGTGAAGGGAATGTAGGGAATTGTTTAACGCGCTCAGTACCACAAAGAAGCTATGGTTGAGTCATTAAAATTATGTTTTAACAATTAGCTTAAATGATTTCATAATTAGGTTATAGACTAAATGTCACGGTGCGGGGTGAGGTGTGGGAGAAAAACCCAGTAGCGGGCAGTTCAAAAACTCAAATTTAATGGACAACTTCCAAGAAAACGGCATCAAAACAAAAGGCACAGACAAAACTCACACAAGGAGCAGAGGTCCTCACACGGCAGGAGGAGACAAGACCAAAACCCAGACAAAACTAAATAATAACCCCTAAAACTGTTGGCATTCTCATCCGCGTTATCTCCGCACAATAGTCATCCACTGTAGCTGCAGGAATATGAACGGCGGCCTTGTTGAACGTGAAATTATGCAGAAGTCAAAGAAACCCATTGAGACTGCTCTTTAGAAGGCCATTCATGTGCCTCTTGAAACCGTTTGATAAAATATCCAATTAAAAGGATAAATACAGGTAGGAATTCATCTGGCCTTTTCTACTATATACAGTCTTTGTGTTTCAAAGTGTAATTCGACGAACTTGAAATACTTTACATTAAAAATGCTCTGGATTTCAACAATGTCCGCCATGTTAATGGATTACACTTGTATTGTGCTTTACAAGCCTGTGTTTCCAACTTTCTCAAAGCCTCACACTGTGGTCATTATTCAGTCGGAGTACCTGGAGGTAACCTACGCAGGCACGGGGAGAACATGTAAATTCCACACGGGAACTTCTTGCTCTGAAGCACGGGAGCTAATCGTTGTGCCACCGTGCCGCTATGTTAAGACAGCAATGAGTATGGCGATCATCAAAGTGCTGCCGGTGATAAGATTAGCTTTTCTATTACAATCCAATAATACATTACTTCCCATGCTCCAACATAAAACAAAAAGCTGCTACATGCATGGCCAAGTTAAATCACAAGAAGAGACAGTTAAACTTGTAGCCCCTCCTTCAAATCCTCAGACTGTGGGCAGATACTGAGAGTTTACATATGGGACCACTAGAAAGGCATGCATCACCCTCTTCTTGCCTCTCAACTCTAGTGTATTCTCATACACAGTGGCTCTCCCCTGCAGGTCTGGGGGATGGAGCCTTTCAAGAGGGGCCACATTACATGGCGACACGATCAACAGCTGCACGCATTCATTAGGCCTCCTGCGCTGATTTGGCTTCATCCGGACCCATTGATGCAGGCGCAAGTGACATCACAAGTGGGTGGATAACACCAGCCATGTACATGCGAGCTCTAAGCTGGATTTAACGCAACAGCAGCTTGCTGCCGGAAGCATTTTATACCTGGGTGATGGGATCTCTGCTGTATGTGAGAAGTGAAGGCTCCATTATAGAAGCTAAAGTGCGGATTATGCCGCATTAGTAGAGAGGGAAAGAGGGTAAACTCCCCCGTATTAGACAGCTGAAAACACACTGCCGTGTGGAATCTGAAATGCGATTTAAATTACCTTTTCAGGGTTAGCGCGCTCCACTGGCTTGTTTTCCAGTGCTTCGCCGTTGCCCAACACCAGCTGTGGAGACGTCCCATTTCCCACACTCTGTTCCCTGCAACAGGTCACACAGATCAGCATCAGGTGGGCCATTCTCATCAAGCCAAACCGTTTTACACAACATTAAACCAGACACTCGAAAAGACCTGATTTTCCCTGGACATTTCAATTAGACACTTCATCATGTTTAAATCAGTTATTTTATTCTAATTCCCGACGGTACATTTCGAAATTGCAGGCTCAATCATATGGTCACAATCAGCAGATGGTTTGTAGATAAAAGGATTCGTCTGGAGCATAATCAGTCAATTAAGGCATGATGGAATAATCAACAGTAGAGTATACAATCACTTGCCACTCACCCCCCTCGGATAAGAACAGGCGAGAACAGTGATCTCCCTCAGCTGTAACTATGTGATCTAGGGGCTTAATGGGAAACGGGGGGAGGGGGACGGCTCTGCGCCGCCGCTGTACAAGAACCGTATGACACATGAACAAATACGGCAAACTCAATTCCACACCATTTCAAATCTGCAAGCGAAAACACCCACTCGCATCCAGCGCTGTTCACACTCCCTCCCCCGCCAAACCCTGCCATGTGCACGTGTCCATGCCGATTGTAAATTGTCACAGGCGTCCCTGCTTGCTTTCTCAGTGGGGTTTTGCTTTGCTCCCATTTACCAGAGCGTATTTTACAATAAGGGGTTTATTCAGAGCGCACTGCAAGGGGGTTTAGACGTGCAGAAACAAAGGTAAACTTTTGTGAGTCTTTTCACTTTAGGACTCGAGGATTTCGAAAAACATCCAATTGTGGAATTTATCTAATTTGTTAAGGTTTGTTTTGTTTTCAAGTGTCACCAAGCACCCCGTGCAGAAAGCATATTTAGTGGTTTGCAGAGAATATTGCATTACCAATGGCAACCATTCAAATTTAGATTTCAGTTCAATTGCAATGACCTTACAGTCCCATTTCAGTGACTTATTGGATAATGCCCATAAACCAGGGAGTGTGGTTAACGATCCAAGTCGACATAAATGTCAAAAACATTGAGGGAAATTGTCCTGATCCGTAATGTATTTTAGAGTCCTTGACACATTGGGAACCCTATTTAGTAAAGCGTTTAAGGAAGACTGACTTTTCCTAGACAGCAATGAATCACTCAAAGTACATTTATGAAAAAAGGTGTTGTCCCTGGATGGGTCAAGAATGAGTTATTGATTCAACAAGGCTCATTTTGATTTAAAACAGTCAAGAGAGGACAACGGATGAGCGCTGTGCTGCCGTCAGAATATACTGAAAGGGGAAAAACAGGGTAATAGATGTTTGTTGGACCAAACAAAGCTATTAGCCTCCCGAGACTTCATCTATTAAGGAATTTTAGAAGAAGTTTTTGTTCCATAACCGTCGTAGTGTAAAGTAGGTTACAAAAGTAGCTCTCTTTGGCTGAACTTTATCGTCGTGCCTATTATAGTAGCCTGTAGGTGCTGTGTTAAGTCAAGTGCAATTTATTGAGGTGCCTGTTAAAGTAGCATTTAGGTGCAGTATTAAGTCATGTGCCATTAGATCCAGCTGGGAGTTCCAAAATGGCCATTTAAAACCACACCTTTCGTCTCTAAGCAGGAAACAAAACATTAACATTAAGCAGATAAATGAAGCAGGACTAATTGTACGGACTACAAATGGCTGTAAAGGAGTGACTTAACCATAGCATGATTCCGGTAAAAAATAAATAAAAGGAAGGGTGTGGCCATAACGGACAAAAGTAAATATATTCAGGAAGTGAAATTATCCGCAGTGGCAAGTGGATGATTTCAAAGGGGGGAAAAATGAATATATTAAAAGAAAAACTAAGCTAACAAAAAATGTTAACAATTAAATACGGTATATGGTTTTATCGCATCAATTCACTTTCTCACATTTGTTGTGCTGTAGCTCTAAGAAAAGTAAGCCAGACATTATGTGAAAGTTTGTCTGAAGCAGCTGCCTTCATGCTTCATATGTTTAGATTCCTCTAATCAAATGTTCATTAAGATCTGCGTTTATGTTGTTGAAATTTGCATTTTGTATTGACAAGGAAGCAAACAGTAATTAGTTGGTGCTGTGCTGTGAGTCATATCAGGTGAATGAGAAGCTATCAGTACTGCTTATTGCATGAGCAAACTTGAGCACAGTGATGTGCTCAAGTGGATGTTGTAGCTGTTGTTGTCAGAATCAAGGGCCAGGTGTGACTCTTCTGACAGCTGATAGCGAGCTTTGCAGAGCTCTGAGCTGAGATCTTAATTCTACATGTGCTCTACCTGCATCCTTCACTGCTGATGGAAACAAACACTTGAACTACTACAAGATCCATAAATTACAATTTACCAGGACACTTGAATCTCCACGTCTTTCCTGCCTGCGTTCCTCTGGCCTTCCCCGTTGATCTCCCTTTTGCTGTTTTTGATGAGGCGCAGCACAGGTTCAATCTCCTTGAGCAGCTCATTTTCCTCTAGCCCGTTACAGATCAGAGCAGAGCGGCCTCCGTCTCGCAGCAGCAGGGGGTCCTGCACCCCACCCCTCTGCAGCAGGGAGTGTGTGATGGAGGGAGTTGACAGGTTTTCAATGGCCCTGAGCTGGGCTGCGCAGTGCTCGTAGGACTTTGACGGAGGGATTGTGGGTCGGTGACCCTCACTGTGCGCTGGCGCCCGTCTCCAGACAGAGTGGTCTCCAGGTGGGTGGTGAAGCCCTCCGGCCCGCGCAGGATCAGCACTGCGTGGCTTTCAGGGGACACATTTTTCAGTGTCTCCAGGGCCCTCTCGTATGACAGGTCCACCAAAGGCTTATTGTTTACAGCTAGAACAATGTCTCCCACCTGCACCAGGCCGCACTCCTCAGCCGCCCCGCCCCGGATCAGGTCAGACACTATGACAGGAGGCTTGGACACCCTCTGCTTCACAAGGAAGCCCAGCCCGCCCACCTTCCTCTTGAAGAGACGCACTGAGATGATGTTGGGCTGCAGCTGGCAGACTGTGGGCTCTGACTCCTGCATGGTGCCTCGCAGCGGGTCTCCGAGTGTCTACTTGTGTGTGTATAAACGTGTCCCCAGGGAGGTTTCTAAAACAGAAGGAGAGGGAGGGGAGGAAATAGAACTTCTATTAGCTTGGGAAATTACCTTGATGTGTTCACAGAGTGTTGATCAGTCATTGAGGGCGCATTCATTATTGAAGCACACTTTCTGAAACAATATTAGCGCCACACATCATTAGCCTTTCTCCAGCTACAGGTACAACAATTATAATGGACAGGAAATCTATTAAATACCAATCACAGCAGCTCTTACCTAGAGATAAACTCAGAAGCATTTGCATCTCAATGACTGAACACTGAATCACACTTAAATGGCTGCAAGGACAAATATTGACTTATACCATTACATAAGGTTCTAATACCGGAAAGTGGTAACAGTTGGATTATGAAATGAAGCTCTCTGCTGACATTTTGCTACTTTCTGTCACATGAATTTTAAAATCTGTTCTGCGCATTCAGGAACACAGTTTGCAATAAAATAATAATAATAAATAAAAGAATGGCTACTTATAATTCTTTATTATGAGAAGTAAGAGTCATGTCTCTGCTTAAAATTCAAAGTAGGCTATTTGAGATTGTCTTGTGACACAACATCCAAGCATTGTCATGGTGCTGTGCCCCACAATAGCCTAATGGATAACGGGAGGCGGACACTGTTTCAGCCTCAGTGTTGCAAGATTGACTCCCGGATCTAACAACGTGTGGAATGGATTGCTCTGCCCGGGAAAAAAAAATAGTAAACAAATTCTTTTCACCTGCATTGTGTGGATGAGTAATACCAATTACCAGTGTCATCACGATGTCTAAAAAATAAGATGAGCCAATCGAGGACTGACATAAGACTTAAAGTTTAGGCTACGTTGCGATGCCCTTCATGTTGTTAGTGTACTAATTGTTGAAGAGTAGCCTACTATACTGGTTAAGTTACAATATCGAAATATGGAAAAAAAAAGCTTCATATTTAACCTGACCACAAAAAAAAAAGTAAGTCAAAGAGCACGTGCTTGTAGAATCGTGGGTGTTTACTTGGAAATGACACAGAACAGTCCGAAACATGGGCACTGACAACAACTGGAGCCGTTCAGCACCAAGGTCAGCTCCGCGCGCTGCTCCGCTCTCACTGCCCTCTGCGCCCTCTTGTTTCGCTTTTTTTTTTTTTTTTTGCTCTGTTCTAACTTACTGACAGAGTAAATGTCCGTGTATCTTGTACAGTGGTCCATCACAGAAACACAGGTTGCCCTGTTTTATTTTATTTTTCATGCACTTGGATTACACTGAGGTGAACCAGAGGCTACAGGAAATTCAGTATAGATTCAAGTATAAATTCATAAATAGCTAAGTCAATTTTAATATGTTATACCATATCCAATCATAAATGCATACGACAGAAATGAAATTAATTATCAAACAAGTTGCTGTTTAAGGTTTCAATTAGTCAAGTTATGAACTCAAAACACGCATATGTCACACAAAAATAGCACCCGGGGAAAATACATAAGTAGTCTACGAAAAAACTTCACAATATGGATGGGATACAGGTGGTCACTCGGGCTGTGCATTTACATCGCGGTAATATGACTTCGGAAAATGGTCCTGTCAGAACTAACACAAATCAGCAGATGACACGGTTTAGTTAAATATTCGTGCGTTTAACGAACAGTAGGCATCGACACGCAGCACAAATATATTTCAGAAACCACCTCTTGTCGAGAAGAAATTGCAAAAACCAAAAAACACATTGTGTCATCTTTGGTCCGGTTTAAGCATGTGCTTTTGTTTGCGCTCGAAAACACGATAAAGAAATGTATGCCCCAAATGCGCGTGTAACATTTAAACAAGTTCAGTCGAAAATGCACTAAACAACATCTATTTGATTAAAAAGTTATTCATCTCAATCTACATCGGCTTTGTTTTTGAAATGTTGTTTTAATCTGGTACATCAACTCTTTGCGGGTCCCTCTTGTCAAACATATTTTTTTTTCAGCAGCAGAGCGACGGAATGCAAAACGACACTACAACCATAATACAGAAAAAAAGCGACTTGAAAAATAAAGCAAAACTCACCCCTGAGAGCCGGGTCACTGTGGTTGAAACAGAAGCGGAAAGTTGCGCTCAAAGTGAAGCGTTTCTTGTGCGATGTGTTGTGGCGCGGCAGCAGCAGCAGCACGACTCTCTCCACAGCGCGCTCTGCCTCTCTAGAGACGAGGCATGCTTGTGGCTCCGCGCGCACTGTGGGGCCGCCTTATAAAGACACTGTCACACGGCCGCGCGCGGGCATTTCAATCAGTTGGAGGTGGGTTGGCGTCATCAGCCCCCTCATGCAGCGCAGAGCGTGCTGGACGGAGGCCTTCTGATAAGACTGGCCCCCGGGACATCGCAAAAAGATCTAAGCACTCAACTCGGGGAAATGGGCAGAATATAAGCTCTGGTTTGGCTCTCTGTCTTCTTACACTCTACATCTACTATTTGACTTGGAACCAACGCTTTGAAGTCTGCTCAGATAAGCATAAGAGATCATATATCTATAATTCAACTCGTATTATTTTTTATGATTTTGTTGTTTATACACCCGATACATAGCCATTGTCTTTTTTATTATGTTGATCATTATCCTTAACTTTGATGCTACTTTTAATCATAATATTCACTCTGCACAGCATCAAATTTACTGTCATTAACTTTAAAGTGTAATAAGAGATTGTTGGTGATCTAACCTGGTTTACTTGTTCTATGCTGAGTTCAACACTGTCCAGTCAGAAGTCTATGAATACAGAGAACAAAAATGTATTAATCGCAAATTGAACCCAATGTTTTTGACAGTTGTCCAAAAGGTATAGCATTGAGGTTTTAGGCGAGTTCTGTGTAAGTTTCCAGAAGAAAGGGAGTTGCGGTGCCGTATGTATCCGGGGTATCAGAGAAACTTCAGAGAATCTTTAGGCAGCACAGGATCCCAGTGTACCACAAACCTGTGAACACACTGAGACAAAAATGAGTTCATCCCAAAGACAAAACTCCGAGCCACAAACAAAGCAATGTGGTTTATTCTATTCGATGCAAAGAAGAAGAATGCAAAGGACATTATATTGGAGAAACCAAACAAGTCTTACAGAAGAGATTTTTATCAACACCGAAGAGAAAGCACAAGCGGCCCCCAGTCGGCGGTGCACCTCCACCTCAAAGCCTCCAACCATTCCTTACAGGACGGGGAGGTCAAAATTTTAGCTAAAGAAGAACGTTGGTTTGAAAGAGGAGTAAAAGAAGCTATTTTTGTCAGAAAAGAAAATCCCTCCATGAACCGGAATGGTGGACTAAGATTTAATCTTTCTTCCTTTTACTCCAATCTGCTTCGGGGAAAACCAACAGGACACGCCCAGTCCAGAAGACGACACCTCAGCCAACAAAAGAACAATAGGCAGGTAATTAGCAGTGATCATCTATGAATAGGACATGACTGACCGATACTGGGGTTGAGCAGGTCGTTACAGACACTCTAGTTCAAAGGTGTTTTCCCACAGGTGAGAGTAGCTGTGATTAGAGGGGAGGAGCCGGGCCAACCCCAACTCCTCCCAATTGGTCTTTATTTACGCTGCGTGCTGAGCGTAACCTTGTTCACTGACGAAGCCTTTTGGATGTGAGGACAGTACAATTAAGTGTTGATTCCCAAACTAACTCTGCAACTTATTAAAATATTTGAGGAATATTATAGTTGATAGAAAATTATAGATTATTATATTATTATAGAAAATAAAAAGCAAAGACCTACGAAACCACTATACTCCCAACCCTACCAATGTTTTCCAGGAATAGAAGAAAATAATCCCCTTCATTTGTCAGAACAGGTTGAAAAAGACAATAGCAATGCTTGTGTTTTCAGAGGACGCAAAAAAACACCCATGTTCATACTGAAACATAAGTAAATGTGGCGTGTCCTGGCGTAAATATCATCTTTTTTACATTAAACCAAGCAGCGTGGCGTGAGAAGGAAACCACTTATACACTGACATTATGTTTGTCGCAACATTTGTTACTTGTACTCAAGTGACACAGCCTATGTTTGCAGTAGATTTGTTGTGTGGTGTTGCAGCAGGTGACTCGTAGTTGTAGTGTTTGCAGTGGTGGCTGTATTCCCTGACATTGCGTTGCCCAGGAAAGCATCTGCATGAACATGTTAGCTCGACTGGCTGATGGGAGAAGCAGGAGGTACAGAATACCAGAGCTCCACCAGTCTGTTTGAGGGCAATGCAGTGCTGCAAGTGAACAAAAACAGGCCACTGTTGTCCAAGATTCTGACTTAAATCTTAGAGCTCAGTGCATAGCAGTTGGTAGGATGTACTTCATTATCCCTGCAGGGAATTCTTCATTTGAGCAGTCCTTTAATGTCACTGGGACAATCTGTTTGGAACAGTGGCCGACCACAATGGAGTGCTCAGAAACCCATCTCCAGATTTTGAGCTAGTCCATGAGTAGGACTACCTGGTGGGAGTAATGGAAGGGATCCCTCTCAGACACAGGGACGACACTACTGTGGGACAAGGGAGTAAACTAATCACCATGCTTACTTTTTATTTATTTTTTGAACAATTGTTTTCCTCCAATACTTCTTCCTCACACGACAAATGTTTGCACCCGCAGATCACAACTGAGCTTGACATTTTCTTGTTCTGAAATGTATAACACCAAACCAGATTATGCCCGGCAGATTTCTTTGGTAGTATCATAGGACAAGGAGCGCCCAAATACACCCACGTCGTCCCAGGATCGGCCATGTCATTATGTCAATCACTTCCTGCTTGAGTGCTGCCATCTGCCCTCTCTCAAAGCCACACACATCACACGCGGATCACTGCAAAGCCTCTGCTTAGCCGTGGCAACCCATGCACATGCGAGCCACGCTTTAAAAGCTGCGTCCCTGGCTTCCGAGCATCTCCCCCCCCCCGTGCCCCACAACCTTTGACACCAAATGGCACGTGAAATACAGCGATGGTTTGTGTGCGTGTATAGGTCATTGTAGTCTTAACCCACAACGACTGTGATTCTTCCACTCATTTCAATGTGGCAGTTTTGTCTCATCAAGAGAGCAGGTTCTTTGTCACACTGGGAAATTGTGGCTACGGCTTCACACCATCTCCAGCTTGCATTTCAAGCCGTCTACAATACATTTAGTGGCAGCACCGGCATTATCACAGCAAGGGAGCAAGGGTCCGTCTCAGTGTGCTTTTCAGTGCGCTACACGGCGTCGCTTTAATGGCGTGCCATTTGCTTACAGAATGTGCCTGGTCTAAGCCTGTTTGAATTTTGTTGTTTGCCAGCTTTCATGAATCACATTAAGGCCTTTGTTTTGAGGTAGTCCGTAATGAAATACGTTTAATTAAGTACTGTACTTAAAGAGGGGGTATTATGCTTTTTTCAATCACATAGCACCAGTCTATAGCATACTACAATGATGACGTAACCTTCTGTTGGTCTGTATATGCAGTAAATTAAAATAACTGCCTTGAATAAAATTGCTCTCTCAAAATGGCTGTACTGAATGTCTTGAAATAGGCCTCTGTCTCTTTAAGAAGCTTTCCGACACGCCCCCTTCAGCACACTGCTGTGGCATCTAAACAACACTACTGTGCGGGGAGGGGGCTCTGCTGAGCTGAGGAGCAGTGGTTGGTGGCTTGGCTGGTGACAAAAGGTCCAGAGGCGTCTCCAAGAGGTGGGGGCGTTCCTAGGAGGACTGAGGCATAGCTGGGTGATTGACATGACGTGCATATTTTTGTGTCCGAATGTTATATTTCTTTTTTAAATAATTTGATCTTTTCATTACATGTATCACTTTCTACAAAACCTATTTAGTTTAAACACATTTTCATCACATTTCAATAATAAACATTTTTTTATGTTTTCACACCTCAAACCCCTAAAATGTCAGGTGGTGCAACCGTCCGAGCAAATGATTAGACTAATAAAGCTTCTGAAAATTGTATTTTCAGGGTAACAATTAAAAAATAAAACATCATGGCATAATTGTATGTTAAATATCTTTCAAATAAGCCATAATTTGTGAATATTAATAGTTTTAAAGCTTTTGAGTTCACTAAAAAACTTTTGTCCGACAATTTGTAATCTTAAAATATCAGGGTGGCACAACCGTGAGAACAGGGCTGCTATTTTGAAATAAAGAATAGTATCAGCAAACAGGATTTAACATCAGCCAGAAGAACAAGTTGTCTTTATGAGTGAAAAGGTTTGAAAATCTCTTTCAAGAATTGCGAAAAAATAGCTTTTTACCGACTCATAGGTAAACTGTCACACTTTCAGTGTCAGGTGGTACAACCAATGTAAATATTGGAAAATATTATTTTATTATAAAAGTCTTAATTTGTTTTAAAAGTAAATGTTTACCCATGCTAACAAATGCTAAAGCTAATGTAAGAGTCTACATAAAAGCCATTTAATTTGAAATTAATTGCTAATGTCAGGTGGTGCAACCAGACAGTCAAGTGGTGCAACTGCAAAAAATGTCAAATTACCATTTAAAAATTATAGGGATGCACTGATCCAATACTGGTATAAGTTATCAGAGTCAATACTAGAAAAAAATATCAGATATTGGTTTAAAATATCCGATACTGAACCGATAACTGTTTTGGGCTGACACCGAGCACTCTGTCCATGGTCCTCCTGTTTTATTGCTGATTACAGCGTCACTCAGTTACAAATTACAGATGAAATGTTCAGAGGAGAAAGACTGTCTAAGATATACTTGGCAAAGATTTGACTTTGTACAATTTTTTGGAAACTATTTAAATTTTTAGAAAAAACTTGGTTGCGCCACCTGACACGTTTTTATACAGAGAAGCTACAAATACATCAAAAAAATACATTTAAATACTTTTAAATAATATTTAACAAACATAACTTGTTTAAACACAAAATTATCGACTCAAAATATGAAAATATGTTTTTTGAACCCTTATACGTCATTGACCCAGCTACACCTAAAATGGCTGCCATCTAAGTTTTTACTGATTACTCAAAAATATGTGAATGAGCCAAGGCAACACTTCAGGTATGTGTTTAATGAGGGAATGACATAATAACATGATATAAAGCTTGAAAAAGTCGATTTTACATAATTTACCTTTACCTTTAAGTAAAGCTTCTGAGAAACTGTACTTAACTTAGGATTAGTAGTAGTGTTTTTGTGGAGATTTTCTACAGCAAATGCCTCTGTACTTTCACACTTTTACTTTGTTTTAAACTGACGTATAACTAGATCCTTTGACCACTACTGCTGACATTTTTAAGAGCAAAGTGCAATTCGATTATTAAGCTTTACACAAATGAGTGCCCACCAGTGCTTATTATTTTAATGTCTGTTCTGTATGTTGTTGATTTCACGACTGATGACACGGCGGCATATATGTTATCTCTCTTCTCTTCTCTACGTTCATAATGCTGTGATACGGTAATCGGAACCTGCAGACAGACTGATGATGCTAGAGTGAATTAAATAATTAGAGCAATCAAGCAAAGGCTGTTGTAAGGTATTTCTGATAGGAAGTGTCTTTATAATGGATTTATGTACCATTTTTCCTCTGAACTAAATATATAAATGTGCGTCTTGGTCTGAACACTGTGCTCATTTACTGCTCCTATTTATTAGTGATAGGATGAGCATGAGAACTCATATCTGGCTGGCAAGGCTTTCGTGGTGATGGGTCATTATTAGTGAAGACCAAAATTCAGATTCAGATTCAGTTTATGTGCCATTTGCAGTATAAAACCACACTGGTAAAAAGGTGCAAGTAACTCAAAGTGCACTGTCAAACATTAAAGAGATATTTCAGGATTTTTGACATTGGGCTTCATTTCCTAGTTATCCAGAGTGTTGTTGATGTCTGGAGATATTTTTTTCTTAAATTCATGCAGTTCTTATATTTGAAGAGCTTTGTGGCGCTAGGCTAGGGCAAGGCTAAAGCATTTCTATGGAATCAGTTAGCCTGCATTAAAAACAGTCTGACCCACTCCACAGTGCACCTGAGGTAAATCACTTATAACACCAGACTAACCATATAAATGTCTGTGTTAATAGAATAATTTTTGAAATATAACTGACCTTGTATCACATGAATTACCGCATTTTGAGGGACTATTTTCTCGCAGATCACTCCGCCGCTGCGTTAGCTTACAACCACGAAGCTGATGCTGCTCAAATATAAGTTATTTTAATGCAAAATGGTTAAAATTATTCTATCAACACAGACATTTATAGGTGCAGGTGCACTGTGGAGTGGGTCAGACTGTTTTTAATGCAGGCTAACTGATTCCATAGAAATGCTTTAGCCTTGCCCTAGCCTAGCATCACTAAGCTCTTCAAATATAAGAACTGCATGAATTTAAGAAAAAATATCTCCAGACATCAACAACACTCTGGATAACTAGGAAATGAGGCCCAATGTCAAAATCCTGAAATATCCCTTTAATTCATAAAACATAAATGACGCCTTGCCACACAGTATGTAACAATATGTAATAAAAAGCAATAGGCAATGTGACAAATGTCTAAATAAACCACACAATACAAGAGAACATACATGTTTCCGTGTGGAGTTTGCATGTTCTCCCCGTGTCTGCGTAGGTTTCCTCCGGGTACTCCGGTTTCCCCCTACCACTAAAACATGTACAATAGGCCTGAGTGAATGTAGTGAGTGAGTGGTTGGTGGTGGTCGGAGGGGCCGATGGCACAGACTGGTTGCCTCGCCTCCGTCAGTCTACCCCAGGGCAGCTGTGGCTACAATAGTAGTTTACCACCACCAAGTATGGCATCATTATTATCCATCTTTGTATGGATTATCTGAGGTCGACACCCTTCTTGCATCACCTTGGATGACTCCGGGACATGTTCCAGCCTCACCCTAGGAGGCGCAGCTCTTCTCCGAGTTCCTCGCAGGTGACCGAGCCTGTTATGCTGTGTTGTAGCATGCTTCCACCAGCACTGTTGGGCTGCAGTACACAGCTTTGCCTGGTTTCACTCGTCTATTACCTCCTTTACTGCTTTAATGCAGAGGACAAATTTCCCTACAGGGACAATAAAGTATACAAACATTACAAAATGCACCGTTGTAGGTGTGGGCGGCGCTCCCACAGACGCACAACACTAGAATACACTTTTTTTTCTGAACAGAAGTTGTGTGAGTCATGATGAAAACACTACATATGAAGGTAAACTATGTGCAGAATGCAGATGTTATGCTAACTCCAAGCTTAAGTTGTGCTAACAGCAGCTAAATGCTATCATCGGCAGAATCACCTTTTTCAATAGCAGTTTGAAGTTGTGAAATATTAAATGTTGTAGGACATGCCTGTTTAAGTGAGAGCTGTCCTCTCTCCTCCGGTAAATCAGAGACCAGTACGTTAGTATCAGTTCGCTCTGACCCACGGCTGAGCATTGTGGTACCAAAACTTGAACTTGGTTGACACTGGTTGAGCCTGGTCTGGCCAGTGGAAACACTCGAGTCGAACTGGCACTGGGCTGGGCAGTAAGTGCCTGTGCAGAAGGGCTATAATTGTCCCTGAAGCAAATTTGTTTCCTGCATGTGACATATTTTTAAACCACTGCGGGAAAGTTGTTGAGATCTGGAGCCGAACACATCAAGCACTATGATTATGCTCATGCTCATTGTGTAATGTCAAGTTGTAAGTGCTCTCGAGTCTCCAAAGATGTAGCAAAACACCACAAAACCTCTGCAAATTCATCTCCATCTGCCACGTTTCCCCATTTCCTTAGAGAATAGTTTGTTTATTTTTGCTTGATACAGTATGGTACTTGGTAAATGTATATAATGTGCGTTGTCAGTGTGTTGTAGTGCGCAGTGTTGCCATAGACACACAGCAGTATACTGTATAGCCAGAGGCACGCCATCTATAGAAAGGACAAATGTTTATTGCGCTCATAAAAACATGATGTGCGCGATGACAGAGATACAAGTACTGTCAGACTATATGTTAATTGTTCACATTATTAAAACTGGTGAATCATAGGTCACGCGTTAATTATATGGTGCAACGAAACAGAAAACAGGCCAAGTCCATTACCACGCCCACTGTTTTATCACTTGGAGGAAATATCTGGGGTATTGTAGCTTTTCACTGCCATTTAGCACATGTTACAAATGTTTCTTATTAAATGTATTGAAGCAAGCTGTCCAATTATGTACATACAAAAGGCTGTACTGTTATGCTTGACCAGTCGTAGACAGGGTTGCCTTTACCGAGTGAAAATAAGCATTTTGTATTGAAAATATTAAAAGCACGACCTCAAGACAGGGGTAGTTTCAAAGTTGTAAAGTATTGTTGTAATAGTGTAGTTGTGGCTGCAGAGTAGAGGCCCACTCTTTCTCGAGAATCGTTGCTGCATGTTCTGCCCACACAGAACAAACTGACCATGTCCTAAACCTTCATGAAGGTTATTAAATGTGTGTCATCAGAGAGACTCTCCTGGATTATGAAAAATGTCCACACATTTTGCAGACAAAGGTCATAGTTTTAATGCACACAGCAGGTAATGTTGGCCTTCAGAAACACGCAGGATGCAGTATAGACAGTGAAGTAGCAGATTGGGCCAATTGGAGGAGAATGGGAGAGCCTACAGATGCCAGAACTGACATTTAAATGTTTTATTATATGTTATATGTTTATTTATATTTGTATAACATTGCAAACAGGTACATACTGTACCTACTTTGAAGGTACTGTGTGTACCTTCAAAGTAGGTACAGAATTAACCTTAGGTCAACAAACAAAACAATACATGCCATTGGTAGCTCACAGTGTTCACTTCCTGGATCAATGGCGGATTTAATTTAATACAATAATTTGGTTTTATTGTTATTATTATGACCATTGCTTAATTAAAAAACACACGCACACAAACAAGGCGGTTTCCTTTGGAGTGGCTATGCGCTTTGCTTTCTGTTTTGCCTTTCCCTGCATAACCTTTGCAAAAAGGAGATCTTCCAGCTCAAACTTTCCACAGTAATATTTATTTAAAAGGTACTGCCTGGAGTACTGTCTGTGTTATAATGCAAACTCACTGACCATTTTCCGTCTGGGCTTGTTTCTGTCTGATGTTTACATAGTATTCTATTTATTTATTTACCTTTTATTTATTTATTTATTCACTGCAGGCAAGGCATTCCACAATGGAGAACAAGGGAGACAAAACTTCACATGATGTCATATCAAAATGCATTCAACACAAAAAGAAGCAAGCTCCAATTTTGCCTGAAAGAGAGTGGGAATAAGAAAACTTAATTAATCCCACCCCCATTTCTCATCAATATTACAGTGACCTTCACTGTTACACCCTCCTTATCTTACAGTAAACTATAGACTCAAACTGATTACCAATCAAAGGCACAACAACATTAATAAATCGGTAGCTGAAACTATAGCGATAAAAGATTGTTTTTACATTGTAACATTGAATACCAACAATGGTAAGGAAACAAAACACAACAACACTTATATTAATATAAATGTAAGACTAACTCTCTTTATATTGTGACCAGACCCGATGTTTAGATTACAGTTTAAATCTGTGGATAGTTTGACATGGCCAGTGTTGTATATCCAGCTTGTTTTTACCTTGCTATTGGCAAGGTAAAACTCCATATCCTCCCAAATGATGCCCTCTCTCGAACTGTAAAGAAACCTTGTACGTTAGCCGGTAATAATGTGTTGGACATTTTATGTAGGAATATTGACATATTACAATTTACAAGATCTTTAAATATGAGCAACTTTGACTGAATAAACCATGTGTTATGTAGTGATCTAAAAAAACAACCTTGTGAATGATCCGCAAGTCTAG
Source organism: Neogobius melanostomus (assembly GCA_007210695.1). NCBI lineage: Eukaryota > Metazoa > Chordata > Actinopteri > Gobiiformes > Gobiidae > Neogobius > Neogobius melanostomus. The sequence goes on along the minus strand of VHKM01000006.1, from coordinate 4,824,941 downwards.
TTTCTGTGACATGACTGAGGGATTAAGTGTGGCTAACCACAATTGTGGCAGAGCTCTTTTACTCCGGTGACAGTGTCCAACTGAATTCTGGCACTCCGAAGGCCATAATGAAACCTCTTGATTCCATATATTTTTCATTTGAAAGAGCTTTTGAAGCGGTGATTTGTGTACAAGTCTTTTCATGGTTTAGCACCAAAGTCCATCTCTGACATGTTAGAGCCGTATGAACCATCTCGGCCCTGAGAACTTCAGGGAGGGGTCTCCTGGTGGTTCCCAGAGTCAATAATAAACACGGTGAGGCTGCGTTTCAGTTTCATGCAGCTAAAATCTGGAACAGTCTTCATGAGGATGTGAGACAGGCCTCAACTCTGACAATGTTCAAATCCAGGCTGAAAACAGCTCTTTTACCCGTGCATATGAAAACTGAAAGTATTTTATCTGCACTCTTTCCTTTTACTGTAACTGATTAACTTTATGTTGATGTTTTATTGATTGATTTTTATCTGTTTTCTTGTAATTTCATGCAACTGTGAAGCACTTTGAATTGCCTTGTGTATGAATTGTGCTCTACAAATAAACTTGCCTTGCCTTGCCTTGCGATTTGTATTTGATGTAGAGTTTATTTGCATAGTAGCGTTTAGGACTTAATTGGTAACAGGCTGTAAAGTGAATTTGAATCCTGATGAACATGTTTGCTGTCAGCCGAAGATTTATGACTGAGGTAAAAGCCTGAAGCACAGATTACTGTCTTACTAAATCTGGCCCTAAAATATAACCGTGTGAGTGTGTTGAAGAACTGCATGATATACAGATATTTAAAGCATTTGTTTGTTCTGACTTGCATATCAATCACCAAATCATTCTAAATATTACGGTAAGTCATACATAACTTTAGCTAAAGAGTTTTAAACTTACATTATTAGCTAAAAACATGAAAAGGCTAAATTCTCTATAGTTATGATCGATTGCTCAGAACTGTTGCTCTTTTGGACTGATCCTAGTCTGACAGCTATAGATCAGATGATAGAAGATGAAGTCCATCACAACACTGATTCTTACCTTTGTCACTCAAGCTGAAAAGCTTCAAATGCACTGCCTAACCCAGAAAAAGTCACCATCTGGATTGACCTGTTATGATCTGGTATTGCTGCAGTTGTTCAAGTCTAGGTTCAGGAACACTGTGCTTAAAGGATTAGATCAGCAGACTACCTGAATGACCAGGTTATTCCATCAAGTTCTACTTGCCTGATGGCACGGGTGTTTCCAAAATGACAATGTCAGGAGTCATCATCGGGCTCACATTGTGAATGAGTGGTTCAGGAAGCATGTGACATTTGTCATGTCACGATATCCCTTAAACTGCGTTCTGGCAACATGCCATTTAGCTACTTTAAGTAAACGATATGCACGACGAGGTGTCCATTATCAGAAATAACTGGACGACGCGGACGCTTCGCGTCGGACGGTTGCTTCCGCGGAGTCCAGTTATTTCTGATAATGGACACCTCGGCGTTCATTATCCCGCTTATACCATTGTCCCGCGAACTGAAACTGTTCATTGGGGCCTGTTTGCTTATTTTTTAAAGTTCTTGGCAGGAGTTATCTCACTTTTTAATCAGTTTTACCTGAAACTAGTTCCAGCTCAATTGTTTACCGTTACTATGGAAACAGCTGCAGTGGAGATTCAGGATGTGTTCACACTCAACATCGACATCTTCACCCTAGGAGGGACACATTTCAATGTGTGCAGTTTCTGAATCAGAAAAACTGGATGGGCATGTTTTAATACAGAATATTATATACTTTTAATTGATATATATTTTATACATGTAAAAAGTACCATTAATAAGTTGTATTTGTTGCCATGGAGACTACTTTTATAGATATAAATGGCACATATTAGCCTGTAATCCTACAATAATAGAACAGGACAGAACTGCAGACTGTGTAAAGTTTACAGGAAGTGCAAATACTCACCGAGTGATGCTTTTTTGTCTTCCTGATGGTCACATCATCCTGCTGGTGTTGAATCATTTTAGTTGACTGTTATATTTTAGCTGATTTTAGCTGATAGCTGAAGTTTTCTGTAGCCAGTAATTCTTACACTGTTCTCCATTCTTATATGAAAATTAAGTATTTCACTATTTTATCAAACCGACAGTATTTTGGATCAATTACAGTATAATGTCACTTGAGTGTGAAATCCACCAGTTTGGAGACATAGATCTTTAAAATCACTCAAACACATGATCAAGCCAGTGAAAATCCCCAAAATTTGGCTGGAGGGTGGAGCTTCAGCAAAAGAATAACAAATGACTCTCTCTCAACATGAATGAAACATGCAGTTGCAACATTTGCCACAATCAGACCACTTTTCTCAGATTATATCACATTTAACAGGGAATCATAATCAAATCATGCTATTGATGTAAAAAAAAAAAAAAAACTCTCTCCAAATTGGTGAAAAATGTATGGTATCTTTTTACATTGCAGAAGCTTGTTGAAACAATACTACAGGGACTGCATGCTGTGTTGGTGTAACACAAAGGGACCTATGCACAGGTATTGAGCGTGGTTTGGTCAGGTGTACCTGTGTAGCAGGTTTTATATATCATTGTGACTCACCTTACGTCATGTTTGCATAGCAGCGTGCTCACATCATATGGCACCACCTTTTCTGGGATTACCTTGAGACAACCCATCTTACACCCACTGCATCCCGACAGGCCCCTCCAAACATAACATGCCTCAACAGTTTTTTTCCTTTCCGCTTGTGCTGATGTGCTGCCAGTTCAAAATCAAGTAGGCAGAGCCGGCAAGACGCTGATAAAACTGGGGGATTTCTTTGCCGATTTCCCAGCAGCCGTATTTTCTTTTTCTTTTGATGTAATCGCAAGCCTCTCTCTCTCTCGCATAGCTCGTGGCTGAAGCCGCAGAATCTCGGAAAAGACCAGTGGGATGGTGGCAAAGCAACAAAACACACTGGCGGGGCAATCTCTCACTTTAAAGATAACTCCCACTCTTTACAGAGAAGAAAAAAAACATAACAAATTGAGCACAGCTAAAAGGGTCAGAGTGTGGAGCCAAAGACACAGGATGAAAAGCGCCCAGGGCGCTGCTTGCACACGGAGATTTTACACTTGGATGAGGGCATCGGGCGAAATCATTATCGACGGAGACCACTTCGGCTCGGTATAAAAGTCTCGCCTTCAGAGCCGAGGATAATAGTGCTAAATGTGTGGCCCCTAATGTGAGTGGGATAAGAGAAAAGCTCCCAGTGTTTTAGGTGTAGGAAGCCTTTAATCCAAACCACAAACCAAATCCCCCATAATGCTGTGCTGTATATATTTGAATATGATTAATAATGAGAAGAACGCAGAGTTCATTTTACAAAACCGTCTTGAGTAACTATTTTCTACGACATAAGTATATATACATATATATATATATATATATATATATATATATATATATATATATATATGTAATTTTTTGGTGTGCATTGTTATTGTAGATGCCCCCAAGAAGAACGTTTTGAATGTTGAGATTGAGATTGCAGCAGCATGTTCTTGGAAGCAATCGCACATTTCTCATTACAGACAATTTGACTGGGAGGCAGACACAGTGATGTTTCAGTTCATTTTGCGTCAGTCCGTTTGATTTATAGCTGTGCATCAAATTTGATATTTGATTATTTCTGAAGTAGGTTTTGTAACATTGGCACACACCATATGTACAATTTTGTTAAAATGTTACTCACGTAAATGTACCTGCTTGTGATAAATGATAACGCTTACCATTGTTCTTGCTATTTTGTGCGGTCCCCAATTCACCTTTTTGACTCGTGCCACAATGTCCACAACATGGTATTGTCGGATGCATTAGGTGAACAAATTGCTTTCCCAAATTCCAATGAAGCACAATAATAGCTTCCGTGGGAGTGGCAAACAATTTCAAATTCATAATCCATAATTCCGAGGATGAGCCCACAAGTTCTATTGATCCCCCGCAACTTTAAATTAGTTGTACAATAAAACTTTTCTCCCCAAATGGCGACGCTGTGAAGGCGGTTAGAAATGCTGTGAGACAAGTGGATGGAGTAAACAGCCGTAATGGTATTTATGAGTTGGAATCTTGGTGGGATGACGATATGAGCTGTCAGTATCCACAAAATGGATCACTTTGTTTGTTTCAAGAAAATGGATCACTTTGTTTGTTTCAAGATAAAAATAACACCAGCTTTTCAGCCGTTTGGGGGGGGACGGGAACCTATGAGCCATATGAATAATACTGTATCTGCTATCATTAATTACCACTGCATTTGCTGACATCTCTTAACATTTAAGGCACTGAATAGTTATGTCATTTTCATTTGAGAATCCTTTCATAATGCTTTGCACAAACTGTATATGTGAGCGTGGAAGTGGCGGTTTGTGTCCCTGCCCTTAAAGTCCTGCTGGGTCTGCTGCAGCCATGTAATCAGATGCATAAGGTGAGCACAAGGTGAATCCAAATCACTGTAATTAACTGTCATTAACTGAAAAGGAGTGAGTGTCAGGACACAAAAGCCGGAGCGCTCAGAACCTCCGCAGTACAGAGACAAAGACAGTGATTTAGATTCAATATTTCGATTTTAGCTATCGGGGAACTGTTCTGTTTCTCACCAGAATTTCAACTAACTCTGGTTTACAAACTTGTTGGTACCTGTATTTCATTAGTGTGGTATGCGAAAGTGTTTTTTCAGTTTTTCCATACTGAGATATGTTCTTACCTGAGCTTAGGCGAGTTGATGCGTGCCTGTCTGGTCTTTGTGCGTGCGCTCAGTCAAAAAGACCAAAGATGTTGTTAGCATTTAGCCTCTCGTAGCATATTCCTATGGACCCAAATGGGGGTGAAGTTAGAAGCGACCAAGCTCTTCCACGTTTTCCCTATTTAAATACGGTTACGTGAGTAGTTACACGATCCAAGTATGTTACACAAAATGAAACATGTTGATTTTCTAAGCGGATAAAAGGGGTACTATATTGTAAGGCGTAATAACACATTAGGAGCACTTCGACGTCCACGCAGTAAAGTGAAGATAAATATATCTTCACTTTACTGCGCAGACGTCAAAGTGCTCCTAAGGTTACCCTACCTAGCCTGTTTAGGTCCATATGCTGGGAGAGGCAAAATGCTAACACCATCTTTGGTCTTTTTGCGTGTCTGAGCGCACGCACAAAGACCAGACAGGTACGCATCAACTCGTCTAAGCTCAGGTAAGAACATATCTCGGTATGGAAAAACGGTGGCCTATTCCTGTAAAAATAAAAAGGACACAGGTTCGTACAGATTAAATAAAGAGCTTTTTGTAAATAAAAACATTTTGAGTTACGTCGAGTCCATTGAGTTCACAGATATACATTAGTCCATTCTGTTGTCCAACCAAATATTTGTTTTTATGCTTTGACGATTTATGGGGGCCTTGTTTTTGGATTGTGGGCTCGACCTGTCTCCAACACATGCATGGTTGGGGACCACTGATCTTGAGGAAGGTTAGCAAGTCTGCTTGTGAGTTGATCATATTCCTTCAAAGAATTGCTTTGTGTTGTTTATCATATAGATTGAGCAGGGGTCTGAGGGAAATGTTAAAGGAAATGTTAGGGTAACGCTTTAGAATACAGCCCGCAAGTTCCAGGTGTAAGTACGGGTAACAAGAAAGGAATTACACATGTAAGTACAGGTACTCTTACAACGTGTAACAAGGGGAACAATGTGTAACAAGGCAGTACAATGTGTAACAAGGGGGAACAATGTGTAAATATAGCCGCAAAGCGGCGATTATCGGCCCTCGCCGACCGCCCTGCCCAAAGCAAGGGGGCGCTTCACGCCTTTTGTCTCCTTCAATCTAAAATTATGGTATTGCTACTGCCTTTATGTTTGTTTTTTAACTTTTTCCCAAGGGTCTTAGTTTTAGGATTTTTGGAATGCGCTAACGCACACTCCGCACTCAATTTTGACATTATACAGAGAAAAATTAGTATGAATTTGTATCACACTATATCTGCAAACTGAAGCATATTTTTACATTTTACTTAGGGCTGCAGCTGCGCTGCAGAACATCCACAAAGGTTATCCAAGTACGTTGGATAACCTTTGGTTCCTCACTTCTCGCTGAATTATGGAGTTTAACATTTTTCCATCAGAATAAAATGGGACGTTCTCGTCATCGCTACGGCAACACCGTGAAAGATATGGCATGGGTGTGATTGACTTTTCTGATCGGAACGACCAAATAGAATTTTGTGCCAAATTATTTAAATTTTCGTAAAACTAAAATTTGTACTCTCCATATAATTCCTATAGGGGGCGCTATCGCGGCCAATTTGAATTTTGCCAAATGAAAGTGTTTAGGACTGTGACTTTAACAACTGATAACAAAATGAGCGAAATCGGACTTCATATGTGTGAATGGGAGCCATTTATTGTTTGCGAAAAATCTCAAAATACTTCGTACAGTTTGCGGCTTTGCCGCATAAAAACCGTAAAACTTAGAAAAGTAATTTGGATACTTTTAAAGTTCTACTTCTCAAGATTATTTTCCACCCAAAATTAGGTCGTTCCGATAAACGCTGTAGGAGGAGATAGATTTTGTACGAAGTGAAAAATAAAAGCGGATTCCCGCTTCGCGGGCTGTCATCCAAAATGGCCGACACCCAATATGGCGGACGGCGTTGCCGTAATAATATTTTTTGCTCAACTTGTCATGATGCATGTCTGTACCGATTTTTATGATTCTACGACAAACTTCATTTTTGGCCAAGTCCTATCTCGCAATGTTAAAAAAAACTGAGGTGGCGCTATCGCACCACTATTTTGAAATTCAAAATTTGGAAATAGTCAAAAGTTGTGTCGGATCGGGTTTGAATTTTGGGCCAAAATCTGTGACTTTCGTCGATGTTCACTGGGTGAAAATTGCGACGGTGCGAAAGAAAGAAAGAAAGAAAGAAAGAAAGAAAGAATAATATTTCCATACGAAAACAATGTTCCCGCTTACGCGGGTACCATAAACTATATATTTTTGGAAAGTGCTTGCGCATTCCTACCTCATGATAGAGGTCCTGGGTCACTGACGGGCTCTCAGTCGCCCATTGACTTTTATGGGCTCTGTACAATTACAATGTTCGTTTTCTGATACATGTGCACGTGCACGTAACGTGCACGACAAGAGGAGTGCGTTAGTGAGTGTTTGAGAGGAGGTGAGCGCTTCGCGCTCATTTTGTGCACTCCGCGCACTTTGGGAGAGTGCTCTATACGATTACAAGAGCCCCTTCGCCAGCCCTGATGGCGCTCGGGCCTAACAAGGTAGTACAACGTGCAACTACGTGTCAAGGTGTAGTAAAGGTATTCAAAGAGTAATTAATGGTGCTGAGCTGTCACATAGTTATGGCAAAGGGAATTTGGTTTTATAAATAGTGCATTAATTTTAATGTTGCAGGACAACAGTATTACTGTTGTGAAAGTGAAGATATGACTCCAGGAATTTTTATTGATTGATCTTTATTTTTTGTAGTGAGACACCGTTGCCTGTAACAAGCAGAAACAAGAGTGAACAGAGAAAAATAAAGCGAAACAAGGAAAAGTGCCACGTTATCAAAGTGCATGTATACTGTAAGTAATGTGTAGGTAAAGGAGAGCACGCGCTGTAAATTAAAGTGAGACACTGTTGCCTGTAACAAGCAGAAACAAGACTGAACAGAGAAAAAATAAGCAGAACAAGTCTCCAAAAATTATCACACTGTCAAAGTGCATGTACACCATAAGTACATGTGATATGATGACACAGTGGTTAGCGCTTTTGCTTCACAGCTAGAAGGTCCAGGTGCATGTTTTTCCTGTGCCAATAGGTTTGGCACAGGAACCTATTGGCAAACCTATTGGCAACTAGAAACAATTCACATCAACACAGAAAGTCTCCGTCTGACTTAGGAATGATAATTATTTTTCTCTGTTCACTCTTGTTTCTGGTTGTTACAGGCAACTATAAAAATAAATAAACCACAATCAATAAAAATGCCTAGAGTCATGTCTTCACTTTCACAACAGTAATACTGTTGTCCTGCAACATTAAAATATATACACAATACCACATTCCCTTTTGCCACAACTATGTGATAGCTCAGCACCATTAATTGCTCCGTTTCATTCATACTGTATTGGCTTAGCAGTTTTGTTGTGATTGTATGATGTCACTTTTGAATGAAATAAAAAAATTAAAATGAATAACTTTACTACACCTTGACACGTAGTTACACTTTGTACTGCCTTGTTACACATTGTTCCCCCTTGTAACACTTTGTACTAAGTGGTGCATCTGGTAGAGCGGGTCATCCCCGTGATCGGGGGTTCGAATCCCAGCTCCCACAAAAATGCACACTGTCGTTGTGTCCTTGGGGAAGACACTTCACCCTACTTGCCCCCCGAGCGCTGGCCCATGCCAGCAGCTCACTGCTCCTACAGCTTGCCCCTGCGACATTGAGGATGGGTCAAATGCAGAGAATAAATTTCTCTAAAGAGATGTCTTTACAGAGATTAATAAAGGATAACTTAACTTACTGCCTTGTTACACATTGTTCCCCCTTGTACTGTAACACTTTGTACTGCCTTGTTACACGTTGTAAGAGTACCTGTACTTATATGTGTAATTACTTTCTTGTTACCCGTACTTACACCTGGAACTCTCGGGCTGTATTCTAAAGCGTTACCGTATCAGTACTGCCTTAATCGTTTTCCAGTACGACAAAAGTACCTTTTAAAAGTCCGAGGCTACATCTGGTACACGCTGTTCTCATGCGAAGTTTATCTCAAATGGAAGGACAGTAAATGTTCACTTCAACTAAAGAATGCTCCTTGATTATCTCTCATCAGGTCAGTTTTTAAGAGCTGAGTAATGTGAAACAGGTGGGTTTTTGGATTGACTATTTTACAATCGCTTCTTTGCAGGGTAATTTACCAAAGACAAACTTTATGGCAAATTTCCCTGTTAGATAGATAATGATGCATTTTACACTTTACACACGACAGCTGCTAATTTATCGTAATGTTATGTAAAATAAACTAGAGCGACAGTGGCTCTAGTGGCAGTGTGGTCCTCATCTATATAAAGGACTTTGTATATCTATAGGAAAACATCTTCTGGCAGCAGACTCCTAAGTCTTGTCTCTTTTAATGCACAGCATAGGACACTTAACAAATCATGGTCCGGTTGCTTGGGGGCTGCTCCCCTCTGGCAGCAGGTCCAGACACAGAAAGAAAAAGAAAAAGAAAAAGAAGAACCTTCTTTTTTTAACACACATCATTAAGATTAATCTTGTTATCATGAGCATCAATCAGTCTATTAATACTATACTTTCATGAATAAATGTGGATTATGTTATGTATCATTCAAGCACTTCGATACAAAGTAATGCTATATGGGCTGTTATGATGATGATGATGAATAACAATAACACTAACATGGTAATAAGGTATAAGAAATAAAATTATACACTTGTTATAAAGTGTAACATACTGTAAATATTGACTTAATGTAATGCATTTTTGCATTTGTTGTAAATATGTAACCAACTTAATTGTTTAGTAAGACAATAAGGACTAAACATTGTTATTGTTGCAACCACATTATTTTCATTATTATTTAAGTATATAAGTAGGGGTGGGAGTCAATAAGCTTGTCTTCTTCCCACTCCTTTTCGAGCAAGAATGTTATTTTTTTGTTTGTTTATTGTTTCTTTCGCTTTTGTGCCAGCTCGAAATAAAATATTCAAATCAAATCAATATCTTGTTTGCAGATGCAGACTACCCTTCCTCAATATTTTTTTTTAAAGATATAAAGTGATAGCCTGTAAGTTTAAATGTTTTACACATTTAATAGATTGCGTATAATCCTGGGCCTGAAATTTGTAAGTATTTTTTATAAAGTTCCTCCCTTCGCAACTAATCAGAATCTATCACTGAGACGTGTTTTCCTGTCAGGTCCAATCAGGAGTGGAGGAACTTGATTGTTTACTTTAACATTTCACTCTCATTCTCTCCTCACTTTGCAATCTTTCAGACGATCAAATGAAGTTACTTTTGTTTGTTGAGGGGTAATTGAGTGTGTCCATGCTGAGAAGAATTGACAAAATAGTAGTTACTGAACCAAAACTTTTGTCAACGTTAGAGATCCATCCATCCATTTTCTTCAGTTTTATCTGGGGCCGCAGGAAAGCAGTCGGTGCAGAGAGGCCCAGACTTCCCTATCCACACGCACACTTCCTCCAGCTGCCCTGGGGGGATCCTGAGGCGGCTCCAGAGACATGTACCTTCCAGCATGTCCTGGGACTTCCTGGGGGCCTCTTCCCGATAGGACCTGCACGAGGGTGTGTCCAGCCACCCTGCGAAGGAAACTCATTTCGACCGCTTGTATTTGCGATCTTGTCCTTTCAGTTACCCAGATCTCATGACCATAGGTGAGGGTAGGAACGCATTGACATTAGAGAACATTACGTGGTAAATACATATTCATGGCTGATTAGACCTTGACCCCAGAGCAATAGTGTGACTTGCATGTGCTCTCCCCCGATCCAGCAGAGAGGTTTATGAGGCAAAGAGGGCTCCAGCTACTACACACACTACAGTCAAGTATTGGGCAAAAAATATAGCTAAATGTCACTGTTAAGGTTTTGGATCAGCTATATCTTTTGGTACAGAAACAGCCAACATGGCCGATTGGTTTCAAAAGTAAAACAATCCCCCTAACATGAATGTCCTGTATAAATCATCCCTATGCCCCTCATACAGTGCCCCCTGCTGTCACAGTTCAACACTGACACGTTTCGAATCATCATACACAGGATTTCAGATGAGAAAACGGCATCGGCCAAACAAAATCCCCAATAAGCGCATCGGCATGAGAAAAAAACTAGGGCTTTTTTCGATTAATTGCGATGAATTAATTACATGAGGTTTAGTGCGATTAAAAATATTAATCGAAATTAATCACACTTTGCTTTCCACACTTCTGTTTCCTTTTTTCCTGCAGACGCACAATTAATGGCAATATTGCACTGGTCTGTTGGACTTGGTTGAACAAAAATAAACAATATTTTATTGCTTAAGCTTATGTATTCAGTCATTATTCAATGGTACACTAAAAATCCTTATGAAAAAACTTACTTCTCACTGTTCTCAGGTCAAATATTTATATGCGATTAATTTTGATTAATTAATTACAAAGCCTCTAATTAATTAGATACAATTTTTTTAATCGAGTCCCGGCCCTAAAAAAAACACATCGGTCGACCTCTATTAGATATATTTATATGATTGAAACCTTCACTATAATAATACATGTTTAACTATAGGCTATTTGAAAGGTAGAAAAAAGTACGTCAAATTAAATGACTTAGCATATCAGCCTGTATATCGTCTATCAGCCATGGCAACCACCTTCATATCGGTATCGGACCCCAAATGTCCGCATCGGATCATCCTGTATACTGGATGTTAAATGTGTTAATTAGGAATGCCCTGTAATTCTATAATAACAGGGCCTTTAACTTTGACTGAACTATTCGAAACAGAGATGACTCAACACATCACATTATTTACTTGATTTTTATTGACAATAAATTTCTCTCCTCTGGACAACAGAACAAACCCAAAGGTAGCACAAAAAACACAAACTTTATAACAAGGCCTGCAGAGTTGAAGTCGGCGACATTCAGTTCTCTTTTGTTTGTTTTTTTGTTTTGTTTCTTTTCACCAGCAGAAACTAAATCATTTCTGGAAGGGTAGAAAAAACGTCTTTAGAAACTTTGTCCTGTACAAGTTATACAAATGAAGCTGATGTTTTACAAGCTCAAGTGATGGATGGCTAGCTTTTTCCCGCCGATGTGTGCTCGCATGAGGTCTGGAAGCGTTGGAGGAGATGACTTCGTGCGGGGATGTGAATTTAAATCAAAGTCGGCGACCTGGAGAGAACGAGCATTATGGACCGTGACTGCGGCGATGCCTTCGGAGACATGATGGAAATAAAAAGTTTACAAAGATAAAAGCCCGGGACATCCAAAAATATACTTCCGATTTGACGCGAAGAAGCAGTGCAAAAGAGATCAGTGTTACAAAGAAAAGCAAAAAGACAATCTGGACACATTGCACATTACATTTCATTCATAACATTTTGAAACAGTAGTTAGTCATACATCTGGACTAGAGCTGCACAGTTTTACAAAAATATCTAAATGTGACTTTTCAGAACAGGCATGTGGAGGCTTAAACCACAGGGTTAGCAGGTTTTCTTCATTAAGACCCCGTAGAAACAGAATCTTTTGCTGTTCGCAGAAGATAATTATGCCTTTACAAATGCATTCCAATTCATTTCATTACAATCAGTTAGGCTTAAGTTTAGAAATGAATTTGTGAGTATAAATAGATAGCATGAAGACTTGACATTACAAACAGTCGAATTTAGTCAAGCGCTTCCCTTCTTTCAATCCACTGCCACATTGACCAGAATTACCATGCACTGTGTATTAGCTGGTTGTCATATACTGTCTGTCAGAATCCATTTGAATGCAGCATCAGGCTTGTCTCCCACCCGGCAGTCCTGAACCCCCCCCATCTTTGTTTGACTAACAGATAGCATCAGTCCGCCTTTTGACCCATGAAGGAAACAATCAGGGAAGGGGAAAAAATGTAAAAGTGTGCCACAGTGAGAAGTCCTTCCCGTGTGCTCCCTGGTGTAACAGTCACTGTTCTATCTGCTACGCATTATCAATGGGGTTTTCAGGCTTGGGCAGCGCTGTGCTGATTGTACCCAACCATTCGTATAGGGTTGATCTTGATCTTGGTTTGTGACGGAACGGGCGGCCACGCACCACATTACATGGGTTTTCGAAGGTGAAAGCAGGACCGGCGCGGTTGCAGTAAAACATTTCCAACATCATTGTTCTGTGCTTTCCTACTGGCATGCACCGGAGTGGGAGGAAAAAGTGAGGACACCCTTTGGAATTTCTTACATTTCTGCCTAAATTGGTCATAAAATGTGGTCTGATCTTTATTAAAATCACAAGAATGAGTAAACAGTGTCTGCTTAAACTAATACCACCAAACAATGACATGTTATCATCATGGTGTGTGTTGCCTCAGGGCCTGGACAACGTGCTATCATCAATGGACAAATGAATTCACAAGTTTATCAAGATATGTTGGAGAAAAACTTATGTGTGCATATGACAGGTTTGAATTCTTTTGAAAATATGACTTATTTAGAAGGATAACATCAGTTGCAAGTTCATCACTTTATCATTTTATTTCAGTGAAGCAGCAATTTTAATGAGGAAATGTTGGGCAGAAAAGTTATTTTTGGAAGGTAACATTCCATAGCAGTTTGACTCATTCATTTTCATTAATAATTTTTTTGGAAGGTAACATTCCATAACAGTTTGACTCATTCATTTTCCATTAACATAACATGTTATTTTTGGAAGGTAACATTCCATAGCAGTTTGACTCATTCATTTTCCATAACATAACATGGTCGGCACGGCAACAGTTTATAATTGTTTACCTTTTTCTATGTCACTTCTTGTCGGTGACCAATAAGGAAGTGAAACTATAAACATCACCAAAATTGTTAAAGAAAACTGGGTAACATTTTTACAAAATCCTAAATTTAATCCTGTTAACTATGTTTTAGCAAAAATTGTGTCATAATGCACTTTAAGACCATCTGTTCAACAGTTGAAGCTCAAAAGAGGATGGGTGCTGCAACAAGTTAATGACCCAAAGCACAAAAGCAAATCCACTTCAGAATGGTTTCAGAAGAATGAAATGCGCGTTCTGGAATGACCCTGTCAAAGTCCTGACCTAAACCTGACCTGACCTCCTGACCTAAACGATGCTGTGGCATGACCTCAAGAATTCACACCAGACATTCCAGGAAGCTTACTGAACTGCAGCAGTTTTGTGAAGAGGAATGGTCCAAGATTCATCCTGATGTTGTGCACGTCTAATCTGCAACTGCAGGAAACGTCTGGATGAAGTTATCACTGCTAAAGGAGGGTCAACCAGCTATTGAATCCAAGGGTGTACTCACTTATTCCTCCCTGTCCTGTGAATGTTTACATGTTATGGCCAATAAAAATATTGCATGTAATTGTTTGGGTGGTATTAGTTTAAGCAGACACTTTGGACTCATTCTTGTGATTTTAATAAAGATCAAACCATTTTATGACCATTTAGGCAGAAATGTAAGAAATTCCAAAGGGTGTATTCACTTTTTACTCCCACTGTAAGTCAGAATCTTGGACAATCTTTCTGAAGAAGGCTGTTTGTAGGCCACTACTGTGGGAATATCACCCAGCACGCCATATTTGTAATTACTTTTGTTTAGCCCCTTGATAGAAAGGGTTTCTAGAGAAAATGTAAAGAGAGAATTCTGTTGCCGGAAGAGTGCCTTGTATCTTCTGTTCCCTTTTTGTTTGTTTGTTCTGGATTGGATGCCATATTAATTCTGTGCCTTACTGTCCTGGCCTCAAAACAATAGAGAATCACTGCTTTAGAGGAGTTCTTATTTCAGACAATGAATACATTAAACTTTATACCAGTTTTTTTTTTCCATGTGGATAAGCCCATAAAGAAAGACAATTTCTTCTTCATTCAAAGACAATTTTTCCAAAGAATTCTGACCTTCCTCCACCTCGGTAAAAAAAAAAGTTGTTCTTTAAAACGTTACAAGAACGCATATGCTCACCTGATATTGACAGTCATTGGGGTAGTTTAAAACTGCCTCACTCCCTCTCTGCAAGTGATGTTTTTTTTTCTTTCTATTTGATGTCGTGCCACTGTGTTTGATCTCAACAGGCTCCCATTGTACGAGTGCATGTAGGAAGGTTAAGAGGAGAGGCAGAGAATAGAGACCTAACAGGAGTTCGCGCTCTACCCACACGCCTGTATTCTCGGCAACCGCCATTATCCAAAATGTCTCGGATGTTTTCGAATGAAACGAGGTTTGCCATTGAAACGATGCAAAGCTGTTTATTTAGGTGGCGCTAAACACGGCGTGCAAAGCGATGTATTATACTCGTCTATCTGAAAGGGGCCCTATGCGTCTCAGGTCTTGGGGGGGGGAAACATAATCATAATAGGGCCAATGAATCAATTTGAACGGTGCTTCCAAACTTTCACAATTATTTTTGGTCCACGGAATAAAAATAGCTCCCAAAGCAGGTGCTGTGTTTCTTCTTTTTTTGACCAACCTATGCCAAAAATGACAGTGGCCAGCTGTACAAAGGATTACATAAAGCTTTTTCTTGCACTGGATTTTCCCCTCCTAATAAAGAGTCGAGGCCCATGCAAGTTGTTGGTGGACACACAATTTGAGACTGGAATTGTTCTGGCACTGAAACGCACCTATGTATTAGGGAAGGATTAGTCAGTAACTACAATTACTGCAATTTCCTCAAACTGTAGGGTAGACTTAAGTTCTGTTCTTTTTCTGAGCTACAGAAAGTAAAATGTCTATACATGCGTTTCCAATGACATCACGCATAGTTCTGGCCGCCATTTTGAATACCAAAGTAGAATTGTGCAGTACTACAACATGTGACAGTATCTCTACTCAGGATGAAAATGAAAGACAACTGATCGACAGTGGCATTTTTATGTACTCGTAATCATTGCTCAAGAAGACACACGTTTATGTGATATAACCAGCAAGTCTGGCAGATGTAGCAGCGCTGTCTGTCGAGCTACAGCAGGATTTACTAAAGATCTGCTTCACTCCTCAGACTAAATAAATCCATCAAAGAGGAAACAGAAAACGTAACTCTTAGATTTTTACAGTTTGTCATGTCAACAGTCTCAGTCTGAGTCGGTGTTTAAGCTGTTCAAGACGTTAGCATGCTACCAGTTAGCAACTGTCACCAACTGTCAATGGCTACAACGCGATAAACACATGTGTGGCTCACATCTATGAACACTGAGGAATACTACAGTTCAGCTCTGACCTCTGTCACATGTTGTATCCAAGGCTAGATGTTTGGAGTCTGGTTTAGGGCTTTCTCTTGAAGCTGTTGAAGCTAAATTATAACCGGTAGCAGGCTAACATCTTAAACACTGACTCACTGGTTTCTTGACATAAACGTGTGTCTCTGGGGCCGTGGTTTTACTGTTATCTTCTTGAGAATAATTATGAGTACATACAAATGCCACTGTAAATCAGTGGTCTTTCATTTTCATCCTGAGTAGAGATATTGTTACAAGTTGTAGTACTGCACAATTCTACTTCGGTATTCAAAATGGCCACCATAACAACAAAGGTCACATAACTGAAAAGCATGTATACAGTAAGGGCTGCAGGACGAGAATGGGATGGAGGTGAGAAGTCTACGGCTGAATAAGACGCTTAAGATAAAAACAAACGTAACATAGTGTGTGTCGCCGAAAACATGTGCACTTTTGAGAATGGTTCTGACCAAGCTGAGTGATGGCTGGCATACCGCAGGACGAGAGCAGGGTAAGGCTAAAGATGTGCATGTTATTTGTAGGCAACGTAAAGGATCTTTTGTTAATACGTCCATTTACAGTCCGGAATTTCCCTGGCCATTCTGTTTGCCGTTTCTACTGTCCACCCTTTATTTGCATATCCACATGCGCACTCTTCCAACAGGCAATCGACACTGTCACATGTGACCAGAGCACTGAAAGCAAAGTGGCTTCTCTCTAATTGTCTTAATTGCTTCAGTGATTATTAGACACTAGCGCAGAGAAGATGAGAACAAACTAAAAGGTTCAAAACAAAAGTCGTTAACGTGGACGTTAAATGTATACTGTTTACCCACTGTGGCTTTTATTGCTAATATATAGGGGAAGAGTGAGTCTATGGGGAGCTAAATTGCTCATAGAAAAAGTACAGTCGCCTTTGATTGGACTCTATAAAAAGCGATCGTCAGCTCTTGGGTGGCTTTCAACATTCATTTAGCTCTTCCTCCCTCGTCGCCCAGGGCTTCATTTATCAGTCGGGACAAAAGCTGCGTGTTGATTTCTAAGTTAGCAGACCATGTAATAGAATCAATTAAGAGCGATCATTTTGGGGGGAACGTGTGATTGTGTCCACCTGCGTAGGGTCCCTCTCTGCTTTATTTCACCCGGGAGACGTCGAGAAGTGGAGGAAAGTTAGAAGGAAGGAAAAACAGCACTTTCCATACAAACTTTACAAACAGCCGGTGTGCTTACATACACAGGAAAATAAAGAGCTTGCGAGACAAATAATATTGAGATGGGGGGGTACCCTTAAACAAGGCACTTGACCTTGGCAGTGTGCAGGTGCAGTGCTCTGTCAGCACAGGGCCAGCAGATGTGCACCACAGTGAGTCCAACAGAGGCACGGCATCATGGGCAAATACGAAAGAGGGACGCGTGATGGACAAACCCATGCTGGGAGTGGTGCTTTAACTCATCATACACTATAAACAAATAATAGCATTGTAGAACTTTTCTTAAATTTACATCAGTTTTATGGCAAAATATAAACAAATAAATACATAAGACGGACTCCTAGTTTGTCAGATAAGGTGGAAGGTTTTAGACTCTAGAACTTTGCAATCTAGTATTACCTGTAGGTAATGTTACGCACATGTTTTAGGACTATGTCATGATTTCTTTCTCTGAAATGAAAAAAAAAGATGTACATTTAACTGCATTCAATTTATTTTGTAACAGTGTCACTGTAGAATTAAAAGTGAGAAATAACACTGCCTGAGAAACAAAAGGTCGCCACCTGGATTTAAGTGTTATGATCTGGAGTTGCTGCAGTTGTTCAGGTCTAGGTTCAGCAACACTATGGGCCAGATCTTGTGCCTGGCGCATGGGGTATGAACTGACATGAGTGGCGGAGCTATGAGCAATTCTTCTTCGCCAATTGCGAGAGTTCAAGAGGAGGTGACTGCTGACATTAATGTCCTCGTTTACATTGCCTTGTTCGTCCTTAAGCATGATAGGCTCCCACAGGTCAAACTAAAAACTTTATTAACCCCATCATGAGCTAAACAGTCATGTCATGTCATGTCTCGGAGAGAGAGAGAGAGAGAGAGAGAGAGAGAGAGAGAGAGAGAGAGAGAGAGAGAGAGAGAGAGAGAGAGAGAGAGAGAGAGAGAGAGAGAGAGAGAGAGAGAGAGAGAGAAGAGCTACAGCCGTCCACAGTGGCGCGGACCGGCACTGGCTTGGTTGTAAATGCAAACAAAACAAATGCACATTTTAACCCCCCACTCCCCTCGCCCTTCCCGGCCACAGAGTCTGGCTGGACGAAATCGGCTCTTGTACATACACCGCCATTGGCCATGAGTGTTTCTCCAGCCCACGTACTTCCCACTTAAATGCGCTAAGTCTGGAGTGGCAAGATGTTAAAGTGCACTCCTAATAAGCGGAAAATGTTACGTTATACTCTGTGTTTTGAAACGCAAGATTGGGCCCATTGTGTCCAAATAAGCGGAAAATGTTACGTTATAGTCTTTGTTTTGAAACGCAAGATTGGGCCCATTGTGTCCAAAATAAGCGGAAAATGTTACGTTATAGTCTTTGTTTTGAAACGCAAGATTGGGCCCATTGTGTCCAAAGAATGAGATCAGCTGATGACCTGAACAACCTGAATGACCAGGTCATTCCAGCAACAGATTTCTTCTTCCCTGTTGACACAGGCATAAGATATTAATCCGACTATTGTGAAGGAGTAGTTCAGGGAGCATGAGTCATCATATCACACATGGATGGCCAACACAGAGTCCAGATCTTTACCCCATTGAGAATCTTTGGCATGTGCTGGAGAAGGCTTTGCACAGTGGCCACACTCTCCCATCATCACCGCAAGATCTTGGTGAGAAATGAATGCAACACTGGATCTTTTGATCTTTGGATCTTTTGATCATGCTAAAGGCGGTCCAACCAAATAATCGAGCGCGTGACCTTTTTTATGGGGTGACATTTTTATTGGTCAGGCAGTGTAAAAACATTGGGGGGGAGTAAAAAAACAAAAAACAAACCATTATTTGCACCCAACAACAATGTTTTAAAACGGTAGCATATAGTGAGCACAGCCTAAAACATTATGCAATCTTCTTCTGTATGTACTTTACAATCTCTCTGAAGCCATCAAAGCTTTACAACTGGATTTTGAATTTATGATGTTGATGGTAAACCAGCGATAAGAAACTTTAACAGTACCTGAACTAACAACTAACTTCTTCTTTAACAGTACCTGAACCTTTAACAGTACCTGATCTAATCATCCTGCTTCTGTCGCACATGTCAGAGGGTCACATGAATGAAACAAAGCAAACACTGATCATAACTGTTACTGTATGATCTGGAGTTGCTGCAGTTGTTCAGGTCTAGGTTCAGCAACACTATGGGCCAGATCTTGTGCCTGGCACACGGGGTATGGCGGAGTGGCGGAGCTATGAGCAATTCTCCTACGCCACTTGCGAGAGGGCAAGAGGAGGTGACTGCTGACATTAATTTCCTCGTTTACATCACCTTGTGTTCGTCCTTAAGCATGATAGGCTCCCACAGGTCAAACAAAAATTTTATTAACGCCATCGTGAGCTAAACATTCATGTCATGTCTCGAGAGAGAGAGAGGAGAGAGAGAGGAGAGAGAGAGAGAAAGAGCTACAGCCGTCCACTTGGCGCGGACCGGCACTGGCTTGGTTGTAAATGCGAACAAAACAAATGCACATTTTAACCCCCCCCCTCACCCTCACCCTTGCCCCTTCCCGCCCACGGTGTTTTGAAACGCAAGATCGGGCCCATTGTGTCCAAAGAATGAGATCAGCTGACGACCTGAACAACCTGAATAACCAGGTCATTCCAGCAACAGATTTGTTCTTCCCCGTTGACACAGGTATGAGGATACTCCCACTGTTGTGAAGGTTGATGGTAAACCAACCTTTAAAAGATGACAGTACCTGATCAATCATCCTGCTTCTATCATACATGTCAAAGTCATGTAGAGTCACATGAATGAAACAAAGCAAACACAATAAAGGTGCAGTGCTTTCTCTCATTTGGCTGAAACTGTAATGTTGGTTTAGCTTCCATGTGGAACAAACAGATGTCATTGTTTTTTTCAAAAGAAATCACATGACTTTAATGAAATAGCCCTAACATAGCACTGTTGTTTGAGTGAACCAACGTCAATGGTTAGCCACAAAGATACTAAACTAGAAATGTACGAAAGCTGCATGTTCCACAAAGAGGCTTGGGGATGTGTTGACACTTTCTGTGTTAAGCCCGCTTGGAGGAAACTCTGGGGAGTTTCCTGGAAAGTCGTAAAGCCGCTTCTCTCCGTACCAAGGTGTACATCAGCTAATGCAGACTCCGAAGTATGAACACACCCTGAGAGGTCTTCAAACACACTTCCTCAAACCATCGCCTTGTAACACATTTCCATTTCAAATAAACATTGTGCAAGTGTGTTAAAAAATGTGTTTCTTTTCTTCTTTTTTTTTGCTGATGCTGAAACAGGTTTCCAGGGTCTGCGCTACAACAAAACGCAGAGTAGCAAAATGCACAGGTTTTGAGGGGGGGGGGGGGGGGGGGGTGAAAGCATATATTGCAGCTGAAGGTAAGTTGCAGCATGGTATGAATGGCGCTGTAAGCATTGTATTTGGGGAGGAGAGGAGGAGGGCCTCAGGCATAGAGCGGAGAAGAAGAAAGGCCTCTTTGTTAGAGCGTCTGCAGCAAGTTTTTGTCTTAAAAAAAAAAAAGTACGAATCCTAAAGCGCTAAAGGGTCCAGCCGGTGGTTTTTTTTTGTAGATTGTAGGGTGTGCAAGGGGAGGGTGGGGGGGGGGGGAAGCAGAGCAGGACAGGAGAATAGAAGGTGGATGGAGCAGATGGGACGCGAGGAGCTTCACTGGTGCTTCGTTACAGCCTATAGCAGAGAATGGAGAGAGAGAGAGAGAGAGAGAGGGAGGGAAGGAGAGTGGGGAGAACAGAGACAACGTTAACCACTGATGTTATCGCACACACAAAAAAGGCAGGAGACAGGCTACAGTTGACACAAGCAAGACATGGAACCCGTTACGAACCCAACCGCGCTCATTATGTGGACGTTTCATTCTCCTGACTTTGAGATGAGAGCGTTAGCTTTTGGCCAGTGTGCTGTGAGATGAGGTCTGCTGAGGATATGCAGGTGCATCCTTTGTGAATTATCCAAATGGAGGCGAGGAGTTATCAAGAGGGTGGAGAATGAAACCATTTGGAACAGCGAGGAGGCTGTAATGGCATGGACCACAAATTATACTGTAGTTGGGGGAAAAAAAGCTTGCTTCCTAGGGATCGAAAGCAAGCTTGAGTAACTTTCTGTTTGGATTAATTATTTTGGTATTTTGGAGACAATTGAATTTTTTTTAAATAGTTTTTGAGAAATTAGTCTACAGTCAAATCTTCTGCCAAAGAAGTGGGTTTGACAATGCGTTGCTTGTTGTCGGACCATAACCACACACTAATACAGAGGCTTGCAGCTTTATTTGGCCAATGAAATGCACAGAACAAAGAAATCCCAATGGATGCAATGACTATGTCAAGATAATGCAAAATTACACAGCTGTATACCCAATGAACACTCACATTGAGGGCAAGTACAATAGATGTGAGTGAGTGTTAGCCACAGTGTGCTGTGCGTCAAGTGGCAGATGGGCCAGCTTCGGGCTGCTGGAGGGTAGAGCCGGGTCACATCCACCATCCTTACACATTATGTAACGATTATTTTTGGCCACTACAGTTCAAACCATGTGGCTCTTGGGCTCTTAATGTTAAAGTTACTACAGTTTGACTAAGCCAGGGCGACAAGTTCCTTATTCTGATAGGCAGATGTTTGGTTGTGTGTTTGTTTTTTGTTGCTTGTTTGAGCCTTGTTGAGATCATTGATCATGCTGAAGCTGGGAAAGTATAGTCGGACTCTTGGCAAATGATTGTGCTCACAAATGTCAAATGGTTTGCAATTGGATTTGGATTAAAAATCTTAGCAGTATTACAATTATCAAAGAAAAAATGTCAAAGTAAAGTGCTTTTATTGTGGATAGTTGTACTATGTAACTGTGTAGATCAAATGGAGGGGTTAGTCCTGAGCTGCTATGACTCCACGTGTAGCGTTTATGTGTGTGGCCCTACTAATGTCCTAGGCTTCCAGTTATATTGGCCCAATCTTCATAGGTCATTTTATTGTGCATTTAAAAGCCTATAATACCATAACAAGGTTTAAACCTAAAACATTAATATCTGAGGCACACAAAAATGCACCTATTAAATGATTAACTGCAATCAGTCGGTGGCCCTTTGTTTCATGTACTTTTTGTTTCATTATGTGGCCCTCAGTGGAAACAGGTTTGGACACCTGTGATGTTTACTTTTGTGTGGGTGAGCAAAAGTCAGTTCCTGATGAGGTGTAGCTCTGTTTAGGTGCGGGCCTTGTGTCTGCAAGTACACTTAACAAGAAATCAGTGAAGCTTGACAGGTTGGTTATTCGACATTTCTGCTCTGTTGGTCATTGGGCTACAGTAGTTCAGATTGGGTGATGTGGATTTTTACACCTCGCTGGCTGAAAGAGGAAAAAAAAAAAGAAATCCTTGAAGTGGAGACGGACCAAGCTCTTATCTATCTACTCATTTATCTGTCCACCTTTCTCTCGCTCTGCCCTCAATAACCGGCTCCCCTATGCTCAGCCTGTGAGTCACAGGTCAAACGGTTTGAGCGAGCACACTGCTGCTAGTTTTACATCATTTTTTAATGGTCTGAAGAGCCATTTTTCCTGCTGCAATTGTGGGAAAGCAATAAAACTCTAAACATGCAAAACAGGGTCATCTTATGAGTCATGATCAAGATTCCTCTCTAGATCTAGTAAGTTCCTAAGCATTATACTGTGATCGCTTATTGCTTCTGACAAGTTGCCCCATTCGGTTTCGCTTGTCAATGTAATACTCATGGCAGCTTTTCATTGATTCATGTGAATGTTAATGTTAAGCTCGAGATAAAGGTTAAACTAATAATCAATACAGTACGTGCTATTATTTTATTTCTTGAAGACTATATGGGAGACATTATTGGTCCTGTTGGCCAGTGGTTCCCAACATGTTTTGTATTGCAGACCCCAGGACGTTTCATTTGGAATCCATGTACCCCCGGCGGTTAGCGCTTGTGCTTCACAGCAAGAAGGTCCCAGGTTCAATTCCCACCTGGACGGGGCCTTTCTGTGTGGAGTTTGCATGTTCTCCCCGTGTCTGTGTAGGTTTCCGCCGGGTACGCCGGTTTTCCCTACCACTAAACACATGTACAATAGGTTAATCCTCCAGCCAGATGATTCTGACCATCAGCCTGGCACCACATCTGGAGATGGGTCCCCAGGCGCAGCACTGCTGTCGCCCACTGCTCCTTATGGGCTGCCCCAGCGACATCAAAGAACAGGTCAAATGCAGAGGACAAATTAACAATATGCAGTGTTGTTATTTATTGTTATTTAAGTTTATGAACAGGGGTGGGAGTCAATAAGCTTGTCTTCTTCCCACTCCTTTTCGAGCTAGAATGTAAATTATTTTTCTTTTTTTTCTTTTATTATGTATATATATTTTTCTGTTTTTCTTTTCTTGGCTTTTGTGCCTTGTTGTAGCTCGAAATAAAAACTCAAACAAAAAAAAACAAAAAATGTCCTTACAGAGACAATAAAGTATACCTCACCTAGCTCAAGAGTGTTGTCAAATAAATAAACTTTTTATTAATAAAAAGGCAATGGTATGTGTCCAAATAAAGCTAAACTGCTCAAATGAAATCATATTACTACAAATCATGATATAAATACTGTACACTAATCACAGCTGCCAATTATATTTTAGTTATAACCATTCTAATATATGGCGTTTTTTACATTTAAAGTTGTAGTTTATGAAGTAAAATACTGTGGTTTTAATATCCTGTTTGCCCCATCTGAGAGTAGTGAGTGAGAAAGTTTTGAGGGCTGAGCGGTTAATATCTTTTACTGTTAAGTGACTAGAAAAACTGATGTCACTCAAGGGTGGGTCAAATATATGACCCACCCTTGGTGGGTCTAGGCATATTAGTAATCTGCCTAGAGTTACGGGTTAGGGCAAAGGTTAGAATTAGGATGAATAAGCACATTAATATTACAGTGGTAGTTGATAAAAGTATAATTGAGAAGCTTGTTAATATCTTTACAAGCAAATTATTCATGGCCTTCTATTTACTAATGCTCATTAATACCTTGTTAATACTTAACAGGCTTAATATAAAGCGTTACCAAGATCTGGTATGTTTTTGAATTTGTAGCTCATCAAAAAAGCGGATTTTAAGCAAATGTAAATTTTAATTCAAGTGTCTTCAATTTTTTTCTCTCCCCAGTTTCTGTTCCCTCCGCACCTTCCAAACAGAACAATTTGACATAAACTTCCTGAGCACTTTGTTTCTTTTTATACATTTTATTGTACTGGCAAATTAACCAAGTTGAATCTTGTGTATTCTTTGCATATCTATAGAACATTGGGCAATGTTCAACATACAATTTTAGTTCAGTCGACAGCTTTCTTATATTTTTGACTAAGGAGACCATAACCGTACTGTCTTGGTCTGTACCAGCTTGTGCAAAAACAAAACAAAAATAAACAAAATATGTGTGTTTTTAATGAGCATTTTAAGTGGTCTCAACAATAACAATATTAGGCTGGATTGGGGATGGGTGACACCCCAGTGATTTTCATTTTGTTGCGATACCAGTTAAGGTAGTTAAGATAGTTAAGGTTAAGGTATACTTTATTAATCCCCATAGGGAAATTCATTGTTTCTTATAATAATATAATATTGATATGTAAAAATATTTTGATATTGATCCGCCCATCCCCATATTCCTCCTGATATATATGTCTTTTTAGCATCACTGATTCTTTATTTCTTAATGAGCTTTCACAGTAGACTTTTGCCATTTTTCAAAAATATTAACCTTGGTTTTAGGATTTTATCAGGCGCGCTACATTCTAGTAGTCAAGGATAAAACTTAATATTGCAAAAGGAAAAAAAAAACCTACCTTGAAGAAGCCATTTAAAGCACACACTGAAGGCCAAAAGTTCAAAGACATAACATTTCCAACCAAGGTAAATGCACGAAGGAAATAATCAAGATGACATAAATGAACAGAAAACGTCCAAACTGAAAAGATATTTTTTTTATTATCATTATTGTCAAACACGTTGTAAAGAATGAGTGCAAATAAAGAGCTTGAGATCAAAATCTATACTCGTCACATAGCCATGGACCATAAGGCATAATTAAATACAAGCTTTGAAGCTACCATCTACAATACAGGAACAAAGAAGCACAGCATCAGTGCCATCAAAGGAAACTGAAAGGATATAAATAAATTTAAACCAAAATCAACATAAACACAACACAATGAAGCACGCTGAAAAGAAAACCACAAGCAATAATATTTCACGACAAAATGCAAAAAGTCTACAATCTCTTCATTACACTTGGCACTACGCTAGATCTTAATAAGATCTTTGAATGTTGTCCAGCTCACGTCACTGTTCTAACGTTTAACTTAACGATTATTTGTCATTACAAGTTTAGCCTATACATAATACCGAAACAATCATTAATCAGTCTCCCAAGCAAAGCTGTTGAAATTTGCAAAGCCATTTACAGTGTAGTTAGGTTTTGAGACCAAACTGCAGAAAGTGTAGCAGTTTTTTCTCAACTGGTGTGTTTTTAATAGTCCATCTCATGCACATAAGTTCAAAACAGTATAAATATAAATGATCCACTTACAGCATTTGAATCCAAGCAACCCCCCAAAAACATAGACTGACCAAAACAGCAGCAGATTGTTTTGTATGCATTTCCCCACATTGTGAAGATGGCATGGTGGAAATGGCTATTCACTATGATTGGATTGTCAGTATCTGATATGTGTGGCTGGAAAGGATCAGAAGCAGTATACAGCTGAGTGAAGCTAAAGCTTCAATCTACGTGGATATGAGCCAGGTTCTCTAAAACATATTAAGGATGTATTAAGATGGAAATCAGAGGAAGATACATAAAATGGCCTGGAGTGCTCTTCGGCATCCTGATATATTCTTGCGATGTCAGTATGAACATAGAGACATGCACAGAAGGGGTCATTTCAATGTGCACATTAACTGTTAGCATTATTTGGTTTATTTTAACAAGTTTTATTGTCAGCCAGTGAAGCAAGTGTTAAAGTGATAGGTATGTCTTTTTTATTGGAACACTTATATTTTAAATCATTGTATACTTACTTTATTCAAAGTGTTTCACATACTGTCTTTGTGTCCTGTGTATACCCATATTTCCTCCTCCAGCAATTACAATGTGGCTTATTGTGTATACTGGGATCAAGGCATTACCAAAAGCATGATTATATATTTGTATTGCACTTTGAAAGCTTGACAAGCTTCCCAAAGTGCTGCACTGGATATAAATAAATTTATATATATTTATTTATATATTTATATTTTATACTCTCACAAACTACACTCATACACATGCCCAAGGACACAATGACAGTGTGCAACAGTTGGAGCAGCAAAGTAACACTGTCTCCAACACTGCTTTGAGTGGCATCACTAAAAAGTTATGGAGATAAATTCAAGTGTGCTTAGGTCTCAGGTACCAGCTTTCTTTTGATTAAATATGGCCATAAGGCCTTCCTTTCACTAACAGTCACACTAATAGTATGCTGGATATTTTAAAAAGTCATTATCTACACACCAAAGATTCAAGTAATTTCTCCCTTAGGCAGTCAGAACCTATTTCACTCACAATATCACATTTTTTAATAAGCTAACCTATCATTTTGTTACTGGAGACACAAAATGGTAATGTGTGAAATTACAGCTAAATATATCAAAGCCTGCACTGGCTATATATGGTTAGCTATATGAAGTTTAATAATTTAGGTATATTTCAGGGCTCAGTGATTTCTGAAAGGTAATTGGTTCTGCGACAATTGGGCGGGAACATTCCAAGTGTCAGCGGTTTTAAAAGAGCAGCGTGGAGGATGGGACCAGCAGCTCTTTTTCTAAACAACATCACAGTTTAAATGCTTCACAGAGAGTTAGAAAGTCAGAGCTTATCATGGGATCAAAGTCCATAATTGAAAACCAACGCGTGCAGGGAGGCTGGCTTCTTCACATTCATATGGTACAATGTAAAACAAAAACATACTATGATAAATAAAGCTTTTCAAACAATGTGCAAACATCCACACATGAGGTAATCGACAGAATGGACCACAGCAGTTGACAGGAAATGGCACGACAATGCTATGGAAAATATGTACAGTGTCTTATGTAAAACAGTTACATTCATTCAGAGCAAAAGAAAAAAAACATGGAATAGACAGTTGTTTTTTTAAACAGATTCGTCAACAAATAACAAAGAAGATACATCCAGGAAAGAAATGCAGGAAATTAAAACTCCATGAAAGGGAACAGGTCAGTGCAGCAAAACACACACAAAAAGTAAGAAAAGGGAATTACAGCATGGTTCAAAGCAAAAACAAAAGAGAAAAAGAAAAAAATATATGAGTCCCATCTGGTTTGAGAAGCCGGACAGTCCCTTTGTCACACACGTCAACACCCAAATACCACAGTCGGGCAGTTTTCGTCACGGGGCTGGCCTTTCGATTCAGTGCATTATTTAAAGTGGAGGTGGTTAACAGGAGGAAACTTAATTATGACCTCTTTTTATATGTACTTGTTGTTGACTGTTTTGCAGTTTTATGTCGTAAACTCATTTGACATACTCAGCTGACTTCCAGAAGTGCCCCGGATGCGAAAGGCGTCGGTTCCGTTTTGGCAACTTTTCCAATAAATCCACCAGTTTGGAGAAGCTGGGCCTCTCCTCTGGTTCGTACGCCCAGCAGAGCAGCAGGATGTCCTGGTATACGAGAAGGATAGGAATTATTGATTAGGGTTTAATGTGGAATTAGCTTTTACAAAATTACTGGACTTTGTTATTGTATATTAAAGCAGAACTAAGTAACTCATGCCCCTAGAGGACATAAGCGCCTCTGCAGGTGTCGTAGCATGTTGCGGTTTTTTACTTATTAATTGTCCGTGAGAGTAAATACTACGCTGACAGAAAAGACAAGACAGAAAAGACAAAGGGAGAGAGGGATATTGTACATCCAATTACACAAGGGAGATAATTATTTTCACTCAAACTTGGCTGTAAATACTGTTTAATTGGCGCTAGCCCGCAGTTAGCTTTGCCCTTTAGCCTGTTAGCTTCTTCTTCGGGATGCCATTAGTGTGTATTGCATCTCCGACCCGGTGTAGGCAAAGTTGCAATTGTGGTTTTCTGGCCAGAGACACCAGGGGGAGAGGAAAGACCCCCAGTCATCCCACTAACACTTGTATTACCCCCAGAGGGACTACGCAAAAGATTTATTAAGGTAAAAAAAAGTTACTTAGTACTGCTTTAAGATGCCCGGAGAGGGATTGCTCATTTATGCTTGGCTGTGATAATGAAATTACAAGTAGTAGGCTGGCTCAATTACGCAGATTAAGGGAGGGGCTTAACCTTGTCATCGATACCGACGGCAACTAGGGAACGGGGCCCAGGGGGAAAGAAGTCAGTTATGGAAATCATAATTTTTTCACTCTTTCGACATTTCTGCCGGACTATAAGCATATTTAGCGCAATCAAATTGTGTCAATCCAAAATCAGGTCATTATGAATGTTTTACAAAGCAGATTGTCCGGTAGAAGTTAAAAAACGGCACTCGAAGTTAGCCATGAAGCTCACGTTAGCATTCTGGTCAGCATTCTGTGTTATTTACATATTCATGAGCGGTTGAACCACTCTGCTCCTCTCAATGTCTCTGTATCTTTATTTAGTAGAAAATAAATCCGCAATTCATTTGTTAAAGTAGTGGTGGCGTAATCATAGGTGAAATGGTTAGTGAATTATTTTCCCTCCTCGACTGTGACCATGTGTGGGCGTTCCCACACATGTTTTTAATTAGATTAGCTGATGATGACTTTGGACAACTCTTCTCCTGTGATAGAAAACTCCTGAACAACTGAGCATCTACACCAGGGGTGTCCATAGTGCGGCCCGGGGGCCAAATGCGGCCCTCAGACCAATATTTGGTGGCCCTCGGCCTTCTTGCTAAATCGGTAGACATTATCAGAGATGGTCCTTTTTATTTGAAATGTAATAATTCTACACAATTCTAACCTAACAATTTAAGCATAAATAAAGGTGTGGGGCACAATTTAAACCTCTGCTAGGCGAAGGTTTCGTGGCACTAACCACCGATCTGTGGCCCTTCACCCTGTGTACGCTTCATGCGCAGTCCCCCCTGAAAAACGTTTGGACACCTCTGGTCTACACAAACTAAAATAAAAAAATAGATAAATAATAATAATAATACAATTTTTAAAAAGTCATATATGTAGGTAAATAATGCCAAAGATGATGACGATGACAATGATGGTACTTATCTGCTACAAAATACAGAAAATACTGATTATGCTAAAGCACTGACTAGAAGCTTTTCAAACAAAGTATGACTCAAGATAGGTAATTGATTTTTAAACATGCTCATTAGACCGAAGACGGGCTGGGGGGTTTCTCCTCTAATCACTAATTGTTTACTTCAGAAAATAATGGATTAATGGATGAAGTCATCGATGCCAAAGTCCTACCAATGTCAAAAGAGACAATGTTCTTACCAATATCTCCTTTCCCATGCCTGTCTGAGCGAGGTTGGGCTTCACTCCAGTGCCAATCTGCCATATGATCACCTCAGCCGGCTGACTTTTGTAAGGCCACTCACGTGCATGTAACTCATACCAAATCGTGCTGAGGAAACAAGAGTTTTGTGGTCAATCAAAAGTTCATTAAACAGTTACCTCTTTGAATGCTCATGTAAGTCCAGTGGCTGAAGAGTGAAAGATCAACAGCGACACACTCTTGATCCTGAAGTTGTGCTGATCCACTCAGCGCCGCATTTGAACTTTAATTAACATAAAGCCTCCTGCTTATGCACAAAGAAAACTGTTTTTAGAGCATCTTTGGCTGGGCACACTTGAGCTGTTTAAAAATAGCTCCTTGGCCATAGTAGGTGAAATGACAGTTAATGAATATGTAAAGGAGCCATGGGGGTCACCTCTAGACACAAGGGCTAACAGAGCAGCTGGACACTGCGCCAAGGCACTCGTCCCTCAGAGTGAGACACTGACGAATGCTCCATATGGACGACCATCTGAAAATGCAATTGTGTTAGGAGTCAACAGAGCAGGGTCCACCCCCAGCACTGAATCAGTGATGAAACCTGTAGGGACTTTTTCATCGCCTCAGGTTATGGTTTAGAGTGGATTTTGGGACATCTTGTTTTGTGTATTTGTTGCATAAAGTTATATCAAGAAAATGGTGTACACATATGTCATGACATATAATGAACTTATCCTACCACTGTTGTATTGAAACCTTAGTGAAATGGTGCACTGGCAGCTCTTTGGGCAGACTCCGAATTTGTGACTTCAGAGCGCAGGTCACAGGTGCTACTTCTTTCTTTCTCCTGAGTCTTTTCCACTATATTGTCCGCTGATGACGGCTGACTACCTCCTCTGCTCACTCAAAGGAAAACAGCTGTTGCTTCGGGCCCAAACCTAAAACCAATCTCAGACTTTACAGCTGAGTTTTGCCTGGTAAACAGCGCGATGGTGCCATATACCAGGCAGCAGATGTCTTGAAGCCCTCGAGATGGAGCTTACCATGTGTTCAATCACGGGCCCCACTTCAACGTCAAATCTCTCTCCTCCGTTCTCGCTCCCCTTTTAATCAAATAGCTGAACACTTCTTCACCATTTGCAGATTTACAGATCCTCTTCCTGCAATCATCCAATCATATTTATCCCTTTGGGCTTGATCACCTGTGCCTCCAGTAGCTTTCCTATGGGCCAAACAGTCACTCATCAGCATGCTCTGTATTTACACCAATTAGCTTGTTTGGTTCAATGATGAAACATTTCCTTCCCCTCTCAGCGTCTCAATGATCCATCATCACCAGGGACCCGTTAGTAAGCTTAATATGGATTTATGCCAACGAGCAGAGGCCTAATTGTTTCTGAAACAGATGGGGCTTGAAGGTCAAAATCTGACCACGTCCCAACAGAAAGATGAATGTCTACTGTTGTAGTTCTGAGCTGCCTCTACTATCCAACGTTAAATGAGTGATTAGCATTTAAATGCCATCTTATTTAATTATCGACTACTTTGAATAGTCTCCTGAGAAATCAATCATCTCTAAAGAAATCATTAATAAACCTGCTAATTCACATGCCTGTTTTCAGTGTAAAAACAACGCATCATATATAATTTGTATGATTGTCAGTTGCCTATCTGCATTTCCATACAAGTCATTGAAGTCATTGTACCATTCAGATCTGATTAAAACAGCATTTTAATTATGACTTCTTGATGTTGCTATTGCCACAGAACAGAAAAGTTGAAAATGAGGCCATTTGAACGACCGTAAACAGGTGGAAGTCAGGTCTTTCCTGATATGGACAAGGCAGCTGGAAAGTAGTGGTGCAGTAAACACCGCGAGAGGAGACTGTCTGGACAAACATTCCCACGTCAAACTCACCCAAAAGCGAAAACGTCGGACTGTTTGGAGAAGGGGAGTTTGTCCTCCTCGGTGTCGGGCGAAAGCTGCTGGATGATTTCTGGAGCCAGGTGACAAAGCCAGCCGCTCGGGATGCGCAGTTTGTCCTCTCTCCGGCTGCAGGAGCACATCATGGTAATCAAAGGGGGGGAAGTAGTAGAGAATGCTAAATAATTTTACACTATATAGATGTAAAAAGTAGTCAAATAATGTATGTATTTTTATATAATTATGTACAAAAGTATAATAACAGTTAATTATTTACACTCTGATAAATGGACTCAAGTGGCTTGCCCAAGGACACAATGACAATGTGCATTTGCAGGAGCTGGAATTCGAACCCACGACCTTCCGATCACGAGACGACCTGCTCTACCAACTGCCCCACCGTCGCCCCATAAAGAAACAATTCTTAAGATAAGGTGCAAGACAATACCTTATTAATATCAATTGTCTTTTTCCAGACAAAATATATTATTACATTGACATAACTCAAGCACAGGTTAAAAAAAAGTACTGAAGAAAGAAAATTTCAAAGAAATACTGTTTCTTTATGTAAGTGATTACTGCCTGCCTCTGATGGTGATACATGTTTAATTGTTTGCTTTAATCAGACACTAATTTGCTAGTCCTCCTTAATACAAATAAATATTGTTTACAATAGATCAGACCTAAGTGTAAACACTATCAGGAGATTGGCTCTGATGAAGGATGCTTTTTGCCCAGGCCTGATTTGAGTCTTGAGCAGATACAGTGATTACTGGTGTGCTCAGGCATGACATGGTAATTTGAACATAATACACTCTCCATTATATTTGATAGAAGGGTTAGAACCACTTTACACAACTGCGTGATTGCCTGTTCTTTATTCAGGAAAGACCACTTGGATTTCTTTCCCGTCTTTGACCCTGATAACTCATTCTTGGCTAAATACTTTTTTCCTCTTTCATCCCACCCGCGCACTGACATTTTTGTTGCTTTCGTGGATTTTTTACTTTTGGGTATTTAGAAAAAGAGCAGCTGAAAGCCCTTCAACAAGAGGTTACCTTGAAAAACGTTGCCAAGTAGTATATGTCATGTCCAAAGCCATGTTTTAACAAAACAAACCAAAAGCATATCTAGTTGGTACAGTAAAAAATAACAATTACCTTTCCTCACCTAAACATAAAGTTAAATATACTATACTATACCTATGCTGACACTATGCTGCCAAGATCAATTTGTAATTTTGGTTTAAAAAACAACAATATAATCTCACTTGGATAGAGCAATACTGTGGCTAATTTGGCCTTGTAAGTTCGCAGGCTGTAACACATACACATTGCCTCAGTGTGGTGAATAATAAATATAAATAAATGGATAAAAATAAAATAAAGTTGAGTGACGGACGTAACCCAACTTTATAGACCGTCACATCTTCTGATGAGGAAGCAGAGACTGGGACTTAAAGGGGGGACTCTGGTGACTTCAGCAATTTGAAAATGGCAATTTTTCTAACTTGTTTTGCTGTTGCGAAAGATTTGATTTGTGATCAAGAGTCTTGTCCAAGAGCATTAACATTTGAGAGAAGACAGAAAATACAAACTGGAAAGCTAATACGGTAATCACAGTAATGCAGAACACGTTTGTAAAAGTCTTAACTACAGGCTTTGCGGGAACTGTAATTATTCATCAATTGTGCTTTCTTGCAACAGTGAAAACCTCTTGACAACAGCCGACCTAAGAGTACACGCTCAACATTTCAAAAAACTGTGGGAACAGAAACATGCTTGTAAAGGGCTGCGTTACTTTAAAATAGCTCGGCGGCATCTGTTGCTATGAGACAGTACAAATGAGAGCCGAAAGAGTAATTATTTTCAAATGTTTTTCATTAGGATGTCTCCGACGTGTGCTGGGCATAATTACCTGCCAGCCTGCAGGACTCCTGATATGGTGAAGAGTCCAAAATCAGTAATGACCACTTTTCCGTTGTCATAAAACACATTCTTGGACTTCATGTCTTTGTGGAGGATTCCTTTTGCATGAAGGTAGCCCATTCCCTGAGAGAGGCACAGGGAAGTGTCAAAGACAGGGGGGTACTAGAACAATTGTACAGCAATGTCAAGAATCAGAACTGAGTTGTCTCACCTTCACCATTTCTTGTGCAATCTGTCGGGTTTTGTTAACATCCAGCATGACCTTAGCATCCCGCACGACTGAATAGAGCGTCCTGCCTTTGCACAAGCTGTCGGAGAGAAGATACTATTAATACATGAGAATAAGTCAGGATTATAGACTGAGAAAAGAGTTCAGACTGCTGTCATAATAGCAAATTCCTAAAACCCCCAAATGAACTTCATGGAATGCATTAGGTTTTGAGGCATTTTTAGAATCGGGTTTTAGCTTCTTGTTATTTCACTAATGTTCACTAATGTTCGCTAATGTTTGCATTCGGAGATGCTTCTGTGGTATTTTTGCTCTTCAAAGTGTTGCCAAGAAACAATGGCGATGCTGGAGTCATGTGTGCAGCATCGTGAATGCGGCACTCGGCCCTCATGCATATGCAAATGTTAGGTCTCTTTTGTTTTCCCAATAATGTGATTTTATGTGCAGTGTGTTTGGCACCAGCACTGTGAAAAAGTGGACATGGGAAGTGCATTGTTTGATGTGGTTTTCAGATTGAATTTGAAGCATTATAAATTAGTATCGTCGAGGGTCATTTACAAAATGTAAAGCATAAAAAGGCTATAATAATAATAATAAGTATTTTGCCTAAAATACTAACAAATGAGCAAGTGGAAGCTGACCTAAAAGGTAATTTTAATATATATGGAAACACTATGGAAACACTTTATTTTACACAACCTTTGATACATTGTACCTAACTAAATTTAGTACAATGTAATGTGCTGTGTAACAATGTATAATAACTTGTACTTGGGTTAGATACATCATGTAATAATATGTAGTTGTAGATTGTAGGTACATAATGTAATAAGACATAACCCTAACCTTAAGCCCTAACCCTAAGAGTATCAAGTCCTATTATATTGTGTACCTCCAAAGAACAACATTATTCCATTGCGTATCTAACCCATAGGTACAAGTTATTACAGATTGTTACAGAGCACATTACATTGTCCTAAATTTAGCTAGGTACATACAATGTATCAAGGTAGTGTAAAATAAAGTGTTACCCTATATATATTTGGGCAGGGAGATATGGCCTCAAATCTATATCACGATATAAAAAGAAATATCATGATAACGATATATTTGATGATATAATTGACAATGGACAAATTACTTCAAAATCCCAGCTTTACACCTACTGGGAAGATTAATTCAGTGATATAACGGCATACTAATTTCCTCGCAAATATGATCTACTCAAGCAGTTTAAATCCTTCATTTCATTTTACTTTTTAACACCTCTCCCCGTGCTCTACAGTCAGTGTTTATGCTGCTCTGATGGAGCTGAGCTAACATAAATTATATCGTGTCCACAACGATATAAAAAATACAACAATATCAAAAAATATATCACGATAAACGATATATGGCCCACCCCTAATATATATTGATTTATTTTTTACAATTGGAATAACATTTTCCAATATGTAAAAGTTGTTTCTGTTTACATTATTGGTTATGGTTCTTGATTATCCAATCAGGCAGCAGACTGAGCCTCACACTTTGGGTTGCCAGATCCTAATGCTACACTCAGTGCAAGTGGCGTGGCAGCTTTCAGGTGAGGCCCGGCACGGTCATGGGAACTACTTTACCTCCTGAGTAAAGATAAAGGTACCAAACCACTCTTTTTCAAACTTACGCCACAATACAATGGACTCATGAATCCATCAAAACTGTAACCATTCCAAACGATTCCCCTTCAGTCATGTCCCATACACCATTTTTCATCAATGACATTGTTGGAACATAGTAGATGAGTTTAGAGGGCAAGTGACTTCTGCTTTCATTTGTATTCCCGGTTCAAGCCTGGCTATTTACTGAACGTCACTCACTGCTCTCACCCTCGTGACCTCTTGTCAATCCTTTACTTTTCCGTCTGACAATAAAAGGCAGAATGCTAGACAGTGTCCTTGCTCAAAAACAAGTCAACAGGTAAAGATAAGGGGACTGAAGTGCAACCAGGTGGGCAGGCAAAACTCAAAATAAAAAAAAATACTGAAAGTGAAATGGGATAGATACAACAAATAAATAAAATACAAGCTCTACCTATAACTATAACATTCAGTATTTTTATTTTGCTATGGATTGTACTTTTTTGTGCCATGAGGTGGGTGGTGTGGTTAGTAGCACCTCTGCCTAGAGCAAGAACAGGTGGTCTCCGTGGAGGTTGTGGGATCTAGCACAGTATTGGATCAAACCTGGCCGGAAGAGTGCATACAAGTACAAATGGTGGAGCTTCTCCGGTGACTGGCCAAGAATTGGTGTCTTTAGGCAGATGGGGGGGAGGATAAACAATAAACACAAGTACAGGACTAGAATCATTCCAAAATAACCGTCTTTTAGTGATGCAACGTTCATGCCCGGATCTAACCTTTTGAATGTAATAATAGTAGTAGTCTTTATAGCGTTTTTCCATGTGCTCCAAAGAAATAAACAATAAAATAACAAGATGGTATGGCCAATGGTTCAAACATTATCTCATTTGCACAAAATAAAATAGCTTTTCTTTCTTTAAATAGGCTATATGCACGCGAGCGTCACATGATTCCGAGTGGATTCTAAGTAGTCGTTTGCATATCCTGTCTCCGTTATTTCCCTATGAGGTCTTGTCTAAAAAAATAAATAGCTGAAGATTACATGGCAGACAGTGAGTTACTGGGAGTCTCTAGCATCTGTTAAAAACATCACGTCAGGAGCAAAACATTCACTGGAGGAAACTTCCGTGCTCATTACAGTAAGTGTTTTTCTCTTGAAGCTAACGGCTAACACAATTAAAAATGAAAATAGCTACAAGATTTTAAACGAGCCTGCTCAAAAATAATCCGCCTGTCTTTAGTTAGCGCTGAGATAAAAACATCCAATGTAATGTTTTAACACGTAGTCACTTCGGATCAGTATCTCACTGTCAGTGATGTTTCCTTGAACTATTAATTTTTTTAGACAAGACCTCATAGGGAAATAACGGAGACAGGATATGGAAGCACCTACTGTAGGATCCACTTGGAAGTCACGTGTCATTTGTGTGCATAGAGCCTATTAAGTTTAAAAAACAGCACAGCAGCCGGCAACCCCAGTGGATGCTTTTTCATTAGAATTGAATTGGCATAGCTTCGAATCTTTTCTCCAATAGTGGTGGAAAGTTTTATTTTGATGCATAATTCAAAGAGTAAAACAAGTCCCACTGAAAGTTTGGGTGGTTTTAATGAAAAAAAAAAAAAAAACAAGCATCTCAGGGATTAGTTCTCACTCAGATAATGAGATACCAAGCAGGTTTCTTCAAAAATATAACCATGATGTCTTTTGAGCCGCTCTTTCAAACTAATGGATCCTTAAGATTCCCAAACGCTCCCGTTGAAGGCGCCGCAGACGCCGTCACTGCCTTTCCTTTAAGCTCAACTTTAATCAAAGTTGTTTCCTTTCCCCACCAAAACAAATGGTGAAGATGCGGTGTGTGAGTGTGTCAGAGACTTTGAGACGTTGTTAGAGGGTAAAGTGTCATGACTGGGGGCTGAGACAGACGTGGGCCCGCTCTGTGCCAAGGTGAAACTGGTACACAGCACGCTTGTGGGGGTGGTGCCACAGAACTGGAGGGTTGCCATCACGGTGGCAGTATTAATAGACAGCGCCACACGCACACATCACCTCCTAACTCAAGTCCCTGGTCCCGGCTGTGCGGTGCAGGTGACCGGCAAAAGACCCGGAGCCAACCGACCATGAATATTCATTAGGAACAATGACCTGACAGCGACTGCATTTTTAGTAGCTCTTCCCTCAAGGTTTTGTGTCATACTTTGTGCCTCATACTAACAAATGTTGTAAGTGCATGGGCTAGAAATTAAAGTGCTGTAACTTAACTATATTTAGGTTAAAGTGTATGTGGCAGGTTGAGCTTTTGCTGAAATGTTTAATCTATATTTCTCTAGTTTAACATTTCTACTGGTGTTTATCTTTATTCCTCCGTATTGGAAATGGGCAGAGGATGTGACATAGAACGTAAAAAAAGGTTTCTTTTAGAACTGACACTGTACAACTATGATGAATACTGGCATTATACAATCAAACCAAGTACTGTAACTACAAAAGACATGTACACCTGTCATGCATTTTACACTGCTGAAAACTCCAGGCTCCAGTTCGAATGTAAATGTCTATAATACATATGTAAAACAAGGCTTGTACTTGTTGAAGAGTCTGTAGGAGTGATTTTAGACTATAGGTGAACAACAACACCTGTTGCTATTGTTTTCTGCAATCAGCATCCAACATTTCTCAGATGCAGCCAACTCATCTGTCAGCTCATAGCAATTTCAGCTGGCATGAGCTGCAATCACGCATTTCAATCAATGAGTCAATCACTGGTTTAGCACATATTTACAACCTGAGAGACAGATTTTCTGTTACATCCACAATAGCAATCGTTCTTAATTTTCTTGAAAAGGTAATAAACACATTTCTCTTCCGCAGAACAAACAGGAGTTAAATGTTGATTCTTGTTCATATCATGAAATAAAAAATCTTAATGATCATTCAAGCCCCTATAATCATTGTAGCCCATTTAAAGTAACATGGACTTGATGTGTAAACCAGCTTTTCTGTATGGAAAGTAAATGCCCAATAACACGTGCATGAAATTTAAAAATGGCTCAAAGGACAGATATTGAACTTTTGTCCAGACTTGGAGGTGTAGGTGGAGCAACACTCTCATAACTCCTCTGCATGCTTTGTTACAAAGACCCCACTAATAGTCCCACTGGGAGCACTTAGACTGCGTCTCCTCAAGAATAAGCCTCAGAGCATAGGGCTGGCACTGATGGCCATTCTCATGCCAGACACCTGTGGCAAAAAACACCACTAGAGTGACTTCCGCTGTAATCTGCACAAGTAACTTAGCTGTTGCTTCCAAATGAAGTCAAATGAGGTCTTTGAAGCCAATGGGAGCAGACAGACTGACGTAATAAAGCCTGAAGTCTAGACTATATTTGGAACACGGTCAGAGTTTAAGACGATAAGTTTGCAGTAGTTCAGTCTAAGTCTGTTTAGGTTGAACTCAAATGAACCGAATGATTTTAATAACACTGTATGATGCGTGTTCTGATTTTCTCAGACTGAAATAATGCAGACACATTACATGGCAGTATTTCAGTCAAATACTTCCATGCAATATGAAAATATTGAACTGAAGGTAAATGTGAGTCACTGTATGAAAAAAGGATGCGCACAGTACAGGTCCTTTGGTTTGTACTGGTGGGAGTCACCCCTGTAAGAGTGCATTTCAGAGGGTTTCGGACTGTTGTGCTATGAGAGATCAAGCTTTGGTGAACCTACTTTCTGTTAATTACCACTGCTCTATATTTTAACAACTGATGATTAGTTACAATATTTTTTATTTAATGTTTTTCTAAAATAGAAGCATAACATTCTTTGTTCTGGAAGCAAGTGCCAAAAGGAAACACATTTTCATTTACAGCTGCTCAGGAACAGGGCGTGGGAATTTTACCATCAGTTTACCCTCTGAGTTTTTCCCCATGTTTCTCAAACGTCATCACGCGCGGCCCAAGTCCTGTTCCAATTCAAAGTCCGCTGGAAATCCCCGGATGAGAACTTGCTCCACCTGTTTTACACATAGACTGTAAAAAATAATAGACAACTCCTCCCCGTTTGCCACAATGACAACGTTCGAGGGGGAAATCATGGCGGAGTTACAGACTCCTCCTTCCCACCTCTGATGAAGCATGTTCCTAATAAGGGCATAAGGGCGGGATCTACACTGTAGACTCGGCCCTTGCGTGACATGTAGCTCGCGCAGCTCCAATGCTAACAGTCTGGCCCTCATTAAGTACGAGATTTCTAAAATGTTTCTTACGCAAACCCTGTAAAGTTGTTTTTTTAATGTGTCTAAAGTGTAACGATTTCTAATGGGGGACTAGCGGCTATATGGAGGCACTACAGCAATGGCGGACCAATGGCGGCCTCTAGTGCCGTGGTCATAAAGCAGAGCAGCCAGCGGCCATTGGTTTTACCGAGGATGCATCAGAAGAGACTTGTGCGTACTCCGCCAGCTATATTTCCCACAATCCATTTCGTTTTGAGCACGTGAATCACCGCGAGCCTACTCCTCCTCCTCCCTCCTCAGCACCGAGCCGCATACCAGCAGATTAACAGCTCATCGTGCGCATGGAAATAAAGAGATGTGAGCCGTTTAAGAATCTTTATTCAAGTGTCTCCAGCTCAAGATGTTTTTTTACTGGGTTTCTGAGCAGATTTGTTGAAACAACTTTGGTCATGCTTTCGAGCAGCAATAGATTAATTTTAAGTCGCATCATCATGAACAGGTTATTGAGGACAAATTGTATTTTTACATTGTTTTATTAAGGGGGGCACTGCAGACAACCCCTCCTGGAGCCGCCACCTTAACGTGGTGGAGGGGTTTGAGTGCCTGAATGATCCTGGGGGCTCTGTTGTCGGGTGCTTCGTGCCCCTGGTAGGGTCTCCCATGGCAAACAGGTCCTAGGTGACAAATCAGACAAAGAGCGGTTCAGAAGCCCCTTATGAGAGACCAACATGCCCGGTTAGAACCATGAGGCCGTCCTTCTGTGGACCCACCACCTGCAGGAGGAGCCATTGGAGCTGGTGCTATATGATTTGGGCAGCTCCAACGGCTGCCTCCACGACCCGGCAACAGAAAAGTGGAAGATAATGGATGGATGGATGGATGGATGGATGGATGGCACTGCAGACAAATGGGAACTTCAAAAAACTATTTCATATTTTGAAGTTTAAATTGTTTGTTCGTTTTTTCCAGAAGAATTTGTAACCCCAAACAAGTTTTTTAAAATTACTTTACACACAATGCTTTAATTATGCATAAATGTATAAATAATGTGAAATTGACTAATGT
Organism: Neogobius melanostomus; assembly: GCA_007210695.1. Lineage (NCBI taxonomy): Eukaryota > Metazoa > Chordata > Actinopteri > Gobiiformes > Gobiidae > Neogobius > Neogobius melanostomus. The sequence continues at coordinate 4,784,147 of VHKM01000006.1, read as the reverse complement.
ACACATTTTTATTTTTGTTTACTGCAAAAGTTTTTAACTAATGTCTTTAACCATATCTTTCCACTTCACCTGCAGTGTCTCACCCTTTTAATTTCATATGAGGTGATTTAATGTTATAAAAGCTCACAGCCCCATATTCATGAGCTACTTCCTGTGATGTCATCAAGTTCACTTGCTCCAAACACAAAAAAAGCCGAGCCCACACTCGCGAACTCCTAAAGTCCATGCTCTGACTTTAGGAGCATGGACAAGTACGGCGTCTGCATACTTAGGATTGAGAAACGGCCAGTCTCTCCCCTTCCCGGGCCCGTGCAGTGTGGAGACAGTGGCGGCTTTAACGCCGTGCCTCTGGCAGATACACGGCCCCTGCACCATGGTTTTAACCTCCTGACCGTGACTGTGAGGAGAGATCTCCGGTTCACACTACAGTACAAGCAGCCCCGTAACCCGACTCCTATAAACAGTAGTTCAAGTGGAATGTGCAGTACTTTGATCTGTGTGTCCTGTTTATTGAAGTTTCTCATTTCTCTGATCGGAATGCCTGGCGCTCTTGCATGGCATTTCATACAACCACAGGCTGCACTTCCCCTGCCTCAAAGCCTCCCGTTCCTCTTATCAGATGGTGTTTCCGTTTCATGTGTGTCTTTAAGATGTAGGAGAGGTCCAGCGAATTGGGCTCCTCCTCCTCCTGTCACCTGTAATGCATTGTTCGGACACTTGTGTTGAATCACATCGCCCGGTCACGTGATCGGCTTCGGCAGGTAATTATTCACACGCCTAACGGTTCTTACGTAATTGGTCTGAACGCACCATAAGCCTTTCAGTGGTGTGGGACTAAATTCTGAATACTGATTCCTAATTAAATAAACCTTTGGCATTAAGAAAGGTTTTTAGGTCAGAAGGCTGTTTTATTCACGCTTGCCCTGTGTTATAATTAAGTACATCCTTGTTAATCCAGTCCCTGTACAGCCGTGCTCTCTAACCTGTGGCTCTTTCCGAGTTGCTCCTCCAAAGCTTTTAAGAATTATACATATTTTTTGCCAGCCAAATTGAATCACTGACAAAACAACCCATATTGTATGCATCATATCACATTGATGGATACATTTGTCCCACAGATCCTCATATATCGTCAAAGCAGAAGAAGCCTTACATTTCTTTTTCAAGTAAAAGTAGCTCACAGTGTTTAAAAGGTTGTACACTGTTTCTGTAACAAGCTTGCCTCCGTCAAAGCAATATGTTTTACCTGGTGATGATGGCCAGATGGGGCGGGCTCATGCAGGCGCCCATAAACAGCACCACATTCTCGTGCCGGGTGTTGCGGTAGGCCATCACCTCGCGCTTGAAGCTTTGAGCTGGTCCTCATTGTCCCGTTCAATATCGATCAGTCGAATGGCCACCTCCCCGTGCCAGCGTCCGTGGAAAACCTTGCCGAACCGCCCTTTTCCGATCATCTCTCCGATCTCGAGCTGCTCAAAGGGGATGTCCCACTCCTGCAGGAAGATGCTGGTCTGACTGGCCTTGCGTGGGAAGTTGCGCGCCGATAGGAGAGACAAGTTCATCTCCTCGAACTCATCGCCAGAGTCTTCGTCATTGCCCTCTTCATTCTGGGGATGAGCAGAATTGCCTCGTCATATTAATTGGATTTTGACAGAATGTGTAAGAAAAGTGAGGACTGTGAAAAAAAAAAAGTTATAATAGAGCACTACATTTCTGCAACCTTTTAGGATATCTTTGGTTTTGACCTCTCAGACAGATTTGATACCAACAGGGTCTGAATGTTTTTTTTCCCAACCAAACACAAAGTGACAACAAGGCCACAGTTGTAACTCTTTACCAGTATTATAAGTCACCTGCTGACAGTAACAGACACATTATGGTAAAAACAACACAGCCCCTCTGTCCCATTGTTCACAGTTATTCAATTTACAGCCGTAGTAAAAAAAAAAAAGTAAATGTAAACATGAAAAGTGAACTCACATCTGATGTAGGCTCCACTTCAATCTGAAGTAAAGGGTTGCCCTCATGCCTAAAAACACAAACAACATGAAAATATTGTTTGGAAAATAATAACTATAATAATCACTTATCGAACAGAGAAAGCAGAGCACCTTCGAGATCAGCCTTAATCGCTGAGCTGATTGCTCATTGATTGTTCTCCAGCCTTACTTTTCACTGACCCGCGAATATGTGAGCGCTGTGAAGTCTGACAGCCCCAGCAAGTGCTGTAATATTGTATGACGGGCTTGTTGTGCTGTGTATAAACTATGCAACGATATCTGTGAATGTAGTGTACTGTATGCTGTTTTGTATAGCACCCATTGGCCTTCATTTATCAAACTTGCGTACAGTGAAATCAGAGCGTATGTGGGGTGTACGAAAAATCACCGCCTGGTTTGGCTTTTATCAATCTGAGCGCACCGTACACCTGGTGTAAGGTGCGCTCAAATCCGACACCCAGTCAGGAGGTGGTGTACGTGATACACCAAATTTAACTAAACACTAAACAGCGCTGGAAAACAGTTTAATGTGGGTTACTGACAGATTTTTTAATCTTTCTCATGCGTAAAAATATCATATTTGTTGTGTTAAAAACTATTCATCATTTCCTGGTTGGAGAAATTTTCTTTTTTGCCATGTTTCGTGCGTGCCGTAAAACCCGTGAGTGAGGCCTCCTCATACATTAATATTTTTGGCCGTTTTATTCAAATGACGCTAGGATTTCTCCGTGGCATTTACCATCAGCTGCTCTTGTTGCCTGGCCTGCCAGACACTCCTCCTTTCTGTTCAAAAGAAGAAGCGTCTGGGCGGCTGCTCGCAGCCAATCATTTCATGATTTGACCCACATCGGTCCAATCACGCACCAAGAGACGGAAGCCGTCACCTGTCACCACCACGCACTCTTCCAAAACATTAAAGATGGCGACCGATACACTGTTTTCTTCGGCTCTTTCGTCTGTTTTAAATCATTTGGAAAATATGAAATCCCTAAAACCGGAGCAAGAAACAGCGTTCGAAGCGTTCCTCGTAAAAAAGGACGTTTTTGGAAAGGCTTTCTGCCGCTTGTTACTGCAACGTATCTAGCGTTGCTCTAATTGGTTGATGCCGTCTGTCAATCACGCCCACCGGGAAATTGTTGAGATCACGGTCGCTCCCAGACTATATGTCTTTGAAATATCTATGAAAAGGCATGTCGTTTGGCAGACCAGGCAACTGCTCTTGCGTACGATAAGATCTGAGCGGAAAGCACAGGTTCATAAATGTCACGCACCCTCTGACGTATATCGCAAATACACCTACGCATACACCATTTTTTTACGCAATGTTGATAAATGAGGGCCATTGTATGTATGTTGGTTTTAACGTGGTTACCAATCTGTGCCAACTATTACGTCTACACAAGGCCAATAATGCCTAATACTAACAGTAGTGATTGACAAGCCAAATTAAAACTCTACAGTTCTACAGCTAGGTTCAATCTGCTGTGTAGATCACAAGAGGGTTCCATCAGTTGTAACCTCTCATAACCTTTCATATCTTCACGCCTTTGCAAAGCACTACTGGAATGTGAGACACAGGTGAGGCAGCGAATAAAATAATGCGATTCTTGTGGCGCCAGGGGCCCCTGGCTCTGGTTGGATGAGCTCTATAATGAGGGAATCCTGCCAGGCGCAGGGGTCTGAGACAGGCCCTCATTAACCCTGGGATGGGACTATTAAAGCCACAGAAATGTGCAGCTGCCACTGCAGCAGCCGATAAGACAAGATGAGGGGCAGGAGTGACAATAGAGATAATTAAACCGCACTGACAATGTGCTCACATTCAGATTATCAGTGAGATTAGTACACCAAGACCCACATTGTTGATTTGAACATATTGTCTTGTCGCTCGCCAACTTGATTGAATGTAAGTGTTAGTTTATATATCTTAAATATATATTTTAAATAAACATGAATGTATTCAGATAATCTATTCAAAACGTTTCCTTTTTAGCAAGGAGCCCCTATGCAAAGCCAGTGAGGTGGAACTGTAATAAATAGCACATAAACAGTATACAATGGCATTAAAGATTAGAACATGTGTTTTTAGACATTCCTTGCAGGGCGTATTAGACCACTCCACTGTGACACACAACAAGATGATGATGAGAAAACTCGAGACTGCTGCTCAGCTCAAAGGAAACCTCCACATTTACTGCTGGCCTCATTCCAGATTGAGCCTACACACGTATAAGGCAGATCAGTGATTAATGTGATCTTGGCTTTTCTGCCAATAACCAGGTTACTGCACATTCAGCAGCAGACAGTGACTGGGACAGCAATGAGTTTAATTCTTTCATGTAGGAGGTGATTATATACTATTGGCTCCCATTAATGTTAACATTTACAAATATGCTCATTATGAACATGCATACTCTATAAAATAGGAAAGCCTGTGTAAATAAGATTTTCTTTTTTACCCTGGAACATACTGTAGTATAAGAAGTATATCACTAACTGAGGACAGATAACCTTTGTAATGTACAATAATGGATACTAAATACATGGCATTATTTGTGGCATTTGGTGGCATTTAGGTAAAATTAGGCTAGATATATTAGCGTTTGAAAACAATGCTAATTGCTAATTAGAATTCTCTGTATAAACAATTATGTGAATAGACATTCTATTTCCTTTCAGCATTTAAGAACCTTTTAAAATGGTGTTGGTATTTTGCAATTGAATTGTCTGACGTTTTATTTACTATTGATAATGTATGCCTGTCTATGTCCACGTAGACCATGCCCACAGAAGCAGATTGTCTTGCTCTGTTTCTTGTGATAGATTGAGATCCTAATCTAATTAACATTTGGGTCGAAAAGCATCTCATCACTCCACCTCCTCCTCTTCCGGTTGTTTTGCTCTGACCACTGGCTTCCTCAAAGATCCAGTGCAAATCCAGTTGGCATCCCAAGTGTAGCGTAAACGAAAGGCCATGTTAGCATTAATCTAGTGGTTGTGATGACAGCCCTCACATTGAAATCGTCACCCAAATGTCTGTGCTCCAATAACTTTGAAGCGGCTGGTGACCAGTGGACACGGAGATAAAGTGGGGCTCTGTCCAAACAACAGTGTAAATTTCATTGACATATTTTTTCATCAAAACTAAAATCTGCTGTAAAAAATTAGCACAAAACTAGAAGACAGAATCGGATTTCATCGTGTGCCGCACTTACCCTGGTTCAGACAGGACAGGGTGCAGAATGACCTGTGGGGCTCTGCTGGGGGGAGCTTCTGGAGGCGTGACATCTGCAAGGGAAATATTCATTTTGTTGAACATATTAAGTGCTCTCATGTTTGAGGAAATACATGCTCAAGCGAGGTTCACTAATCTGTTTCCCTTACAGCGAGTGACTCAATTATATGTGCAACATTTGCACACTGCCAGGAGAGTGCTTACCATAACCGTCAGGCCAAATCCATTAGTTTACAGGAAACAAATAGTGGAGCTATCCAATTTACATGTATGTTACAGGATTTTATTAAATAGAGTTTGTGTGACAATGTTAACGTGTACAGTTAGTATGATTAGTATGATAATGGTCTGTCTTTCAGCGAAAATCAATTGAGTTTTAATGTTGAGTGATATGAACTGTAGGTTAAAATTTGAATATTTTATTCGACAGCTGTCTTCATGATTATGACAATGGTAACCTATAAAGTTAAAATCATGACCAAAACAACAGTAATATTTACAGATGTAGATGTTTCTACACTTTTATAGAAGATAAATATTGAAAGAAACGTTCTTCGTTGCATATTTAATTGTTGTATTTTTCACATATCCTGCCTATTTGCACACCTGAGTGTTTCTAAGAGCTGAATGTAACAAGTAAATTTCTCCATTGTGAGATCAATAAAGGCTATCTTATCTTATTTAAAATATATCCTCCACTGCACAATGCAACCCATTTTGCCTCAATCTGGATGATATTATGCTGGTATTGCACCAAAAAAAGTAACTTGCAGGAACTTCTCCCCCATTATGATTAAGTGATTAACTCACAGCTACGGGGGCGGGGCTTTTGCGAAAGGTCAATTGTAAGGTTTTCTATTCAGGAACTAATCACCTATTCATTCCACTGTGCTTCATACAGCCCTAACTCACCTTGAAACAAAGGACTCCTATGTTAGAAAGCTGTTTTAAGACTTAGGCTCTGTATTCAACACTATAATCCCACAACAGCTAATACACTAATACATCCATCTGGGGATCAACACGTCACTGTGCAACTGGCTGCTGGACTTTCTGACGGGGGACCACAGGCAGTACGTGTCGGCGGGAAGTCCTCCAGAACAATCACAATAGACAAGGGTTCTCCCCAAGGCTGTGTGCTGAGCCCCCTCCTGTTCACTCTGCTGACCCATGACTGCGCTCCAAGTACGACTCAAATCTCTTCATCAAGTTTGCAGACGACACAATAGTAGTGGCTCTAATCAGCAACAGAGGCGAGACAAACTCCAGCAGTCTGGCCATGTAGTGCACACAGAAACTCTCTCTCTAAATGTGGAGAAGACAAAAGAGATTGCTGTGGACTTTCGGAGAGCGCGGGTCCAGCATGCTCCTCTAACAATCAACGGTGCTGCATTGGAGAGGGTAACCAGCACTAAGTTCCTGGGTGTGCACATCGCAGAGAACTTCTCCTGGTCCATGTACACTACATCACTGGTCAAGAAAAGTAATCAGTGTCTCTACTTTCTCCACAAGCTCCACAAGAAGAGCCAGAGTCCCAGCCTCCGTTATGTGCAACTTCTACAGAGGGACTATAGAGAGCATCCTGACCAGCTCCATTACTGTGAGGGTACGGTGCCAGCACTGCCTCCTGTTGAAGGAGCCTCCAGCGCATTGTGAGAGCAGCGGAGAAGATTTGCGGAGCCCCATTCCCCTCCATTAAGGACTCTACCCGTCTCACCCGCAAAGCCTTCAGAACTACAGAGGACCCTATGCACCGATCATACAGTCTCTTAAAGGTAATGCCTTCAAGGAGGAGACTGTGAAATCCATAGGCCAGGTCCAGGTCCAGTTTTACCCACCAGGCTATCAGGAAGCTGAACTTTCCCTTCCCTACCCTCCCTGTGCTTCCGCCCCTCACCCGCCACCCTCAGCCCCACACCAAGGACTTGAGAGAAACAAACATTTGATTCATATGAATTGACAATACCATCTTTTGAATCTTTACTTGGATGCAACGTAGGTTAAGTGTCAAGGGAGTATCCACTGAAACTCTTTTGTATCTTCGCGTGTGTCCCTGTGGACTGCGCAATACCACCCATTGAGTGCATAATAACACAGTGCAGAGTGAATAACGGTCAGCTGGTGCATGTCTGAATAAACATGGGAGGATGTTGTCACCTGCCATGGCACTCTCTACTCTCTTCGGGCACAGCTGCATTTCCCTAGAAGGATGCCGCATTAGAAGCTGGCACAGTCCACTGACAGGGACAATGGCCTGGTTTTGCTCCAGAACCATTTTGTGTTGGGATGCTTGTATGGATTAAGTCCAATAATGTGCAATGCAGGAAGTTCAGAGGCTTTAAACAGCGCTGTGTGGGATTTGGTACTGGGCAGTCTGTCTCTGATCATAGGACAAAAACGCTGCTGTTGGGGATATAGCAGAACGGATCAGGAGGCCGTTCGTAAGCCGCTGGCAAAAAACACATTTAAAAGAGCCAGATTTCCCACACTGAAGAACTTCATAGATGGTTTTCTGACTGAACAGAGATTAAATTGTGGTTTGATGTGAGCTGAAAAAATAGATTTCTAAACATCTGTGTTTGTATTTATTTATTTCAGCATGAAGGGGAGTGCAGATATATTTAAGAGTAACTTTAGTCTTGTTTTAACCTGATTTTCGTTATCATCTGTTACAGTCCTGCAACAGAACATGGTGGAGTATAGTACTTAAAATAAGAACCACTGAACTAGGCTATCACGCACCACTGCTCCATTTGTTGTTTTGACGTCTTTTGGTAATTGCTGTTTCCCACTGTTTCTCGGTTGCTAGGAAAGAGCCGTGTAATCTAGCTGAAAAGAGACAATCACATCTGTGTGGCCGGAGCCGACACCATCCGCCGAATTTACGCCTTTCCCCAAAACCTCCCTATAACTCAATTACACGTCTCCTTCTCACACCACTTCACACTTGTGAGCTGTAAAAATGCTGCCAAATGAGTCGAGAGCGTGAGGCATGAGAGGCCTGGGCACAGACAAGTCATTAGGAGGCCCCAAATGAGACAGGGTGTGGGGGCAGACCAAAATAACGCGGCAGCATTAAAGAAACTGTCCTCCTTATTCATTCGGAGCCTGTGCCCGGCGTCATGGCTAGGATGGTTCGAGTAATGATCAATTAGGAAGCACCTACCTGGGAAAATGAACTGTTGCTTGTATTTAAAATAACTGGAGGCTGTGGAAAGAGAAGAAAGGAAAGTTAGGGTTACAAATATGTTTTTGTACCCGGATTAATATGCGTGTGTTTTTTATTATCATTATTTGCAAGAAATTTGTTTGTGCAAAGTTTTTGTAAAACAGATAATAAATGTGTGTTTGAAATGGACTCTATGCCATAAAGCAGCGCTACTTTAAATGTAAATTATGTGATCATGAGATTATTCAGGAAAATTAAAATACTGGGGATTATGTTATTTCTTTTTTGTAAACCGTGTATTTGCAGGTTTAATGGATTTTGCAATTATATATAAGATCTTGTTAACAGGGATAATTGTGAGACTTTTAGACACAAAATGTTTTGTGAACACACACACAACACGTGGACTCATCTCATATCGTCTTACGAAATAAATGTCAGTCTTTGATGTTATGTTATTCACAAAATAAGTAACGCAACAAACGAAAAATGGGTAGCACTTTATGATAACCACACACTTTAGTGTTTGAAAAGAACTGGAGCTGCTTGTTTCTTTATCATTTGTAAGCACTGAAATAGATGATCTATGTGTGCAACAGGCACTGAGACGGGACAAGGCAGTCATACTGTGAACCATCCCTGTGTCTGTTCAACCATTATGAATGACTGATAGTCCGGTTACTGAAAAACAATACATTTTAAAATCCTGTCTATTCTATAGTTAGTGTGAATGAGCATGTTTGCATTAACATTACTGACGGGGATATCGCTCCTCACCTGTCAGATTGAACTGTTTCTGCTGGCGTGCGGACTGGGGCGAGGGGTGCAGGGGCGAGGGAGGCGTGGCACTGCTGGGAAGGGGCGGGGCAGGCGACGAAGGCGTGGACGAGGTGGTGGACGATGGATTACTGCTGGAGTCGGGCTGGTACGGGACTGCGATGTGGTCCTGGTGACAGAAAGTGGGGAAGTGTTGTGGGTTATTTTGATGATGCACTTTTTGAAGCCACTTCATAACTTTTAACGCCGGTTTCTGCGTAGATTGATTTTCTACCTTCCAGGCAGAACTAGGCTTCCATTAATTTCAAAAGAATTGTGGTAAAAACAGACACCTCCATGACAGAGGTAATACATCAGTCTGTGCAATATGCTGTCGTTTTGTTTCTTCTGCCAATTGCCCACAACTGTTTGTGTGGTTTGTTTGTGAGGGGGATTAAGCTCCAGTAAGCAGAAATCTGTACCTGGAATTGTCTTTGTCCCCAACCTGAGGCGCACACTCAGTACAAGAGATTCACTTTGAATTAATTCTCACTTAAAGAACAACTTTGCACTTCTATAATAACTGACTTATAAATATAATATCTATGAAGATACCATACGTTTTCCAGTACAAAGCATCAGCTCGGCAAAGTGAGCTGAATGCTATCATAATTGTATGTTATCCTGTCAGTGTCATTCAACCGTGCCTGAAACCTAGTATTGACATAATTGTAGTATTGAACCGAGGCTACAAAAGGAAAAATATGCTAAAAACTGGTTGTGACATGGTCAAACATGTCAGTACTGACAATGGGATGCTGTGCTTTGTGTCCGCCTTGGAGCACTATCATTAAAACATAGCAATTGTATACTGTGAAATTTGTTCATGTACAATTTGTGACAGGGAGAAGGATTCTCACTAGACTGTTTAATGTGTATTGCAAATTGCATGTAATAGCCATAAAATGGACTAATGCAATAGTGAGATTCAGTAAATGATAGGGGAAATATATTATGTAGGCTGTTTGGTAAACACTTGATTGTGTTGATTGTGAAGTGGTAATGTTACAGTAACTGCCTGATTGTGTAGCCTCTTGCCTCCATCATCAGTGTACCCTTTTGCATGACTTATAACCTACTAACTAACCAACTAGCAACTAACTAAAAGTACAGTAAAATGGTAAATGGTCTCAACTTATATAGCACTTTTCTATCTTCATCATACCCAAAACTCTTTACAGCAAGGAATCAGTCATCCATTCACACTGTCACTCCAGTGTACGCGGATACTGCAGGCAGGTGGGTGAAATGTCTTGCCCAAGAACACAACAGTGTGCATCTTCAGGAGCTGGGATTCGAACCCCCAACCTTCTGATCATGATCATGTCGCCCCGGAAGTATTACACAAATACTCATCTTTAAAGTATCTGTAGTATCAAAGTAATAGTAAAGTAGTATTTAGATAAAGTAAGTGATTCATTAATACCAGCCATACCGCCTTGAGAATGCCCGATCCTATAAGATCTTGGAAACTAAGTAGGGTTTAGTCTGTTTACCTCCTGGAGGGGAGACCGTGAGGGTAGCCTGTGTGAGTGGGTGTTGGTGGTCGGAGGGGCTGATGGGGCAGATTGGCAGCCTTGCTTCCATCACAGTATTGAGTGAATGATTAATGCACAAAATTGTAAAGCAACTCTGTGAAAAATCGCTATATAAGACTATAAGGCTATAATGTAACATTGTTACAATTATTATTATTATTACAGGAAATGTGCTTTACAGAAATGGCCTCTTCTTACTCAGAACCAAAAAAGTTTCTACCCTGACCTTGAAAATGAAAATGAAATGCTGCTCTCATCGTATAATGGTATTCATCTAATGTGTTTTGTTTATGTATGAAGCTACACTTAAATGCACACGCATTTCAGAGGGTTTATTTATAGAAATAAAGAAACAATGTTACTACTCGTGACAAAACCAAGCAGAGCATTTGACATAATTCAACCTTGATCCAATTGTCCAAATTACGGCTGGCTCGTAGAGTAGAGGACTGGACTGGCAGCTGGGAAGTTCTGTTTTCATCAAATCAATGAGTTACACAAACTTTTAATGCTACTAATATTGAACTTTAAAATTATGCAGGGCATGGAAAACACTGGTGAAAAACAAAACAATGGATTCATACAGAATCCCTAGTGCAGCAGATATTTTGTACTGTTCTTGATCCCCTGGGAATGACATGATGACTCATAACAGTTTCCAAGGCCCAAATACAAAAGACTTGTGATATGTAGAACCGGCGGGATGTTGTAGATTGTAGCTGGCACTCTATTTGCCGCACTCACCTTGTTGATTTTGTTGGTTTTGGGCAGGGTCTGACTGATGTGCAGGTCCGTGTACCTGAGCGGGTTGTTGATGTCACATGGCACAGATTCGGTTCGTACCAAGCGAGCTGTGAGCGGAAAGGAACACACAACAATGAAGATTACGCTGAAACAAAAGATATGCTAATGGCTTTAGGAAATTAGGAAAAGCGATTTATCAAGCCCAGCTTCTGGATAAAAAAAAAAAAAGAAACAATCTGCCCTTCTGTTATCATGCAGGCACAAGCTTTCCCCAAACGCAAACCAAGTCATTAGGAAGCTGTCACTTTCTTTAACTAAAACAGGCAAGAAGAAGTTTAATTAGGGTGCTTTACCTTGAGTTATGCCTTGGTGGTCTTTTCGGAGAGGAAAGAAAGCAGAAAAAAAAGCACAATCTCAATTCAGATACAAGATCATAGGATTTCTACAATGCTTCGTCTTTCAGTACATGCAGTGTGTGACACATTTACATTTGTCAAACTCAAGTGGCTTAATTAATCTGAGATAACCCTCTATTACACAAACGCCCTGCCTCAACGTGACTCTGACTGGGTTTCAACTGCAATTAAGGAGCCCACCCTGTCTATCAAAGACTTTGGAAAATGAGCCTGTTTAAAGTGGACTTTCCATGTCAATTACAAAGGCCCATGACGAACAGACAGTAAACAAATCCCCTAAGCCAATTACCGGTACCCCTAATATTTGTTATAGCTTTTACAGGATTGTAGGAAAACTAAGCCTTACACTTGCAAAAACACAATTAGATGAACTAAACATGGCATTGCACATGGCAATAGAAAATAGAGACTAGTGAAATATTCATAATGAAGAATCAGAGCATGATAGGGTGCAGTGGTTAGCAAGAAGGTTCGATTCCCGGATGGGGCCTTTCTGTGTGGAGTTTGCATGTTCTCCCTGTATCTGCGTAGGTTTCCTCTGGGTACTCTGGTTTCCCCTACCACTGAATGATGTGTATGCGTGAATGAAGGGCGGTGGTCAGAGGGACCGTTTATTTGTTTATTTGTTTATTTGAGCAGCAACACTCTGCTCAAAAGGAGTGGGCCGAAGCAAGAGCTTATAAGCGCCCACCCCCAAAATCAATACATTAAAATCATAATTTCACAAGAACAAGTGGAACAACAAAGGAACCAAACAGCAACAAGGAAACAACAGCAAAACAAAATAGACCCTACACACCCGCAGCATCCGACCATACCCCAAAACAGAACAATACTGAATACGTAACAACTAATTACAAAACAACTATGATAATGCCACATACTTACAAACTATTTACAAAGAACTATAACTTACAAAACACTGATTAAAGTGTTGTACATCAACAGAAAGTACAGAAAGAAGCACAATTACAGCAACGTAACAACCGTTGACGCAGATGTGTGCAGCCGCGCTTCTGTCAGTCTCCCCCAGGGGAGTGAGTGGAGTACAAATCCCGCCTACACTGTGTCGAGCGCTTTGGGTGAATCGTGTCATGTGAAAAAGCGCTATATTCCATTCCATTCCATAGATAGGATACGCCTACCTTTGAGAGATTCTCGGCCGCCACGCTGTATTATGAGTAAATGGCAAGGTGGGGCTTCTTTGGTGCATTTGTTGTGGCACTTCAGCCTGTGTGCGCAGTCAAACACATGAGAGATTAGACAAGAACTGTACATGTGAATGTAAACACTACTCCTCTCATGCAGGGCAAATAACAGGGAGAAACTGAACAAAACACACACAATGCAGAGAGTATTTGGGGGAAACTACAAATGAACAGACAGTTATCATGGGAAGATTGAACGTGTGCAACTTTAAGAAGACTACTTTTTTGTGTCGTGCCTTTTACTGTGGGTAAACCAAACACTATCACCCAAGTAATGGCAACGTGGATTTCTTAGGTGTGCTGTGTGAGAAGGGATTGTGATTCATTTGGCATTTTGAAATGTGGAGTGAAGCTCTGCAGAAATTGCATAATTCAAAACAAGGTAGTATTATATGTGCAGTTGTGCATGTGATATTCAGTGATTTGTTAGAGATAAAATAAACACACATACTTGCAGTTTTTACATTTCAGTCCAAACAACATTCCCTTCCCACAGACTATGCACGTCTGGGACATCCAGTACTTTGTGGAAAACCTGCACAAAAACAAAAACAGACAGGAGCATAAGACAATAGCGGTTAGAGTATCATGACTTTTAATGATCAATTTGAATCTGCCCCATTCCACCAAAACTGACAGTGGTGATAACAATGATTCTGATTCTGAAATGTTAACACAGAAGTAGAAATTGTGCTTGTGACCTTTTGCTATTGCGCTGCTGTCTCACTACGGCAGACAGTTTCTTGTGAAGGCAGGCCTCACGTTCACAGTGTAACCTTTCCACCAAGATAATAGGCACATGAAGACAGTGCTCTTGTTTACCCTCCTAATGCCGCTCACCTGCAGATTCTTCCCCATTCGGTTTGCCTCTTTCAGCGTCCCCCCACCCGCCAAAGAGCGCTTTACACAGAGGACACGGGGTTTACATCAATACGATTGGTCCAGGCTTTAGGGGATGCGGTTTTCGAGCTAAACCCACACAAATCACACGGCGTAACAGCCGACTGGGAGAGCAGACTGAGTGAGCGGCAGAGGCGCCTTTGTGATTATTGCATGTATTTACTGATGTGACGCCGGAAAAGCAGCGGCGAGGCCGGCTGGGTAATGGCAGCTGACTAATGCAGTTTGACAGAACCAAATCTATTTATTATTAGGCCCCTCCTTTGGTTCATTTGAAAAGAAACAGCAACAAGTCATTCCTGGTCCTGGACTCCCGGGTGAATTCTTTGGTGTTACATTTAGATGATGGAGGGACTTTAAGAGCACAATGGGGGCGACGGTGGCACAGATGGTAGAGCGGGTTGTCTCATGATCAGAAGGTCGGGGGTTTGAATCCCGCCTCCTGAAGGTGCACATTGTCATTGTGTCCTTGGGCAAGACACTTCACCCCCTTGCCTCCAGTGTCTGTGTACACTGGTGTATGAATGAGAGTGTGAATGGGTGAGTGGATCCTTGCTGTAAAGTGTTTGAGTGCCTAATGAAGGTGGAAAAGCGCTATTTAAGTTGAGACCATTTACAATATCTCATGCATTCATTTAGCAAGAGGCCTAAAGAAGTACTATGCTTCATTCTACATATATGACTCACATTTATATTGTCTGAACATGTTGAACTCAATCTATCCATCCATCCATTTTCTTCCGCTTTATCCGGGGCCGGGTCACGGAGGCAGCAGTCTCAGCAGAGATGCCCAGACTTCCCGATCCACGCACACCTCCTCCAGCTGTTCTGGGGGACCCCGAGGCGACACCAGGCCAGCTCGGAGACATAGTCCCACCAGCGTGTCCTGGGCCTTCCACGAGGCCTCCTCCCAATAGGACATGCCTGGAGCACCTCTCGAGGGAGGCGACCAGGAGGCATCCGGAACAGATGCCCTAGCCACCTCAGCTGGCTCCTTTCGACGTGAAGGAGCAGCGACTCTACCCCGAGCTCCTCCCGGGTAACTGAGCTCCTCACCCGATCTCGGAGGGAGCGCCCAGCCACCCTGCAAGGAAACTCATTTCGGCCGCTTGTAACGCATCTTGTCCTTTCGTCATTACCCAGATCTCATGACCATAGGTGAGGGTGGGAACGTAGATCGATCGGTAGATCGAGAGCTTTGCCCCCTGACTCAGCTCCCTCTTCACCACAACAGTCCGATACAGCGACCGCATCACTGCTGACGCTGCACGATCCGTCTATCGATCTCACGCTCCATCCGTCCCTCACTCGTGAACAAGACCCCGAGATACTTGAACTCCTCACTTGAGGTAAGGACTCCCCACCGACCTGAAGCGGGGAAACCACCTTTTTCCGGTGGAAACTCAATCTACAAACGCTAAATATAATAATGTACAGTGGGAGGAAAAAGTGAGTACACCCTTTGGAATTTCTCCTGTGAATGCTTACCTGCCATGGCCAATAAACAATATCATAACATGCAATTGTTAGGGTGGTATTAGTTTAAGCAGACTCATTCTTGTGATTTTAATAAAGATCGACCACATTTTATGACCAATTTAGGCAGAAATGTATGTAATTCCAAAGGGTGTACTCACTTTTTCCTCACACTGTATAAACTGGACAATCAAATAATTGTCTTTGATTGAAAGTAGAAGATACCAGCAGGACCACATTGTGAGGAATTTTGGATGTAAAAATGCCAGCAAAGGACACATAATCGGGATCTGCTGCTCAATATGGAATGCTATGTGAGGGAAGACCGTTTAGCCACAGACAGAAGAAAGTCTAGTGTCTGGTTTTTAAAACACGGAGACGCTTCATGGATACACCTGTACAGATTTGTGCTTTGAGAGGAAAAAGAATCAAACACTAAAACTAAAAATTAAAGCCACACTGCGTAACATTTTACCCAATAAAAATATTGAAATACAAGCATTTATTTTATGTCCGATATTTTCATAATTTAAAAATACCTCATGATGACAATGATTGTAACTTTACTGGGAGTGGGTACGTCTCTAGCTCGTTTCCATGCAGATGTGACTAAAGTCAGCAGAATTTGAGATTTAAATAGGTTTGGTTCTCATGCTAATCAATTCTTTGATTACCCACTGCATTTTCTGGGTTGAGCTGGTCATTAGGAGCATATTTTGTACTAATGGCAACAGTATAGTCCAAAAAGTGTTTCGGGGTTTGTTTTTTTTAGGATTTTTTGGCCTAAAAGCTTTATTGGATTGGACAGCAAAGGGTAAAAATTCAACACATTTTCGGAGTCAGGACTTGATTACCGGAAGCACAAGTCCAGGGATGGTTTGATTATGAAACTGTGCCATAGTTAAAAGCTCAATAAAACCTGTTTTGCATAATATAGGCCCTTAAAGTGCTGGCTTTGTCGAGGGAATATAAAATCAAGGACATGAGGAATAGATATGCAAAAAGATACGTCAAGTAGGGTTTGCAATAATAACATTCTTTTATACAAATTGCAGCTGTAAATGACACTGTGGCTGAGCGTGATGAGGCAGCTCCCGTCATCTCGCTGACTTTGAGCAGCCGAGCACCCACACACTGACATATCACAGTCGCTTTTGCTATTGTTGTAGTTACATGACTTACATTTGGAGCGGTGCAGGTGACAAGGAGACAAAGAGATGCTGTAAATGGCCTGGTTTCATTGGCGTATGCATTTGAACAGAGCTCCTGACACAAACATCGACTTACCTGTGCTTGATGGAGTTTCCAAAATCTCTTCGGGGAATTTGTGGGGACCAGCGAGGCACTGAGAGTGTATCTACAGAGACAAACGGAAAAAGTATTTCAGTATAACAATTCATGGACTGAATTTCCACAATGGTCTGACATTTCAAGCCAGACTTCATTAACAGTGGCTTGCGGTTCACATGATTATTTGTGACTCACTGTCAGCTCATCACTAAAGACAAGGTAATGCAATTTAACTTTTAACATGGATGAATCAGGATGTGTGTACATACACAGGTTTACTGGAGATGCACCCAAAACAATGCACAGTACACGGGGAAAATACATTTTTCTGGGCCAAAGGATTAAAAATGGCATGGAAATGTCAAGGTCCTGTTGGAGCAGCCTGTGCACTGCAGATAAGGCCACTTTTCTGTTAGCTGTGTGTCATTGTAAGAAACTCTTTAAAAGGTTTTCGCAACAAAACATAATCCACAGTCCATTAGAGAGCAGCACCTCTTAATACAAGCTCTAAATGGTGTGGAGCATTTCCTGTAACGGCACCCGGACACGTTGGCTCTGTATTGTCATCAGTGCTTTCTAAAGAGAGCATATCTGAAAAGGGCCAGACCTGTGGGGATGTAATACATTGTGGAGGATTTCAATTTCAAATCCCACCTGTACAAAACACAGGCAAATAAACTCAACCTGCCTTTGAAATGTGGCTTCAGGCTAGTGTATTTGTGTAGGAACTTGTAATTTGTTGAAAATGTTTAGCAAAAACATACTGTATATGCAACACAGAAATATAAACTTGATAAGATCTCTTCAGAACAGATGTGGCCTTGCTTAAGCTGCAAAAGTGTGCACCACCTTCCTCCTTAAGACCCAGAGCAGGGTGTTAGCCTTTATAAACCCCTCCCATTGTTTAGAGTGTGTTTGTCCCACACCTCACACACAAACCAAAAGATCTGCAAAGGTGTTAGCTAAGCAGATCTTTTTTTTCTCTGCCCTACTCCAAAAGCATCTGCAGCATAAGTGACCAAACTTAGTCATGAGTGTTTAATCTGTTGACGACAGTGATCGCATGTTCTCAGCAGCCTCCCGGTTCTCTCCACTGCACTCCAATGCATGGTTCAATTACACTCAATCAGGCTGATAACTTAATCCAGAGGAGGAACTGACATCATCAGCTTGTCATCAGGCTGCTAGATGATTGGACTTGTCAGTGGTGCTGTGTTTATGCTGTATATATGCTGCAGGCTGCGTAAATCTGATACTTGATGTTTAACCCATGAGGAGATATTGCTACTAAATTTAAAGTGCAAAGCGAAAGAGAAGTATGTGGGGATTCCAAGCTTGAAATAATCCCAAAACGGACACTTAGAAATTATGTTCCATATCTTTCATAGGAGACGGGGAAGCTTTGACAGATAAGTACTTCGCTCTCACCAGTGCTATGCAGATGAGGCTGAAGTGGCTTTATAATAAGGTCTTTGTAAGAAGCCAGTAAAATAGAACTAAGGCGAGATTATTTACTTGGACTAAGGGCTTAATAAGGCTTTAAAGGTTGTTCAAAGTGGCTATCACCTTTATCAGAATCAGAATCAACTTTATTGTCATACTACACGACAGAATTTGATTGAGGCACGAGGTAGGTGCATTAAAACAAAGAATATTCCAAATACTAAAACAATTTAAAAAGTATGATAATAATAAATTATTTCAATAGTCTTCAGGCCAAATAACTGTTTAACTTACAGATGGCTTAATGGGAAAAAGCTATTTCTAAGTCTAGCGGTGTGAGATGGCGGCTTGATATCTTATCAAGTTGTCGGTCGAATATTCCAATGGTTTTTAGATTGAACTATTTTTAAAGGTGAAGCTGATCACTTGCATACTACCCTCTACAGGAAAAGTACGTCACGCAATACAATTCTCAGAGCGGATTCCTTTCATCCTCAACATCAGAAGAGAAATATCCCATTCGGGCGGTTTAGACGTCTGCGTCACATTTTGCAATCGTGATGAGGATTTTTCTGAGCAGGCTGAGGCTACAGTATGTTCTGCGGATTCTTGGACAGAGCTCAGTTTATAAACCTGTGGTGGTCAAATATGCGCTTGCCAGAGCCCAGTCTCTTGATCGTGCCACTTTACTAACCAAGAGCAAAAAGCCTAGGTCCCATGAGCCGTCCCGTCCAGTGTTTGTCACTACTTACAGTAGGCTACATGAGCTGACCAAATCAAAACTTGTAAGTGATCCAGGACTACCATGCCCCAACCTCAGAGACAAACTAATGCACTCATATCTTCCACCTGATAATAAGCGCCATGTACCATAATTATGTACGTTTTCAGCAAACTGATTCCATTCATTACAACACTACTTTCTAATATAGTGCCCTTTTCAGGTTTTGTCTATGTGGGTCGCACAAAAAGGCATCAGAAGGATCGCCTGGCAGAACATAAATGATTAGAGTTAACTTAACAATCAGCACTGTCCAATGGCTAGGCATTTTAATCAACAACATAATGTCACGACTCTTTGCTGTGTATTGAACATGTAAAACCACTGGCAAAGAGGTGGGGATAGGTTATTAATCAAAGAGAGCAGCTGAAGAGGTGGTAGCTCAGATGGGAGGGGTCTTTCACAATGTGCTTCTCTCTGTTCAGGTAGCACAATGAAGCTATTTCTTCCAACGAGGGCAGTGGCAGCCGATTATTTTTTCAGCACTTTATGACTCGTTGCAGAGCCTTTTTATCTGCTGGTGCAGCCCACAAACCATGCTGTGACGCAGTAAGTGAGGACACTCTCAATGGTCGCCCGATAGAAAGACACCAACAGCTTCCAGTCTGGTTTATACTTATTTCCGTTACATACAGATATTGACTGCAAAACCAGTACTGAATGTAATACAATAACAGCTGAAATGATAATAGATTGGACATGAAGATTGTGTTGTTCATGTCTTCTTGTGGTGAACAGGGAGATGAGAAAAGGGCATACACATGTTCTACTTATTTGTTAAATAATTTTAACAAACCAGCAAAGAAAATATCTTTCCAAGGTCTCAACATTGAAGTCACGCTTGTATGAAGTGCTTGGCCTTGTATTAGCCAGCAGGTAATAGGAGAGGACAGCAAGGGAAATGATTACAGCATGAATGTGTGTGTGCATGACAGACGAGCCTGTGGCAGCTGAGAAACCCCCAGGCGCCAGACAACAGTGCCCTCCTCCATCTTGTTTTTGTGTGATTGGCCTTATCCTAATTACGCCTGGGTTCTTCCTTTTGCAGAGGATGTGACACACGAGCCAGAAGTATTTCACATGCACCTTCTTATTGACATACGTGGACGTAATATTCCAGATTTTGAAATATTTATTCTTTGAGTAAAACAACAGAATATAGAATTCAACAAAGAGCCATAAGAAGAAGAATAAATTACACACATAATTATTGCTTACATTGAAGTCATTGTCACTATTTGCTCATAGCAGTCAGCCAGGGTTACAATAAAATCAAGAGATAATCAATAGAGTACATTTAGAGCTCACCACTTAAGTGTGCATGCTGTGAGAAGCCACACAGGCGTTGTTAATGAGATGAATCCTGTGGTGACTGTATACAGTGGACTGTGCAGAGCAGCAGAACAAGTGTACAGGAGTGTAAAACATGTGTGGGCGTCCTCAGCACAATGCTCTGCATTATAGCACATGAGTGCTGTATGAGATATGACACAGGCTGTTACAGAGCGTGTCCAAACCCCCCTCGTTTGCTGCTTTAATGAGACGCTCCATAAGGTGAACAGCTCAGCGTGTATCCATGCAGAGTGGAACCATGTAACGTACAAGAGGAGAAAGTCAGTTAGAGTCAGGCAGCACAGTTGCTATGGAGATGGCCACATGCCAATCAGTTTCTGCACAATATTGGCCCGTCAAATTTGACAATGAGTGTACACATACATTTAATGCTGTAATAAAGTGACAACAGCACACAGCACACTTGACAATGACGCTTGGTGCTGGTGAGGCGTCTTTGTGCTCACATTCTTCTTATAGATAGTGGGAGTATTTGGAACTAGCCATAAAAACATAGGGGAGAGATGGAGAACAGATGATCCCCCGAGGCCATATGGCTCTACAGACATTTCCAGACTGTGTGTTTATGAACACAGAACCTTGGGACACAGAAGAGAGGCTCTCAGGTGACGTAACTAACTCTGCGCTGCCAACAGTAATGCTCTTGGACAACGCAGATGAACCGCTAATTGTTTAGTAAATCCACAAATTAGCCATCTCATTAAGACTAACTAGACAAGGGCTGTTTTATGAGCTGTTTGTTTTGGTCCATTTGGAGAAAATGGAGGGACAAATGATGGCGGATGCAAGGACAATGTTAACAGATGGGAAAATGTGAGACAAAATGACCATACATTAGTCCTGCTGCTGCATCTGTTTCACGCATGCTGTCTAAATGAACAGTGAACGACACAATTCATTTGTTGAATAAAGAATCTTAAAGAATCCAAGAACAAAAATATCCGATGACAATTCAAACGTAGATTCTTTCCGTAAGTCTGACTGGTCTAATCTAAGTTCTAAATACTAGTTACAACCTTTGATATTTCATTGCCATGACCTTCTTGCTGTGTTTACAAGTTGCCCTACTTTCCTTGGAACAAACATAGTAACCATTGACCCATCAACCTCTTTATTGACTAGTGTTTATGACCTCCTGCACATGGCTTTCATTAGAGAAGATAGAGCTTCATCGGAGCAGACTCCATTATCGTGTTTACAACTTAAGCCTGAAAATAGCATCGTGATAACACTCATACTATCCGAATCACGTCATTTCAACCACCTACTTTTTATATATGTTACAATATGACTATAACTAAGGTTTTATTTCATTCATGTGAGCAGTGTACAACATACAACACATGCCTCACCAGTGGAGCTACATCGGGGTGGCACGGCATATCAGTGGGAGAAAAAACAAACACACTTATGGGGTAAAATTGCACATCTGAGCTCCAGCCATCTTGACTCATCTCGGCCAGACGTCGCGTGGCCCCCTTTGATCGAATGTCCTCCAGTGCGAGCGAGAAGACTGTTGACGTACAAGATGGCTCCGATAGCGCACTCCCAAACATAGATCTGGGATGGGATGTTTAGCCTGGCTGACCGGGCTCATCCACATGCTCACACAAGCATTTATGTGATTACGTGCTTCCGAAAATAAAAACCCGGGGCCCTCGGGGAAGTGGAGGAGATGCGCGTCACAACAAAACATTTCGCTTCTGTACTTCCTTATACACACAATGACAAACACAGTGCAATGATGGGTCACTTTCTATTTATATAGCATTTGGAGAGTCACTCAGTTTGATAATAACAAAAAGTGTTTAAAGATGGGGTGTACCATGTTTAAAAATGGCACAACAAAACTTCACAAAAACAGGATTCCCTTAAACTGTTATGTATTTAGGGTTGTCAAAACATGTATGCCCATATACTAATTTGCAAATACTTTGTGTCCGTATTGAATGGTCATAATCTTAATCTTAATCAGAAGTATTTGCACAAAATGGCAAAAAATAGGAAACTACAATCTGCAAAAAATTATAAATTCCACAATACCTATTTGATACAATTTTTATTACGTGTTGTGCAGATCGTAAAGAAGTAAGACTATTATTATTGTTTGATAATCCAAATCGGTATCAGGTGATTCTCAGTATTGAAATTGAGTGTGAAATTTTAGTATAGTGACAAATCTGATGTAGGTCACTTGGAAATGTGTTTTTTTTTTTACCATAGGACCTGGCAACCCAAAGCACTGTGGGCTTTCTGACAATTGGCCGTGAATAAGTTAAAAAACAAATCCGCCAAAATATAAACAAAACTTTTGTTTTTAAACTATTGTAAATAAATCAACCAGAGTCCGTGTTTGATATGAACACGGTCAAATCACTTTTAGGGGACAAAGATACAGTCAGGTCCATAATTATTGGGACATCAACTCAGTTCTTATGTTTTGGCTCTATAAACCGCCAGAGTTGATTTCAAATGAAACGACAAATATGTGCTTAAACCACAGACTTTCAGCTTTCATTTGAGGCTTTTTACAAGTCGGATGAACGGTGTAGGAATTACAACCGTTTTCGTGTGAGCCTCCCACTTTTTAAGGGACCATAAGTAATGGGAGAATTGGCTGCTCAGCTGTTCCATGGCCTGGTGTCTGCTCTTCCCTCATTAGCCCATTTATAAGGAACAGATAAGACGTCCAGAGTTCATTTCAAGTGTGATATTTGCATTTTGGATACTGTTGCTGAAAAATCAAAATAAACCCATCAGAGAGATAGCAAACATATTAAGTGTGGCTAAATCAACAGTTTGGAACATTATAATAAAGAGAGAACACACCGGTGAGCTCAACAACACCAATAGACCCAGAAGACCCGGATGACAAATGTGGTGGATGACCAAAGAATTCTTTCCCTGGTGAAGAAAACCCCTTCACAACAATAGGTTAGATCAAAAACACTCTCCAGGAGGTGGGTGTATGTGTGTCAAAGTCAACAATCAAGAAAATACTTCACCAGAGAGAATACTAATAATACCTTATTAACCACAAGGTGTAAACCATTGGTGAGCCTCAAAAACAGGAGGCTGATTAGAGTTTGCCAAAAAACATCAAAAAAAAAAGCCTTTACAGTTCTGAAACAACAGCCTAGGACAGATGAAACAAAGATCAACTTGTACCAGAGTGATGGGAAGAGAAAAATATGGAGAAATAAAGGATCTTCTCATGATTCAAAACATACCACCTCATCAGTGAAACATGGTGGTGGCAGCATCATGGCATGGGCTTGTATGGCTGCCAATGGAACTGGTTCCCTTGTATTTATTGATGATGTGACTGTTGACAAAAGCAGCAGGATGAATTCTGAAGTGTTTCAGACAATATATGTGCTCATATTCAGCCAAATGCTTGGACGCCGCTTCACAGTGCACATGGACAATGACCCAAAGCTACTGCTAAAGCCACCAAAGAGGTTTTTAAGGCAAAGAAGTGAAACGTTATTCAGTGGCCAAGTCAATTGCCTCACATGAATCCAATTGAGCAGTATTTCACTTGCTGAAGACCAAACTGAAGGGAAAATGTCCCAAGAAAAGCAGGAACTGAAGTCATTTACAGTAAAGGCCTGGCAGAGCATCACCAGGGATGAAACCCAGCGTCTGGTGACATCTATGCCTTCTAGACTTCAGGCTGTAATTGACTGCAATGAATTTGCAACCAAATATTAAAAGGAAAAAGTTTGTTTTTTTTTTTTTTTTTTTTTTTTTTTTTTTTTTTTTTTTTTTTTTTTTTTTTTTTTTTTATAATTGTTATTTTGTCCCATTACTTTTGGTCCCTTGAAAAGTGGAGGCTCACATACAAATGGTTGTAATACTACATCGTTCATCCAATTTGGATGCGAATAGCCTTAAATTAAAGCTGAAAGTCTGCAGTTTAACTACATCTTTGTTGTTTCATTTCATTTTGTTTTCATTTATAGAGCCAAAAACATAAGAATTGAGTCGATGTCCCAATACTTATGGACCTGACTGTAGGTCATCATGCTAATCAGTTAAGTAATAGTTAGTTGGTGTATTTGGCACACATTGGTGCCTATTGCACTAACCTTTACTAATAAAGGAATGCATTTAATTATCTTTTTTTTGTTCACCATTCACCAGTTTATTCATTCATTATTTTTCCACGTCCGGCTGGCACCGTTAGCTGCCAAATAAGGATGCTTGCATGGTGGTCACGAGACAGCTCAGTTAACCGTTTGTTTTCTACATTCGCAACAGGATGTGGTGAATGTCTTGCCAGGAAACATGTATTCAGGAGGCGATTCGACCCACTTCTCATGGACGACCACTTACATCTCGCCATTTCGGCCAGTTTATTAATTAGATCTTTTTAACTTTGCTTTTGTTTTTATTGAATCAATATTGTAGTATAAGTTTAGAACCGCTGCTCTAATAGATTGATGCTGTTTAGCTCATATTTTTTTTATTGCAACAGGTGTGTTCTGTTCTGAGGTCTGTTTGGAAGAGCCAACATGATGAATTTAAATATAAACTGTGCTGTCTGCCAAAGAGACGCCGGACCCATAATACCAAGCACGGTGACGTGGGAAGTCATAGGTGAAAGCACACTCTGATTTCTGGCACTATGTTGAAAGACAAAATGAAACTGTTCGGCTCCTTTCTTCCCCCAGTGCCTTCCATGGCAGACGACTTATTTTGGGGGGTTTAGGAGTACAGGCAGGCCTCCAATCCACGCTGTGATCCCCTCCGTGTCTAATAATGCGCTCTATATACTGGGATAAAAATGGATTTTGTGCTTCCTCCCAACTCCATAAAACTGCAGGTTGGAGGCAGCGAGCGTTCGCCTGGAGCAGACAGTTACCTGGGCCGCTCTGCCTTGCTGGGCTTTTTTTTGTGTGCGTGGGCACTGCACACATGAAGAGGGGCAGTGTCAATGCTGATCTGAGCCAGACTGCCACCTTCTGTTGAGCAAACACACAATTTCCATTCAATCTAAAACTAAAATCGCAAAAAAAGAGAAGAGAAATTTGCCCTAATGTAGCCGTAAGTGGAAGTTTCAATCAATCAAATCTGTTTGTGTAACTCGTACGACACTCAAGTGCTTTCCAAAATAATCAAATGCAAAATCTTATTTCAATTATCATAAAAAAGGAACATATACAAATTTTAAGGATTCAAAATGGTGCACCCCTTAGTTATAACCAAGTGGATAAGGCACATGTACCAGTCTCAACCGCCATGAGATTGACGTCACTACCCTGCTCCAAATCCATTTTCACGCTTTTCGTCTCTGTTCAATAATGCCTATGAAAATAATAAGAATCTGAAAGAATGGGGCGAAGATAGAAATATTGATATTCTGAAGCCATATGTCACAGTGAAAGTTCAGAGCTGAGACACAAATCTCATCCGTTGAAAAAGAAAAAACCCACAATAATCAAATATTAAATCAATATACAGTATTGCGAAAGTACTAATACACCTTGAACTTTTGCACATTTTGTCATGTTTACAACCATAAAATAAAGATTTTATTTTGAATTTTTTACTGAAAGTTCACACACAAGTAACAGACAACTGTGAAGTGAAAGCAAAGTTATACATGATTCTGTTATTTTTCAATTAATAGAAAACCAAAAAGTCGGGCGTGCATATGTATTCATACAGCATGAAATAATACTTTGTGGGAACCCCCTTTTTTGCAGTAACAGCAGCAAATCTTTTGGGGTATGACTACAAGATTTGCACATCTAGAGACTGACATTTTAGCCAAATTAGAAGGAGAGCGTTTGTGAACAGCAGTTTTCAGGTCTATCCACAGATTTTCAATAGAATTTAGGTCAGGACTTTGACTGGGCCATTCTAACACATTAATATGTGTTTTTTAAATCATTCCATTGTAGATTTAGCTTTGGGTCATTGTCCTGCTGGAAGGTGAATCTCCGCTCCAGCCTCAATTCTCTTGCTGCTCCAGCAGGTTTTCCTCCAAAATGTCCTGTATTTGGCTCCATCCATCTACCCAACCATTCTTACAATCTTCTCCAGTCCCCGCTGAGGAAAAGCAGCCCCATAGCATGATGCTCCCCCCACCATATTTGACACTGGGGATGGTGCACTCAGGACGATGAGCAGTGTTTTGTGCCATACATAACGTTTTGCATTTGGGCCAAAAAGTCAATTTTTGTCTCATCTGACCAAAGCACCTTCTTCCACATGGTAGCTGTGTCCTCCATATGACTTCTAGCAAACTTCAAACGGATTTCTTATGGCTCTTTCAATAATGGCTTTCTTCTTGCCACTCGTCCATGAAAGCCAGATTTGTGTAGAGTACGACTTATAGTTGTCCCATGTACAGATTCCCCCAGCTCAGGGCAGTACGTCGCAGCTCCTCCAGAGTTATCTTGGGGCACTTGGTTGCATTTCTGACCAGTGCTCTCCTTGTTCAGTCTGTTGATTTACGTGAATGCCCGTGTCTTGGTAAGTTCGCAGTGGTGCTATACTCTTTCCATTTCCGAATGATGGATTGAACAGTGCTCCGTGAGATGTTCAAATCTTGGGAAATCTTTGTATAACTTAACGCTGCTTTAAACTTCTCCACAGCTTTATCCCTGACCTCTCTGGTGTGCTCCTTGGCCTTCACGATGTTTTTAGTGACCAATACACTCGACCATAGCTCTGAGGCCCTCACAGAACAGCTGGAATTATACTGAGTAGATTACACACAGGTGGCCTCTATTTAATGGTTAGGGCAAGATGTGAACATTCTGCAGTCATTAGGAATGTTATAAAGGCAATTTAATGCACTCAGAAAATGCTGTATGAATACTTATGCACGCCCCACTTTTCACTTTCTATTTTTTGAAAAATAACAGAATCATGTATCATTTTGCTTTCACTTCACAGTTGTCTGTTACTTGTGTGTGAACCTTCAGTAAAAAATTCAAAATAAAATCTTTATGTTTAGGGTTGTAAACATGACAAAATGTGCAAAAGTTCAAGGTGTATTAGTACTTTCGCAAGGCACTGAAACTATCAGGATATGAAAGGGTTACTGTTGCCATGAAAGGTGCCAAACCTGTTTGTGACTCACTGCTTACCCAAATAGATGTCATTGAAGAGATAAATTATAAACTAATGACTGAACACTCGCTCCATCTTCGCCTGTTTGTTCAGTTGTATTTATGTGTTGCCTCGTATCCGGAGGCGATTTATTCATAGCCAGTTCTCAGCCGTAAACATGTACTTGTTAAGCTCTATCACTATTCAGTGCACTAAGTGAAAGTCATACATCACCTGTGCTCGACAGGCCTTCTTACATTACACTTCTGTGCGTTTCCCTCATTCAGCTAATGGCCTCTGCAGTTACACATCTAATGTATCAGGCTGTCAGCGTGCAGCAACACACTACACGGCTGATTGTCAGAAGATGCCAATTTTGGCATCTTGGCAACTGTTGACGACTCAAAGTGATAGCTAGGGGGTAGTGTAGTCATGATACTAAAATTTCAAACTGGATTTCGATACTGAAAATAAAACTTGATACCACGGCAACATCAATAAATAAATCCTTTGAAATACTGTATACACTATACTATATTTGCTGTAAGAAACTTTTGTCGCTTTCCATCTGCTCTGTTTTATGTATATGGCAGAACACTCAACAATAGATTAGTTTATTTTGTTTTATCAAGAATCATTGTGAAAACGTCTCATTTGTTCTCTCTAGTGAATGTTTTGCATTTTCAGCTGCAATAATCAGAGTCAAATGCTATAATAATGCTAGGCTATATAAACAACAATCTACACTATTTACTGACTGGATTGGGCCCATCATGTTAAAAAACTGAGTTTCTGCCTTAAACTGTCACATTTAGGGGTGCATAACAGTGGATTCCTTCACAGCACCAAACAAGGTCAGAACTAGCCTTTAAAATTCCTCATAAGAGTCAAGTACAGATAGGAAACATGTAACTGATATCATCTAATTTTGTTGAGAATAATAAGAGAAAAACAGCTTAATATCCAATGCTAACTGATAGGTAAGGAATCAAAATGCCTGCTCCTTTTGTCCTAGCAGTTATCAGATCCTACATTTCGACAAAGGATGTATTTAGCTTTAGAACTTTATTCAGGGTTTAAGTGAGTACTTATAGCTATAGTTTAAGTTTTGGGCGCAGCCGCAGGTTCCTTCCTGCGCTTTGGCAGCAGAGGAGGAAGGGCTGCTCTGTGCGTGCAGCCCGGAGGAAAAGACAGAAAGTATTGACACCGGCTCAAATTAAAGAGTAACTAAACGGGCGTGCCAAAACCTTTCCCTACCCACAAACAAAAGTCAAAAAGTGCTGTGAAAGAGGCGGTCTCTGAAGTTTGGGGGTGACATGCGGGGGGTGAGTGTGTGGGCCTTTGCATTGGCACAATCACAGCAGACTGATTACGTGGGAGGGACTTGGTTATAAACCACAGGTACAGGGGCAGGACAATGGAGCACCTGATGACGATGTGTGGAGCTGGTGCGGCTTATGACGTTCTGTGGAGGCCGTGGACACGTCTCCAGCCAATCAGGAAATTCTAATTTAGTAGCAGAGTTTACCCTGAAGGGGGCGCAACCCATTCGTTTTCAGGCCAAAGTTAGGATTTTACACATGTTTGCGCTATAATGTCAGAATAATGTCAGGGACCAGTGGACAACACTATGAGACACCCACTGAGACAGTTTATCAGTAAAAAAAACTTGATTTGGTGTTTAGTTACTCTTTAATATCTAGCTTCGATACCACTTTTACTATCGATTTAGAATCGAGGAATCGATTTTTCTGACAACCAGGGAGACGTTTTATTAAATTATATACGTTTTACCATACACAGAGTCCACTAAATTGATTCAACACAACATTTTTACACGCAGGTGTCCAACGTTTCGAGATTCATTTAATTATCTTCTTCAAAGGTTGTAAAGCGAGTGGTGACACATTCCAGGTGTTGTAGATTGCACACATTTTAAAACATAAAAAATGTAACAAATTCAATTCAACGTTGTGGAACCGTCAATTATAATCCAAATTCCTGTTCAATATTGTGGACCAGGTGCCACTTTAGCTAATTTGACCGAAGTACGCCAACTTTACAAATGAATAATTAAACACAGAAGCCAAGTGAAAGTTGTGAGAGTTGAAAGTGGAGCACTTACTTGCAGAGGGAGTTTCGGCGTGCACAGGAGGAGTGGATGGAATAAAAGAGGGGAAGAAGAAGGAACGCAGAGAGCGCTCACTGTGGATGGGGGAGCGCTGGGTGGGCAGGTTCTCACAGCTGCCCACACTGCTGTGGATCTTAAGGTTCAAGGGCTTGGTCTTCTTCTTGGCTCTGAAGGAAGAATCAAAACAACAACAATGTCAATGCCATTTTAAATGTATGTAATTTTACAAAAATGGACAGTCAATTATTCAGGCACTGTATGGTATGTAGTAAGATTAAATATATCTCTTTATACAATTCTTTCATTCATAGGATCGCTCAGCCTAACTTCGGTGTAGGCCACATGAACTGTGTGTGTGATAGCTGTAATTATGGGATTAGGCAGTCATGATACTGTGTCACACTACTGGCAGCTGCAGCCACAGCCAGAAGCTGACAAACTGGTCTGAGGCTCAGCCTCTAGATCCATAGACACACAGTGTGCGAACATTCAACCTACAGGACATTTTTGAACTTGGTTGTTTACTTCTCTGCAGTCCATGTCCACAAATTCTCCAAAGACAACTTTCATGCTATAATACTGATTTAAATTTCACTATACCTTGTTTCCCCTTTTTTTTTTAGGTTAAATAATTTATAACATCAGTATGATCATAAATGTAATCTCTGTTCTGTCTGTCGTCATTTCAGTCTGTAGTTATTGTTATTGCCTTATGTCCAACACTGTCTGTCTTATACTGTATGTCAGGGTAGGCAACGTCAGGCCCTGGGGCCAAATCCGGCTCCCTCAAGCATAAAACCTCTGAGATCATTTTAAGAAATACCTGGTAAAGAACTCTAACAATGTAGAAAAACACAGTCAAATCCTTGAAGATTCCCTGACGTATTAACCTCTTAACCCCCACCTACACAAGCACATTTTCTCCAGTTATTATCCAGCTATCCAGGCATAAAAGCTTCCTGAAAAAAGCATCAGAATAGTGACAAAAATTAGACGTAAATGAGGATGAAAAAGCAGCACACACACAACACAAAAAAGCGACAAAAAGTTACAAAAACGCCACAACAAAGTGATGAAATAGTAACAAAACACAACAAAAAAAGGACGAAAAGGGACGACAAGCGGCAACAACGCATGGAAACACAAGGAAAAAATCTTTCAAATGAGGTGTTACACTGGACTGTACACTGTAAGACGTTTTTAGATTTGGGTAAAGCCGAACAGGAGAAAATGTGCCCTGTTAAAGTGGTTAAGATGTTAACACCCCATTTACAGTATGATGTTCAACACTGGTCTTTGTGGAAAATGGTGCTTTACTTTGGGCCACAATTGGGACGTTCAGCCGTTGGTATTTTGACAACAGAGAAAATCCGCCTCCTCCATGTCTTGAGGTGTGGTTGATGATTGATCTGTTAGCGTGTCCGCGTGCCAAGTTGACATAAGAATGGTTTAATGGTTTAATCATGTATCACTATAATCATAGGTGTTAGATTTCATAAGAGCTTCCATATAATTCTTCATTCTCGTGTCAGGCAGGTGAGATGTTTCTGACAAATACAAAGGCCTGTGACTTGGAGGTGCATGTCGTCTTCCTACTTAGCAACACATTCAGAATAATTACTTTGTGCCTAGGGCTGGGCAATTTATCGAAGTTTAATTGAAATCGCAATCCCTACATTTCAAAGATCATCATGAGGCTTTATAATCTGCAGGTTTACAGCCAGTTCTCAGCTCCTAGTTTTGGAGTTTGGATGAGACAATAGTTTTTTGTGTAACATATGAAACCGGAGGAAGGCATTTGTTATTGTTTGGACTGAGGTTTCAATAAAAGATATGTCTAAGTTGATGAATCAGCTACATGCATTTATTTTTATTATGAAAACATATCAAAAATTGCCTTATCATCCATCCCTGAATATATAGATGCATAGATATAGTTAAAGTTGTGGTTAATCACTGAATAAAAACTTCTACCACGAAGACTGGGAAACATTCCACAAACTAAACCAATGAGGCCTGACCCTGTGGAGGAAGCCTTGACATTTTAATCAAAGTAAAGTCATTGGGACTTGAATCCCCTGAGAGGCTTTGCTCCTATGTCAGTCTCTTATTCCCCTCACAGACACACACAATTAAACCTGTAATTCAGCCCTGCGCTCCACAGCCGTTTCCCGCACTGAGGGAGCAGCCCGCAGGTTAGCACGTCTACGGCACACAGGCAGCTTTTGACACTCATTCGGATTAGCCCACTTTATGCCATTTGAATCTAAATGGAGGTATTCAGCCGGTTGCATTGCGTGCCTTTATTCTCCTCTGCGATGATTTGAGCAGACTCGGACGGAAAATGGATGTCGAGCGAAGAGAGAGGATACCCACATTTGAATTTGTAAATTCAAGCGGCCTGGTAAATGGACTGTCGACTGCGGTTAGAGCTTTTCAGACGCCCCTTTCCCCAAAATAAAGCTAAGTGACAATTTTTTAGGTGAGTGGAAAGCAGTGTGTGACGTTACAAGTGCCAGGGGAATTCGGCTAAGTTATGAATAGATGAGACACCCTTGATCTAGGCTACCACTCCACATTACGATATTCTTTTGAAGATGATAATCAGTCCATGTTTGTCACTTTTCAGCTTGGCTTAACACCGAACACCCCTGGGTTTTCCATACTGAATGAACAACATCTAGTCAATTTACGTATTTTATACTTCAAGCATTGGCCCAGTTGAGGGTAAAATCTAAAGTTTATCCAACCCCAGGAGAGTCAAAACGCTGTGCTATCTACAGAACCAAAATATAAAAGTGTACTTGTGTTCAGTGTATGCTTTTGCACTTTCAGTCACACAAAAAAAATAACTCAAGCTTCAATTCAAAGGCCAAAGGCAAATGCAATATTCAAGAGAGTTCTCTCAGCACTTGCCTAATATCCACATTATGAACGCACGCTCTTGCTGCACTCTCACAGAGGTGTTAATTACAAGGACACCTTCAGGTAAAGGTTTAAACATGGGCAACAATTTGAGGTCCTTACCATTTAAGCTAATTAGATGATCATTGTACAACTCTCTCCTAGGCAGGATCATACTGGCTGTCAAAACTCTCAAGTCAGCCTAATTATGACTGGTTTCTCCACACTAAAATGGATTCCATCAGTATCCCCTCACTTTTGAGAGCAGAAATATGCAGCGGCGTCTGCTGAGACCAATCCGAAGGGAGACGCACCCTGTTGCTTTTTATGCAAATGGCCAGAGGAATAATATCTCTGGCAGCCACCGCTCGTTGGCGCTTTAATAAAATTGGTGGAGAATGAAACAGAGGTGGCTTGAATAATGATTACAACAGAGAGTTACTGTGAGCCTTTGGGTCGCTTTTATTCAAAGGAAGTTCACTTCTTCCCTTTTAAAATTTAACAGCTTTAAGATGATTCAGAGAAGGTAAATTTGCCAAACATAATCTTTTTTATTACAGCATAACTTTTGAATGTAATAAATACAGAAATTATGTTCATGTCAAGCTTTTCTTATCAGCTTTCACTCATGGGCCCAAGCTCACACATAAGCCGTTAATATGCACTACACTGAAATAAAGTCATCTAAGGACTCTTTAATGAGAATTGTTGTCACATTGAGGGTAATTAGCATTTAATGGCTTTTCATTTTGACCGTCCTTCAAATTGCAGCTCTCTCCATCCACTTTGTTAACAATCTGAACATGTTTTAACTTTTTGAAAGTTTTGTGTCTTCTTTGAATCACACAAGGAATCCTTTTGACCATGTTAGCCTGAACATGTTCAAAAGGATTACTTTTGTGTTTTGTGCAACATGACCAATCAGGTGGATTTAAATGCCAAGGTTAGCTCAAATCGCACTTGAAGCTTTGTAACTCTATCTTGCTCCGCACGGGTACAAAGTCGACAGTACATTTGCATTGCCCCTTGGATTATACCGTATAAAGGTCGTACTGTAGGAGTGGAGCCATCACACAGTCTGAAAGTTGTTTTAAGGTTTTTACCATAGTGATAATTAGGGCTGGGTACCGTTACATTTGTTTCGATACTTGAACAATACTTTTGTGATGCCTGCTGTATACTAAAATTATCAATCATAGTAGAGATTTTCAAATACCTAAGCCTGGACTGGGTTGAGGATATTCAACCCAGACCAGTCAGTGATATTTTAAAATCTCCACTGGATAATACTTAAAGGGGGGGTATTATGTAAAATCGACTTTTTCAAGCTTTATATCATGTTATTATGTCATTCCCTCATTAAACACATGCCTGGAGTGTTGCCTTGGCTCATTCACATATTTTTGAGTAATCAGTAAAAACTTAGACGGCAGCCATTTTTAGTCATCATTTTAGTTGTAGCTATGCCTCAGTCCTCCTAGGAACGCCCCCACCTCCTGGAGACGCCTCTGGACCTTTCGTCACCAGCCAAGCCACCAACCACTGCTCCTCAGCTCAGCAGAGGCCCCTCCCCGCACAGTAGTGTTGTTTAGATGCCACAGCAGTGTGCTGAAGGGGGCGTGTCGGAAAGCTTCTTAAAGAGACAGAGGCCTATTTCAAGACGTTCAGTACAGCCATTTTGAGAGAGCAATTTTATTCAAGGCAGTTATTTTAATTTACTGCATATACAGACCAACAGAAGGCTACGTCATCATTGTAGTATGCTATAGACTGGTGCTATGTGATTGAAAAAAGCATAATACCCCCTCTTTAAACGACTGATAGTCCACGCAAACAAAGTTTTGCAATGTCGAGTCAAGTTTGACGGCACGAAGAATGATATACACAAGGCCACTTATGATTTTGGTAATGGAACTATAATTACAGTAATAGGCTACACATTATTAGCCTGGTGTGCAGCGAAACCCAATCCTCTCACCCTGCTGTAGAGTTAGTAGTGCGGCTAGTTACTTCACATCACGTCACACATTTTTAAATGCCACGATGAGTCGTCTGAACATCAAAGAATTTCATAGCAGTCGATCACAGTGGAGACCTGGACTCACCGCTGTTGCTGACGTCACGTTTACATATAACATCCTGTTTGCTAATGCACGTGTTCGGAGACGCAGCGAGGGCCATGCCTGTCTGTCACTGTGTGTGCTCGCCCACTGACTTCGTTATGCTTGTCAATTGAAGTGTCAGGGCGACGTCACCGGCTGATTACCTGTTGAGATGATGGCCGTTAATAAAACGCGGTAAAAGGAAAAAAGCCCCCGTTGGCCCTTGGCGGCCCTTGTTATCTCCTCTTTAGCTGTCAGTGTCTCCTGCGGGGATACGGGTGGGTGTCAGTGGGCTGTCAGAGCCAAAGGGGGAGGCGCGGAGCTCTCACTGCGGGGACAGGTAAGAAGTATGTGTGTCTGTGCGCATGGAGTCGAAAGTGAACAAGATGCGGCGGACATGGTGAGGCACCCGAGGCTGAAATGAAAGTAAGATTGAAAATGAGCCAGGGAATGAGAAGGAGGAGGTGGACGTGGTGCTGACCAGAGGAATGGAGGGAGTGCATGTGCAGCTGGAGCGGGACTGGCAGTCAGACAGCGGTGGTGACATGTCCAGGCTCAGGCACCTGACAGGTTCACATAGGGCTTTTCTGGCACTGATGCAATAAGGGTTAAAAAAGAGAATGACACATTTTGTTCTTGTTTTAATGTGAGAACTATTCATAATAAGCAACAGGGTTAGGATGCATTTAGGACACATTTATATTTAGACAAAATGTGCCATCGAGCATCTTATTGGTGTTTTCTAATTACTCAAAGTTCCTATTTCTGTCGTTTGAGGAAAAAACACCTTTGTGTGTCTTTTTAGAAAATCTTTATATTGATGGTAAATTATAGCAGGCAAAAAGATCAAAGCCCACCGTCATTACAGAACATATATTTGACAAAACTTGCCGAGCTCTTTGAAATGGGACATTTTGGACTATAGCAGGTTAGTTGTTGTTTACAATACCGTGACAGGATTGATCCCTGAAAGTTGTGAGACATGCTTATTAATTCATCCCTGTGAAGAAATATAGGGTAATAATTCTGAAATATATAGGTCAATTTGTTCCTGAATTCGATTTTTCTCTGTTTTACAACTTAAACAAGGGCCGAATACTCCGCTGAAGTCTCCATGTGCTTCCTAGCAGCATTAAGGCAGAAACCAGAGTGCAATGACAGCTTTTATTTGAACAAACAAACAATGAGCTAATACAGTGTCTTGTAGATTAAATCCAACCGACAAATTACCAAGTATTGTGCTTTCATAAGACACCTACACTTCTTCCTCCCAGCCATTCCAAGTAAATTACACAGTAATAACATGAGAAAAGACTCACTTAATCCTCATGCGACAGGCATTCTGCCTTGAGCCTCTTGTGCAAAGCTCCACAACTCTGAGGAGGAGAGTCAAAACAAGCCCCTGATGAGAGCCACAGATATAGATAGATGGATGGAGAGGGGTTGTCATGGAGATGGAGAGAAGCATTTGTGCCTCATAGATAGAGAAGGTTTACTTTGTGTTGGCATGTGTTTTTCAGACGCTATGATAACTACGCTAATATTATGTTGTTAGACCATAGTGGTTAGTGTTAAATCCTGGATTTTGGAGTAATAAGATGAACCAAAACCGCACAGCTACTGGATTTATGCAGTGGGAACCAGATGTTTACATACACTTTACAAAAAGACACAAGCCTAGATGACGATGGCATGTCTTTGGAATCATGCACAAGTCTGGTTCATCTTCACCTGGTGAATATGCTGAAACTGGAGTTTGTCATCATCCACAGTGAAACAAGTACTGTACCAACATGTGCTGAGAGGTACTCTGCCAGGAAGATGCCCTTACTCCAAAAGAAACATCAAAAAGCCAGTTTGGCATTTTCAAATAAAAAAAGGATAAATACTTTTTTTGGAGACATATCCTGTGGTCTGAAAAAGAAAATGTAATTTTTTGGCCATAATGACCATCATCACGTTTGGAGGAACAAAGGGGAATCTTGAAAGCCTGAGAACACCATCCCAACTGTGAAATACGGGGGTGGCAGCATAATGCTGTGGGGTTGTTTTGCTGCGGGAGGGACTGGTGCACTTCACAAAACAGATGACATAATGAAAAAGAACACTATGTGGAAATATAACATCTCAAGATATCAGCCAGGAAGTTAAAGCTTGAGCGCAGATGGGTTTTCCAAATGGACGATTCCCAAAGCATACTTTGGGTCATTGTCCATTGTCGTCGCCATGGATTGCCTGTTACAACCAGTACTGTGAAAAATAATAAATTTATAACTGAAAAAAAAAATCCAGATGGAATCCTTTTTCTGTCAGTAGGAAGGTGGCAAGACTAAGAGCCTTTTTAAGTAGATATACTGACCCACATAGATTTGACACCTACATTTATTTTATTTTTATTGTTTCTTAGTGAACTGATCTGATGGCGTACGGCACAGTGAATTGATCACTAATTTGACATTATGGTAATTTATCCACTAGGCTATATTTAACATCAACATCGTTTGGTAACTATTCTCTGTATTCCTGGACAAATTAGATAATTAAAAAGTGACAGTGATCAACAAAAGATTTCTGTCGGGCTGATCCCATGTCCTGTCTCTCTACTCGTTTCCCCTGTCCGCTATGGTCCACTACTACTGCCCACAAAGCAGCCGCCCTCCGTCTGTTCCTCGGTTTTAAGATATTGACAAAATAAATGTGTGCAAGAAACATCACCAAAGGCTTAAAGTCTTTAAACCAATGCCTGTAAGCCTTACGGTTCACGGTCATGGCTCAATATACTTCAGTGTTCACAGTCCACTAACTAATACTTGCACACAAATTTGGAACCTGATTGACCCATGTGTGTGCAGATGCGATGGGCACTTCGCTTAGTAAGAATCTGGATAATTAGGGATTATTGCTGGGCTAGTCTTGAAAGTCAATTCAAATTATATGCACCACAAATGGCAAATGTTTTAAATGTTTTTTGCGTATTTTCATCAACCCATACGTGCATGATTGTCGATCACATCCCACCTTCTGATGTCAGGAGGTGGTGCTCCCCTGTTTTCATGTTCAAGACACTAATATAAATAGATAAGGCAATGGTAAAAATTGCATTGGGAGGAGAATGGATGGAGCCAGGTTTACATTTGCGGGTCTATTTTGTTGACATACACAAAGAATTCCAAATAGATCATGCATTTTACTTGCCAAAGTGTGCTGAAAACTATAAGCACTTGATCAGAATGCAATTGCCCAAACGTTCACCTCGCCGTATGTTTCTTAAAAGCACAAATTCACTTGGGTTGAGTATATTGTTTTCTCGGTTCACGCTAAATGATAGCATCGCTCACACTCTTAATGCCGCGCTTCTTGTGCCGATGGGGTTAAGTGGCGGTTCTCAATAAGCCTTTAAAGAAAACTAAGGTCAACAACAGTATGAGGCAGATATTATCAACGTCGACTCCCACTTCAGATACAAGATGAAAGGCTAGATATGACGGGCCGAGTGATGGATGGTGCCAATAACTCCTGTCGCGCTCGTCGGCTGGTAAACAGCAGTCCGATGTCTAATGAATGGTAAAACGCCTGTCAATAGAATCTGTGTCCAGGCGTCGTTTTGTCACTTCAAAATACATTATCCGCGCAGTCGGGGAAGCAATAAAAACACAATTGTAAGGAGACTTTTAACCATTCAAATGATGAAGAACAAGGAAAATTGGATTGTGACCGAATTAATGAATGTCTTTGAACACTACCACAGACACTGTAATAATTAACTTAAGGAGAGTGTCTAATCACCAATTTCAGTTCTAGCCTGCCCACCCGCTCTTTGTTAAAGGTAAAATAACAAAAGCAAAATGCCCCCAGAGAAAAACTTAACAGTAGCGTTGCCCATAAGCGGTATGCCCTAAAATCCCATATTAATTCCGAGTCTCGGCAACTGTGGACAGATTTGCGAGTGTGGTTAAGGACTACTCGTTGACTTCCCCTTCAGCTGACTTGTCATTAATGCTACAGATGGACTAAGGCCTGATTAACATGGATGAGGTGGTGTCCTATTGTCCCACGTGTACACTATCTAATGGATGCACAAGGTACAATCCACAGTGCTCCCGGATGTGTCCATTCATCTATATACAACGACAGTACACATCAAGGAGTGTGCAAATAATTCAATTTGAATCATGTTGTGATTTGCTCCTTGGTCCATCTCAATGACGACATTGAGCATTTTAATCAAAAGGTCCACAGCCGTTACCAGTGGCAGTTACTGTACAGCTCATTGTTTGGAGTTCAGACTTTAGAAGAATAAAATGGAAACAGTTGTGTTAAATGGTATTGGAGAGGAAAGCATTCATCTGTTTTATTTTGAAATGTCCATTTATCTCATGAACCGTATGAGTAAAAGGCCTTACTTATTTTCAATATCTAAAAAATAAAATAGAGATAATCGATATCAGAGAAAAAAATACAAGCTTTTTTTTTAATGTCTTGAAAATGAATTGTGCCACATTTCACCATAATGCAGCTGTCTCTTAATGAGTTAACAATTGATTTCATCTACATCAGTTACTGTATAGTTCTGCAGCTGTCTCTGATGTGAGCCAGTTCTGCTATCAGTGGAACACCAAGCAGGCTCAGGTACTTTCCAGGTCTTGTTCATTAACATGCATTTATTTTATAAGTAGAGAACATTTTTCCACGACTTTATAGTGACATTTTATTATTGACATTTAAGTATCTGAATTGATATGTCCCTTTGCACACAAAGTCCCACTACTCGCCCTTTCTCTTTGCATGTTACCATGGACACCACTTATTATATTAAAAATCCATATGGAGCACTTTCTTCCAATTTAGCCAGATATGCTCTACACGAGCTATGGCAGCACAGGTTTCCATAGAAACTATGAAAGCAGGTACACGGACATGTTCAGCATCACTGTACAATAAAGTTAAGAAAAAGCATAAATCACATTTCTGACATTGGACTTTTCCTTTTAGTCGAGTGCTTTTGCACATTTTACTTCTGTCATAGAGATAAATAAACACATTTTAAAATCATGAGAAAGAGGGCAATTTTCTTTGTTTTTATGTTTGGGATATTCCTCGGTTGAGTTTCGGTAACCTCACAGCTGTATCAAAGTGGGCTATCAAATGGTTCAAAATCATTTGGACTGCTTTCATCCTTCTTTTTCATATTTTCCTGTGAAGATTGGGTATTTTAGAACTGGATCAGATGCTGCTAAGTAAGTCATTGAGGTCCTCTCAAAAGAGAACATAATGAGAAGGAAACAGAGAAAAAAAGGGGAAAGTGGGGGTAGCACAATACATAATGTGTACACCAGTTCACTGAAAGCAAACAGCTAAATTAGTCATGGAATAAATGCAGATTCGCTTCCCCCGAGCGCTGCATGGCCAAATTACCCCGAGACGAGCTGAGGGTGAATCACGCCAGCCCCCGGTGCCGCGTGATTTAGTAGCAAACATCCAATTGAACAAGAAAGCGCTTAACGTTCAAAAAAGGGCTGTAAAAGTCTCATAAGTGGCATTAACCATATGATGCATCCAGCAGCGACACGAGAGGACGTGCTATAAACAAACACGCCCACCCTCCCAGAAGCGCCCAGGACTGTGACGTGTCCGAGCGACAGGGCCCCGAACGCACTGAAAAAAAACTCACATGGCCTTTTCGCGGCGCGTGTTACCTCTCATTAACATACGCAACAAGCTTCATTAATGACACTCCATCCCAGAGAGCTCTCTCCTGTGAAAAGGGCACAGGGAGAGGAGAGGGGGTGAGGAACGAGCAGAAAGATAGGCGGCAGACGAGGCGCAAAGTGGCCACGACGTAAGCAAAGAGGGGGGGGGGGGGAGGCTGCTCTCCTGCTTTTAAATGAAAGTCTGAGAGGTATCCGGGACACTTCAGCCTGCTTTTAAAGTTAACTGCTGTGACGTGCAGGAGCCTTTGAGAATAAAACATATAATCTGCAGATGTATTGCTAATAATTACAAATATTCTATGAAGCCACTCACCGAAAGCCGGAGTCTAAAAATATCACGGGGCTTGTTTCATCTCAATTCATTGGTCTGGAGAGTCAAACAATTTCAAAATATGTCAAAGTAACATCACTTCAGTTCAGTTCAGAGGCGGCACAGAATCAACATTATGATCGGCTGTTTGGTAATCATCAAAAGGAACCGTGAAAGGACTAATTGAATATAGTAGCGTCCCTCTGACTCAAGTGAAGGTGACTTTTGAGCGCACGAGGATGTTCCACGTAGACTTTTATTTGGTAACTGCCCTGAAAAGATAATAGGTGCTTTAGAAAAAATGCTATACAATGAAGATGATCATTTCTGTTCTCTGTTAAATGCCATTGTTGCCGTGACGCTGATTGTGTTTGCCGGTGGGTGGATGAAGTCAGATGCAGGTGCTCAGTGGCAGCAGACTGATTGACTGCACCAAATCATTCTCACATTTCAAAGTCAAATAAGTTCTGCAGAAGAAGAAAATGTCATCTTGTACACTGTTGTTGAGCTAATATGGAGAAGAAATATACAGCTCTATAGAACTGGGAGATGCGAACAAATAGTAAAATAAAACATTGAAGCGTAATCTGACCCTGAACAATGTTAGTGCTATCATGTAGTTCTTTGTAGTCACTTTTCCCCACTCACTCCCGCTATTGATCAGCCTTGTTAGAAGCTCTGAGTGACACAGGGGGATTTAACCAGAGACAGTGAAGTGTGAACTTTCAAAAGCAGTCGACGGCTTAAGTTCCCTCTTGGAAGCAATATGAAGACAGGAAGTGGACATGAATTGTGATCAAATTGAAACTGTGATCTTGGCTCGAAATAATTTTTTGCTCAGTCAACAGTGATTGTTATTATTATTATTATCTTTTTGAGCTACACATTAACCTACACCCAGATATGTTTGCATCTTTCCACTTGTGATTTGCAAAAGTAATTCTTCTCCTCTTACTCAGCCTCCAACATGCTGAGTGACAGGCAGATTTAAAGGAATAGGCCACCGTTTTTACATACTGACATATGTTCTTACTTTAGCTTAGACGAGTTGATGCGTAACTGTCTGGTCTTTGTGCGTGCGCTCAGTCACGCAAATGTTGTTAGCGTTTAGCCGCTCCCAGCAAAGGTATAGCTCCAAACTGAGGTGAAGTTAGAAGCGACCAAGCTGTTCCACGTTTTCCCTATTTAAATACAGTTACGTGAAAAGTTACATGATCCAAGTCTAGCTACACAAAATTAAACATTAAACGTCGATTTTCTAAGCGGATAAAAAGGGGTACTATATATGTAAGGCGTAATAATACCTTAGGAGCACTTCGACGTCTGCGCAGTGAAGTGAGCTATTACTGCGCGGACGTCTAAGTGCTCCAATGTTATTACGCCTTACAATATAGTACCCCTTTGTATCCGCTTAGAAAATCGACATGTTTGATTTTGTGTAACTAGACTTGGATCGTGTAACTACTCATGTAACCGTATTTAAATAGGGAAAATGTGGAACAGCTTGGTAGCTTCTAACATCACCCCAGTTTGGGGCTATACCTATGCTGGGAGAGGCTAAAAGACCAGACAGTAACGCATCAACTCGTCTAAGCTAAGGTAAGGACATCTCAGTATGTAAAAAAGTGGCCTATTCCTTTAACCAATCACTGTGAAGTGTGAAGTATCAGATGCAGCAACCATGTAGCACCGTTATCTGATATAGGCCACATAAAGCTGCTCTATATACAATACGTGTGATGAAAACTATTAATCATGGATTAATCGCAATTTAATTACATCCTATGTTTTGTCTGAACACACTCCTGTATCTGGAGCACACGTCACTGGAAAGGCAGAGCACGTCATCACTGCCCAGTTCAGTTGGTCTCAGACTAAGCTCACAGCTATACTGTTTTTGTCCTCGCAGCTGCACATGCTCACCATAAGAGCCAGTAACATCCACAATCAAGCACTCCAAACAAAGAAGTGTTTGGTCATGTATGGACATGGATTCAGTATGAAACAGTGCCTAGACTTACAGTAAGCAGTTGGGCATTTCACATAGATTCATGAAATAGTTATTATTTGTTGATGAAATGTGTAATGTGTAATAAATTAATTAATTAACTGAGATTAACCATGAATGATCAAATTTCAAGTGTGATTATTCTGATTAAACAATTAACCGATTGACAGAACTACTTCTTTGCTCTTTATTGGACTTTTGTTCCTATAATGTAAGCGAGACACCCATGTGCAATTTAACACCCCTTGGTTGTAAAGGCAATCATTTACAGTTGGAAATGTGTACAATTAATACTATTAAAGTGATAGTCTGTAAGTTTGCAAAGTGGGGAGAGGTAGAGTGAAATTTGAAAGTCAAAATCAAATGTCTCCCGTCTTTAACCAGAAAGCCCTTCTTATTTTGCAAAATGAGGAGAGCAGGAACAGACTTTTCAAAAGTAAACGATCGAGCACCTCCCAGTCCCTCCTGATTAAAGCTCATCTCATCGGTCAACGTGAGAGGATACTAGACTTAGTTGCTGAGATAATAATGACATCAAAATCCAAGGCCAGGTGGTCAATTTTGCACCTTTTTTTTTAAATTTTTTGTTTTAATTAAATGTTTTAATAATGTAAACAATTTCACTTTCATGTGACAAAGTGAAATGAAATGAAAGGGACCTGAGCATGGTTTTTGCTTAACTTTAATAATCACATCAGAGCTAGGTGTATAGCTTGTGCACTGAGGAATAGGACACGGTGTCTCTTTGTCAGCTTCTGAGTGGAAAGATGATTAAAATGTTAAAGTTACATTTTAGGTTCTATTCAAATGAAAGTATTGCCATAGGAACAGGGATCATACACAATAATTAATAGTACATGACACTGAAACACTGAGGGAGTAATTTATTAAGACTGGTGCTAAATAATAGCAAGTGCAACCTGGAAAATTGGATATAGTAGCTATCTGTAGGCATGTTGCAGCCAATTCAACATTTGAAATAGCCTATATTCCAGTTTCAGTACATGAGAGCATGTTGAAAATGTGCAAACGCCTCTGCTGCTGATCCACTTTTGCACGTGCTATTTGAACAATGCTGGTTCAACCCAAGCTCCAGACAAGTGGCTGGACTCTTCACCAATCTTGCCTCTCGTATTGAAATGAATTGGTGTGTAAGTAACGATGGTGGTCAGAGGGGTAGTAGGATGTTGTTTTAGAAATTAGCAAATTGGAAAAGTGATTTGTTAGCAAATATAAATACCATAATTGGTTTCACTACAACAAGAAAGACCCCAGTTCACACTCCATAAAACAAAAGCAGGCGGCATGGTAGTACGGTGGTTAGCGCTCGTGCTTCACAGCTAGAAGGTCCGGGTTTGATTCCCATCAGGGACCAGGCCTTTCTGTGTGGAGTTTGCATGTTTTCCCCGTGTCTGCGTAGGTTCCTCCGGGTACTCCGGTTTCCCCTACCACTAAAAACATGTACAATAGGTCAGGATGTTTGAGAGTGCGCATGGGGGACGACGGATGAAAATTAGCCCAAGGCTACAATCCGGTGTGACTTGTTCATTAACTTGCACTGTCCCTACCAAATAAATAATAAAGCATGGACAATCCTCACAGCACGAGCCGTTACCACCCCACTTTCCACATTAAAAGTAAAGGGAAAAAATG
The DNA here is from genome assembly GCA_007210695.1 of Neogobius melanostomus. NCBI lineage: Eukaryota > Metazoa > Chordata > Actinopteri > Gobiiformes > Gobiidae > Neogobius > Neogobius melanostomus. The sequence goes on along the minus strand of VHKM01000006.1, from coordinate 4,739,894 downwards.
GCTGAAAGAAAAGGTATATTTTATCCGAAAGGTGCAAAGACAACCAAGCAGGAGCTCCACAAAGCATTTGGATGATCAGGAGATGAACGTGAGATGAACGCTTACCCAATAGTGATGAACAACAGCGAGTCCTAACAAACTCTTGAAACCATTTGTATCTTCCTCAATCCTGACACATAGCCCTGAGAAACATCGCTCATTTTGCATGCAACTGGCACTCTGACTCTCTCATCACCCAGCTCTGTGCTTGATTATGCAGTAATAGTGACATTTTAGGCCATATCTCATTAGGATAAGGGACAAGCCTGTCTCCAGAGGTCACAAGGTAATCCCAGTTACCGTGTCCCGACCACAGTGCCAGCCAATTATCACAAGACAACGAGGAGCAAAGTGGCAGCACAAGCTTATTAAAATCCTCAAGTTGCCAGTGTGAGAAAACATACTTGAGATAAGTCAAGCAATGGTGAGAAATTTTGGAAATGGTTTATTTCATTCATTTGATTAAGTTTGGTTACAGGAAGTGCAATGCAATCAGCAAAAATAATAATAAGAGGCGAGAGTGCATATTGCATATTTCTAAACTGTTCTTTCTTCGTTTTTAATAAGGTTGGGACCATAGGCGCCGATTTATGTTCTTCCCAGTAGATGCCCAGTCCAAACCAAAAACTAAAAATAGAGCAATGGTTGAGTTTGAACCAGCAACCTCCTGCACCAAACACCAGCTCACTATCACTGAGCTATAACTCCATATAATGCTGTGCCTAATGTGGGCTACTATTCTCTAAATGACCAGGGCGAAATTAGGTCCAGCACGCCACTGGAGGAGAGAGGTCATTTCAGGTCATTTCCCCCACCCCCTCCATTTCTTGATTGTTTTCGACACCCTCCCCAGTTTTGCCTCAAGTGTTTCCCTACTGTCCCCACATTTCTTTCTGTGTAGTTCCACATATTTTGAAACTGTTCTTTCCTCGTTATTAATGAGGATTTAATAAAATAATTAAAAAAAGAAAAACAAAAACGTCATGGTTGGGTTTGAACCCCCAAACTAATGGATGGCAACCCTGCACTCTACCAATGAAGCTACATGGGCACAGCAAAGTTCACAACCGAACTGACAAATATCTTATGAAACGCCTTGCGCTCATGTAGTCTAGGCTCGGACAGCAATCTAATGGATGGGAACCCTGCACTCTAGCAATGGAGCTACACAAGCTCAGGCAACTTCGAATTTTATATTAATCTTATGAAACACTTGCACTCTTGTGTCTACAGAAAAAGGAATTACAGTTCAGGCAATATTTATGGAAACATTTTGTAATTAGGGCTAATTCCCTGGGCGCCCAAAGATCTGAGAAGGTGCTCCAGCCCCGCAAAACTCTCGATAGATGAAGGAATATTTTGGTGAGACCAAATAGTACGAGGAAAACACAGAGAGACGGACAGGAAACAGCCTATCTGAACTTCCTGTCCAAAAAACCTAATTTTTTTAGCCAAAACGTTCAAATTAAAGCTTCTTTCTGTGACAGAGGGGTAGTATAAATACGTATGAGTCTAAAACTGTGGCTTTTGTGAATAAAGGGGGAATTTGGGAAAATTGACGAATTTCAGGAGAAACTCTGACAGAGGCCAACATGCTGCCAGAAGAAGAACTATGACTATTTTCACAGAGGATGGGCGGGCCACTTACAAGCTATCTTAAGCCAGCAGGTTGTGCTGTTGTGCTGTTGTGCTGTTGTGCTGTTGTGCTGTTGTGCTGTTGTGCTGTTGTGCTGTTGTGCTGTTGTGCAAGGGCTTAATAAGTGTAGTGGTTGCCTTGACCCCCACATATTATACATTTTCGGAAAGCTCTGACTGAGGCGCCTGTGACTGTCAGGGTCATTGGTCACTGCCGAGTATGCAGTGACCAACATGTGTAGATGAGTTAGGCCTGGGAGCAGGCTATATGTTATGGCTGCGTTCTGTTCAGTTTCGGGTGGTGCATTAGTGACTTGAATATGAGCTCTGTCGGCTTATTCCTGTGAGTGTGAGCTGTCTTCGAAAAATACACAAAATCTACGCGTTCTTCGCCGCGGCGTTATGAGGAGACGGTGAAACAGTTTTACAAACCTGGGCCAATTCTTGAATTTCAATATGTCTAGACGCACTGTGCCAAATGTGATCTTATTCCGATGAAAAACCAGGGACTAGTTTGTTAAAACATAAGATGAGTCCAGGGTGTTTCTGGATTTCAATCCAAAATGGCCGACTCCCTGTGCGTCCGGGCGTGGCGCTCTAATTCAGTTTTGGTTTGTCCTTATGTCCCCTTTCACTGTGCCGAAGGGTTTGAGCCTATGTCAAAAAAATAGCATTTTCATTTGAATAGGGGTCAACTTTGAGGGGGCGCTGTCGAGCCATTTTGTTTTGGGCGTGGCCAATACATCCATTTCCATCAATTTTCACGCCACCCGAATGTCTCTGCCAAATTTAGTGAGTTTTCGGCGACATTTAGCGGTTCAAAAATGCGCCCGTTGACGGAGAAAATTTTTCGAAAACCAAAACAATAGTCCCTTGCCGGGGACTGAGTCCGGCTCGGGCCTAAATATAAAGAGAATAAAGCAAGATAGAGGCATGTTGTAATATAGTTTTGTGTTTGTTTTATTGTGTAGAACAGCCATTCCCAAAGTCCAGAACATTGCGGCCCCCAAAATTCTCTCGGGGCCCCCCAATAGAAAATAATTTATCCTATTCATTGGAATTTTCATTTGTACTGAATTGTACTGTTACTTTCACCCAATTCATTACGATCATGTATCACGTGATTACATCTTTTTGAGAGCCAGGACAGAGTGAACCTTAGGGTTGTTTATATTTTCAGATTAAACAGTTAACACTAACCATGGCTGTAAAGTGAATGTTATGTGATAGGATTTGGTGAATTAGGGAAAAAAGCAAAAAATAATCAAAAAACGCTCTCGGCTAAATATCCACCGCCTAATAATAATAATACATTTTATTTGTACAGCGCTTTTCTAGTCACTCAATGACACGTCACAGAAATACAAGAATAAAATCAAACATGGCAGAACAACACATAAACACTAGAGGGCGTTAAAAGCCTTTTTAATGCTGCGTTTACACATAAGCACGATGCGTTACGAATGGCATTTTTCCGTCATTCGTGACGTTCGTGACTTGACTTAACGCATCTTGATGGGATTCTTAACAGAACGCATCAGCTCGTGACATTCGTGATGTTCGTGGAGAAAGTTTTTGGCTGTCAAAAAATCTTCCACGAATGTCACGATTCACCTCTGTTCGTGGAGTTCGCAACAGAGCGTGTCCTTTCGTGATGCGTAGTGGCGCTTCGTAATTCAGCGTGAGAGCATTCGTAAAGCATTCGTAAAGCATTCGTAGTGCAGAATCACTGTTTTCACGCTCAGAATTGATAGAAACACACGCTACGCCGAAAAGTTAATGTTCGTACCTGCACTATGCCAAAGAAAAGTCCCACAAAGTCGGCCAGTCCGCGCTCCAGGCCCGGACAGCACCTGCTCCTGCCGCTCCTCAGGTGCTGAAGTTGTTACGCGGGCTTTTCTTCCTGTAGTCGTTCCTCCTAATGTTTGGGAGCCAATCCCTGCCACCCCTATTGCCGCCCCGCTGGAGAACCCGACTGTTATATATTTGTCCCGATTTTCCGCGCGTTTGTGGAAAAAGAAAAGGGACAGTAAGAAGTGCGCCTTTCCCGCACTGTTTACTGTCCCCGAATGCATCTCCCACGCTGCCATACGCACTGACCCAAACAACAACGCGTGGTTACAGCAGCTATAACATGGATAAGTGTTAAGACTTATTTACAACTTTAGACATGTAAAACAAGCGGTGATGGGCGTAGGGCAGGTGGAGACAGGCCTGTTGTTCTGGATTATGCAAAAGAAGTTTGCCAAATGGAGCTAATGATCAACCAGATGAGTGAGAATCATGGATAAAGAGGTGAAGAGTTCTACGACAGATCCCAGAAGATCGAGTGCGCAGGAGTGTAGTGTTTTATGCTTAATGTGGAGTAAAGTCAGGCTGAATGTGCCGCTGTTGCACAGACTCATTTGACATAAAGCGCGTGTGTTTATTGCTATAGTTTGTCTTGATAGATTCCGCGTTTGACAGGAGCATATGACTTAGTTTGGGTTTGATCTAAGTTCAGTTTTTCATAGACTGTGAAAAACGTTTGCTATTCTACAGTATATGGACAGTCCCGACGCTCAGCTGGTCTTTGCTTTTGCTTAACCCGATTTGGCAAGAGCCCAATGAGGCAGGTGAGAGCACGGCGGACCAAGACGCCTCTGCTCCGCCTCCAACCCGGTGTGTGCGGCAGGCGGTTTGTCCACATTCGCCCGATTCTTGACAGATTTCTGACAGAACTCGACAATTCCCAAAGACCCGTAACAGACCGCAACACCTCGCAATACCACGCAACAGAGCGTCACAGCCCGCAGCAGAGCGGGACGCATGTTCGTGACCGTGCGTAATAATTCGTGCCATTAATCGTAACGCGTAGTAACAGGTCGCAACAATTTGTGGCGGTGCGTGAAACCTCTACCCCGAATCATCACATTCGTGATCCTCGGCCACGAATATGGATTCGTGGCATTCGTGACTCGTCGTCGTTATGTGTAAACGCAGCATAAATCAGTGGGTTTGGAGTTCTTTCTGTGATGTCTTTTCTTTTACTTATATAAAAAGTGAAATTACAAAAGCACTAAACATTAGACCGACATATTAATCTAAAATACGTTGGAAGAGAGAGACTGAAGGTGTCTGTTTCCTCGTAAGGATTAACCAATCAGAGGATGTTATTTTTAAACATAATTCTGAAGAAACTCAGACGAAAGGCGAGGCCTCAAACATTTAAACCATGCACCTCTGCAAGAACGCCCGGAGGATGAAGATGAAAAGAGAGACAACTTTCAAGGCTGTTTTAAACAGTTATATTGAAGTATGAAACCTTTGAGTTTATTTCTAATACTGGATGAAACTGATATTTTATTATGTGGCTGTAGTTAAAGTGTTTAAGTCTAAGTACATGCGTCTGGTCACCTAAAGCTTTAGGGGGAACTCGGCTCCAAAAGGACTGGGAACCCCTGGTCTAGGTTACTGGACCTGACAGAACTGGTACCAACTGGCTCTCTTGCAATTTCCATCCTGTCTCCTCTGGTTTTGGAAAAGGTAGTTTGGCGACGTGCGGCTGGCTACCATTCACAGAAGCAGAGATTCACAAACCAAAACATACCTTTTATACACAAATATATACGTGCAAATAATATTTTACGTGAATAAATCTAAGCACTCAAATTAGACATTAAACATATTTAGTGCCAATGGGTCTGAAATGGACCACATTTTTTTGCTCAAACATTTCCTGTTTTGTCCAATTCTTTTCCCTGTTTGATGAATGTTTGCAAATCTTAAATTAAACATGCGCCAAATAATAATAATAATAATAATAATAATAATAATAACAACGCTTTTAAGTGGACTTGCTGTTGCCTGTATAAACCCTGATAACTTTAAATCTATGTTTTTATGTCCTTTTTGTAGTGGCTTCTGGATTTCTCCTGCAGGGGTTTTATACAGTTTCTTTGGTTTGTTTAAGGTTAAGCTGAATTTATAATTTTGTTTATTTGACTGATCCTTCGATGGAGCGACTGCAGAGCCGGGTCTGTCTCCAGATTTAGGAGATGGAGCAAACCCAAACATGCAAACTCCACCATTTAAATGGTCACAAAGCAAACATGAGCAATGAGAATACAATAATAAATAAAGTAAATCCAGCGCCTCTGCTCTCTCTGCCCTCTGCACAACTGAGGGATCAGTTAGCTGGAAAGTATGTGTGCGCTCTAGTTTCCTGGCAAAGATGATCATTGTTTTTGATGAGGTGAGCAGGTTTTGCAGGTGTTGCTTCATTCATTCATTTTACAAAATATTCTTTTAAAATGTGTTGGTCAATGTTGTGATGCAGTCATTCTCAAAGTGGGGTCTGGGGACCCCATAGGACCTCAGAGGCACTTCAGGGGGGCCTCTAAAGGTTGTCTACACATCATTTATATAAAAAATGAATCTGAAAGAATCTTTATATGTATTTGTTAAACTATAGTAAGTATTCAGCCGGTAAACACTAGTGTTTGCACATTTTCATGTAAAATAAGAAATGTTTGATGAAAAACATGAGATAATCTTTGAAAAGAGTTCATTCTGTTGGCCGGTTTTCCAATTGAAAGTCAAAATGGCCGACTCCCTGTGCTTCCAGGCGTGGCGCTCCAATTGCGTTATTGGTTTGTCCTGATGTGCCCTTTCACTGTACCCAAGGGTTTGGGCCTACGCTCAAAAACGCGCGTTTTCATTTGAATGGTGGTCAACTTTGAGGGGGCGCTGTGGAGCCATTTTGTTTTGGGCGTGGCCAATTAGTCTATTTCCATACATTTTCACGCGTTTCACACGTTTAGCGGGTCAAAAGTACGATCGTTTACGGAGAATACAAATAATAATAATAAGAAACCACACAAAAACAATAGTCCCTTGCAGGGGACTGCGTCCGGCTCGGGCCTAACTACAAATTGACCTTTTTGTGACCCATTGGCTGTATTGAGTGGTTAGTATGGGTGGTTAAAGGGTCCGTCGGCAGTGAGAACCTACCAGAAACTCTAAAAAAACAATTGATCTTGGAGCATCATTACTGTGATGGAAAGTAAAGGCGCCATGCTAACAACTCATACAGCCACACTGAAAGGTCAAATAGGCACACACACACAAAAAAACGTTCACATAAAAACTTCTATAATGCACCTTTAAAGCCCTCCCCCTCCCCGTTTACCATAATGACCACGTTCGAGGGGGAAATCATGGCATATTTACAGACTCCTCCTTAAAGTTGTTTTTAACGTGTCTAAAGTCCAATGCTTTTCAATGGGAGACTAGTGGCTATATGGAGGTACTACAGCAATGACGGAGCAATGGCGGCCTCCAGTGTTGCGGTCGTAAAGCAGAGCAGCCAGCGGCCATTGGGTGGCACTTGTTTTACAGTCCGGGAACATCACATCACCTACAACAGTAGGCCTTGGTGGTTTATTTGGTTTATTTATCAGAACTTTCAGCAAAGAAACCAGTCTCTAAGAGCAGCAATTTGTTGTTTTCAGCTTCTCTACGCTCCATCACAAACATGCACTGGTTCAAAGCCAGGGGATGGTCTTGACCACTTGAATTTTGAGGCTCTCTGTTACTTGTTTAATAAAAATAGTCACACTGTTGTATTGTATTGTATATGGCATTGCATTGGTTTTTAAGAAATCGACAAAGTGACATCCTGCAAATGTTTTAACCTGGTTAGCTATACAAACACCAAGGTCAATTATCTCACATTTTGTCCAAACACACTGTAAAAAATATATATATATAATAAAATAATAGGGGCTATTTCTTAGCCCCATCTCCAAAAACTACAGGAGAAAAGCATGTTGTGATGTCATCTGAACCCAGGCCATGCCAGTCATGCCGCTGCAATAACAACCCGACACTTTCCCGCTCCTTTCAACCAATTCTGATGAGAGACACTTGGCTCTCTGAAGATTTCAGCAGAGCCGCTCTCCCTCGATGAGTGGCGACATTTCCAGACACAAACAGATCATTGATTAGAGGAGCTGAGGTCCTTGCCTGCAGAATATCAGTGCTCAGGGACCGGTAATCAATTCTCTAATGCCGTTTCGAACTATTCTCTGCCGCGATGATCCACTCCGCATTGTGCCTGTGAGCGCGCACGGAGCCACGCAGACAGCTGTGTGAGGGAGAGGGCTTTGTCCTCGGGCAAACACTCAACTGCCCAGATGCCCATTACGAAAGCACAGGACAAACTTCCAAATATTAACTTAACCACATGTAGCGGTGATAGGTACACTGTCATCTAATGGCATTATCAAAATGAGCGCAGGTCTCCCGAGGCAGACTCTGGTTCCTGTTTGTGGCTAAATCGGATCAGCATAGCACCAGACGCAGACATGGCTGGTCAGGAACTCAGCCCAAGGCCCCTTATCTGCCCGCACCCACTGCTTCAGCGTAGCTCATCAGGTCCCCCTAAGAATTAATCGGATTGGCAGCACGGAAGTTATGTAGCACGGAGCACATGGAACTCTTGGTGAGGTCTGAACTTCTTCTTTTTTTTCCTGCGCAATTAAGACTGAATGAAATTAAGTCGAACTAACTGTGAGAATTGATCACAACATGGAAAAATTAGCTTATTCCAAATGTGGAATTAGTGTTCCCCTATAAGCTTTTTGAAAACAGTTTGGACACTCTTTTTGTTTGTAGCACAAAACCAAACATTCCTCATGTTTTCCTCAAGTATGTTTACTGATTATATTTGCAAGGTTTTGAGCAAACGATAACAGAAAACCTCGTGGTAATATTAACCCAAGACAACAAAACAAAAAATGGCTAACAATAGAAATATACAGGTTAGGATTTAGATTTTTTTTTTATCATGAATCACAAGGCCATAAACACAACTAGACAAATGCCTGAAGTTTGTCAACAACAGACTTTGAGGGACTCTGATCGAGTTTGTTGAACCAGGCAGCACAGCTCAGTCTTGCGTGCATGATGCTTAGGCTGTGACTCATGTGTATGATTGTTTTTGAAACTATTGTACACAGAGTTTAATTCGTTTTTAAAAGCGTGTGTGTGGAGTGCCTTACTTTGGTGTCTGCGTGTCCTCCACTCGATTGCCCAGCTGGAACTCATGGGACTTGCTGCGGTGCAGAGCGGTGAAGCCGGGCAGCAGGTGAATGAGTTTTCGGCTGGGTGGAGGTGGTGTTCCCGGAGCCTTCAGCTTGTTGCGTCTTCTTAGTGGGGGGGTGCCAGGGGGGTCATGGTGTTGACCACCAGCGGAGTCCTTGGAGGGTGTGGCCAAAATGTCTCTGTCGAGGGGAGGGGGCAGGGAGCGATGTCCAGAGTCCAAAGAGGGCAATCCCAGTGTCGGACTGTCCACTGTGAGCCGGTCGGCGAACAGCGATGGGGGTACGGCCTGGGGGCTGTGGCACATGTGCTGGGTGTACTTGGACTGGAATTTAGGGCTTTGGGAAAGCTGGAAGCGGATCCATTGACTAGCTTCAGGCTGACACAATGTAGGGGTCTCTTTCCCCGTTTCAGAGATCGGCCATTGGATGGACCAGTCCTGCTTGGTCTGGTTCCCTGTGAAGAGAACAGATGAACACCACTTTTATTCGAGCCACCTAATAACACAAACTGAATTATTTTATATATATAATATATATATATATATATATATATATATATATATATACAGTATATATACAGTATAAAATATATTGTCAATGTACAGTAGATGTTGAGTGCATTATTAAAGTCATCCTAGCAGCAGACTCAGCCCAACTACAGAACCACAGTATGACATGAAATTTGTGCTTGACTGAATGGACCAAAACATGGAGAAAAGTGAAAACAACTCAAAGAGAGTGAGCCACGCGTCATCAATCGCACATCTCTCAAAGTAAACTTAAAGATGAATGGTTAAAAACAAGGAATGTGGTGAAATGCTGTGGCGTTCAGATAGGCAGTACTTTACCTCCGTCATTGTGCAATTTATCCTCCTCCAGTTGTTCTTTAGAAAGACACAAAAAGAAAGTTTATTGATTGAACAGAGACACAGCTGAAAGGTTTGCAATACCATACTATCCTTCTGCAGCTATGCATATCAAAGAGGATTCTCAGCAGACAAAGCACCATATTGGTTGAATTGATCAGCAGATGCCGTTTTTCAAGCTTGACTTGGATTGACCCCACAATCTTCTGTGGAGCTGCTGACCGCAAACCACTATTTATGCAAATGTTACACAACTACCCTGCAATCTATGCCATTTTCTTCACCCGAGTGTGTCATTATTTTTCTTCCCGGTGACATTGTCTCCAAGGAACAAAATGTATATTTATATATGTGTTTTTTTAAACATCTTCAAACACCAGTTCCTGAAACATCTAAAGACCTTCAGCAAATATTTATTACAAAATGTCTCAGGAGAATCACAGGAGCCGAAGGCTAAAGCCTGTAGTCATTGTTTTGAAAAATGCAAAAATTCCCTAGAGATTACACTGATATACATTTCCAAACACATGGCTATATGCTCTATAGTTCCTATAAAAAATTAAAAATAATAAACCGGTGCTCCCCACAGCTTCTCATAAAACACAATGTACAGGGAAAATGTTAATTAAAATGTACCTTTACCTTTAATAATTTATTCAAATAATGATGTTGGCATGACAAAAGGACTTTTCCCCGGTTGGAATAATCCTGAATAATCAGTCTCCTTCTCAAGTGCTCGAAAAAACTCCCCGCTCACTGACTGATGTCATGTGTCAATTAGCAGCTAATGTTTTTAGCTGTATTTACACTCATAGAGTGAGTCTAGGAGGTATTAGATATTAAAGTTGAACAACTGTGACCTTTTCCAGTGTTTTTATAAAGGATTATTAAGGACCACTGTGGACTGGATTGATAACAAAGTCAGAGACATCATTTTATTAATTTGGTAATTATGCATAAGGTCATTTCTGTTTTATAGCTTCAAAATATTACTTAAGTTCGACACACTGTTTTTCGATTCCTCTTACGCTTACACAACCTGTCAGCAGCACAACATTGTAATTAACACCCTGGATATTAGTCAGTAGGGCCTCTCCACTCAAGCTGTGCCTGCACTCAGTGTCCCTGAACCCACACATCTGACGGATTCCAACCCTCCTGAATGACATGAAGATGACGACACAAGAGGACGCTGGGAAGTTAAGAAAGAGAAAGACAAACAATTTTAAAACAACACAATGAACTGATGACACTAGCTCTGGTGAAAAAAAAAACAAGAACGAATAAAGAAAGCTCAATTTGACCCCATGCGAAATCTAATCAACTGCCCCAGAGGAGTTCACAGAATTGAGAATGAGATTCCAGAGGGGAGCTAAGTAATCAGAGCTTGCAAGGACACATGGGTGGCCATTTAATATTGTATACTTGAATTATTATGCAACTAATTTGACCTTTAATTTGAACATTCATTTCTTTTTGCATGATTACTTTCACTTCCTTAAAATCAAACTAAGTACAATAAGAAACTGTTCTTTATTTTACATAAGAAAAAAAAGAAGAGAAACAGTGATCTAGTTCAATTTTCAACCAAATGTGAGAACATTCAGTTCAATCTAGTAAAATGAAACAAAGAAAATTGGATTTACATTTAAAAAGACGCCGGTGTTTCACTCCCCCATCTTATATTGACTTTGAAATAGACTTTCAATCTTTAGCTCGGATCTGGTGAGACAATATGCCCGTGTCTGTCTGTGAGCAAGCTTGTGTCTATTTTTGTAATGTATGTAAGTACTTACACCATGCTTGACCAATGCTTAAGGCAAATCCACCTATAGGCGCTAATAAACTCACCTGAACCTAATCTAGGGTGTTTCCTTATGGCACTTGCTGTTAGAAAAGTCTGAAATATAAACGGCTAAACCAATACACAAAAACAATGACCATATTTTCCAGACTATAAGTCGCACTTTTTTTCATAGTTTGGCTGGGAGTGCGACATGTATCAAAATATATAATTTCACATGTTAGTTATTTCACACTGACAGCCGCTAAAGGGCACTCTAGGCTGATGTACCAGTATCTGCTACTCATGTACCACCAAAAAATTAAAATACGGTAATAGAGCAGCAGAAAAAAGTGTGGAGTGAGCACAAAACTTATGAGGGACTGGCGAAAAGCGGAGGTTACTCTTACTGCAATGAAGAAAACAAAAAAAGCTTATCGCGGGCTAAAAGCTAGATGGCCACAGCTAGAGAAACAAGTTCGCAAGTGGGTGCTTGAACAAAGTGATGCCGGGAGAGGCTTGTCAACGTCCATGAGCAGAGGCGACTGTGAGGTTCCTGTGAGGAAAACCTCCTTTGGTCAAAATGTCCTGTCCTATAAAGGTAGTGTCCAGTGGAACAAACTACCAACCACTGTGAGGGAGGCAATCAGCTTCAAATCATTTAAAAGTCACTTAAAGGAATGGCTTAGATCAACACAAACCTGTCAACATAATCGATAACATTTTATGTAAAACGTACCTTAGGGCACCACAGCACTTTAGATAGGTATTTTAAAGAGAAAAAAAAAATGAAATTTTTGATTTTTATAAATCCGTAGCAATTAATGAATTAAGTCTTCCCCTGGGTTTGTGGAAGTGAACCGCCTTCGCTCCCATTTTCTGCCTCACCCTTCCCTGTCCTCCCTGTCCTCTGTCCTGTCCAGTCTTTGTCATTGTATTTGCCTGAGATCCCTAATGTTCTTTGTACAGTATATTTGAATGTGTATCTTGTGGTCCCATTGTTCCTTGTCCTGCAGTCGTTCTGTTCCTGTACTGTCTAGTGACTTTGTTGTGTGTCATTGTTAAATGTTCAATGTGAAGTTTCACATCAGCCTGTCTAGGGACAACAGATGGAAATTAGCCTATGGCTAAAATCTGACATATTTACATATTTTATATGTTCATTAATATGTACTGTCCCTACTTAAATAAATAAATAAATAAGTTATGCCTCCGTGCCCCGGTAGTTGCCAAGGCTGGTGTGACTTATACTCCGGGTGGCTTGTATATGTTTTATTCTTCTTCATTATGCATTTTTTGGCTGGTGCGACTTATACTCTGGAGCGACTTATAGTAGTAGGCTTATATACGTATATAGATTTATATAGTGGATAATACGGTACATTTTCAGACAAATGCCATGGAGACCTGGTAGTTTATTATATCCAGAGGACATTATATGACCAAATTAAAGGCAGCCTTTACGAATTGCTGGTTGCTGCCATTAAAATCGCATGCGTTATGGTAAATGGTCTCAACTTATATAGCGCTTTTCCACCTACATTAGGCACTCAAAGCGCTTTACAGCAAGGATCCACTCACCCATACACCATATTCATACACCAATGTACGCAGACACTGGAGGCAAGGTGGGTGATGTGTCTTGCCCAAGGACACAACTACAGAATGCACTTTCAGGAGGCGGGATTCGAACCCCTGACCTTCCGATCATGAGACGACCCGCTCTACCATCTGCGCCACCATCACAAGGCAAGTTTGCATTTATGTATTTATCAATTAATCTCTTTTCTCTTTGGTGGGCGGCGAAAACAATGTCGCTGAATCCCTGTGAACTTGTCATCTCCAGTGATAAAGGCAAATGGCCCACCCAGACTCCATTAACCGGGGCGATCGTAACATGTGGCGATGCTTTGAGCTAAGAAGATAACAGCCTCATAATTGGACTAATTACCCCGAGATGTGTGGCTTCCTTGGGCTAAATGGCAGTGAAATGCCACAGAGACGTTAGCCGCTCCATCTCACTGCCACTATAAACAGGATTTGGAGAAAGGGCAGCGCCTGCGTTCAATAGAAGCGATGTTCTTGTTTAATCTATCTTGACTTTGAGGAGCTGTGCGGGCATCCTTGCAGAGTAATCAGTAGGACTCAAAGTTACACTCTGCTAATTAGTTAACAGCCAATAAGGACCACCTAGAGCTCAGGAAGATGGCTGTCGAGATCCGGTCAATGCCTCGTCACCATACTTTTTATTCCCTTCTCAATGTAGCTACTTTCTTATTTCACCTCCCGCAGTTTGTGCTTCATTTTCAAGCGTTCCTTCTTCGATCACCTCTCCTCTCTTGTCTTTAATGTTTCTGCCATTAGGAGGCAATTAGATGTCTCGTAATGTGAGTGGATGACAGCCCTTTGAGCTTTTATTTAAATGTACTCTGCCACAATGTGCGCCACTAAGAAGAGATTATCATAAGGTCAGCTCCTGAACAAACAGAGAAGTCACATACAAGAAAAATATTAAGAACAAGTGCCTCTGTGTGAGCGCATGGGGTTGGATAATGCGCATATACTGTGGCACAAAAAGCGTCCGCCTGCTTCTAGATGACTCATCCTCACTGCATCTCGTGGACTGGAGGAATCAACTTTCTAATTAGTTTCTTTACCCTGCCATAAAATACATTCACTTACTCTCCAGATGCACATGTTTGCCAATCTCATCTTAATTCCGTATATGACTCACAAAATGGTACAACATCTGCTCTTGGGATTACCATAAATCTGCAAATCCTCACACTGCTCACATGTTTGCTTGCATACTTTTAATAGAAATGCTTCCTCGTACCCATACTGTGTAGCATTTCGCCAACCAATGAACTCCAAGCATCGTTTTTTAATTACAGATGTTTTTTGGGGTGAAAAATATAATTAAAACAAACATCTTTGCTGGAGGCGAGCTCCTAAAACTGGACTCGTATAACTTTCCTGGGAGATTGGGACCATCAGATGGTCTCCATGGAGATGTTGCTTGCTTTACTTAGGTCATTCGTAGACTGAAGGTTAAACGGCTTAGGTTCTTTTACAAATGCTCTATTTGATAACCTATTCCAAAAAATAGCTTTGTCAATGTCTGGATAATCACAAAGAGCATGTTTAGCTCTTTGTGATGCTCTTTGTGATTATCCAGACATTGACAAAGCTATTTTTTGCAATAGGTTTTCAAAATAGAGCATTTGTAAGAGGACCTAAGCCAGTAGCTGGTTTTGAGTTTTACAACAGTGACGGTTATATGTTGCTACGACATACAACATCCTGTGACATGGGAACATATACACTTGTCACGAATGCAACTTGCTTTGGTCTGTAAATGCTGACAAGTGTTGGCATAAAGCGCACAATGAAAGGACGATGCTGTGCCCTCTATCTGCATGAGAATATGAAGATTGTTTTTCTCCAAGCTGAAAGTGCCTCTCAAGGGTCGGGTACTGAGGTGATGTTGCTCAGGGTATTCACACATGCAGCTGGCCCACTGTTAGAGAGCCATTTAATGCCTTTGTGTGACAGGAGCCTGCTTTCAGAGAGCCACATTGAAGGACAGGGAGGAGGAGGAGGAGGAGGAGGAGGAGGAGGAACAAGAATGAAAAATGATAGACAATCAACAGAGAGAAAGGCGATTGGAAAGGACATGCACAGCAATTAAGATAAACTCAGATCAGTTGACTTAAACATCTCAAGATTAGGGCTGTGCAATAACCTACTTTACTCTACGTTACTTTTGATAAAGCTATTCATAACATAGTGGGGCATTAAAGCACAGCGAAGCTTTACCTAATGACAACAAAACCCCAGCTCAGAGTACTTTCTTTGTGAGTATGTGGGAGAAACAGATCTGTTATTGAATGTTATACAAAAGCTTGGTATTTGATGGTCAGTTTGTGATGCATCACTGCCCTCTTCTGGCCAACCGCTATAATTACAAGACAATGTTGCTGTCTAGGACCTGGGCCCCCTCCATTAGTTTAAAAAGTGGGACCACCAGAGCAATTTAGTCGGACACGGAAGAACTGATCAGAGCGTTCAAAGAAAGTGCAAACCATTTAATTTGCTGTTTACCCTTTGGTGCATTTGAAAACACTGCCCTTATTCTATCCTTGATTTCCAAATCTTACTTTTTTCTTCTTGTTTTACTATCTATCTATCTATCTATCTATCTATCTATCTATCTAACATTTCTTAAGAGTTTTACTGCTCGGGAATTACAGATGTGGTCTCTGACGCCACCTGGTGTACAATTGGAACACTGCTCCAGCCTTGGTCTCCCCTAGAAGGCTGACAATTACCAAATATAGTATTTTTCTACAAAGTCATAATGAATGGTGTAAACATCAGTCATCTGAATTAATCTATGGCTAACAGAGAGGTAGTGTATGACTCATTATATTGTATTTAATCAAAACATGCTCATCACAAAAGAACAGATAAACATTTTTCTTTTGTGTGGGTCTTACCGAGTTCCTGAGCCTTTTGTAGGCAGGACAGTGAAGCATTGAGACGGGCACACTCCTCTTCATTGGCACCAAACTTCTGAAGCAACTCACACACCTGCTCCTCACTCATGACCAGAAGGCCCTCCAGGGTCACCGCCCCCGGCCTCATCTCCTACAGACACAACAAATGCTTTATTTTGTGTGTACAATATGGCAGAATAAGGCGGTTACCGGGGTAAGCTGGAATGCTGATTGTAAGGCTGGGTGACTTTCAATTTATATTCATTTGGTGGGACTGACAATGTTTATTTATAAAAGACTGCTTCTCTGAGTATCACCTGTGCATTTACTTGAGCTAGGAAAAGTAGTAGTCTGTCTTGTTTTGTTTTATTAAGGACTTTGGACCCACAGACTTTATTAAAAGCGCAGCTCAGGGTGAAAGGGGATGAGGAGCATAAGGAGACATTCAGCAAATTGTCAGAGCCAGGATTGCAGCTGCACCGCACTAGTTTATTTTAACGGTACTCACTCACAGTTACAGCAAGCAGTAAAGGGAACAGAACACGCCACAGTGGCTCGGATGGTAAAATCTTATAATTGCAAGGTTGATAGTTTGATTCCTGACTCCTGCTGGTGTGAACTGGTTGTTGTGTCCTTGGGCAAGACACCAAACCAGCATGTGTGAATGTCGTGTGTGTCTGAGTGGTTAGAGGGACCGCAGATTGGTAGCCGTCAGTGGCTTTTGCACTCACCACTGATTATTTACATTTTTTGGCCCCATTTATTCTTTTTTTTTAATTCATTGTACGGATACCTTTATTTACCATTACTTGGTTGCACATCACCTTGTTCTTCTTTGGTTGCAAATTTTTCCTGACTATTGCACGTAAGACTATTTTCTTATGCGTTGTTGTAACAATGTGTATCCGACAAATTTGATTGCATTACTGTAGTTTAGTTTTCATTGACTTAAAAGGACTTAAAATTCAAAGCGTAGGACTTGGACTTCACTTGAACTTTAGGTCAATAACTTGAGAATGATTTGTGACAAAGCAAGGACTTACAGTTAATTGTAATACTAATACTATTGGTATCACAGGTAGCAATGCTAAAACGTACAAACACGTAATTGTAACTTAATAATAGTAGACAATAGTAGTTATAAAAGTAGTAGCCTCCCATTTGCAGTGTTAGTAATAGTAGTCGTGGTAGTCAGCGAGTATTCCAATAGTATCCTTGGCTGTGTGAGGTAGAGATGTAGCACTCGTCTCCGGACCTTCTGGTTTCTAATTTTCTAAAAGGCTTGAACAACATAGGGACTCTGACTCCACTCGGACTATAGTCCTGAGTGACTCGGACTCAAACAAAAACTGAAAACTTGAGAGTGACTTGAACTTGAAAAAATATGACTTGAATACAGCACTGGTGGCAAGTACCCCCAGGAGCCACAATTTCAACTTCCTGACTTTCCCATGATGTTGCGATCTCTATCACCAGCCCCATCTCAAGCTGCAAATATTAGTTTGTTGTGTAAATGTTTAAATATATGATTGTTACAATAATTCAGGTTAGTTGTTGTAGTCTTATAAGGGTTCAATTCAACGCATTGCAAAAAGCTGTCTGGACACAAGACCATATTGAAATTACCCACAGAAGCTGCGGGAATCAATCAAAGTAACAAGTATCAAATTAATAATTTCATTAGTTTACACTGTATAGATTACAGTGGTCACCAACCAGTAGATCATAATTTTGATCTTTGGCAGAGGCCCAGTCGATTTCAGTCGATACTCATGTATTTGACTTTTTTCTCTAATAATATGAATCTGGTTGCTTTTAGGCAGATTTTTAGTGGTCTTTGGGCTGGAAATAGTGAGTTCCATCTGCTTATAAACCTAATACTTGATAGTGCCTGTGGTATTTAAAATAATAGTTAACTAAACTAAAACAGTAATGTAAAGCATAATATTTTTAAGGGGGAAAAAACAATTATATATACACCACACACACACACACACACACACACACACACACACACACACACACACACACACACACACACACATATATATTTATTATATATTATATTATATTATATTATACAGTGCCTTGTGAAAGTACTAATACACCTTGAACTTTTGCACATTTTGTCATGTTTACAACCATAAACATACAGATTTTATTTTGAATTGTTTACTGAAAGTTCACACACAAATAAGAGACAACTGTGCAGTGAAAGCAAAATTATACATGATTCTGTTATTTTTCGAAAAATAGAAAACCAAAAAGTGGGGCGTGCATAAGTATTCATACAGCAGGGCTCGAAATTGCGACCATTGTTTTCACAAATGCTGCCTGTCAGCTGTTTGCAAGTGACAACAGCAAACTTTCTGTTCTAAAATAGTTTGAGAGCATATCTGAACAGTACGATCTGTTCTCTCTTTTGGCTCAGCGCCACTGTCATTCCTCCCAGTCACACGCGCTGGGCCGACCTGTACCAGCCCAGCCCGTGTTCTCTGCGTGTGCCTGTGCACCGCTCTCATTCATCTGCCCGCTTTCATTTAATAAGCCAATGTATTTACGCAACTGCAGTCTCTTTATGAGAAAACGAGGAATATATACAGTATATCATTCATAAACTCATTGGGACTGGGAACTATCTCTAAAATGTAAACCCTTGTTAATGTTATTTGCTCTTTACTGTACAGCACTTTGTTAAGCTTTGGCTGTTTTAAATGTGCTTTATAAATAAAGTTATTATTATTATTATTAAAATGACGCGCAAATCGATGTCGGGCGGAGAAGCAGCGCAAACTTCAATCCAACCCGCTCGCCCCTCGTGCAGCGCTGAGAGCGAATCGCAAATACAAAACGTAAAGTCACAAACGCAGGGGCGGAGCAAGTCGGGGATTGGGGGCAATCTGGTGTCCCATTTATAATGTTAAAATTTAGCCTAATGAGTTTTGTAGATTGGTGAATCATTGCAAACAGCTAAAATAATACTTCTAAAATGCAACAGAAGGCTGGAAGTGGCATGTGATATGCTTAAATTTCCTTCATCCCTGTTAAAAGCGTCCCTGTTTTTTTTTTGGTTCCGCTCCTACATTTTTACTGTGCTCCTAAATTTCAGAATTAGGAGCATAAGCGCTACCAAGAAAAAAGTTAATTTCGAGCCCTGTACAGCATGAAATAATACTTTGTGGAACTCCCTTTTGCTGCAATAACAGCAAGTCTTCTGGGGTACGATGCTCGATGCTCCCCCACCATATTTGACACTGGGGATGTGCACTCAGGACGATGAGCAGTGTTAGGTTTGTGCCATACATAACGTTTTGCACTGGGGCCAAAAAGTTAAATTTTTGTCTCATCTGACCAAAGCACCTTCTTCCACATGGTAGCTGTGTCCTCCATATGACTTCTAGCAAACTTCAAACGGGATTTCTTATGGCCTCCTTTCAATAATGGCTTTCTTCTTGCCACTCGTCCATGAAGGGCAGATTTGTGTAGAGTACGACTTATAGTTGTCCATGTACAGATTCCCCCAGCTCAGCGGCAGTACGTCGCAGCTCCTCCAGAGTTATCTTGGGGCACTTGGTTGCATTTCTGACCAGTGCTCTCCTTGTTCGGTCTGTTGGTTTACGTGAACGCCCGTGTCTTGGAAAGTTCACAGTGGTGCTATACTCTTTCCATTTCCGAATGATGGATTGAACAGTGCTCTGTGAGATGTTCAAATCTTGGGAAATCTTTGTATAACTTAACGCTGCTTTAAACTTCTCCACCGCTTTATCCCTGACCTCTCTGGTGTGCTCCTTAGTGACCAATACACTCCGACCATAGCTCTGAGGCCCTCACAGAACAGCTGTAATTATACTGAGAGCAGATTACACACAGGTGGCCTCTATTCAATGGTTAGAGCAAGGTGTGAACATTCTGCAGTCATTAGGAATGTTATAAAGGCAATTTAATGCACTCAGAAAATGCTGTATGAATACTTATGCACGCCCCACTTTTCACTTTTCTATTTTTTGTAAAATAACAGAATCATGTATCATTTTGCCTTCACTTCACAGTTGTCTGTTACTTGTGTGTGGACTTTCAGTAAAAATTCAAAATAAAATCTTTATGTTTATGGTTGTAAACATGACAAAATGTGCAAAAGTTCAAGGTGTATTAGTACTTTCGCAAGGCACTGTATATAATAAATGTTCACATGATAATCAAACTGAGAAGTTACAGTGCATAAAGAATGTAATGTTGACTGAATTTATAAAAGCAAACATTAACATGAATTCAAAATAAAAAAGTTGAAATGGTCATGTTGATTGGACCAAACGTTTTGCATACCTAACTTTACATTTGTGAGTACTGTATGATGATATAGAGACAGGTTTGTTGCATAATACGGCCTCAATACTTGACAGTAAACGCCATGGCAGGCACAAAGAAGGGGCTGACCTCTATGACCTCCTTCCTCAGGTTGACGATGCGGAACCAGTGTCCGAGGCGAGGGAAGTCCTCCAGCTCTGCACTGCGCTCCTCTAAGGCCACTTTGCACTTACAGGACAGCTGGCGGCTGAAGTACTTGACCAACTTCCCCTGAGAGGAACAAAAGGAACACATTATCAAAAATACATTCTACCAAACTGCTTTACAATTTGTAGAATTACAGCCAGACAACAACAAACAAAACATAAAAAACATAAGCAGTCGGAAGGACTTTTTTTAAATTGACAATTTAAACCTATTGCCAACATTATCATTGCAACAACGGCTTATGTGGTGGATGTGGGATTTCAGTCAACAAATGTATTCAATAAACTCCTAGCCTAGCATGGATGGGTTTCAGTCAGCCATACATGCAATTGTAGGTCTACAATACATGTTCCTACAGATAAAAGACTCTAAATTGGTGTAGCAACGACCCTCAAATTTCCTCACCCTGTACCCATGCAGTAGAATACAGGTGAAACTCAGAAAATTAGAATATCGTGAAAAAGTTCATTTATTTCTGTAATTCATATATAGACTCATGGCATGCAAAGTGACATGTCAAGCCTTTGTTTTAATTTTGAAAATGTTGGCTTACAGCTTGTAAAAACCAAAAGGGAAATTTCAGAAAATTGAATATTACATGAAATCAATGAAAAAATGATTTTAAACAAAGAAATGTGGGCCGTCTGAAAACTATAATCATGTATATGTACTTAGTACTTGGGCCTTTTACTTGAATTACTGCCTTAATGCGGTTGCGTGGCATAGATGCTATCAGCCTGTGGCACTGCTGAGGTGTTATGGAAGACCAGGATGCTTCAACAAGAGGAATATGACATTTGAAGCCCATGTCCAGGATCTGTCTGTGTGTTGTGGCTCTTGATGCACTGACTCCAGCCTCAGTCCACTCTTGTGAAGGTCCCCCACACTTTGAATGGCCTTTTCCTGAAAATCTCTCCAGACTGCGCTCATCCTGAGATGTTGCTTGATCTCTTACTCTTGATCTCTATAGGCTTGATATATCTTACTTTGCATGATTATTTTGGCTCACAGCTTGTAAAAAACACAAATTCAAAATCTCAGAAAATTAGAATATTGTGAAAAGGGACTATTATTGTAGCTCAAAGTGTCGCCCTTTCATCAGCTAATGCATCCAAAACACCTGCAAAGGGTCCCTGTGGCTGCGTCTGAAACCATCAAATTATAGCCTCTAAATACTGACACTAGCAACTAATCCTTAACCTTTCATGGGGTCAACTGTTAGATCTCTATGCAGTTAGTGAACTAGAGCTTCAGAGCTATTTGCCCAATTCGACCGTCCTTACCCAGGGAAGGGAAGTGACATCACCAACAGCTGTTATTCTTCTTTAAAGTTATCGGCGGACTGCAGGCCAAACAAAAGCGCATGCGCATGCTGTATAGTGTCCAACAACATAGTGTCCAAATAAAGACATTTAAGGTGGAAAAAAAAGAAAAATCCAAATGAGCCATCACATTTCCCTTTAGCATTATTTTATCTCAACAGCTGTTTCATAAAGCTACAGTATGCAAATTAGTCATGTGGCTTAAGTTTCTACTAAATGAAAGCAAAAGCACAAACTGCCTTCATTTAGGCCATTTACTGAGGCGGCTCTTTAAAACACTGACATGTGACTGTGCTGTGGTGACGACAACATGTATTTTGTCACTTTTATAAAGTTTGGCTTGTGCAGAATCTTTTTATTATTATTATTATTGTTTTTTATTAAATGTGCGCCTGTCAATCAACAGTGGTTGCACATGAATCCCTGGAGGGTAGGGGTGGGGGAATTGGCGCAGTGGCTTATGGGATGCCACATAGCTCCTAATCACCGGTTAGTTAGCATCAGAGGTCCCTATGCTAAAGTGGCTGTGATAGTTAGCATTGAGGCTTCTTTCCCTAACTCCTTCCTAACTGGCAGACCAATTCGGACGCTTCTTTTCATGGCGGACGCTGACGCACATCCGGTTTGGCGTTAGACCTCTTATCAATCTGCTTGTTTCGGAAAGGGGCCCGAGACTTTAAATGGTCTCTCAGTCTGGTTCAGTAGAATTCACCATCATCGGGAAGACTGCTGACCTGACAGTTCAATCAATCAATCAAACTTTATTTATAAAGCGCTTTTCATACCGATAAGCCCGGCATCATATACACACACACATAATATACAATATATAATTAGGACTAAATAAATAGATGTCAGTTAAAAGCTGAGCTAAAAAGGTGGGTCTTGTGCCTGCTTGTCAGAAAACCATCATTGACACCCTCCATAAGGGAAAGGCTCAAAAGGAAATAGCAAAGAAGTTGGATGTTCTCAAAGTGCTGTATCAAAGCAGAAAGTTAAATGGAAGGGAAAAGTGTGGAAGAAAAGGTGCACAAACTGCAGGGATGTTCGCAGTCCGGAGCGGATTGTCAGGAAAAGGTAATTCAAAAGTGTGGGGGAACTTCACAGGAGTGGACTGAGGCTGGAGTCAGTGCATCAAGAGCCACCACAAACAGACGGATACTGGACATGGGCTTCAAATGTCATATTCCTCTGGTTGAAGCATCCTGGTCTTCCATAACACCTCAGCAGTGCCACAGGCTGATAGCATCCATGCCACGCAACTGCATTAAGGCAGTAATTCAAGTAAAAGGCCCAAACCAAGTACTAAGTACATATGCATGATTATAGTTTTCAGAGGGCCCACATTTCTTTGTTTAAAATCATTTTTTTCATTGATTTCATGTAATATTCTAATTTTCTGAAATTTTCATTTGGGTTTTTACAAGCTGTAAGCCAAAATTTCTAAATTAAAACAAACAAAGGCTTGACATATGTAACTTTTTAGTTTCACATTTTAAACTGAATTACAGAAATAAATGAACTTTTTCAGGATATTCTAATTTTCAGTTTCACCTGCATATGCAGGGCTAGAGTTTTGCAGTTGCATTACAGCGTTTCCACAGCAGTGGGAGCTCTGGATACACAAGTAGCTCTTAGCCTCTGTGTTGGTTTACAGCCGCTTAACTAATGCTCCTTATAATTTCATCAACAATAACACTAGATAAATGATGGTGAGAATTACCATCAACTTCTCCGTTATAATATATTTATGTTGCATTTTATATGTTTAACTGGTTTACTGCTGACATAGATCTGGTCACTAAGCCTCAGAACTACAACTTTTGTCGAAACTGTTACAGAGACACAGGTTTTAAAGTGACATTTACTGGAAAATGAACAAATCTCGATAGACTACACAAATTCAGACCAGAAAATAACTGGATATTCAACCATTTTAAATGGGCCTGGCTCATGTTCTTAATAGAGAGGTAAGAGCACTATTCACTGTAAAGTAGTAGCAACAACAGTAGAACATTAGTAAATTAAGGGGGGACATTAGTTATAGTAAATGTAGGCAACTTTTAAACATGAACACGTATTAGCTCTAGAATGTTCAAATGTGAGACTTTTTGCACCCACGATGATTGTCCTTCTACCAGAGGTGTCCAAAATATTCTCACCGATGGACAGAGTGGCGCAGAGTGATACATTCAACTGGTTGAGTTTAGCTGGTTTTAACCAGGTACCGTAAGTCAGCTTAATGTCACATTAAAATGTTTGTTATTGAGGTTATAATCAAATGCCCCCGGCCTCATTTTGTAACCCCTCCTGTTCACTCCACTGACCCATGACTGCAATCCAAAGTACAGCTCAAACTTTTTCATCAAGTTTGCAAACAACACAACATTAGTGGGTCTCATCAGTAGGTTTGCTGAACTATCAGCTACCCATTAATTGTTTGTTTTATTTGGTAGGGACAGTGCAAGTTAATGAACAAGCCACACCGGATTGTGGGCTAATTTCCTCCATCGTCCCCCATGCGCACTCTCAAACACACTAACATTCATCCTGGCCTATTGTACATGTTTTTAGTGGTAGGGGAAACCGGAGTACCCGGAGGAAACCTACGCAGACACGGGAAGAACATGCAAACTCCACACAGAAAGGCCCCGGCCTTGGTGGGAATCGAACCCGGACCTTCTAGCTGTGAAGCACGAGCACTAAGCGCTGTGCTACCGTGCCGCCCACGGCGTTTTTGAACCATAAGACATGAATTTGACATGCACTTCGAAGGAGAGTGAGGCTCCATATCGTCAGGTCAAAACATAACACAACATTACTAAATGACTAAATTCAGTTTAATTGTTTAATACTTTTTCTAATGAGTTGGTGGGACAAAAAAAAAGTTTTATATAATGAGTTTGTTTTATCACACTGCGATTGGTTAAAGTCACCTGTTTCTAACTCAGATCATGACATACACTGATCATTACTGTACGATGAGTGGATGGAGCCTACGTCTGACACAGAGCTGCATTAAACAGAACCACCCTAAATTGTAGAATTTAAAACAATATTGTAAAACTGCACACACTTGATGAATACATGCAAGATGGAAACAAACATGAAATGAGTCTATTATTCCATTCCCAGGAGCTCTTCTTTGTATTGGCCACACACCTAAAACACTGTCCTCTTCAAACCCTGGTGCTCAGATACAGCAAAGATTATTTTCTTTAGACTTTTCATCTCTGCTGTGAGATATTTCAGTGTATGGCAATCAAATCACATTTTTATGCCTCAGTTTATGGCTGTTTCTAATGGGGAAACCTTAGATGTGTTGATTCCCTGTTTGTTCCCATAAATTCCCATTGAAAATTTGCAGAATTTTTCAACCCTACTCATCAGCAATGGAGACGAGACAAACTACAGGAGGGAGGTGAGCAGCCTGGCCACGTGGTGCGCACAGAGCCATTTCTCTCTCTCACATCCAGCATGCTCTTCTGACAGTCAGTCTGCACCAAGTTTATGTGTGCACATCACAGAGGACCTGTCTTGGTCCACAAACACTCCATCACTGGTCAAGAAGGGTCATGAGCGTCTCTACTTTCTCCACAAGTATAACTTAACTTGATTTAACTTAACAAACTGAGAAGAGCTAGAAACCTGGCTCCCATCATGTGTATCTTCAACAGAGGGACCAAAAAGAGCATCCTGACCAGCTGCATCACAGTGTGGTACCGTGCCAGCACTGCATCCTGCCATAGTAGCATGAGAGCAGCTCACCGGTCATCACAGGTCCAGCCAACTGAAGAAAAGCTTCATTCACCATATGCACCAAAAGAGCAACAAGAGAACAAGAGTAATGGCATTTCATTTTCAATAAAATGTTAAAGGAGTATTTATTTTTTGGAGATATATATTTTTTTAATTCATGCAGTCCTTATGTTTGAAAGGTTTCGTGGGCTAGGCTAGTGCTAGGCTAGCGCATGTCTATGGTAACTAGTAGCCTGCATTAAAAACAGTCTGACCTACTCCACAGTGCACCTGAGGCAAATCACTTATAATGCCAGACTAATGATATAAATGTCTGTGTCGATAGAATAATTTTAACCATTTTGCATTTAAAATATATTTGAGCAGCATCAGCTTTGTGGTTGTAAGCTACGCAGCAGCGGAGTGATCTGCTAGAAAATAGTCCCTCAAAATGCGATAATTCATGTGATGCAAGGTCAGTTAAATTTCAAAAATTATTCTATCGACACAGACATGTATATCGTTAGTCTGGCATTATAAGTGATTTCCTCAGGTGCACTGTGGAGTGGGTCAGACTGTGTTTAATGCAAGCTAGCTGTTACCGTAGAAATGCGCTAGCCTTGCATAAGCCTAGCGCCACTAGACTCTTCACATATAAGGACTGCATGAATAAAAAAATAATAATCTCCAGAAATCACAACACTCTGGATAACTAAGAAATGAGGCCATATGTCAAAAATCCTGAAATATCCCTTTAATGAATTACATGCAATGCCGGAGATGCAGTATACCCAGCTGTTGAAGCTCATATCTGCTAACCATTGCATATTGATTGATATTTTTATTTCGAGCTACACAACACAGGCACAAAAGCCAGAAAAAATATTAAATAATTAGATAAAAAATAAATAAATAACATTCTACCTCGATAAGGAGTGGGAAGAAGACAAGCTTATTGACTCCCACCCCCGTTCATATACTTAAATAATAATGTGGTTGCAACAATAACAATGTTTAGTTCTTACTGTCTTACTAAACAATTAAGTTGGTTACATATTACATAACAAATGCAACAATGCATTACATTAAGTCAACATTCACAGTATGTTACACTTTATAACAAGTGTATAATTTTGTTTCCTTTACCTATTTCATTACCATGTTGGCATTACTGTTATTCACCATCATCATCACAACCTATAGAGCATTACTTTGTATCAAAGTGCTTGAATGATACATAATATACTCCACATTAGGGCTGGGCGATATGGACCACAAGTCATATCCCGATATATTTAGGCTGAATATCGATATACGATATATATCCCGAAATTTTGTCCAGGACTTATTAAAGTATTACTTACTTTTTAGACCTTAATAATCATATGAAATATAATTCAAAATAGTCCACATGGCCATTTACATAATTTACAATAAGCTTATACTGATAATTTTTATTTTATTTTATTTTTTTGCATATAGCCCAAATAATTTCTTGATATTTGCGATTGAAAATGTGTTTTAATAAGTGGTTGTGAGATAAGTTCCTATCTTTATCCCAAACATAAGCCTCCTAAACTAAGCCACAAAGGACTCTTTACTCTTTACAAGCTGCACGGTGAGTCTGTGCAGCTTGTCGTTTGTGGAGAAAGAGACGTGTGAATCCAGAGTTGAGGGAGTTTATGATCAGTGCATCAGAGCGGGTATCAGCAAGGGAATGGACGGATTAGCGCTGCCGCTAACGCGCTGCTAACGGGGAAAAAGCAATAGTCCTTCGCGGTGGCAGCATTACAAACGCTGATATTTTCACAGTACATCCACGATCTACCGCAAACCTTAACTAGACTGAGAAGTAAACAAAAGCACATGGCGCAGCGCACACCATATCTCGCCGCTACATTCACTATGGGCCGTGGCCATCAGCTGCATGGGCCAAAATCGCGTGCCTCCCTACATAAGCGTGGTTTTGTTGCTATCTGATAATTTGTATCCGAGCCATCTCCAAATGATTGAGCCACTGGTTTTTCTTTTACCAACCACGGGGCTCTCCTCCGCACGCTTCAGACGTTGTTGCTTTCTCCATGTTTGTTGAAGAGTGTCTGAGGAGGGGCGGGGCCGCGGCGCTGGGAGCAGTGCAGAGAGCTCCGATCAGCGGCTAGCCTGAAGCAAGTATTACAGCGCAAATTTGACCTATATCGATATATGCGATATGGTCTAATTCCATATCTCTTTTAAAAATATATCGATATATCGCCCAGCCATACTCCACATTTATTCGCAGATGGAAATTAGCCCAAGGCTACAATCCGGTGTGGCTTGTTCATGAACTTGCACTGTCCCTACCAAATAAACTAATAAACAATAAACAATTCATGAAAGGTACAATAATAACAGACTGACTGATTCTCATGATAACAAGATTAATCTTAATGATGTGTATTAAAAAAGAGTTGAGGCTCTTCTTTTTTCTTTTTTCTTTCCTGTGTCTGGACCTGCTGCCAGAGGGGAGCAGCCCCCGAGCAACCGGACCATCATTTGTTAAGTATCCTATACTGTGCATTAAAAGAGACAAGATTTAGGAGTCTCCTGCCAGAAGATGCTATCCTCGAGCAGCCGGCCCCCACATGTCTGCCCTGTACTACGGGCTATGTTGAATGCGGAGTACATGGATATGTACATGTTATAGCTTCTAAGAATTTAATTCCTTTTTACTACCATCAGCACCAATACCAATACCGCTGTCTGAATCAATTTAAATTGAAGAATAAAATATAGATTGTTATGTATTAATCATAACAATCTATATTGTTATAGATTGTTATGATTAATATATGTTCAAATTAAACATGTTTTATATCAAATTAAAATGTATTTCTTAAAGTGATGTCTGTAAGTTTAAATAAATGTTACAAATTTAACAGATTGCATCTAATTGACTGCCTGGGTCTGCAATACAAAATTATATTTTTCTCTTTGCTAATCTCTGTCATCTGCCATCACTTTGACCAATTTTTATTTTTGACCTTTATTTAACCAGGAAAGTCCCTCTGAGATTAACAATCTCTTCTTCAGGAGAGTCCTGGTCCCAGAGTGGAACCTATTGTACATATATTTAGTGGTAGGGCAAGGCATTGCAACTTTATATATACCAAGCATTTGTAACACATTAACAACCGAAGTACCGGAGGAAACCTACGCAGACATGGAAAGGACATGCAAACTCCACACAGAAATGCCATGTCCAGGTGGGAATCGAACCTGGGATCTTCTTGTTGTGAAGCACAAGCGCTAGCCGTTGCACTACTACTGTGCTGCCAATGAGAGGAGCTTTCCTGTGAACTAGCCAGCCGGGTCCAATCAGGAGGGAAGTGTGAGAGAGCTTGATCATTTACTTTTAAAATGTCTTTCTCTTTCAGATCCAATCAGGAGGGGAACTTCTGTTTACTTTGGATATTTCTCTCCCTCTCCTTATTTTATAATCTGACTGGTATGGCCTGGTATAACCTACTACTACTATGCTATGGTTCTGCCCAACTATTTGGAAGCAAGGTGTACATAACTACAAAATCAGTTTCTTCACACTGAGTAACATACAGCTCCTGTGTTATAGCAGGCCCCATTTATTGCAATATTGCTATGGGTAATTGTTGCAGACAGTCCAAAACCGACACCTACTTTACACAACCATTACCCAGGTGTGTGGAGGTGTTAAGTAGGCAGGATCTCAACTCCTCCATCTCAGCTTTTTAAATACTTCACAAAGTCTTGCACCAAACCATGGTCTGAATGTGTTGCGTTTTGTATTGACACTCTACAAAGGCAGAAACCAGTGCACGCCAAAGATGAAGTTCCTTGTCAAAATGCGACTGACTGTTGCACCTATAAGGAGTATTCATAACACTGTCCCCTGTTTAAAATACAGAAGGCCCCACTACAAATGTGTGACATTGTGTTTAAGCAAAAACACAACATATAACATCATGTGCGTCATGTGTTTGAAACTACAAACAAAGCCTTCAGACAAAGATTCATCATGTGTGCCCACTGTATCCAAGGGAGACTCTTCACAATGCATAATGACATTAATGGAAACCGGTATTAGGCCTACCTCTTCATCCAAGTAGAAATTTAAATGCACTATATGTGTGTGCTATTTCTGATTAAGCTTTTGGCAAGAGCAAGTCAGTACGTAATACCCTAAACACCGCATCTGAGCCTCAGGCTGAGGCACAACTACCCATAGGTTAAAATAAGTTTAGGATTCTCCTATTCAGCAAAAGGGATCCGTCTAGTTGTCCTGTTGATATCAGACTGACCATATGTAACTGTTCAATGGTAGTCTTAAAGGAACAGGCCACCATTTTTCCATCCTGAGATATGTTCTTATCTGAGCTTAGATGAGTTGATGCGTACCTGTCTGGTCTTTGCACGTGCGCTCAGTCACGCAAAAAGACGTGCTGTTAGCATTAAGCCTCTCGTAGCATATTCTTATGGACTCAAACGGGGGTGAAATTAGAAGCGACCAAGCTCTTCCACGTTTTAGAATTCAGAAGATATTACTGCGCGATGTCGAAGTGCTCCTAAGGTGTTATTACGCCTTACAATATAGTACCCCTTTTTATCCGCTTAGAAAATGTACATGTTTGATTTTGTGTAACTATATTTGGATCGTGTAACTTACTCACGTAACTGTAATTCAATAGTGAAAACATGGAAGAGCTTGGTCGCTTCTAACTTCACCCCAGTTTGGGTCCATAGGAAAATACTAACCATCTTGGTCTTTTTGCATGACTGAGCGCACACACAAAGACCAGACAGGTACGCATCAACTCGTCTAAGCTCAGGTAAGAACATATCTCAGTATGGAAAAACGGTGGCCTGTTCCTTGATAGTCTGTAAGTTGAAATACTTGAGTAATTTAATAGATTGCGCATACAGTAATTGACCGCGTAGATCGGAAATTTGACGTAATGTAACTAATAATAAATAATTTATAAATCTTTTTTAAATCTAAAGTTCCTTTTCTGATTTCAGCAACTAATCAGAATCCCTGCGCTATTACTTTGACCAATGAGATGAGCTTTCCCGCGAACCGGCCTGTCAGGTCTAATCAGGAGGGGAGGAACTTGATTGTTTACTCTCCTCACTTTTCAATCTTACAGACTATCACTTTAAAGTAGATACAAAACAGGTAGACAAAGTGACTGATGGGAAAATACGGATTAAACATTAGTGCAAAATATCATCCTCTCTTTAAGCTTTTTTTTTTGCTCTTGTACCTTCTGGTCCTCCTCTCCTCTTCAGCTCTAAGTAACTCCTGCCTACCTATAGCCACTAGGGGGCCACACGTTTTCACCTGCTCAACCCCTGTAACTTGTTAAATAAAATAACTACTCTACTATGGCCAATACTTAAAGTACAATAAAATAAGAAACAAAGACAGACATGTTACTACAACATTTAACCAATCAACAAAGCCAAAGTTATAGAACAGCAACAAGACACTAATACAGCAGACAATAATATCAAGGTTAATTTGCCTGCTTGTCTATTCCTCCCGAAGAATTGTAGAAGGCACACATGCAAGCAATTATGTACAAAATATTAAAAATGTCCACCCATGACTGAAAGGGGTCATGGGTGTAGCTGTGGTCAAATATTGCTTCATAATGCAAACGACCAAGCCAAACGACCAATTTTGAAACAAACAAAATCGTACTTAACAATGGTTTGAACGTTAACTAAAAATTTAAACCAGGGTAATAAAGACTAATCTAGTTACAATTCAAAGCAGATATAAATGGACTAACAGGCTCTGGTGTATTATGTCCACTTTCTGCCAGTCACACTCAGGCTGAGCTGTATTTGGTGGTGGCACAGTGGTTTTACTTCTTACTGTTATAATGTAATAGGAAATTGTGAATAAAGTGATTGCGCTTAATAGAGGCATATGGAAGATACTGTTATTAACATTCATTATATAGATATATTATACACAGCAGAGGCAAGTTTGCTGGATCACTGGCCAATTATTTCCTGGTCAAAAAATGAAGGGCAATGTGTCCCATGATGACCACATTTACCAACACTCATCAATGTTTCCACTTCAAATTAAAAAGCATGAAAAAACATTAAATGCCTTAAATGTCATTAAAAAGCATCAGATTTGATTCCAGCAGACTATAAAAAATATCACTGACTGACTTTATCTATTTCACAAGTTCAGTGAAAAACATTCATGGTCTGAAGTATGTTCCACTGTAGGTTTGGCTAAAAATGTCTCAGATTAGCTTTACATAGATTTTTACTCAAAACCTGTCCAATGTCCAAATTGGTTACAAATCATTAAGATAAAAATGCATAGATCATTTGCATGTATGGCATTAACAATAGTGTATATCAGTATTACAAGTTAATGCTGGATGTGGACCTAAAGAAGGTTTAGGGGTCTCTCGAGGAATTTTACAGGAATTGACAATATTTCAGTTTTCTCAGAGTACCAACAAGTGTTTAAATCACTATTTGGTGTACTGTATTTCTTTCTTTTTTTTAATCCTCTTGGGAGCCAGAGGATATATGCTCAAGGGCCAGATATGGCTTGATGTTGCCTACCCCTGTTATACAGTATAATTATGCTGTGTAAATGATTATTTGCGCATTAACCCAGCCTGCCTATATGCTGATTTGTATCTATTTTTCAGTGCCTGCAATCCTATAATACAGTTAAGTAATGTGAAGACAAGCCTGCTTATTTTCTTCCCAAAACAAACAAACAAACAAACCCAATGCGTACAACACTCAAATGGAAACAGAAATAGTTGAGTTGTAGGTCTACTCTATGCCTATGGTATAATTGCAACAACACAATAATAAACTATAAGGCAACTGGGCTTTTCCAAAGTAAACTTTCAGACCACAGTGCCAAATACCACGTTGTTCCGTTGCTTGTGTCCTCTGCAGGCAGCACTTTTGAGTCTCAATAATATTGCCCCAGAGTCATAATATGTCTGTCCATCACTCGTCAAACAGTTCACAAAAACGTATTGAATTGAAATAGTAGGCAAAAAGCTCTAATGTGTCCCGCACCCGCATGAACTTACACTGACTATAAGCTTTAAATAAGGAGACACGTGATTTATTACTTTGACTCAAGTTTAGATAATTTCAGTGGTGTGTTTGCTACATCCTGAACAACTCTTGTTCAAAGGGGTCAAACTAACCACCAAATAGACTACAATATGCTTTCTTGGATGCACTAACAAGCCTCGTATGCTCTCCTTTTGAGAGAGAAACATCGATTTGTTTGACGATGTAGGTAAATATTATTGCTCTAAGAATAGGGTTAGTGGGACTTGATTGCTCTTTTATATTTCTACTAGTGCTTGAGTAAAGAGCGTTGTGATGGGATGGCCCATGCACACATACTCAGCGCTGAGTTTATGACAGCCTTATCACTCTTAATGCTATTTGTTTTTATCTCACCAGCGTGGGCATTCTTGCAGGTCTGTGTCTGCTGTGCACTCGTGCCAGTTGTCAGTGAACCTTATCACACTTTATGATGTGTTTTGATGGGCTTTCATTGGTAAGGGGGCTGCTCCACAGCTATAGTAAAGTGTCTTTAAGATCCCAAACACCAGCAAACGGCAATACGGGCTAATAACTATTACGTAACACAATTTACAGAATACCCAAAGTGCCAATTTAGCATGATAAGGAAATATGCTGATTTGAGTGAGTGATGTGTGGCCTCCTTGCATAACGTTTCAGGCCTGGCTCCGAATACAGCTACAGATGCGCAGCCTAACTGGAACACAGGGAATGGACTGAAAACGCGGCATCGACTCGGCTGCCTCTCATCTTATTCTGATGGAGAAGAGAACCTTTTCTCATCGCCACCTGCAGAATGCGCAAGTCTACAACAGCCCACTGCAGCCCCGTAGCCCCTGATTTATAGCACTGCACAACAGACACAGCTCAGATGGCACATATTATGTGGGGGTGGTTGTTTGGGGGGTGGGACAGGCAAACAACACATAGTGACCTCGACAGAGAACAGATCCCCCACTTGATCTAAGAAGACGCACAACAGAATCCCAGTGCGCGGTGCTTACCTCCAGCGTTCGGATCTCTTTTTGTGTCAAGTCGTTGGATGTGGCACATTTGGTCCGTAAACCCTCCAAACTAGAAATGCTTATGTCTATCATGTTCTGCACCAACTCGCACTGCTGCAAGGCTCTCTGCAAACTAAGATGCTGCTCCTCGCTTTTGGTCATCTCCTCGTTCATAGTTTTGCGAGCAACGGTCGTAATTTTCCCTTTGCACTTTGAAAAAACAAAATAAAATAAAGCCCTCCTCCCCCCCCTCCCCCCCAGTGGAAAAATAAGAATGTGTTTCAGAGAGGACACCTGCAAAACGCCATGAGCGAGGTGTTGTGGGTTTACTGACGCGGTTTGAGCCGTGTCACAGTCGACTCCATTGCAACAACAGTGCTCGTAGTCCCTGCTGTTTCATCAAGGTGTCTCTGCTTGTAGCTAAATCAAACACAATGTGAAGAGAGCGAGCGGCAGGCTGCTACGCGGTTCGCCTCAGCATCCATGGGTTGGCCCTCGGATTTACATCGAACAAAAGAGCAGCGTTGGGGCGCATCGCAGCCCGCTGTTTAAAGGTGCTGATGCGAGGTACTCCCTGTATCCCTTGGCAGCAGCTGCATCCCGGTTTGCTCCCACCACACCGACATGTTTCCTGTCAATCAAACCCACAGCAACAGCATCGCATTGCCCAGGCTCCGCCGTGAGGGGCCGCTCTCGCGAGATCAGTGAGCCCACACTGCACTGTCTCCAGCCTGCGTGATGATCCCACTTGGACAAAATTATTATGATCACTTTTTATATTGTTTGGCTGGATTGTTGCAGATGGACGGATTCACTATATCTGCCGTTAAAATGTGTGCAATTATAAAAGCCTTTTTGTTTAATTTCTCAGTTCTAGGTGAAAAATTAATAATCCATTATTTTCATTAATTTCAACTAACCTACATCCGGGTCATATAAATGCAAATGGCATTTACACTAGAGGTAGGTACTTACAGTTCTTGCTTCAGTCTACTCCCTTTGAGCTTCCATAACTGTATAATTGTGAAATTTTGAGGAAACTTCTACAACAACAAACTTCTACATCAACATTATGGCAACCTTCAGCGGCAGCCGTTGATGACGTGACTTGCAGATTGCAGGCAATAGACGGATTTGAATATAACACAATGTATCTATTTATATTTATCAATGTTTTTTTTTTTTGTAACAGCATATCACATTTGTTTGTGTAAATATTCCTTGTGGTTTTTCATATCATCCCTTTATTTACTAATACTATATTATTATGCAAAAAGAGAGAACAAAAATCCGAGGCATCCGATTCCTAGTAAAAGCCATGGCATGTCCACTTAATAAGGACTTTTACTAGGAATCGGAGTGCCTCGATTTTTGTTCTCTCTTTTTGCCTATACAGTACTTACTTTTTGGACCCTGAAGAGCACCTGACCTCCTTCACTGACAATTCTACCCACTGAAGCGATCACTTTGTTCCCCTCAAAATATATTATTTCATAATAATTTTACTCATTATTTTCTCCTTGGGGTCAGGGCAGATATTGTGCTGGAGATTTTGTGTTGCCTTCGCCGGATAGGGTTGATGGGGTCTAGTATTGTTTTTTCCTGGATCCCATCCATCCCATCACATGCAAGCATTGTGGGGAATGAGGCTGCCGATACGTTAGCTAATGCTCTTCTCGAGACAGAAATTTAATATATGGCCCGTTTGGGGAAGGCTGAGACGAGTGTGTCAGTATTTTTAAAACTACTATGCATCAATGTTACGGCCCTAGGCCTCCAGTCTCCCTCCCTTTTGTTGGTTCTGTTTGTGTGGCGTTAATTTCCACTTTTGCTCCAGAAACCCTGCCTGTGTGAGCCCTGGCTGGGATTGGAGGACTGGTTTCCCGCTCTGGGCTGATTGGCTGCTGCTTCCCAATCAACCACCTGCTGCGGCCACGCCTATAAGGCCAAACCTAAGAATATTTAGGGCTGCTGGCCTTTGTGGGCAGTATGCCACTTTCGTCTGTGTTCCATTGTTTGTTTTCTAGGAACACTCGTTTTTGATTTCCTTAAGTTGTGTCTCCCGTTCGTGTGTTTCTGTGTCACTTGTTTTTGTCTAGGCCTATTGACACTTGTTTTTGAGACACTTGTTTAGCTTATTTCAGTAACCTTGTTTTGTGCACATGTTGGATTCTTTAGGTTTAGTTAACATCTGTTAACTTGTTAAATTGTGTATATTGTAAATAGCCTTTGTTTGGTTGGTTATTTTTGTTAACTCTTTTGTCATATTTACCCTTTATATCCCTTTTATTAAATTACAACTTAACTTATCCATATTACATCTTGGTTTTTTGTTACTTCCAGTAATCTAGCTGAGCCGGGATGCGGGTCGTAATAATCAACAATGGGCAAAGGGAGTGGGAGAATGAGACCAGAGGGAGACACCATTTTAGCTGTCAACCTCAGGGCAGTAGACTCCTGTGGTACACCTGCCGATCAAATCAAGTTCAAATTACCAGATTAAGACGACTGGGCTTGATGCATATTTGAATAAAATGGGCAAGCATCCAGATGGGCTATGTCAGTGTGGTCAGTTTGAGACTATTCCACGTTTTACTGTCCTATGTGCCTGTTACTCTGTTGAAAGGGGAATATTATTTAAAGAATTTACAACCCTTGGGCTTATAGTGTTTTCAATCAAATCGATGTTTTCGCCTAGGACAATTTCGCGTTTAATGTTATGAGCTACGTACCTTCTCTCCACCAACCTCTTTTCAAGAATCGAAGTGAAGTAAAGTGATTCTATTGAACGGAAGAGGGCAGCATTACGCTTTGTTTGCTTTGCCGTAAACCATTCGAAGAAGAATTCTTTTATTCTCCTCCGCCCATCTCCGCTCCCATTGGTGGTGCGTAATGACGTAGGCGCAAGTTTACCGTGGAACGCGCCAAACTTCTTCTCTGGTCTCGTAATATTTAAGCAGCCACTGGTTCCTCTCCTTTTCTCTGACATTACTGTTTTATATAATGGCTTCATCGAGCAGTACAGCAAAGGTGCAGCCTAGGAATTTACCTTGGTGAGTCAAATGGCTGCCAATAAACGTAGTTTCTTTCCGGATGCTAACAGTTAGCCCGTTTATCAATAATGTTACTTTTATGGATTGTTTTGTCACCGATTGTGCTCCACAGTGCACGTTGTTATTTGCTATTTCTAACAGATTATGTTCAAGGCACTATTTTCCCTCTTTTATATACACCATAAACATTCCCGTTTTTCCCATGGTTGATGTGATGTCATCTTGTACCCAGGGTTGAGAAATACAGACCGCAGTCTTTGGATGACTTGATTTCACACAAGGATATCCTAAGCACAAGTAAGTAAAATGCAATAACACTGTGTAATGTAACATATTTCCTTACATTGTTGCTCATGGGTATTTTAAATATGCATGTACATTTCTAGTTCAAAAATTCATTACTGAGGACAGGCTTCCCCACCTCCTGTTCTATGGGCCTCCTGGAACAGGAAAAACATCCACCATCCTTGCCTGTGCCAAACAGCTGTACAAGGAAAAGGAGTTTAATTCCATGGTGTTGGAGGTATATTCTGTGTAAAACTGTGGGCATATTCCAGGCTGCCAACATGATTTATTTACTTTTGTTTTATGATAACAGCTCAATGCATCTGATGATCGAGGTATTGATGTCGTACGAGGGCCCATTCTCAGTTTTGCCAGCACACGGACAATTTTTAAGTAAGGCGATCTTCAATGTGACATTCTGATTTGTTTCCATTTCAATGACGATTCCTTTGATTTCTAGAAAGGGCTTTAAATTGGTCATACTGGATGAGGCTGATGCCATGACCCAGGATGCCCAGAATGCGTTGCGGCGAGGTAAGCCATCTGTTCATCTGTTACGCCTTACTGCTTATAACTAATAAGTCATTTCTATCAAGAGATGAATTTAATGTAGTAAGTGCAATTTCAAGCATGCAGACATTAGTTAATTTTATGTTGTATTATCTGTACAATGTTTTCCTGATGCTGCAACCTTTTTTTTCCCTTTTATTTTAGTTATTGAGAAGTTCACGGAGAATACACGATTTTGCTTGATCTGCAACTATCTGTCCAAAATCATTCCCGCTCTGCAGTCACGTTGCACTAGGTTTCGTTTTGGCCCTCTAATCCCCGAGCAGATGATCCCACGTCTGGATCATGTCATCAAACAAGAGAAGTGTGTGAAACTTTGTACCGACTTTTACATAATCCGTACATTATAAGTTGTACAGCACAGTTTCTTTGGTCAAACAACGTCCAGAAAATTATGTCTGAACAGTGATGTGCTTTGACATGTTGTGGTAGCATTGACATAACTCCTGACGGAATGAAGGCCATTGTGACTTTATCATCAGGAGACATGAGAAGGTCTCTGAACATTCTACAAGTAAGATTCTTCTAATATTCCTATTTTCTATTGTGCTTTAGCGTCATGTTTTACGTTTTGTGTGCATCAGTCCCAAAAGATAACACATTTTGCTTGTTTGCACCCAGAGCACCAGCATGGCATACGGAAAGGTCACAGAGGACACGGTCTACACATGCACAGGCCATCCTCTTCGCTCTGATATTGCAACATTCTTGATTGGTCACTCAACCAAAATTTTACCACAGCTTACAATCGTATCCTTTTATTAGTAAGAAGTACTGATGGCAGTTTTAGCATTCCTTCATCTGCATAAACATACTGTAAAGTATTCTTTATTGATGATAATATATAAAACCTTAATGTTTTATAATCAGAAATTCTTCAGCTAAAAACATTGAAAGGTTTAGCATTGCATGATATCCTGACCGAGGTCCACATGCTTATACACAGAGGTAAGAGCCCATGTACAATTATGACACTTTGGGTGTTTTCAAATGGAAACGGTTGTATTTATTTTTGTTTCTGTTAGTTGATTTCCCTCCTTCCATTCGAATGGGTTTGCTCATCAAGTTGGCTGATATCGAGTAAGTTACCTTACTTTTTGTGATGTCTGAAATACTATAATTCTATGAACTCTTCTCAGTGATTAAAAAAGGAAAAGCCTGTAATTGTGTCTCCTTCTGTGTCTTCATAATGCAACTTCCCCAGACACAGGTTGGCCTCCGGAACCAATGAGAAGATCCAGCTGAGCTCCTTGGTGGCAGCTTTCCAAGCTGTACGGGACCTTGTAACCAGTGAGGCTGCGTAGAGAACTGAAAGCCAGTAGTTGGATGTGCTCTTAACAGTGCGCTTCATTACTATTTGAACCATATTACATGGATAAAGAAAAGTATATGCCATTGAGCAGCATTCAAGTCACTTTGACAATTGTATAACATTTCAGTTATTCATTTGGTATGAATCATTTTTGAAAAATGCATTGTAGTTTTTTAAATAAAACAAGTTGTCAGTTTCTTATGGAGTTATTTATATTTGCAGTCATTTGTAAAGGTAGCAGTGCATCTGAGGTACATATAAATGCATATTCTGTACATTTAAAATTACATGATTTATTAGTATAAGTTAATATTCAAGTCAAAAACCATGACCTTTGCATTACGCTCATCATACATTAGTGCAATATTTTTTCTTGATATGTTTCATTGTTATAACTTCGAATAGTAGATGCTTTCTGTGCTAAGAAACATCTTAAAGCAACTTAAACAAAAAAAACATAATGAAATAATTGCTGGCTCTAATGTCAGTTATTGCAATGAGTTCGGTTTCTTATCTAGGTTTCCCACTCATCATCTGAGGAACAGCAGGTTCTGAGGTGATCAGGGATGTTTCTATAGGTCAGGTACTCTAGGATTCTCTTGGGGAGAGGTAGTGGCTCCATCTGGTATGTGGACACAGAGTAGCGAATGGTGAAGCGACACAGGTGACTTAGACTGGGCACTGTCCTGGAAGCACGCCAAAACCTCACATAGCCATCCCTTGTCCTGACGGAGGAGATACATTTTAATGTTGGTTTTATTTAATATGCCTCGCCAAATATATCCAATTGCTGAGACTTAATATATTCACATCCTTGGGTAAACTCCAAAAAGCAATATTGAATTGTTCCTTTGTTTGATTTCCTTTCCTGAGGATATTTCCTGTTCGGAATTAATGCAGATGCTTACCCAGTGGCAACCACTCCCCCTCCTGGATGGTAATTGCAACACAGCCCATTGGATCTTAGGTCAGATTTTGTCTGCATCACCATTCCCTTTTCCCCAGGCTCCCAGATTCGTAAAGGTCTGCCCACAAGAAACATACAATATTGTGAAAGCTTTAGGGTTATGGAGCAATGCAGGCAAAAAAACAACGAATGAACACAAAAGATAAACTCACCTGTCGTCAGTTACTATTGCCAAGTGCAAGCCATTGGGAGAGAATTGTATAGCTGAAATTTTTTGTCCATAATCTTCAAAGTAGTCACTGAAAATATAAAATGTAGACTATAAATACTTTGTTTTACTTACATAGTGCACGAAATCTTGTCTAAGACAGGATTTTGTCATGCGGGTTAAGTCATGTGACACCAGCATATTCTGTAGTTTTCCAACAGAGCTGCAGATGCGAAGAGCGATAGCTGCATGGGAAGATCAGGTTACACCTTCACATTATTTTAAGTTTAAACAAAGGTTTTTTTGTACTTACAGTGGGGGGAAAAGTATTTAGTCAAACAATTGTGCAAGTTCTCCCACTTAAAAAGATGAAGAGGCCTGTAATTTTATCATATCATCATCTATGAGAGACCAAATGAGAAAAGAAAAAAACTCCAGAAAATCACATTGTCTGATTTTTAATGAATTCATTTGCAAATGATGGTGGAAAAAAAGTATTTGGTCAATAACAAACAAGCAAGATTTCTGGCTCTCACGGACCTGTAACTTCTTCTTTAAGAGGCTCCTCTGTCCTCCACTCGTTACCTGTATTAAGCCCCTGTTTGAACTTGTTATCAGTATAAAAGACACCTGTCCACAACAGTCACACTCTAAACTCCACTATGGTCAAGGCCAAAGAGCTGTCGAAAGACACCAGAAACTAAATTGTAGACCTGCACCAGGCTGGGAGGACTGAATCTGCAATTGGTAAGAAGCTTGGTGTGAAGAAATCAACTGTGGAAGCAATTATTAGAAAATGGAAGACATACAAGACCACTGATAATCTCCCTCGATCTGGGGCTCCACGCAAGATCTCACCCGTGGGGTCAAAATGATCAGAAGAACGGTGAGCAAAAATCCCAGAACCACACGGTGAGACCTAGTGAATGACCTGCAGAGAGCTGGGACCAAAGTAACAAAGGCTACAGTCACTAACACACTACGCCGCCAGGGACTCAATTCCTGCAGTGCCAGACGTGTCCCCCTGCTTAAGCCAGTACATGTCCGGGCCCGTCTGAAGTTTGCTAGAGAGCATCTGGATGATCCAGAAGAGGACTGGGAGAATATCATATGGTCAGATCAAACCAAAATGGAACTTTTTGGTCAAAACTCAACTTGTCGTGTTTGGAGGAGAAAGAAGTTGCATCCAAAGAACACCATACCTACTGTGAAGCATGGGGGTGGAAACATCATGCTTTGGGGCTGTTTTTCTGCAAAGGGACCAGGATGACATATCCGTGTAAAGGAAAGAATGAATGGGGCCATGTATCGTGAGATTTTGAGTGAAAACTTCCTTCCATCAGCAAGGGCATTGAAACTTAAACGTGGCTGGGTCTTTCAGCATGACAATGATCCCAAACACATCGCCCGGGCAATGAAGGAGTGGCTTCGAAAGAAGCATTTCAAGGTCCTGGAGTGGCCTAGTCGCGCATTGAGTTGCCTTGTGTACGAAATGCGCGGTATAAATAAAGTTGCCTTGCCTTGCCTTGCCTTGCCTAGTCAGTCTCCAGATCTCAACTCCATAGGAAATCTTTGGAAGGAGTTCAAAGTCCGTGTTGCCCAGAGCCTGCCCCAAAACATCACTGCTCTAGAGGAGATCTGCATGGAGGAATGGGCCAAAATACCAGCAACAGTGTGTGAAAACCTGTGAAGACTTACAGAAAACGTTTGACCTCTGTCATTGTCAACAAAGGGTACATAACAAAGTATTGAGATTAACTTTTGTTATTGACCAAATACTTATTTTCTACCATAATTTGCAAATAAATTCATTAAAAATCAGACAATGTGATTTTCTGGATTTCTTTTTTCCTCAAATACTTATTTCCCCCCACTGTAAAAGTTAAAAACAAATTAGTATTTTCTAGTTGATATCACACATTGCTGTAGCTGTGAGCCATGCTGTGTTGTTATACTTAAAATGCTTACGCTAAAGTGGCCAGTTTCTCTGCAGTGTAAGGGTCCCATAAGTCAATCCACCAACTGGAGCCACTGAAGGCTGCTGTGGCCAGGAGTGCTCCGTCAGGAGAGAAGTCACATGAAGACAAGAGGTACAAAGTCTTCTGTGTGCCCCCGCTTAGTTTCCTAATGAATGTATAAGACCGCAGGCTCCATAAACACACCATCTGAATACAAGCAAAACAAAGATTCAGATCAGCTCTGGATGTACTTGTTCCACTATTGTATCATTACAGTGAGCAGACTGGTTTAGCTTACATTTGCAACCAGAACAAGTTACTACGTGTTTAGTCTTACACTTATTTTGCAACCAAATACTGTAACCAGATGATCTTCACAATGAGCATAATTGATAGACGACAGGCATGTAATGACACAAAGTACAATCTCATTCTGCCATTATTTTTAGTGTAGACATACCGAGAAACCTACCAAACGAAAATGCAAAAAAGAAATCCTCGGATGAACAATCTTCATAGCATGCTAACAGCGCCACGTCAACATTAAAACAAGCATGAGGCAGAAACCGAAACTACCAAATTCTAAATGAACATTCAAAACTTAAACTTACTCTGTCGAATCTCCCAACTGATGCTATCATGCTGCAGTCTGATGATACACAGCAAGAGCTGACCCAGTCCTTATGTCCAGACAGCACCTGTACCTTCTTACCTACAGAAACACATTGTCATGCTTTTTCAATTAGGTAAATGTAACACTAAATGCAAGCCTTTTGTAGTGCTTCATTTTGTCACGGCAAAGATCAGATTGAGGGTTAGCTGAGGAAAGTGTCCATGTATTTATTTTTATGTAAAAAGCCAGAAACAGACCATCTAGTGAGAGTTGTAAACATTGCGTTACAGTGCCTACCTAGTTAATAAACAAAACTAAAATAGTCCTCATACATTTACATGGACTTTTCATTTTTTTCATTTATTTTGGTTTGGTCATTTGCAGATCATTCAAACAAATCATTCAAAACATGAAACACAATAAATGACCAGGCGCAGGCAGAAGCTAAAGCGTATTGTGCCTGCCCTTAACTTTTAAATCATAACTTTAGCGGACGTAAACCAGCGTGTCAAAGGCCAACTAAATTAAATTACAATTTACTGTTTTTAGTTTTTTTCATCAGATTTTGCTCCAATTAATTCTATTTGTAAAACAAGGAATACAACATCCTGTGCAATGTGCTTATGTGAGACCACTCTGAGGTGCAAGCACAACGCTAAATTATGTGTTCGTCTCAGCCTATATAATCATAGAGGTTATAGACCCTTTAATTGTTTGTAAACATTCCGGCTTAGGTGGAGGCAGGAAGCTCGATTCCTATCTATTTCCATTGTAGCTGTTGTCATAGTAACGATAAACAAATGTCTAACTGTTTTTGGAAATATCAGATAAACCTTATTTTATCGTCTCAAATGTCATTCCTCTTGTTCTTGCACCTTAAACCACAACAGGACCCCATTTTTCAGTTGTAGTTTTACACTTAAAATCACTAATTTTAGTTTAATCTTATTTCTCTTGATCACTTCCTGACTCCAGCTGATGTCACTGATGATGATGTCAGCAG
Source organism: Neogobius melanostomus (assembly GCA_007210695.1). Classification (NCBI taxonomy): domain Eukaryota; kingdom Metazoa; phylum Chordata; class Actinopteri; order Gobiiformes; family Gobiidae; genus Neogobius; species Neogobius melanostomus. The sequence continues at coordinate 4,696,395 of VHKM01000006.1, read as the reverse complement.
TTAAAGGGTCTATATCATATGTGTGAATTGATTTCATACTGTAGCAACAGAATGCAACTGGCATTCCATCTTTGCAACAGCGGCAAATTGAGTGGCAAGTATGTAACGCTACTCTTTGCATTGCCACTCAATTTGCAATGTAGAAGGTTCCATTATTAAAGATTTAATAAGACTGTTGACAGCTCAAGTGTTTCACACCTTTGTGAGTCAGATCCCAAATCCTTAAGGTCTTGTCTCGAGAAGAAGATACGAGAGTAAGACTTCCATTTTGAGGAAACACCAGATTCCTGACAACTCCCTCATGCCCATAAAGATCAAACACAGCATCACCTGAGAATGCAAGAAAAAATAAGAATTGTGTTAAATTAAAATAGGTGGGAACGAATATTAAATAAATATACTTTCCTGTTAAAACATTCCAGATTTTAATCACTCCGCTTTCTAAGCCAGTCGCTAGTAGCAGGGTGCTGTTCTTGAGTCCCTTTTTTTCCCTTTTTACTGGGCAAGATGCATCTGTGTTTTTTGGAGGCCTGGGTCCAAAGGCAAGCCCCCACACTGGCTGACCACAACTGAAGCTCTTGTCTCCTCTGTCAATGTCCTCTTTTAAGCCTTCTCTAAATTAAAACACAGCAGAGGTAATTATTATTTGTTTTGTCAAAATTGTTTGGCTTTATGTTACACAGTTCCAGTTCCAACATGCATGACACTCACAAGCAGGACTATGCCCTATAATTACAATACTCCCTGACCATAAATGACAGGTACTAAACTAACTAGAAGATAGTCTTTCTTGACATCATTACACGGATACATCACTTATTACTTACTCTGAGTCAAGTGGCCAAGCAACAACCCACACAATGCCATGTCCCATGGACCACGCAAACCAGGCTCCGTCCGGGGAAAAGTCTACGCTCCACGTCTCGCATCCTGGTCGTCCCTCCAGAGACAGCGGGCGCCTGGTCTTCAGCTCGAGGATCAGAGCTGGGTCCGAGGCTGAATAACATCAATAACATCAAGAATGACATGGATTCAGCGACTGGTATCTTCAATAAACACAGTCCTGTCCAGAGTCCAAGGTCCCACACAGCCTCTACTGCGCCTCTGTCTTCTCTTGAGATTAAGCAACTGCTTAGCTACACAGCAGCGGTGACAACACGGTCGGTCTGCGGACATAAGGTTATGTTATTGGAAGAGAGATATTTAGCTTACCAGAAGGCTGAAGCTCCGCGTTGTTTCCAGTGGAGCACATTCTCGTTTTGTTTTTACATTCTTCTTGGACAATGTTGTGTAGCTAACATTACTTCCTGAATGACGTTCCACCTTGTCTTTACTTGTCAATTTCAAAGGCAGATCCACGACCGCAGATACCGGATCATTCCAAGGCGCGTCCTCTATGAACCCCTCATACCTCTGCTGTGTCAACAAAGCAGATCTAACGGCCCGTCCGATTTCCTGCGCTGTGTGATTCACTCCTTTGCCATCGTTGGGGTGGATTGTTGCTCAACGTAATCACGTGTTCTTAAATTACGTCACCATAGTAAAGAGAACAAAACGTATAACCATGAATGCACTAACACGAGCGTAACCCATTAGTTACAAGGCAGTGCCTGGGCATGGATGTATAAGGGTCGAACTTGTGTTGAATGACAAAGAACAAAGGCACTTTCTCATGCAAAGAGAATTGCTTACGTGTAAAAATGTAGTGGCCATATAGAATGGGCTCGTCTTATAAAAAGTTGAATAGGCAAAATGGCTAGATAAGATTGCTCTGGAACAAAATCACATGTGCATGAGTCCATATGTAAACAATCTAAGCTAACAGTGTAACTTTTTTGCCAAACAGTAGCCTATCTAAACAATAAGGTCTAATGTGAAAAAGGGCTCCACTCTGACTAGCCTTACATTACTGAGCTCTCATGAATGCTATGAATACAATGACATCAAAACCAGTTTAATCTGTATCAAGTCTATTAGTACAATGTACACAAATACAAAAAAAGATCAACAAATAAGCATACAAAGTTGAAAAATGTAAAATAACCATGGACATTCCAAGTTGTGAGTCTTGTTTTTACAATATTTGTTCATATTCATATTGTGCAAAGATGTTTTCCTTTTAAAATCATTTACCAAAGAAAACCCTATTTCTAAAACGTTACAAGATCCTCTGTCTTATCAGAGTTGTCCTGCTGCTGTGGGCGATCAACAGTTTCTGCCTCTTCGTGATCAGCTGCAAAGGGAGACATGATTAGGTTATTGCACGCATGCACATTCAAAAATGACTATCAGACCGTACTTGATGGGATTCGGTGTATTTCTACAAGTGTGGTTTGGCATCCATTTGATACGGGAGGAAGTCTGGGCACAGTGGCTTGGAATATTTGTTCATCATCAGAGTCGACCAAACTCAACACGTCTCCGTCCTCCTCCATTCTCCTGTCACATTGAAATTATTCCCGCTTCAGAGTCCGGAACAAATTTAAACTTGCTATGTTGTGCTTTGCATTTTAAACAGAAATACTTACCTAAAGCCACCTACAAGAAACATACATAAACAGTAAGAAAATATTAGGATTACATTTTGTAGCACCAAATAAACATAACATTTAACACGGAAAATAATTTTACCGAGGCAAATTTTGTGCCTGCCAGAATAAAGGGTCCTGGCTATGATGATGGTACATCCCACAATGAGAACGGCAATAAATAGCCCGATCACAGCACCCGTGTACGCAGATGAAGCTAAGGAAACAAAACACAACATGATCAATGGGAGGAGCAGCCAGTATATCAGCATTCCATGGGTGCTGACACACACATCAGGCATTTCAATCTTTAAAAACTCAGGCTTGAATGCTCTTACATTTAACAGTGAGGTAGATTTCTAACACTCTGGCCCCCACCGGGTTTTCACTACGGCAGAAGTAAACGCCTTCATCCTCCTTGGTGACGTTGACTATGGTCATTTTGAAAAGGGGCCCAGCTTCGGTTATAATGTACTTGGAGCCATTTATTATTAGGTCTTGCTTGAGGCCCCGTCTCCACGTGGTGACTGCAGGGGGGTTGATGTGATTTCACTGCATTTCATCGTGATGTCGTTCCATCCAGGGCAGTGACCAGGGGCTCTCCAACTGGGTATGGAGTCTCTGTCAATCATACACAAACGTAAGTACACAATGAGCAAATATTTAGCCTGTCTTGAGGTGCTGCATTCATGAGCATCATCACCCACAAAAGCCAATAGTTAAGAAGTTAAGAATTATCGGGCAGAATTTGAGCTAGTTTATAACATCTGTGTAATTACCAGGCCAATGCACGTGAAACTAAAACTGGTGCCCTAAAGTGGTGATAGTATTCTTTCTTTTTTCTACTTTTATGTAACACCCAGTGAGAGTTTACAGTACAGTATTTACAAGATAATGTTAAAGATACAAGTTGTGAAGGATGGTTGTGTTAGGGGGGAGTTGAGTTGTTATTGTCAAAGTTATGTCTTAGTTTGTGCGGTGGGCGAGTGTCAGTGTGTGTGTATGGGTGCTGTATGAGAGTGAATGGTATGCCTGTGGTATCCATTATCACTCAACATACTCAGATGAATACAAATAAGTAAATAAAATAAATGAAATTAAAAAGCTACAATAAGAGCACAAGTAATTCAGATAATAAACCATAATGATCAAGATTCATTACAAAAAACAGGAGGAGATCATGGCCAAGATCATTAATAACATTATTAGCACCAAAAATTGTGCATAATATTGGCTATAGTTTTGATATTGATTTTATTTGTTTTAGGGTTCTTTGCCGAATGTGTGTGCATTAAAAAAAAGACAGGGAGTGTGAGCCTGATGCGAGTAGGGAGAGGCTCACTCAACAGGCCCTCGCCCTGCGTGTCCTATCACACTGTGTCAGTCCTATTCTGTGTGGTGGATTAAATAAACAGATAAGACATTTGTGGACTGACGAGGTGGGAGACACCCACCGTTCACCAGGCCCACTTCTTGTCTGCCCTGCTACTTCTTTGTAGTGTGTACTTTGTGTAATTCTTGTTTTGAATTGTTCTTTTGTTTGTTTGTTTCTTCTTCGATCGTTTACAGCAGGATTAATATATTGCCATCAATAGCGTGGCGGCACGGTAGCGCAGTGGTTAGCGCTTCTGCTTCATAGCTAGAAGCTCCCAGGTGTGTGGGGTTTGCAAGTTCTCCCCATGTCTGTGTAGGTTTCCTCCAGGTACTCCGGTTTCCCCTGCCACTAAAAACATGTATAACAAGTGAATCCTCCAGCTAGGTGATTCTGCCCATCAGCTTGGCTCCACATCTGGAGATGGGTCCCCGGCACGGCACTGGCGTCGCCCACTGCTCCTTACGGGTTGCCCCAGCGGCATTGAAGGATTGGTCAAATGCTCAGGACAAATTTCCCATGGGACCATAAAGTAAACAAACAAACTATATCTGTCCATAAACCTCAGAGACAAAGAATATAAAGATAATAATTTGTACAAATGTCATAATTTAAGTGAGAAACAAACAGACCAAATAATAATAATAGCAATAACGAGCATAACAATGATAATAATAATAATAATAATAATAATAATAATAATAATAGCATTAATTCACCCTTTTAAACCTAATAAATAAATAAATATGATTAATTTCTGGAAGGAACGTACATGTGTATGTGTATTGTGGTGATAATAAAAACGTTTAGTTAGCAAAAAAGTTTGACTAGAAGATTCATATAGGAGATTTGGGGACCTAAATCCCTCCAAAAAATATTGACCAGGTTCAACATTTGCATAAATTAAATATGATGACAATTATGTCACAATTACACATAATTGTCATAATTTGAACAACACTTTGGCTCACCTTTTGTATTATAACATGAATTAGAAGAGGTTAGCTAACTAGTAATGAGTCTACTGATTAGGCTGAAACAACTAATTGATTATTGAAATAGTTGACAACTATTTTAGTAATTGATTAATTGTTTTCTGGTAAACACTGACTCTAATACAGGAAAAATGACATAAAACTTTAGTACTTTTGATGAAAAATGACTGTTTTTAAAGTTAGGTATGTAGTGTCTTGTACATGTCATTCATATCGGTCTGTGTCTCATCTAATCAGAATAGCGTAAAGAGTCTCCTATAAACGTTCACTGTAAGTTTACTCCATCAACATGTCCTCAATTGGTGTCACTTTAGATTTATGTGGGAAAAGGTTTGAGGGAAAAAAAAGAAATCATACATTTTTCACAGCCAAGAGATTAATCGATTATTTGCAAAAATAATCTGTAGTTTATCGATTACCAAAAATAATTGATAGTTACAGCTCTACTACTGATGCATAAGAGATTCAGTTGTTGAAAACACTCACTTAATGTGAAAGTGCATGACTTGTCATCTCCCTTGTGTAGTGCTTGGTGCCGTGCTTTGCATTGGAGTGTTTGTCCTTCAGAAAGTAGGGAGCTGTTGATCCTCAAAGCCAGGTGTCTGTCACACTGGACGCTAAAGAAGTGGAGCCATCAGTCCAGGTCAGGTTGGGAGCAGGATAGGTCCCCGACCATAAACAATGGAAGACTACAAAAGTGGAGTCTTGAGTCCACATGCACTCTGGGTGTCGGTCTGAGGCATCTGTTTAGCACAAATATGACATTGGCAAATTTGTTAAAGTACATATGACAGATTACAAACTTTTCACCAGGTCAAGCTGTATAACATATTTACATTGAAGATTGTTTTGTTTTCCATGGTTTTATTATACCTCCTTTGCTATGACCAATCCCGTCAGATCTCGGAAGCTAAGCAAGGTAGGACCTTATTATTATTCATATTTGTTTTACTTTGTATTTTCGATTCCCAATAACTCTGGCACAGGATTTTTCAGATTATTACATTGGCAGTATCTAAGCACAAGCTATCTAAATCATATTTCTACTTACCGGTAAATCAAAATAGAAGCTACATGGTTATCATTCTGGTACTCACAGTAGACCAGGAGCTCTGCACTCTTGTTGACTCTATGATGGGACAGTGTGTTGTGGGCGATGCAGCTGTAGATTCCCTGAGCATTGGGCTGAATGCTGTCTATTCTGTATTCCATCAAGGACTTGCCCGTGTTATTGGCCAGAGACTTGTTGCTGTACACGAGTCCATTGAAGGACAAGCTGAGGTCTGGGGATGGATATGAGACACCAGAGCAGATGATGAAGACTGGGGACCCTTTGATGAAAGTGTAGGTACCGTTGGGCAGGACATCACCAGAGTCAACTGATATAGAGACATTGTCAGGTCCACCTAAAAACACAAACATAGTGATTCCTTATACCTCTGAATTATTGGAAATGAAGTCAGCATATCAATTATCCAATCAGAAAACAGAATGAGCCCTGCACTTAAAGTTGCCAGATCTATGGCTAAATCCAGCTTGGAAAACCTGAAGGGTCTCTCTCTGACATTAGTTTAGTTTTAGTTTATTAGTTTACAAGGACCATGTACAAAATACACTCATCTTGAAGCATCTTTAGCAAATGCCAATTTCTATCTGTCATCCCCGAGCAGGTGTGCACAACATTAAGATACACATTACAATAACATCTTGTATTAATAATTAATAAGCATTAATAACATTACTCCATTATTAACATTAGCTTTACAATAATTATTTCAATTATGTCGGATCATTTCTAGAAACATGCTTACACACCCTAAAATTCATACACAATAATAATTTAAAAAACCCAACTACATTACATATATACTGTATATAGACACAGCTGTTTTTTGTCTGGAAGCTGTTTCCATGGTTTGATAGTTTACAATGAAAAATCTGTTTGTGCAAAGGCACGACAGCACAGTAGAGTGGGATGTTCAGGTTGTTTGATTTTTTTCCTCAAAGGGGTGGAGCAGTATTAACACTATCTCAGACGGTTCAAAGATTTGCACATTATAAATAGTAAATATAGTATAACAGAGTATTTAAGTACTTTTAGTGCCTGATTTAAGAGCTTTTTCATGCTCAGGGTTTGGTCTAAATGGACAGATGTTAGGATTTGAAAGGTAGGACTGAGTCCAATGCAATGTCTCAATGGACAGGTTATATTGACGTGAGGACGCGGTGGTCTACTCTACTGTCTCAAATGCTTTTTGCAAGTGCAGAAAAACTGCGTTTGAAATCCCAGCCCCTATTCCATTTCCGTCCTAATAAGTGTGGGTCGAGCAGGCTGCCAAGTCTCAGTGATTGAACTCTGGATGTTCTAAGCTTTCAAATGAGCAATAGCAGATTCATACATGGTGAAACAGAAAGGAAAACCCACACATCAGTGCCTGCTACAATTTCATTCGGGGCTCCATTTCATCAGATTTCTTTCTGTCTGTCTGTCTGTCTATCTAATCATAACAGATCACTAATTTCATTATCTCAAATCTTTATTAGTCAGTATAGAGCGGAAACCAGATGTTTACAGATGAGGAAATATTCTGAACACAGAATACAGCAGGCCCAAATCTACAGGGGTGTTAAAGGGTGCATTGCATCCCATTTTAAAATATTTGCACCCTCAGTTTTAGTTGCATCACAATGTACTATAATGAAGAGAATCTCTATTTATACCCAACTGAAACTATGATTCACACACACTACTACAGCAAAACAGCAAAGCAAACGAAATCAATATCACAATGGGTTGTGATGGCACCTAATAATCGTGTAGTAGGGTACTGTAAGTACCGGGTAACTGTTCGAGTGTAAAAGTCTGATTTACAATTCAGTAGTTTAGTTTAGGTTAGTTTATTTGAGCAGTAAACATTCTGCTCAAAAGGAGTGGGCTGAAGCAAGAGCTTATAAGCCCCACCCCCAAATCAATACAACAAACATTTCTCATTTCACAAGGACTACAGTGGAACAAACAAAGGAAAAAACAACGGAACAGCAAAAAATAAAATAAAAAGATTATATACACCTGCAGTTTCTGATCATGGCTGAAACTACCATTTACAAGATAGCATTTATAAAGACATTACATGACAGAAACTCATGTGCTGTATACATTCCCCAAGAAGGAGTAATACTGATTATGAAACAACAATGATAATGCTACATAAGGAACCGTGTCAGTCGCAGGCACGACCTCTGCAGCATGCATTGTTACCAATTCCAAACCTTGGTAACATTACCGGAAGTCACTATTTTTATGTTATAAAGGCACATTACTATGCAGTATATATTATACTTCGTGATCTTGCTACTTCCCAGTTGTCATTACCATCCTCAGTATAATATTAATGTGTGTACAATTTTCCTTGTATAATGTATTATGTAAGCCCTACATAGGGTAATGCATTAAAAAGCTTGGGTGTAGAGCGGGCCAGTTGAAGAGGGCAGTAGCGCCCCATCCACAAACCCCACCCAGCTGCCCTAACAGCTGATTTTGTAGATGAAGTTTCTATGCTGTGTGGTACATTTAAAGACGAGGTTTATGATCCCATTGGGAGGGTCCCTCTCAACAGATTCATAGCCTTTATTAAATTATGTATTTATTTATTGTATCTTTGAGCAATAGAGTGACAACTGTTCAGAGCAACCGCACTTAAATGCAATTGGGTCTTGCTGCTCCCCTTAGAGGCAACACATTTCTTCTTCTCTGTACTTTTCAAAAGTCTTTTGTTTGTATTTATATTTAAACAGGTTGATGTTTGGACATTGTTTCATCTCCAAATTATTCCATAATTGTACACCACTCACTGTCGGGCTAAAACTTTTCAAAGTTGTGCTATGTTTCTGAATCCTAAAGTTTAATTCATCATGTAATTCATAACATCCAGTACGTTCTTGAAACCTTCTTTGTATTTGGCCTGGTAACAGTTTGTACTTTGCTTTGTATAACATCTGTACAGTTTGGAACTCAATAATGTCACAATAAATAATCTTTGATTTAAAAAAATAATGAGTTTGTGTGGTTCAAAAACACAACTTTATGAATTAATCGAACAGCTCTTTGTAGCATTGTTTTAATGTGCTTTTATAAGTACTACCCCAAACCAAAGTGCAATAATTTAAATAGGGCAGTATAAGAGAATATAAGGTATGTAGAGCTTTGATGTTTAAAATGTGCTTTGCTTTTGCTATTACTGCAATGTTTTGAAACTTTAGTAGTTATATATTTAATGTGAGATTTCCAAGTAATTCTATCGTCTATAATAACTCCAAGGAATTTGATTTCATGCACCTGCTCTATAACAACACCCTCTATCTGAATTGCTTCCTATTTTTTTTTAAATAACTGGTGACCCACTGTAGAGCTAATCCCATAATGTTCTAGCTTATTAATTAATATGTCATAATTTATTGTGTCAAATGCTTTACTTAGGTCAATAAATAACCCTATTGCATATTTCTTATCTACAGCATTTGTTATTTCATCAATTATATCAAGAGAGCGTGTGAGGTTGAGTGATTGTTCCTAAAACCAAATTGATTATCAGAGAGTAAGTTATTTCTTTCAATAAAGCTATCAAGTCTAGAGTTAAAAACCTTCTCTAAAATGTTAGAGAATTGCGGTAAAAGGAAACAAGCCTGGAGTTGTCAAGAGACGTTTATCTCCTGCCTTGAACAGACGAATCACTTTTGCTACTTTCATACTATCAGGAAATTGTCCAGTTTTCAACGATGAGTTACAGATATATTTAATGCTTAGAGATTCTTTTAATAACAGTTTTAAACGTTTTCATATCTATGTCATAATAATCTGTCGACGTTTTATTTTTACACCCTCTAACAATGTCCAGTATCTCCTTTTCCTCCACAGGTTTGAGGAACATGGACATAGGATTTGTGTCTATGAACTCACAATTATATTTTTCAACGCTTGCAATTTTTGCAGCAAGGTTCGGGTCAACATCTACAAGGAATTTATTAAATTTCGACTATTCATTCATATAAGAGTTGTATCCTCATCTTTGAAATATTGTGGATAATTGATCATTCTTGGTTTATTCCTAATCAAACTAAAATATTCCATAAGGCTTTAATATTATTCTTATTGCCATCTAATAATTTATTATAATAATCCTGTTTACATTTTCTAATAACACCTGTCAATTTATTTTTATATTTTTTATATTTATCCTCAACTTCTTTTGTTTTGTTATTTATAACGTTTTTGTAAAATCAAATTTTTTTCTTGCATGCATTTAGCAAACCCTTAGACATCCATGGGTTTCTCATTGGGCATTTGTCATTACTTTACAATTAGTTGACATAAATTATTAACAAACATGAATGTTGTGAAATTCTAGTATTTAGAAGGGAAATGCCAGAAAAGTATACAAAACAGTAACTTTTTTTTACTCGGTTAAGAATAGGCTACAAATCATTATATCACTCAAGTAGAAGTACAATTACTTCAGTTCAAACACGTACTCATATAGCTTACATGCACTTGAGTAGGCCTAAATGTAGGCTAACTGTACTACTGCCTCTGTATTTGAGTTTATTACAGGCTAACTAAGATATTGGAAGTTGTGATTCATGCAAACATTGTACAACTGGAAAGGCCAAGGCTGATAAGAACTTACTGGCTACTTGAAGCGGACTCTTGCGTGGAAGGTGTTACCGGGCAGGGTGGAGGCGCACAGGTAGGTCCCCTCATCCCCGCGGTCCACGTCCACGATGTTCAGACTCCCGTCGTGCAACACTGTGAGACGGCTCCCAGTGCTATTGCTGGGACTTCCCGACGCGTTTGAAGGCGCTGACGGACCACCACTAATAATGAGCACTCCGTTTTTCATCCACGAGGTTTCGTTCGGAGTTACATTCCCTACGTTGTAACACGGAAGTATAACCACGTCCCCCTGTGCGGCTGTCACAACCGAATCTGTGGAGTCGTCACCTGAAACCACTATAAGGAGACACAAGAACCCGTGTTAGGAACCTTCACAACTTATCTGGCTGGTTAATCACGAAAAAAACTTACCTGCGGTGTAAAAACACAGCAGTAGAAAAGATAAAGCGCGCATGGTAACTTCACAATGGCTACATCGCCTTTCAGCGCGTCAACAAAAGGTTCCCGGTAGAAACCTGTCAGACTAGTTCACCTGTGTGTGCGCGCCGATGTGAACAGGACAGAGCGGGACATGCCTAGCTTCTTCCGCCCGTGTCAGACACTGCAGCAGGACTGGTCCCATCGACAGAGGTCACTGCGCCAACATAGTCCGCAGCTTTTGTTTATCAAAGCACGCTCTCCCCAAAACGTGGCTAAGGATAAACCACACCCATGTTATTTTACCTGCTTAAAGGCGCAGGAGATGATTGATCTTTTGACCAAGTTGGCTATATATGTAACCATTCTCATGCGTCATCGTGTTAAATTGCTGTACTCTGCGCAACACGTGGTTTTCTATTGCATGGCATTCATTCCCCTGATCCCTTTCATTTATATGGCACAATGGCCCTCAAAAACTTATGAAACACAGTTAGCCCATCTTCTCCAACATAGTGATGACACCTGGGGGGTATCTAAAAGTAAATGGCACAGCAGCAGACCTACTCCATTTCTGAATCCTAGGACAGGCGCACTGGGACCTGAAAGCACCCTGGAAACTTCGGAAAGTGTGTTAGTGGGGCATTTCAGAGCTTATGGGAGAACGAAGCTTCAAACCTTGATGATGAGCCGTCTACAGCCAATACAATGAAAGATAGTCTGGTAGTATAAGGTAAACTGTATAACAGCGAGTAAATTTTGCCAGTGACATTGCCACTACTTACAACTGTATTTTATTTTTAAGTCTAGTATACTCTAGGTCAAAATGAATAGCAGTGGTATAATTTACGATGGAAAGTGAAAGCAGCAGCAAACCTCTACTCAAGAATCTAAAGTGAAGTGGAGTGATTATAGTGAACAGAAGAGGGCAGCATTACGCTTTGCTAGCGTACAGCCTGCCGTAAACCATTAGTAGAAGAAGAAGAAGTAGAGGAAGAAGAAGAAGAAGTAAAAAAAAAAAAAAAAAAAAAAAAAGGTACAGAGGCGTGCACTTCGGCGTGTAACAGACAGAAAACACAGTCGCGATGCCGGTGGATTTAAGTCAATGGACTGGAGCTCTGGAGCTGCTGCAGGTGGAAGAGAAACCTGCGGAGCCCCTGACTGTTAAATACGGCTCCGTGGAAATCGACGAGCTCGGCAAAGTGCTCACCCCAACACAGGTCTGTTGGCTAATGCTAGTCAAGCTAACACATAATATGCTGTGCTTATACAGTCGTTGCACCACCAAATGTGTGCTAATCAAACCACATATTTAAATCCATAAAGCGTGCACAGTTTACAAGTGTGTGTGAACCCAGTTATACATTAGTTTTTGCCCGTTGCTTGAGCACATTTTGCAAAACTTTGCTCGTTGTGCCAAAACTCTACACACAAGTAAACATGACACAACACTTGGAAATATACCATTCACATCTGTGTCAAATTGCAACTCTGCTATCAAAACCTAGCATTCCTTTGTCAAAATGTAACTCTGATGACAAATACTTGCATCATATGCATACACTTTCAGATCAGGGGGAACACACTTGTCTACTTTATATAAAACACTGCAGTCTTTGACTTTTCACTGTTTATTCAGAAGGCATATTTTCAGGAGGCACGTATCCCAGCTTCCCTCATAGTCAGGCTATGGTTGATGACATGACATCAGAAATAAGGGTCTGTGCATGACCTCTTCCTCTAAACTGCCTCTTACAGAGCCCTGGAACTGACATAAGACAAAAGAATTTTGGGGGTGTGAATTTTTTTTAGGCGAGGATGAAATAGTGAAAAAAAAAAAAAATAATAATATTTCCTCAAAGAAAAATTCCCCGACATAATATCTAGTTCCCCCGAATTAATATGTGGTAAAAAAATAAATAAATAAATCCTTTTTTAATTTCATCCAAAAAAAAATCTGATGTCACTTCCAGGGCTCCGTAGCCACTTGCTCTCCCTCCATCAATGCTGGCAACGTTCTTGAAATGGCTAAACTGAGGGCTTTTTGTAGCTGGTTGTTTGGTGTCATTTGTTGGTATTTGAGTAGTTGCAATTACCCGATGTGTTTTGTATTTTGGATACACGTGTTTTCCAAATGGTATCCTGAGATTTCATTCAAAGTGTCTTATGTATGAAAGAGTGTAATATGCAGGGCCAAGTGTGTTGCATAAAGGAGAAAGTGTGTTGCAGAATTACAACTAGAGTGCAAAGCAGCGCTTTTGTTTAAGGCATGGGTACATGTGTTTGAGGTATGGTAACAAAAGCTTCAAGTTGTGTTACTTTAGTCTAAGCATGGGTCTATAGTGTTCAAGAAACGGGAAAAAAACTATAAAAACCGCTTTTGCATGTCAATTATTTTTTTAAACATCGCCATCTTGTGGACAAATGTGGGAACAACAAACATTCCCTTCTATTTCCTGTCCCGCAGGTGCAGAACAGGCCCACCTGCATCGAATGGGCGGGATGTGACTCCAGTAAACTTTACACCTTGGCACTGACTGACCCAGATGCGCCAAGCAGACAAAACCCTAAATTCAGGTAGGGATGCAATTAGTTTCCCTTTGTACACAATCGTTTTATTTAATCAAAAATATGCTTTTGTATGGCACTGATGGACTGACATTTTCAGGGAGTGGCACCATTTTCTGGTCGCCAACATGAAAGGGAATGACGTGTCCTCTGGCACGGTCATGTCTGACTATGTGGGCTCAGGACCTCCCCAAGGAACAGGTATGGATGGATTTGTGTTGGCTGTCAGTCATCCAGGAATTTCCATTGTTGTATAGTCAGTGGAGTGGAAAATAATTGAAATTCTCTGCCATATTCTCTTATCTGTGCGAAGGTATAATGGGTGTTGCTCCCCTTTTTACATGTAGTAACAGTTTAGTATTTTGTCTCAACCTGTGAGAATACATCGTAGCTAATGTCATTTGTGTGGTCCCAGGTCTGCATAGGTACGTGTGGCTGGTGTATGAACAATCTGGCCCCCTGTCCTGCTCTGAGACGGTCCTTACAAACCGTTCTGGAGACGGTCGTGGCAAGTTCAAGATCCAGAGCTTTAGGCAGAAGTACAATCTTGGAGCCCCTCAGGCCGGCACCTGCTACCAAGCTGAATGGGATGAGTATGTGCCCAAGTTGTATGAGCAGTTGGCGGGCAAGTAACTTTTGTAAACTTGACAGCCCTTGAGATCCTATACCGGAATAATAGCACTTTGGTGTGGCACTTGACAGATTTTTTTTTTTTATTGGCACTAACTTTGTTCAGGGAAATTTGTGGTATAGATTTATTTCCACTTCATTTCCATCATTGGTTCGACTGTCAATATTGGTTTCTTCCTTGCATCAATGAAGCCTCGAATAAAGAAAACTGACAAACATTAAAATGTACTTTTTTTTTTCTTGTGTATCTGAATCAGCATTCTGTTTATTGGATGATTAAAAGAAATCTCAGTGTGGTCCTTGGTTGTGTGATAAGCACTTTTATTTACAAATATAATTTAAAAGCTCTGACAGATTCATGCTTTCTTTAAACCTGGAGAAATTAAAGTGCATGCATTAATAAAGCATCATACTGTTCTTGTAAGAAATTACACTGCTTGAGCGTTTTTTTTGAAGCAAAATAAAGAAGAATTCAAATGAAAATCGGACTCAATACTCTGAGGAGGGGGGAGGAAAAAGAAAAGCGCTTAAAAATTTTGTCTTGACTTTTGCGTGACATTGAAAATAAGTAAAAGCTCTCCATAAATCCATCTATCAACAAAAGTCCCTCCATCCCCCACAAAGCCCTTTTGTGCTGCTGGGATTTCTCATGTCTCATGTAGACGCGATTATGATTATTCACATTGGCTGCCAGTGCAAAGAAATCGGTACTACTCACAATCACATTTATCACCTCAGTACTCAGAGTACCTGTATGTACAGTGCATTGAGAAATTGAAACTCTGAAATCATTCTTAAAATAACCTGATAAATACCAAGTGTCAAAAAGAGCAGCACTGACAGCTAGAGAATCAGCTGTGTGATTTATCGCTTTTAGATTTTTTGCTTTTGTACACAGTAAATCTCTCCTAAAAATGCATGTTTGGAGAGCGTGTAGAGTCACGTATCAACCTCATTTTTCTCTCCCTCCTTCTCTCGTCTTGCACATTTAGTCACTAATGTGCGCTCACATTGCACAAGAAACATGGAACACTGACTATGTCATCTTACAAAACATGACGACCACAGGAAGATCTCCAGCATTATTTGTCATCTTGACACCAAGAGGTAAATGATGGAGAGGAGTTTGGATGGGTGCACTCAGACCCTGGACTCATGACGCAGAAACACTAGACGCTGATCTGACAGAGCTGGCTCCATGTCTGTGTTTGTGAGGACGTCAGCTGCATAAACCATGCCCTGTCCAAAAACTTCAAGCCAAAGGAGGGAGGAGCAGTGAGGAGGGGAAGTCCTCATCTGTACTCATCCTTTGGAAAGTCCAGGGCCCCTAGGTTTCCAAAGCCCAGTCGCATGCTCTCCATGTCGAAGCTGTCAGTCTCACGCTCCTGACGCTCCAACAAGTGTTTAATACGATCGGTTCGCTCCTTCTGAAGGGAAACCAGCTCCTCTTCAATCTACAAACACAAAACGTTTTATAAGTTAATATCAAAGGTATTAATACCATTTTAATTATGGGCAGCCACTTACTCCAGTGATGCTATGAAATACTGAAACAAAGCCCGTGTACGTTTTCTAAACACAAAACACACAGTGACAATGGTATGCAAACTGTAGGTGTTAAATGTGCACACAGAGGGTCTGTAGTCTGTCTGACTTGTGCTAAAGCTCCATGTATCTGCAACAGACTAACTGAAAGCCACAGGCAAAGACAAAAGACCAAATGTTGCAATACAATGCACTGCGGCTTCTACGCACACACAAAGTCCAGACCGTGACCATGAACCAACCAAAGGACAATAGGCTCCAAAACAATTACATCATTCTAGCCCTGGAGTGAAAATCCAATCCTGCCACAAGGTGGCGCATTTATTCCACGATGGAGCCGCCACAACGGGCATTTTAACGATCTTTGTTCAGAGGGAGGCCGACTTAATATATTTCTGCAAACCTCAAACCACTTTGTGATGTTTAATGCCCTATAAGCTACTGTGCAATGTGAACCTTCTGTTAAAAAGTAATGCGTATCTTCATCATAAATACTGAAAACTTACAATAAATATTGTTCAATCTACCTGTTGCACCTGTGTTACTATATTTCCTTTTGAGGTAGAAGCAAAGACCATAAACCTAATATTTCTACCGCAGAAATATAAAATGTCTGATCTGCGAGTGCTTCCACGGCTCTAGAGTGATGTAACCTGTTGAAACCAGAGAAAACAGTAGAATACAAATCAAGAGCCGTCTCTATGAAGGATTAATTGGCTAAACCAGAAATTTTAAAGCAGAAATGAAAATGAATTTATAAAAACAGAATCCCATCTCAAAACCTCTGAACATTTCAATAATGTTACTGACTAATCCCACTGAAAGTGGGTTAGATTCATCCTCCTGCTGTGTGTGGTCATATGTTTCTCGTGTGGATTTGCGGTTACTATGTGGAGGGTGAATGCTGCGGACCTTTTGTTCCAGGTGAGCTCTCCGCAGCGACACCTTCTGCTCGAGCTTCTGTTGCTCGCGCTCGTGCTGGGCCTCGGTCTGCATCTTGATCTTGCTCTGGTAGGCGTTCAGCAGCTCCATCTCCTGCTGCAGCTGCTGCCTTAGGGCCTGGCACTCGGCTTCCTGGGCCTCATCCAGACGCAGCTGAGCGGACCGCCGCGGACCCGCCACAACAAGGGCGCCGATACAGAGGAGAGGGGAGAGAGAGAAAGAAAGAGGGCGCAATGAATAGGCACATACACACCAGCACAAAGAGGGGGAAGACAGGTCATGGAGAAGCCCAAAGGTAAGCAAATAAAAAGAAGTTACGTGTGAAAGAGATGACCTTTTCTATAAAACAAGTTAAATGAAGTTGTTGATTATAGGCGTTTAAAACAAATCAATAATAATAATAAACTGAGCAACTTAAAGTATGTAAAATAAAATAATAATAATGTTTTCAATAAAAGCTAATTTAATTAATAAAGACACATCGCATACAACATTTGTGTTAGACATAATGAGTGGATGTTTCTTCAATGATTTACTCGTGTATTATCATAGTATTGTCTATTTTCTGTAGCCATGACTGAGAAACATTATGACCATGAAGTTTGAGTTTAGTTTTGGGAATGACTAATTGATCTGCTGACCTGAGAGCGACAGGAAGCAACGTGGATCTGGTCAGGGTAAAAAGAATGTATCTTAAAATCCATTCCAAAACACAAGTCTGTCACCACAGCGGCACACAGAAAAACCAAAGCAGAACTGAGCGTTGTGAAGCTTGAACAGTGGTTGTGGTGCTTACCGCCTGTGAGGCCATCATCTCGTTGATGCTCTGCTCGTACTGCTCAGCCAGGATGGCAAGCTTGCGGGTCTGCTCATCCTTCAAGGCCTTGAGCACCGTCTTGTGCTCCGCCTTGGGCGTCACTTCCATCTGGTGGTGGCGCAGGGCCTTGTATTGCTTGGTCTGCACCTTACATGTGTCCTGGAACTGCTTCTTAATCTGTAGCTCCAATGCCTGAAGGTTCAAAAAGATCAGCGTATCAGAAAGTTTATAATCTAAATAGCCAAAAGCACAATCTCACATTGCTTTGTTGTCTTGCAGTGATATCCCCACGTGTAAAAACTGCATTCCAAAACAGTCTCATCTTCTTTGCTCAATTTCTCGTCACGTATTTATATTCATATTGCATCACCATTTTACTAAAACTACTGAAAATAGCAGTTGCTTTGAGTTTGAACAATCCTGGAAATCCATGTGTTGTCATTCCCAACGCACACAATGTGTGGCAATTCTGACAGAGCCTTAATACTAACGTGATGCTGTGATTGGTCCACTCATATAGGGTCTTGGGCACTATATTTGACTATCTGAAGCTGAACTTTGAATTTAATACAGAAGTTCTTTAATTGTCTGTGACGACATTCTATGTAACTTTTACAATTCTTTTATTGAAAGCCTTTTGTCATTTGCTGGTTCAAAGGGTTGTCTGTAAAAAACAAGAAAGGTCTTCACAACATTGTAAAAATCTGAAGGACTTGAGTGCATTCTGGAGGAAGCGAGGACTGATAAGGCCAAACAGATCATGAGCCGACCAGAGCACATTCTGTCCTCAGAGTTTCTGTTGATGCCCTCTGGGCGCCGCTATAATGTGCCACGAGCAACAAAGTTATTTGTTGTCTTTCATACCTTCTGCTATTAAGCTGCTAAACAAGGATGAATCCTATTTCTAAACAGGAATATGTCATCATGACTTATGTCTGCATGTATTATTTACGATGTATTGTATTCATGAGATGGATGAATGTGTGGCTGGGAAGCTTCAAATTAATTGCCCCAGAGGGGCTGTGCCGCCACACCCGATTATTCCGTCCCGCCCACTTTTGCCTCTTTTTGCGTTGATCATCACTTCCATCACTTCATTGTAAGATTATTGTGAAGGAGAACCTGTGGAATTGTACCCTAAAGACACTGTAAATATTGTAAATACACCCTCTGTCACTTGGTGATGTGCAAATAAAGGTAATAAAAAATAAAAAAGGATCATCACTTCCATTGACACTTCCGGTAGAGCGCGAAGCCCGTTCATTAAGCAGAGAACGAGGAGAAATGTTCACCGCTAAAATCTGATGTTTAGTACAATGATTTGTGTAAAATGTCCAATGTTCTTTTGCACCAACAAGGCAACACTGCACAGTTTCTCTGCGCCGCCTAATATCAGCTTCATATTCCTATAGAACGGATTTTCTCTTGACTTCTCCAGTCCTATGTTAACTGATGGAGTGAAGGGACGTGCACAATTCATGGTAGTGCCCACGCAAACCTCCGGAATACGGTGAATACACACATTACACACTATGTGTCGGGCATCAAGTGCTCTGAGGGGCACCACACTGTGATTGAATGGATTCTACAGTATTTGCACCTCTGTTTTACTAATGCAGCTGATAAAAGAAGGGCCTGTATTTAATGAGAACGTTGAGAAAGAAGAGTTATAGAAATGAGTGCCAATGCGACCGATGAGACTTTACGAGACTTTAATTTGCTGCAAATTTCAGTTCAGATGTCCTGCCAAAACCTTTGCATCATGTACTGTTCTCTGGTGCCTGTGCTCTCAGCAGAAGTGAAAAGGGAAAGAAGGGAAGACGCAGAAAGGGAAAACACATCTGAAACTCAGTTCTGAGGGGCACCAACTGTTACGTCTAAACTCATTAATTTAATTTCAGAGTGTGTTTAATGTTAATGAGCTATGCCTCCTCCTCACACTGCTTTTTTTTCTGCTTAGGGCTTGAGTGACGCGAGAACTACTGTAGGTTTGCCTGTATAATTCTCTTGGTTATTTTTTCCCACTATTACGTATAGTATCATTTTGATGAGCGAGACTCACTTTGAGGTTCTTGGGTTGCTGCCGGAGCTCCAGCACGTGTTTGCGGTGCAGCTCTCTCTCTCGACGGTTGTTGTACTCGATCTGGTTCTCCAGCTCGGTCTGGTGCTGCAGCCGGATCAGGTCCATGCGCAGCTTCTGCAGGCTCCGGAGCTGCCGCTGCTCTAGCTCCTGCGTCGACTCGTCATGGCGGATCAGCATGGCGTGCTCCATCTCCTTCTGTGTCTTCTTTTTGTTCAGTTCCTTTCAGAGTAATACAAGCAGAGGTTGCCATTTTTTGTTTTTAAGCAGCAAGTCAAATTGTGTGTAAGACGGATGAGTTAAATAGACTTTTGACCTCCCTCCCAGATATTAAAACACGTCTAAAACCTTTCTACTTACAAAAAAACTAGGATTTCCTCAGATTTGCACAGCTTTTGAGCTTAAGACATAGCTACAGTGCTTTGCTCAGCAATAATCGCCTTAGAAAGAAAACACCAAAGAATACTTAAAACAACAATGTGGTTAATTGTTATAGAAAAGGGGACAAATAAACCAAGATTACTTTTGGTTGGTGGGAAAATATTCTCACTGCTGAGGTTGAGCAACATTTTATAGGCAACAGTTGGAAAGAGAGAGATGTGTGGCTACATAACAAAATACTGAAAGGGCCGTGTATTGTGTACCTCTCGGATCTGCTCCTGCTCGGACTCGTGCCTCTTGATCATGACTTTCCGCTTGAATCCGCGGCAGTTCCTCTCATAGAAGACCCGCTGCTGGCCCAGAAGGTGGGCTTCTTCTTCGGCCTGGGAATGTTGGATATTCTCCTTGTGCTTAGACAAACGCTCCTGCTTTTCCTTTTTGGGTGTGCTGTGGTCCTCGTTCATCTCCTGGGAATGAAGTGAAGGACAGTAATGAATTCAATGTGGAGTAGTATTCTCATTAATTGCTATTACAGGTTTAAAAATGACTTTTGAAAGACAGATGTACATTAAGTCAGCCTTGAACACTTATACCTTTCACAGCTGGAAGGGGTCAAGGGGAAAACATTTAAATTTGACATTCTGAGTCTAGGCCCACTGCGGCCCTCATCCTCTCTGCTTCTTCTGAAACTGTAAACCCATTTCGGTTTATTTTGGTTAACTGGGAACAGTGTCTTATACTGCCTGCCCACGGGAGAATTGTAAAGCCCTTAGTGATGTTGTGGAGGCTGTGATGTACACATACCGACTATGACTGTTGCCTGGTCCACAGTGTGTGGGAACACACCGAGTAGGACGAGTGACTCAACACAACTTTAAAAAAAAAAAAAAATCCTGTTTCTGGGGTATTAGATGAGCGTGTTTGTGTGGTAGAAGGTTGATGAGCAGTAAATAGAAGGCAGGACCATGTGTTACAAGCACAAGGCGTCCAAAGGAGCTCCCCTGAGGAGGAAAGTATCTAACCAACATGGCACACCTCCTTTATCTTCTCCTTGCAGAGCTTGTAATGTTTCTTTTGATTATCCAGAAAAGTGGTCAGCTCCTTCTTCTGCTGGGCAACGATCTGCTGCTGGAACTTCTTCTCATCTCCTACCGCCGTCTTCATCTGTAGCAAACATGACAACAGAAGGTTAACTTGGATTGACTTATCTAACATTTGTGCGCTTATGTTTACTAAACATGGGAGCACTCGTGTATAAGGGGAAGCTAAATCCATTGTTTTTCCAAGTGCAACGTTCTTGTGTATTAATAAATGTAGGTGCCAAGTATTTAAGTTCTCTAAGGGACTTGATAAGGACTTGAAGACACGCCCAGTAGCCTCTTAAACCTCGCAAAACCCCACCTCCTTCTCGGTTAGCACGGCCTGGCGCTTGGCCAGCTTCTCCAGCTCGATGTAGGCGTTGTTGGCCTGGGTCTCCACCTCCTTCTGCAGCTTGAGCCGGTGCTCGTCCATCTCGGCCTTCAGCTTGTTCTCCAGAGCGATCAGCTGCTTCTGGTGCTGCCGCCGCATTCGCTTATACCCAGACATCTGCTCGCGGAGCTCGTTCTCCTGCTCATGCTCGTGGATCTGCTTGGTCACCTGGCAGACAGAAACGATAACATTAGACCACAATACTAGCCCTGTGGATGTAAACACAATGGCCTCAACAGAACTGCTTTCATATCAGAGACTAAAATAAAATGGTGTATGTAGAGCAGCGCTTCCATCATAGCAGTAATTACTCAGATCACGAAGCTGCCATGAATTGCAATATTTCAAAGTCCAAAAATAACAACTACTTGGGACGGCATCAAAAACATTTCAGCCTACATATCTTTTTCTCTTAGGAGACACGGTCAAAGTGAGAGCACATCATACACACTGAAACCCAATCAAACGGGCCAGAGTCTTCATAAGCGGCGCCAACGCCAGCAGCTAAACAGGACACACCAACCTGAGCGAGGAAAGGGTTCTCCAGATCGAGGCAGTACTCGTTTGCCATCTTCTCATAACTCCCCCCTGAACTCTTTAGGCCAAACATGGTGGCGATTTTATCCAAGAGCAGCACCATCCAGAAACATGGCTCAGCATCCTATGGCTGAGCGAAACCTGCCTGGGCTCCAGTGGCCACCCAGAGACCACCCCCTGTGGGACTGCGCCACCCTACCCCCACCCCCCTCGGCCTGGTAGAAGCACAGGCGAGCGTGTGAACTTTGAATGAGGCACACAGACTCCGCGAGCCAACAGGAGCACAGAGGCGCTCTTTAGTGGGGCTAACGCTAAGCGGCGGACAGCAGGTGGGTCACATGAATACCTCATTGAGAAAGAGTGGGAGAAGTCGAGGCGTGGGGTTAGCAAGGAGCTGGCAGAAACATGTGGGGAGGGGGCAATGAGTCCACATGGGAAAATTCAGATGGACGAGGAAAATAAAAAAGTGACAATAAATGGATCCGCACTAAAGTAAAACTGTAACTGCAATGTGGCCCTCAGTCCGTGTCACTTGTTGCTCAGGGTCAGAGTCTTCGCACAACACACAGGTCCAAGTCTCGTCATGTGACAGCTCCGTTCACACTGGACTCACAGAGCAGATCATATTCAGCAGCAGGAGAATAGTAAGGCAAAAGTGAGTATCCTACTTACTATGGTTGGGCAAAACAAAGCATAAAAAAGTGTTAAGATAATATCGTTTGAAAAGGAAACTACCGTGCTGTTTACTAAATAGGAGCAAAAGCACAGATGTAAAAACATATACAGTATACAAATAACAGATGTCCCCCTGGGTCAAATGGAAAAGTCATTTAGCTAAAGAGGAATCCACCTTTCCCTGAAGATAAACATCAGGGAAAGCTTAGAGGAGAAGGAGATCTTATTTGTATAGCTCTTTTCACGTGGCATATGTCACCCAAAGTGATTCACACAAGGGAAGAGGATTTTCAATAATAGCCGGTGGTTGTAAGCTACATATGTAGCCACAGTTTCCCTTGAGGTAGACTGACAGAAACGCGGCTGCATATATCTGCACCACCACCAACTACTCACTCACATCGGCTTGCTGGGTTTCCTCAGCAGTCTCCTATCCAAGTACTAACCAGCTCCCACCCTTCTTAGCTTCTGACAGGATCGGGCATTCACAAGGTGGTATGGCCTTGTAGAGAGATGTTTGCACACATTATCGTCAAATTGGGCATAAGCAGTCAAGTTTACTCTCTTTCCGGCGTTATCCACCAGTGAGAATATTTTAGGCAAGCCAAGGCAAATATTTCAATATAAAGTGACAAACTATAGTTGTGAGTCTCAGTCAGCCATCACTGAGCTCCGGTCTGCCTCTGCAGATGACCTATAGTAACCTCTTTTCTATACGGTTGTGTTAACTCCCTCGCCTCTCGACCGGCCTGCTCATAGAGGACAGTCGGTCAGACGCTGAAATGTTCTGTGGGCTTTAGTTTAGTGTCAATTATATTTATAACCCGCCACAGTTTCTCTGTGTCCACCTCTCCCTACACACCTGTTCTTTTGTCTTTAGACCTTTCACACATGTGTCTCTTATGGTGATTTCAGAGAACACAGAATTCTTAATGCGACCACTTTGTGACCATCTGCACCTGAACCCCTCGCTCCTCTCTCTCTCTACCTGCTGATCTCTCCGTCTGTGAGCCCAGGCACAAAGACATGATGTCATCTTCTTCAGCGCCGGCGGGCAAAACCAGCGCTACTGCTCTACACTGCAGCTGCTGTGTTTTCTAACATCTTGCGACTTAGTCAAAAGTGTGCCGCTGTAAGAGTCGAATATAGATGTAAGAAAGTTTAAGAAAATCAGCCAGTCGTTATACAATCTACTACAGTGTTTTAAAAATTGCTGTGAGATTTTATCACCTGACTTTCTTGTAACACTTGCGTGGTATGGTGTGAACTGGGAATGTAGCACATGCGCCACGGCAAATGATTTCACAGCTTCTCAACGTGTGGGTCGCGATCCGGTCAAGGACATGACAAGGACATAGACACAAGAGCCGAAACATCCATCACACAATCCCGTTTTGTTCTGGATTAAGCCCCGACAAAGCCCAATCACAATTAAAACCATCGGGTCATGGATGAGTAAACACACACACACACACACGCGCGCACGCACTGGTACCGCTGGTTACTCGACCACGTTTCCATGACAACAGACGGATAAAGCTGAGAAAGACCCGCCTATTTTCAATAAAGAGTTGGGAGTGAAGGTGGGTAGTGGTGATGGAGGAAGTGACAATGGGAGGAGGGAAAGAAACTACACATTATCCAGGGTCATATGGGAAGAAGTGCTCATCTTTAAGCAGACATTACAGATCAGTAAATATCTTCTGGAAAACTTTGACCATGAACGAACAAAGCTATTTTTTTGTGTCACAAATTCAGCCGTTTGGAACATCAGGCAGTTCTACAGCCTCGATTCTAAACAGTTTAGGTCAGGTCTGTAAACGAGCACACTTTAAAGGGGGGTATTATGTAAAATCGACTTTTTCAAGCTTTATATCATGTTATTATGTCATTCCCTCATTAAACACATGCCTGGAGTGTTGCCTTGGCTCATTCACATATTTTTGAGTAATCAGTAAAAACTTAGACGGCAGCCATTTTAGGTGTAGCTATGCCTCAGTCCTCCTAGGAACGCCCCCACCTCCTGGAGACGCCTCTGGACCTTTCGTCACCAGCCAAGCCACCAACCACTGCTCCTCAGCTCAGCAGAGCCCCCTCCCCGCACAGTGTTGTTGTTTAAATGCCACAGCAGTGTGCTGAAGGGGGCGTGTCGGAAAGCTTCTTAAAGAGACAGAGGCCTATTTCAAGACGTTCAGTACAGCCATTTTGAGAGAGCAATTTTATTCAAGGCAGTTATTTTAATTTACTGCATATACAGACCACAGAAGGTTACGTCATCATTGTAGTATGCTATAGACTGGTGCTATGTGATTGAAAAAAGCATAATACCCCCCTTTAAATATCATATTATTGCCTGTTGTGGAATAGAACATACAATTCTTGTACAAAAAACAGATATAAAAGTAATCAGATAGAGGACAGAAGCTTATATGACTTTATGTGCTCTCATACAAAAACTGAAAATCTATAATAATAAATAAAACCTACTTTAAAATCTTTTGCCTGTCAGCTTTTGTATCATTTTCTACCACAGATACATTTGAATTTGAACACAAATGTACCCATAAAATTATCCATTACAGTGCGGACATTATATGTTTGAACGTTAGTGGGCAAAAAAAGGAAATTATTTTGCCTTACTGTGTTGGTGCCTATAACATGTTTCCCTCACCAGTGAAGCAGACTTGATGGTTGCAAAGCGGCCCTGGTTCTTGTAGTTCTGAGCCTGGCTGCTCTTGTCTGAGGAGAACGGCCTCAGCTCCGGTCGATGATCTCTGTGGAGCCCATCATCCCAGTTGTACTGATGGTCCTGGGACAGACATGAAACAGAGAAGACGTGTTATAAACAAGATGTCAGTCTGGTCTGATTGCAATAAACAACACGTGCGAGACACATGCGTATTTCAGAATAAATTCTTGGAGTTAAATCTGTCATGTTCAAGGTTGAGTTCCAACATTATCTGACAGATCTCAAAGAATTATCTGAAGATCGTCATTGCATTGAAAAACAGCTCCTGCGTCCCTTTCCCTTGTTCTCTGCTCAACAACTTAAAACAATGCTGCAGTCGTCTGTTCGTACCGAGTGTATTCACGTCCTGTCACAAGACAAAGGCAGATGAAGAAAGGGAATGAAGGGGCCTGACAGTCCACTCCTCTCTTGATTCTAATGTTTTTAGCCTAAGATAATATTGGAAATATGGCTGATTAGTTGGGGGAATGTTGTGGATTAAGGTCCTGGTGGACATCAGTATCAATTGTGATAAAGATGTATTTTCTTTTTTTTTTATGGGTATACAGTGTGAATATGGGTATACAGTGTGAATAAAGGAAGAATTTGTTTTCTTCCTCTCAGGTGCGTATCCTGAAGAAAGTCACTGTTGTAAAAGGTCTGACTGAATATTTATGACATACTGAATGGGTAATGCAGCAGAACAGATCTGACCTTAATTCTAATTTCCAAATCTCATTGACAGTGCTTGTACATCATCCCCATATCCTTGACCGTCTCTGATTGTCTGGTCTGTTACCTTCTTGGTGTGGGGAGAGGAGTCCAGGCTGTAGTCCTGCGGGTGCATCATGGTCATCTCGGAGCAGCTCTCGTCCAGCACCTCCTGCATGCTGTTGATGCTGCTGCTTTGGCTGCCTGTGCTCACGGAGGTGCTGGGGATGGAGTGGTTACTGCCCAGGCTGTTCATCTTACAGCTAGCTGCCTCGCTGTCCTGGTAAGTCACACAAAACAAACTTACAGGGATTACAAATAACATAAATCTAAGTATTCACATGCATTACAAATGTATTTATTACAATTTACAAATATTGATCCGATCTTACTAAACTATTACTTTAGTACCTGCGTGATTTGTGGTGGATTCCGATTAAAGGGTTTGAGCACTATACTTTGTTCTTCTATAAATATATTTTACCACCCAAAAACAAAACAGATCTTAATCATATTATACACTGTAAACACCAATATATTTTATATGAATATATGCTTTTTAAACTTTTTATGGTTCAGTAAGACACATACCATTCTTGGTAAGGGACCAATACATTATCTGTAATTATTGAAAGAAATGCTATTGTTGTAAAAATAGTTTTGGTAAGAACTCTGTTGCGCACATCGATCTGCAGAGCCTTAAATATTCAGTAGTATTATACTGTTTACAGTTCTGTGGAGGTTGGTTAATCTTCCTCATAAAGCATGGTTTGGTGCAGAGTGTCGTCTCACTAAGGCTTTAATGGTGTCCTGTTGCACTGAGCTTTGGTGACTGCTGTGCATTGCGTCACGTGGTGTAAAATGTCACTGTGGCTGCTGGCTCTTGATGCCTGTTCACTTTGCTGCAGGCCAGGTCAAACAAGGAACATATCATGTCTGTGTTACTCCACAAAGCTTATCGGAGGAACAGCTCACTGTCACAGACAGACACTGATCTCTTCTGATCTAGACCAAATTAATCAGGATACTTCACACCGTACTATCTACCTTTCTTTAGCTCACGTACCACCCTGAGGTGTCTGTGACACCCCATACAGACTGAGAAGTGCCTTTTCTTTGTAGTTTTACTTTGAATTGAAGTCTGCAGAGGGAGATTTGGGAGGAACGCAACAGCAGACATCCCGCAGTGTGCAGCTTTAGTCCAGAGTTTAGCCAATACTCAACAGTAAGTATTCAGAATCACTGCATTGACCCATAAAATAAAAAATAAAAAATATCCCTCAGCCCCCAAAGTGAAATCAAAGGCCAAGAACAAAATAGACTTCTCTTTCAAATCAAAGTTTGGGAACTGAGCAGAATTTAAATGTTGGTGCATTTCAACCTAAACCATTTGTCTTTTGAACTTTTTCCCTCACCAAAAACAAGTTAGTGCCTCCCTCCACTTCACCCACCTCTTCTTCCTCCTGGCTCTCTCCCATTGGTCCATTATGCTTCTCTTGATAAAGAATCTTCTTCATCTTTCGATACTGCAGATTGTCCAGCTCCCGCACCGCATCCTTGGTCCTCTGTATGAGGTCGATGAGAATGCGCGGCGACCTTTCTCGACGCACAAAGTCATGCTGAGGAAAAAAGCAAGCGTAAATGAATGCTTTTGTTTAAGCTAATTGTAATTACACCTCTTCTTCAATACGCCATACTTTCTCCCTGAGTTATAATGAATCCCATCACTGGACACTAGAGGGAGCCTGCATTGTTCACAAAGCAATCTTCTCTTCCTCCAGCTGAGCACATCTCAGGCATGGGCATGAGTGTAGTAATTGATTTTCATAAATACTCCTAATCCCATTTCAGTAAATAAACGCATACATGCATTTCGTCTTTCTATGGCACAGACAAAATGATAATGGAATTACATAATAAACAAAGCCAATGTCTGGCCTAAATTTAGAGTCTGCAAGTATAATATTTTAAGAATGAGTGGGGTCTATTTATATTACAGCATGATGCAGCTATAAATATGATCTTTTTTATTTAACCATCAAAGGGGAGTGGGTCAGTCAGTCTGCATGTCAGGGTGGGCTTGTTTCATGCAATTCTCGACCATCGCACACGCAGCAGGCTTAAAAAATAGCATTGCGCTCACTGGCCTAAGCATGTCCTTGTATGAACTGGGCTAAAATTAAAATGTGGACCAAGTTGAAGTGAAAAAAAGATTGCAGGTCTATTTCTAGCTCTCCGCACACCTTCCCTCCGTGTGGCAGATGCTGGTGTAATGAGTTAGTCGGGACACAGGGGGATGACATCACAGTCTGAAATGAGCAATTACAGACTTTGTCCCGTTTTATGATGGACCTGTACAGTAAGGAAGTCATCGGAAGTATAAAGCCATATCTATTTATGTTTAGTATGTTTGTGAACTACTGTAAGGCTCTCAGCCGTCCAGGGTTTGTGGATCTGAATAGAGACTGGGTTGGTTGAGTTGTTGTTATTTCGCTTTTATCTTCAGACACTTCTTTTTCACTGTTGTTGTCAAATGTCACACAAGTAAATAGGCCTCGAGCTTAAATTGAACTAGGACGCAGTGGTGGTACTTGATTTCAATACTTGGATAAAAGAACAGATAGCCTACTACTGGTCAATTATTACTCTAATATATGGCCCAAAGTTGCTCAACCAAATTCTTACTTAAGTGAAAGTACTGTAATATTTGCAGCAGAAAATATTTAAGTTTGACAGCAATACTAACTTTAACCTTAATGAATCCTTTTCGTAGTCCCTCTGGGGGTAATACAAGTGTTAATGATATTGTAACTTTCCCTACTCCCACCCGGAGGCGCGATACACACTAATAGAATCCCGAAGAAGAAGCTAACAGGCTAATGGGCAAAGCTAACTGCGGGCTAGCGCCACTTAAACAGTATTTACAGCCAAGTTTGAGTGAAACATAATATCTCCATTGTGTAATTGGATGTACAATATCCCTCTCTCCCTTTGTCTTTTCTGTCAGCGTAGTATTTACTCTCACAAACAATTAATGAGTAAAAAACCGCAACATGCTACGACATCTGCAGTGGTGCTTATGGCCTCTAGGGGCATGAGTTACTTAGTTCTGCTTTAAATTTGTTAAAATAAGTTTATGAAAAATAATTTTGCAGCTTCAAAAACATTGAAATTGTGCCCAAACTCCTTCTTCCTTGTGAGTCAGTGGCATTTGACAGTACGTCTGCACAGCGCCACCTACTGTTCACAGAGTGTGCAGAGGCTTTTTAAATAATAAAACAAATGGCCAAATTCACTTTATTATAATTATCTTTCAAATGTAGACTAGTAGGACTACTATTTACTTAGTTACTGACCACCTCTGCTAGGATGACATATTGACTACAAGAGCAAGAAGAAAGAAGAAGCTTCTTAAGAGAGAAGCAAGGTAAGCACTGTAAATAAGTAAGTAAGCTTTTAGTATATATTACATAGTCTCTCTGGGGGTAATACAACATATACATATAGGCCGGAAAGATATAAAACAGAAGATACTGTCAATTGCGCTGCTGAGTCAGTAGGGATAGCATGCTCGACCAAACTAAGTAAATTAAGTATAGAGAAAATGAATGGTTAAGTTTAACACTTCCAAAATGTTAAATCGCAGAGCTGCCCGATTCTCGTTAATATGATAATGTACCCAGAAGCGTATTTAACCTGTAGCCAACGCTCTGATAGCTGAAGGCCCCCAGATTAGTGACCTGATTTCCCCTGTAAAGAGCTGGTTTGCATGTGTGCTGACAGGAAGAGTGATTTTGTGACAGGAACGTGGGGTATTAATCATAAGCTAAAACGGCCCCCTCCCTTTGATCCATTCACGATAAAGTGTCCCTTTTACTCATCCAAAAGTCTGTTTGTGACTTATCGCTGGTTAATGGTTTTCACGCCAGGATTTAGGTCAGAGGTGTTGGGAAAAGAGAATTCCAGTGGAAAAGTCAGTCCATTCGCGATATCCAACAACTAACCCCGCTACAACTGTATGTCTGCTCACCGAGAAAGTAAGTCTCTTAGCGACCAATAGGATTACCTTTCGTTCACGCAAACAAAAAGATCAACCCCTCAATTACAGAGAAGCACATCACGGATTAACACCCAAAGTTTGATTCAATTTGGGAATCTTAAAGTTGGTTGCTGGGATGCTGTGGGTGGGATTGAGTCATTCATCCGGAGTGGAAGGAAGTGGAAGGTCACAAGGAAGAGCACTCACTCGTAGCAGCTCCCCCGACGAGGGTCTGTCCTGAGGAATCTTCAGTAGGCAATAGTCCACAAAGTTTCGGAAATGGTCGGACCTGCAAAGATGATTAGAAAAGGGGTGGGGGGGGGGAATACATACATTGTAAAACTATGGAAGCAGCAATGCCAGCCAGACAGTAGAGCAGATGGCTATCCGTTTAATCCAACATGACTAACCACATCTTTGTTTATGTATATCAGTATATTAAGCCACGGGATTTGTGTGTAATCTCATAATGTCGATTAATACATGTATACCATATAGATGACATAAATATGTGGGGCAATCAGGAAATAGGCCAATGGAGTTGTGGAACACTGTGCCACTGACTCAGAGCTAAAAATATGCTCCACAATTCTCGCTGCAAGTCTGACTGCGAAATGGGGCATCAAGACAAAAATCTGTAAATGTAAAACCAAGAGGTCGATGCGAGGCCAACGTTTAAAAACAAACCATTCTGATGGGTTTATTTTATTCTTGCACTGTCTCCAGAGAATTGTTCAAGCTGCGCACTACACTCTCTCCTAGTCTCATCTGGCAGAATATGGCTGATGCCTTGGGCCGTTGGAACAAAAATATCACAACTCTAAAAAGGCAATCTCGGAGCCCAAGCGCGATGTTACAAACAGGAGCTAATTTTTTACAGCAGCCTTGTATTTGCGCTCCGGTGTAGAGGTGAGGAATACGTTATCTAAATGAGTGTGGGGAAGACAGCAGAGAAAAGGTCGTTGATGCCTTCAGGCAAAACTTCAGCATGAGACGCGCCACATGCTGCTACTCGCCTCTTTTTGTTCTTTGTTCTCAACTGGATTTATTTCGCACTATGATATGGAGGGGAACAACACTTGTCAGCAAATCTCTCCATATCATATTGTTAAGCAAATGTAAAGCTGAAGAACAAAACAATTCTTTGCTCTGGATGCATTCTTAACATTCACTATAGTTACGATGCCATAGGAAAACTTACTAACCACCTGAACCGAGCACATTTTCTCCAGTTTGGCATGACCCAAATCAGAAAGCTTAAATTAGCAACAAAAAACAGACGCATAAAAAGTGACACAAAAAAAACAGACAAAAAAGTGTCAAAAAATTGAAAAAAGTGAAGAAAAAACCCCCCGTAAAATAACCCCCCATTAAAGTAAAAAAAAAGTGTCAAAAAGGCATCAAAACAGTATTAAAAAAAAAGTAGTAACAAAAGTGTGCCAAAAATACAATAAAAGCGCTGTATATAAAACATAAAAATATGTTCAAAAAGTGACAACACAACGACAACGAGAGGAAAAATCTTCGATCAGTTTTGTAAGTCTTAGCTTTCAAATGAGGCATTACACTGGCCTATAGGCTGTAAACTCCAGTCAAGAAGCTTTAAGATTTGGGTAAAGCCAAACTGGGGAAAATGTGCTTGGTTAAGAGGTTAAATGAGCAACAGGCCTAAATTTAGGTTCAAGTCATCTTAGCACAACTGATATGATCTTATTAATCAATCGTCTGTACCCACAGAGGCACTGCAAGCACACACAACAGTTTTAAGAAGGAGTTTCCCCATGCAATTACATAATGGACTTAGACGTGTGACCTTGCGCGCGGCCTGGTGCTGGAGTCACACTTTGCAGATTATCTCGACAATGCCATAAACCTGGCTTCACCAGAGCTCTCTGCTGACGTGGCTTTATCCATTGTCGTCGTCCATCACCACCGGGCTGCGTTGCTTCATTCATCGGGTAGATTTGACATCATTTGGGGGAGGGGGGGGGGAACACTCACCACTCATTGGACTGGAGTGTCGGAGAGTCATTCTGGGCAATGTGATATAAGGCACTCATGGCGTTCATGTTGAATAGGGGTGGTTTACGCTCCGCTAGATGAGGAAACAAAGGACATGGTTAGAGTTAGAGATCCATTTCCTGTCATTATTTCTTATCTATATAATTTTCCTATACTCACCCAACTCGATACAAGTGATCCCTAGGGACCAGATATCAACTTTCCCTTCATACTGTCCCTCGTCCATGGCTAGGATCACTTCTGGGGCCATCCTGTGAAATAATTAATAAAAGGCACTCAATTTATTAACACTGAAAAACACGCTTTAATCTACTAAGCCTCTTGGATATTTCGAAGGGTCTGTTTCTCTGTGATAACGCCTAGAACTGACTGTTGTGTGGAGTCTGTTAAATGTGAGAGTTTGAGACTGGTTATGACAAACAGTGTGCTATTGACACCAAAAGCCCATCAATATCCCCGATGTTTGCTCCATTTATGGCCAATGTCGTCTGGGGAGAGTGGACAAACATGGTACACAAACAGAAGTCTCTCTAAAGCCATATATACAAATATCTGTTTCAAAAGGCAAATGACACAAGAGCAACACGTGCGTAATGTGTGTGCAAAAAGCATTCATACCTCTCTATCTAATCCCCTGCACTTATGTTGATATCTGACACTGAGATCTGTCTTTATCATGGGGAATTAAAGGTTTTCACTGTGATTGGGAGTGCAGGTTATATCACAGCACAGCAACAACAGAAGCTAAATCTGTATCTGTTTTGTTATGAAATTTGTTATAATTGTTTGTTAACCCTTTGTCCATAAGGTTTAGGGTGCAGACAACAATATGTTCTTATAGCCAGACCTGGCGTTATTTCATACCTGGCCGTTTAGAATGAACATTAGCATATTTACAAACTTTTTACTGACAAAGCCTTTTTTTCCAACTCAAGAACTAGCGGGCAGGTTTCTGTGAGCATTACCGTCACAGTAACCCTGAGAGGGGATTCTGAGAGTTGTGAAACGTGCTCATAAACTCATCCCTGTGAGTAGTCGGGATGTTAGAAATGTACTAGGAATGTAGGGAATGAGTTTGGACACAACTAACAATTTAAAGTTTCCAAACAATGAAAACAAACAAATTATATTTAAAAACAAAAAGAACAGCTAAAGCAGTGGTGCCCAAAGTGGGGCCCACGGGCCAAATTTGGCCAGCCGGAACAATCCCATTGGCCCGCCAGAGAGTGACCTACTTTTGCGCAGGTATGATTAATACTCTCTCCCATTCATTCTCAATGGTAAATATGGATGCAGTACACTTTTTAGCCACCAGCGTCAAATTGGGGGCGCTGTTTCTCTCCTTTCGCAAAGTTAAGGAAACACTGTTGTGGTGTCTTGGTGTTTATCAATCACAGAGCGGTGTAGCATCAACTTTCCCAGTTTTCCAACTTTTATTGCAAAGGTTGTTGACATCAACAAAGGTGTGTGTTAAAAATTGACTTAAGACGTTATGCTGAACTGGCACTTTAAAAATGATCTACTGTGACATTTTCTTTGAGTTAACAAATGAATGAGGTAAAGTCACAGTAGGTACTGTAAATACAGGTGTTGTTGTTGTTTACATTTTGCACTATATTGCTGGAATTGTAGATATTGTTCTACTAAAACAAGGCTTTTGCCATAGTTAACATTTTTTTAATGTAGCATGTTATTTGCATATAGAATCAAATAGAAATGTATAGGCTACTGAAAAATAAAGTAAGTAACTAATATTATTTGCAGTTATATGTGTTTCATGCTTGACATCGCCGTGTTTGACCCGCGACCCACAGGCACTTTTTCATTTTGGCCTTTGGAGACAAAAAGTTTGGGCACCCCTGAGCTAAAGGGTCTTAAAGAACTGTGTCCTGTGCCGTGTTATGTACTGACCAGTAAGGTGTTCCCACAAAGGAGTTGGCAGGTGAGGCAATGGAGGCAGAGCCAAAGTCGGCCAGTTTGACCTGACCCAGCTCAGTCAGCAGGATGTTCCCGGCTTTAATGTCTCTGGATAAGGGCACATGAAATGTAACAAAACATATTTAGGACAACATTACCAGGGTCTAGCAACACAATGTAGTATTTCAGTATCGTGCAATGGAATGCAGCCGTCTGTTGCAATTTCAAGGCTGGCCTGAGCTTGTCAAAACTTCGTTACGAAATGTCACAGTTTTAATACATTAATAAAAAACTACCAGTCTTAAAAGTCTGTTATGGGAACAGTTTATGAAAGTTGTTCCTTTAGAGACACTGAGAAACATTGAGCTCACCTGTGAATCATATTATGGGAATGAAGGTAAGCCAGTCCGAGCAAGGCACCGTGGGTAATGGCAGCAATTTCCACCTCTTGCAGTGGTTTCTTGTGAACTTTTGAAAAAGGACAAAATCAAAAACCGATACATATGGATATTATACGTTGTTGAGTTTTGTGAGATAGGAAGGTCCAGTTTAGTTACTGACCGACTTACCTTCTAATAAATCTGATGCGGAGCCCAGGCAGTACTCCATCACCAGCTGAAAGAAAACAGTTTTAATCCCAATAAACTATTTTACTTCCACTGAGGAGTGAAAAAATAAATCAAATGGATGTGATGGAGTGAAAACTATCAGTAGAAGTACTGACCCAGGCAGTGTTGTCTTTTAAGTAGCAGCCTTTGTACTCGATTGTGTTTGGGTGGCGCAGCTGTCCCAAAAACTTGACCTCTTTAATGATGTCCTGCCACTTCTGCAGAAACAGTGAAAGAATTAAATACATCGGACCAATGACCAAAGGAGAGGCACCTCAGAGTTGTGCAAAGCTGCATTTGCAGTTTGATGTCACTTCATCTGCTATTGGAAAATATTCTTATCTTGATTTCACTAATAAATTAGAGCTGTTCCTTTTGATAATGCCATATCTTACTTCGGTTGTCTGCTTGCCATTATAGGACATCTTCTTGATGGCCACCACCTCATTGGAGTACGAGTTACGGGCCTAAAAAAACAACAATAAAATATGAAATAAAATTGTGTATTAAGAGCCAAGATAGTAAAGATTCTGCTCTTTATTCCTCACAAGTGTAAAAGGGCCTTTTGGTGCATCGAGCTGCAACACAACTCACTGCATTTTCAAAGCAGCTGGTATTAGCATGACACAACAGATCCTCTTATTTAAATTTGAACTCATTTCTGCTTGATCAAAGCACTCTGTGTTTACTGCTGGGCCAGGAGTCATGTGTGGTTAGTCTGCAGCTTCTGTGCACATTTTGAATCTTCATTGGAATCATCTCCACACATCCACGAGCCCATATTAAAGCCCGGGTGTTAACCTCAGAGGTATTTGGCCTTTGGGACACTGCACTGCAGCTCAGGCTAAGCCCTTAACCCAGCTTCATCCCACTTACAAATGAATGGCAATTCATGTAGAGGTTCAGATGGAATTACACTCAACACGCAACAGAGCATTCCCAGTTGACTTTTTTCCAGTTTCATTTGATCCCAATGATTGCCCGTCAGTGTGAGCGGTTTACTCTGTACTATAAAGAGGCAATATTTTTATTTGACACTCAAATATTAAAACCAAGGCCAAATGTCATCACATAGATAAACCAATAATGGCATAACTGTTGCAAGGATATTCCTTTCTATATTAACATGGAGATGTGTAAAGCTCCAGGTAATGGCCCTCTGCTCAGCAGGAGGATTTTACCACAAATGATTTTTATAATGGATGTCTTACCAAGTACACACTTTTACCAAAGAATGAAAGAGCATAAATCTACATGTCTTTGAATTCCATTATTTGTTTCAAAGTAATAAACAGTGCATACAATTACCCACTGTGCTATTCTCCTCAAACATGCAATTAACCTGCAGCTAAATTGCAGCAAATTAGCACTACAGACATTTGCAGAAGATGCTAACCGAATCAAAGACTGGTTAAATATAATTGTAACCTCAGGCCCTGTGCTTAGCATTAACAACACTAGAAAGAATATTTCACATAAAGACGCAACTCCCGAACAGAGAGTTGTATGACTAAGAAACCAGGCAGCCATTTTTATTAATTATTGTGGAGTTAAAAAGTCCACTGGACATTTGTTCAGATCTGTCGTTAATAAGAGCTGGCAGTTTAGCTACAAGCGGAAATTGATAAAATGGATGTGAAGAGTCCAGGGCTGGTACAGCTGCAGGATTTATACGCACAGAAAAGCCTGGCAGACGGATGGGGCACTGGGGCTATTAGTGATGTTTGAGGGCGACATGTACTTTATATGTCTGTAAATAACATGGGATAGAACCGAAGAGTAAAGCCCTGTCTGCCAAGAAAATCCTGCCTTACTATGGAGCGTTTTCACAAGTGAGAGCAGCTGTCTGAAGAGCAACAGAGACTTAACACCAGCGGTCCTGCTGCATCTGGAGGGGAGGGGCCACGGGTCGGGGATATAGAGGGACAGAGACGGTCCAACCCTTCCCTCTTCACATCGAATCAAAGGCTTGAGGAGTAATTAGTGATGATGAGATTACTATGACAGACTGCGAGAAAAAACGCTGGAAAAGTTGCTATACTTTTCACAATCAGTCAGTTTGAAGATTGAGTCTCCCGACTGTATGTACAAATCACCAAATCAATACAGAACAGTACTAGTAGTAGTGATAAAAAAAAAACAAGGCCACATACAGAAGATAATAATCATCATCCTCGCGCAGGGAATGGCTGCTGCCTGTGAACATGTAATAAGTGTCATAAGTAGTCAGCCCTGGTTCTTGTACTAGATCCGAGCATGACGTGTCAGCCAAGTCCCTCATTAAATCAGCCTGTACCGACTTTATGTGATATGCTTCAATTTGTAGCAAAATTGTATTGGAGGTAGTGCTGTGGTTAAGGCTGCAGCACATGGATCACTGTTCAGTCCTCGGCTCTGAAAATTTGCTGAATGTCTCTTCCCACTTGTCACCCTGAGTCGTCCTGTCAAATAAAGCCTGTGGGCCAAAAAGTCCTCCAACACATTTTAAAGATTTACCAATGTTTTGTTTTCCTCAAGACTTCATCACATTACCGTGCTGGTACCAGGCACTTACAAAGTAAACTGCCCCAAAGCTGCCATGTCCGATCTCGTGTAGGTCACAGAACACGTCCTCTGGGTCATCTTTGAAGAACAGCTCGGCCAGCTCAGGGTCCTTCTGCGTTCCTTTCCTCGTGGATGACGGCATTATGGGCGGGGCATGGGCCGGGCGGCGAGGACCACGCTGACAGACACGCTATTGCTGCAGCCGCTACCGCCACCAGCTCTCCATTGCGGCCTCGGCATTGACCAGCGAGACCTGGACAACACAGAAGACAACAAGGATTAAAGGTAATGCTGGTTGATGTCTAGAGAAGTCAGTATGCTTTAACCACTGGAGGCCTGCACTAGCACTCATTGGGACTTGATTGCTGATCTTGTGAAACTAAGAGCAAGTCCCTTTACGTTCATTTCCAAACTGGATTTAGCCATTGGGCACATTTGTTGCTCATGACTGGATACTTGTCTCGAGATTCAAAACAAAACAAAAACATTTTTTAATGATTTGTTTATTCTTGGGTGGGCGACTGACGCGCGGGTTGATCCAAAATGAGCGGGTGCCTGCGGTCACCCGCAGTTACGAGTCGTCTACAAATATTTTTAATGATATTCGGATCACGGTCAGTCGGGTCGTTTGAAATAAAGATGCCAATTAAACTTTTGTAATTTATATAGTACTAGACACAGACACGCGGGTCGGGTACAAAATTATTATTATTTTTTTTTTTGGGGGGGGGGGGGGGGGGGGGGACCTTTTATGTTGCAACAATTTTTCTGTAACCTTCCCCAGAACTGTGCCTCAATGCAAACCTGTATCAGGTCTACACACAGTTCCTTTGACTTCAGGGCTTAGTTTCTGCTCTCACATGCCCTATCAGCTGTATGACTCTATAGAGAGGTGTGTGTCTTTCCAAATCAAGTCCAATCCATTTAAATTTACTACAGGTGGACTCCAGTCAAGTTGTAGAAACATCTCAAGAACAATCAGTGGGAAAAGGATGCGCCTGAGCTCAATTCTGAGGGTCATATACTTACTGTATGTATGAGCAATATTTCAGTTTTAATTTTTATACAGTTCCAAAACATTCTGACAACGTTCTTTGTCATTATGGGGTATTGTGTGTTGATTGATGAGGGGGGAAATGAGGCTGTTACATAAAAGAATGTGGTATGAATACTTTCCGGATGCACTGTAAATATGCCTCGTTGGAATGTAGCCATGGGCTGATTTATAATAATGGGTTTACACAAATATATAGACAGGTTTCATTCTATAAAGACCAACAATCTTCTTTGGAAAAAAATGAAAGAAATAGTGCAGATTTCAGATACGAACAACACAGCTCTAATCATTATCAGGTGTTTGTTTTTGGGAGGAGGTTAAACTGTAGTGAACCGCAAGAGTGGGCCTTCCCTTCACATGTTTGGGCTTTGCAGGCTGTGTCACACTTGTCATAGGGGTAGGGGGGGGGGGGGGGGGGGGAAACAGAAGACAGCCATGTGACGATGATAGGCTGTCTCGCCCTGCTGCTCATCCCAGTCACAGCGCCATTGCTCACGTAAAACCGCGCGCACACATCCAGCGGACATCTGAAGCTGAGTCACCGATGCCTCCCTTCCACACATGCACACAGCGAACAGTTGCGGAGCGTGTAGGCATCCCGGGCTGCTGCTCCAGTTGGCATCACGGAGCACGCACACACACACACACGACACGCGTTCACCCGCTAAACGCAACCCGCTCACTGCGTTTTTTTTGTCTCCCGCCGAATATGTGCGCACGAGGGCCTGATGTATCCAAACACAGGGCTGACATATACGCAGAGGCAGGAGGAACGCAAGTGCCGAGGCCGAGACACTAAGCATCAACATCATC
This sequence comes from Neogobius melanostomus, assembly GCA_007210695.1. NCBI lineage: Eukaryota > Metazoa > Chordata > Actinopteri > Gobiiformes > Gobiidae > Neogobius > Neogobius melanostomus. The sequence continues at coordinate 4,657,328 of VHKM01000006.1, read as the reverse complement.
CTAATCCCTCGTCTAGAAGGGATCCCGGCCATCCCGCCCCAGTCCAATAACACTGCAGCCCAAAACGGACTATTTCACGGCAGCCTATAACCTGTTCAACAAAAAACCATGTGCAAGTCTTTGTAAAGTGAAATTTCAGTTTGACATAATACCTAAAATCTTTCCAAATTTAGAACAGAGCAAAGTAGGCGGACCATTTATATATTAACCTTTTGAATTGGCAATAAATCTCGGCCTTAAAAGTTGATCAGAGACCACCAAACTTTTGGTGAGCAGATCATGCAAGCCAGATGACACCGTTAACCTGCGGTACTAACCACATTTGCAGGCATGCATCAAGTCTAAAGAAAGCTATTGTCAGAGACGTGTCAGAAAACTGCCACATTGGGCTTCCAGACTGTGACTGAGCTGTGACAAATGATGAATGGAGAGAAGACAGTGTAGTAAATTGCCTGCAAAAACAAGCTGCATTCGGCTGACAGTAAACATGGTCAGGGACATGCCTCCGTAAACTTGCACTACATGATGAGAGATATACTTTTAACTGTCTCAAGATTAAAAAAAAAAATGTAATAACAAAGTTTGGTAGACGAAGATGCCTCCAAAGTGCAGTGTTAGTCTTTAGTCTGTAGCTCACATGAGTCACGTCTTTTGTACACAGCATTGTTTCTGCATCTTCAACATGTCCCTCAAAAGATATCCAACTATCCAAATGCATTCAGAACGCAAATGAGGACCTCAATAATAGTCACAACGTTATTTCACACAAACAGAGCAGTTTTTACCCCTCCTGGCTGCTCCTTCAATATGTGTAAAATGATGCAACATGGGGTAATAAAGGGCACTGGAAAGCAGCAGTAGCACTCGGACACTAGAGTCTACACGTGTGCTCCTGTGGATCTATGAATGGGATTGGGCCCACAGCGGCTTAGGCAAATGGCTTAGAGGCCGATTAGGCGCTTCGGGAGTGTGTGATTTAATATTACATGTGCGCTTCAAACTGCACACTTCCTGACCAAGGAATTCACTCCAAGACCAATCTTTTCTAGATGATGACGAATTTCTATAGGCTCCAAGCTACTGCGGATTGGACATCATATAATTCAAACATCTTCTTGGGATAAGATGTACTTTATTCAGCCTCAAGCAGGGAAATTTAGGTCAGCTTAATGATTAACACAACCTCATCAGGTACTATCTGGTCAGCTGTTGATGCATTAGCACAACTATACTGTGTTGCCTTGGCAGTCAGTGCTAAAGTATCTGCATATTGTACTATTTACCCATAGATATTCCAATGCCGCAAATGTTAGCAGTTAAGGACATTACCATCTGACAGCTACGATGCTAATCACTCCTGGTGATTGATGAGTGTGGTCAATGAGAAGCAGGCTTTTACTTTCCACCCTGATCCTGTCTCCGTGTTATCCTGTTAATCCCTCTGGTTTGGCTAACATTTGACCCCTGATCACTGCTGCACACAGTCTGCCATTGACCTCATGGATAATGTATCTGCAGCATAAGTAAGAAACAGCAGAACTGTTATAGTATAGCATTCTGCTGTGTCCTGCTTATGCTTGTGGCAGATACTGCACTTGCTATCACGATCCTTATTGTAGGAGATGGTCCCATGTTTGATCTACTATTGGGCCATTGGCAATGATTCTCAAACACAGTAACACCCTATAAAATATTTACTTAAAGACTCTCAGACGCGCTTGCTTTTGTCGCTTAAAAGGGTGATTGTCTTGAATAAACTACAAAAGAACACACTTTTTGATTACACATCAAGTATTTATGCAACATTCTTATTGGTTTCTTGATATTGGAGATAAACTCAATATTGTAAATTTGCATATCTTCCAAACATAATGGACTAACTCAAACTGCGTGACCTGAGAGCCGCCTGATGAAGCCCAAGGAACCAATTGCTAAGTTCCATTTATGTGCTCCTCCTGACGAGGAGGATCTCTATTCATGTTTAAAGCCAAGGCAATACAAATACCCCCTGATGGCGACACACAACAGGAACAATACTGTGAGTAAGGTTAGCACCAAGGAACATTCCAATAAGAATAAAATCATTCACATGATAAGACTAACCTGATAACGCACCACACGGCTAACACTGATATGATGCACCGAAATCAAAGACCATCTTGTATGCCCTCAATTATGTATCCCTTTGTGGGTCATAGTTTAATATGCATACAAGCGACCCGCAAACTGAAACCACCAAACAAACGCGTGCTCAACCACCTCCGAGCCCCCCCGCTGGTGCCACTATGACTAATTGATGTCCAAACATGTTGCAGACCCGAATCCATCAGGCTTGTGGAAACGCCATGTGCTGTGACAGGAAATGGGCCAGCCCACTCTTAGATCTTCACTGAACTCAACTTTGCTGCAGATTTCTATTATTCAAAAGCATTAATCTGGTGGATATTGTGCACACAGCTTAGACGTGATATCTGACTGGCTTTTCTCTAAGGTCTAATCACTCACCTTTGATTTTCTTTGCTATTCCTGTGCCTCATTTATTTAAGAACAGAGCTTTCACCAATAAGGATCAAGATACTCACAAAGCTCTCCTGGGTTTGGCTACGTTCGATCTAAATCCTTTCTCGAGTGCAACTGAAGTGCACGCCTCGGATATATAGTGTATAACGGTACATGTGCTCACATTTGATATGTGTGGACTCCCATATAGCATGCCAGTATGTGTGTCACTAGTGTGTGTGTTCACAGGCTTGAGCAGCTTACTGCCCCCCTCCTGGCTTTAGGCAGCAGCAGGAATTAGGCTGACTGTGGGAATTCTTACTAGGATTCAAATCGCCAGCTCTAATCACCATGAAAAAAAGAAAAAAAAAGTAAATCCGCCAAAATGTGAGTTGAGACACAGTGCAGCAGCAGTGTCTGTGTGAGCGAGACCTAAATCAGAATTATGTAATGATGAGGTTCTTAACTCTCCTGACATTACAGTGGGCAGGCTTAGCACAGGAGATAAAATGCTGCTTTTGCGCGCGTGTCAATATGTAGTGAAACCAAGTCAATGGACTTCAATAACCCGATCTGCATCTATGTAATGAAAAGTTAAAGACTGTGAACAGCTTCACCTCTCACCGTGCACAGGCCCCCGGGAGAACCTAGTGACGTGAGAGCGCGAGCCTTTTGCTAGGCATTAAATGGGTCAGCCTCATTATGAATAATGCAAGGCCATAATTTAGATGCACAAATCTGGTTTGGATGGTGTTCATGAACCAATTAAAATGAAAAAGATTGTTTTAGTATGAAATATTTGGGGGACAGTGTCTATGGGCAAAGAGGCAGCTGCCATTATAACCACATAATGTGGCCAATAAAGACAACTTTAGAATGATATTTCAAAAGCTGCCAACACAATAATTCCCATACTCTTCTGCATCATGGTTACATGAACGGGAAACAAGGAGGAGAGACACGCACATCCAAAAAACTAAGCCAGTGTGCTGGATCCAAAAAATACTGTGGAAAAAAGGAAAAGAGATCCGCACAACTGTGATGCTCACCAGTTTTTATTGTTCACACCGGCAGAGTGACGTTTCGGGGTCTTAGCCCTTCATCAGTCTGATGAAGTGCTAAGGGAAAGACATGAACGGGAACGACACATTTCCTGCTTAGTCTGATAGAGGAGTTCCCCGGAAACTACATGTCATGCTGCCAAAAAGGTCAACAAACGTCAACAAAACATTGTGTTCACTTCAGAGACTACTAGTCCAATGAGGATGATAGCACAGCTAACTTTAATGGCACTCTCAGTGCCGAGAGTGTCTGGGTCAAACACAAGATTCCCATCAGAGCTATAACTAGCTCAGACCAATCATATGAAAACAAGAAATAAGCACCAATAAAGTCAATAAAGCTTTCACCTACATATAAAGCAGCCTTTAAAACTGTGTTGTGCTTGATGAATTTATAGTTTATTACAATCATCTCATCAACTAAGAGCTGTAGCCTGGTGTAGCCTAGTGTCATAGGCTTTAGCCGCGATAGCTAAAACACAAATAAATGGCCATTGTGCAAGGTTTAAAAAGCCGCCCAATTCTGCGGACCCGGCAAACCTGCCTCTGCCCCCTGCCAGCTGGAAGTTGCCCCAAAGGCAATGCGATTACATACAGCTGTCATGGAGAAGAAGACAAGACTGTTTTGCTCAAAAAAACAAACAAATTGGAGTCGAATCTTTAGGGTAGTCAGACTTTACATGTAAACTCAATGAATGATGGCAAAGTTCTTTTTGAGCCTAGTGAAGTCCTTATCAGTTTGACAACATCCTTTTAATTTCAAGGATAACCAGGACTCTTTAGCCCATCTCAAATGAACAAGAAAACATGATCAGACTGTTAAGCCCAAAACGCCCCAGACGCTTAATGATTTAGGTTGTGTCCTATGCTCATGCCATAAATACTCTGATGCCATGTACAGTGACATGGGGAGCACTCCGACTCTACTCCAGACTTTCCCCAATGCCATACATATGACCCTGATCCTGTATGTAATCCACTCCCGACTCAGTCACACATGCGTCTGAAAGCTTCTACTCCCAACTTTCTGTTTCCCTGATGCTACTGTGTTATGGCTCATGACGCACCTCTACAACTATAACCCGCACAAGATGAAGAACTTCGGGTCAGTTCAAACAACACTCTAATCTTCGACTTGGGGCGGAATCGCTAGACGCTCTGCCAGATGTGTGAATGAGTATGCAGTACGACAATGTGATCTCACGCCTTGGTCACTGTTGTAACTGCCTTGTTGCACCTGCCTTCTCCGTTGCCATTCGACCACAAGGACAGCCCTAACCTTGACTGTGTAATGGCGCCATAAAATTACAATAGCAATTTAAGGCTGTAAATTCTCTATGAGCGCTCTGGTGGAGGGCACAGGAATCGCAGTACGATCAGGCCCTTCATGTTGGCCTTTAGGCTAACTCCACTTGTGTTTTTACTGCAGCCGCATATGTCTGTTTCCATTTAGGGCGCACATGAGTCAGTGGCTCAAATGTACAAGAAGAGCTGACAGCAAAAACTACAGTATGATTTCACAATTGCGACATACAGGCTTCAACTAGACTAAGCATTTTGATGTGAAAATGTACCTAATGAAAGAGACAAGAGCATTCTGGTGTTAATGCAGTGTGACAGAGGCTTGGTGAGTTGTTAGTTGCATCAGGAGCTTGGCAGACAGCACGCTTTAATTATGAGGAAAACAAGACCCACTTACACACAGCTGATGTTTCCTCACTGTCTGAGTTCAAGGTGAAGGACATAGTGAAACACGCACAATGCAACCAATTACTCTGGTGTTGCCAATATCAAAAACAGTTGAAACTGCAATAATGTGCCATGGACTTATTTCAATACAGTATTGGGAATTACATACCTGCTACTTCAACCTAACTTTTTCAGGACATTAAATATATACAAGGAAAATTTAAGCCACCTTAACATGGTGGAGGGGTTTGAGTGCCCGAATGATCCTGGGAGCTCTGTTGTCGGGGGCTTTGTGCCCTGGTAGGGTCTCCCATGGCAAAAGGTCCTAGGTGACGGGTCAGACAAAGAGCGGTTCAGAAGCCCCTTATGAGAGACCAACAGACCCGGTTAGAACCATGAGGCCGTCCTTCTGTGGACCCACCACCTGCAGGAGGAGCCATAGGGGCTGGTGCAATGTGATTTGGGCAGCTCCAAACAGCTGCCCCCGCGACCCGGCAACGGACAAGTGGAAGAAAATGGATGGATGGATGGAAATTTAAGTCGTTTTATGCTATATTTCATATTCAAAACACTGTGAACATTTGCAATAAAGTCGCCCCAATACCATTTTATATATGTTACTAACTAGTAAAGAGCTGCTGCCACTCCCGAGTACCAGTCAGACTGTGCTACTCAATTCAAAGTTCTGCTTTGACTCTAAATACGAAATGAAGACACAGGACCCGATCCTCATCCTGGTGCAACAACAATGTTGGTCCAAACGAGGCCGGTATCTTTCGTGCACATACCTGCTGCGTCAGTGCTTACGGCCCGTGGCAAGAGGGCCGCATCGCTTAGAAAAAAATAGGCCAACTGAGGCATGGTGCGCTGAAAAGGCCTAAAATGCTTCCCATTTGTAGCGTCTTCTCAAATCACAGAGCGCCCCCCCATCAGCGCGAAAAGTCTAGTCTACAGCCAGGGTTTAAAAACACAGGATCAGGCCCACGGTGTTTGCAAAGCGTCCACAGTCAGTGGCTGTGCAACTCTGAACACCTCTGGGCGTTAGCAGTAGCATTAGCATCATAGACTATTAGCATTAAACTAAGTGAGGGTGGCCTCCCCTAAAGCACATGTGTCATACACAAGGCCCGCAGGCAGCATGTGGCCCTTTGTAGAGCATGAATCTCTGAGTATGTCTCATGAGTATGTCTGTGCGGAGTTATGGATTTTTAAAGAAATAGCCAGAATGCTCACTCCAGCCACTAGGGGCAGCTAAAATTTTTAAAAAAAGGAAAGAATTCCACACATGTCTAGCAGAGGGCCCTGACATAATAAGAGATCAGGATATAAACAGCATATTATAGCCATGTGGTAAATAATCAGTCTGCCCTAGGGCGGCTGTGGCTAAAATAGTAACTTACTGCGATCGAGTGTGGACTGAATGAATAATGTATGCAGCACTTTGAGAAACGTGTGACACAGGCTGATGCTGAAACGCTATAAGTGTAAGTCGTTATTTATTAGGCTACAGTCCTTTACAGTATATGCAGCCCGCGACCCGCCGTGGGGGCTGAATTTCGGCCCACGACCCAAACAAGTTCACCCCTGCCCTAAAGCGTTCAGCCCAGGCTATTTGATGCAACAATTTGGCTGAGTTTGCCTGAGGGTGATGTTACACATGTTAAGACAAACACGTGGAGGAAAGAATGTCAGAGATGTCCATTAGAGCAAGGGTCTACGTCAGCTGCACACAGGTCTATCTAGGCTAAGGTGAGACATACTATGGTGAGGCCAGCTAATTTACTTCTTGTAGTAAAGGTTTACAATTTGAATTAATTTGGCTAGTTTCTAAATACATTACAAAGGGATGTAATGTTAGGTTAAGTATTATTATCAGATAATAGTTATAATAGTTATACAGTTACTTTCTAAGCAAGTTGTAAACATGCATATTTTACTAACCTGTTGGGAAAGTCGGCCAAGCTTTGTTAGTATTCAGTTAGTCCCAGTATAGTCCAGCACCGGGTTCTTGATCATTTTCCTCATGACTTGAATGGCACTCCTCCTATGGGCCGGAAGAAAAAAAGGAGTCAAAAATCATAGAAAAGGTTCAGAAAGCCTCATGAACAGCAGAGTAGCAGAATATACTGCAGGCAACAACACATCCAACGCCCAACACAGCTCATAAAGCCAGATGGTAAAATGAGTCAATGAGCCAATACACATTGGTTTGATAATAAAATCAGCATTTGAAAAGACGATTGGGAAATGTAAAGGTGGTTCTGTCACCATACACAAGAAAAAACAGCTTCGTACATGAATTGTATATTACTATATTACATGATCAAAGTCAACGGAAAGGCTTCAGTTCGACAAGAGTACATGACATAACCATGACAACCTTTAACACAACTCACTTATGATCTTCATATCCACAATAATAAAGCCATTATCAGTGTCTCCAAATACAGTACAGTCCGCAATGACACACTGACATTTGATTCATTTGAGAAGGAACTAGATTGTCCTTTCGTGCAGTTCAACATTTTATTGCATTGTCTTGCCATATAGGCTCCAGTGCTTCCTTAAAAGAGCTGTATCTAATAATAAAACCGGACAGTGGGAGAACAAAAGAGGATGGATAAAAGTGCATTGTGTCCCGTCTGAGTGTCTGTGAATGATTTATAACTCAAACTGACACGTGCAGGAGCCGCTGGGAAAGTTGGGGCTGCACTTCTCCCGCTGGCCTGTGTTGTACTGGCAGGTCTTTGGGACTCTGACAAGACGGGGAAAAAGAAACATGTTTGTGTAGCGAATCAGAAATGCTGTACTCTGGTCTGGTTGTTTAACAATTAGGAATAAAAAAATAAATAAAAAAATGTCAGGAGGCAGGTTCGATCCACCAACCTTTAGATCAAGGGCAAATTCTCATGAAATTCTTATCAAAAGGAGCCAGTCCAAAATAAAATGCAGGTGGTGTTGTGGCCAAACTGAGAAGTAAAGTGCTAGTAATGATAATCAAACGACTAATTAGTTCGGAATAGAGCTATTATTTTTTCTGCATTTCATAAATATTGTAAAATGTTGTAAAGCCCGATTCCCCATGGTCACTGCGACGCTAAAAGCCAGTGCTAATGGCTGCTGTGTTTACCACCTTGGGCCATATTAGGTTGGCGAGTTTACCGAGTATAACAATAAAACACGTGTAACGTCACCGAGCGCTGAAGATAATTTGGCTACTGATCCGAATCGTGTCGGTACTTCGTGCTCTCTGTGGAGCATGGCAATGAGTCATAAATCCTGACTCACGGTGCTGCTGAACCCAAAGGAAGATTTGGCCCGAGTCGTTCCTAACCTTGAACCCTTCAGACAAACGAAACAGCCCACGTACGGGACAGAATCTGGGACCTGAGCCAAAAGTATGTCTCATATTATGTCATTTGCACACTGTACATGTTGCACACCAATATGGGTTAACCACCACTGCCAAACTAAAACATAGGCTACTTCAATATTTCTGCATGAAAATCAAACGTCAGGAGGATTATCATCACGAGTAGGTACGTTTGAATATTATTTCAAGAAAAACAGAAACCTTATTACAGCGTATTTATTTTAGGAGCAACTATTTTCAAGAATATGTCTACACACATGGGGGGTTTTGATGAGTCATGCTAGGCGCTAGGCTATTCTTCAAACTTCCCATTGTGCAAAACACCCACAAGAAGGCGATTTCCCACAATACGCTAAACTCTCCATAGATGAAAATATCCTAATCCATGAAGATAGAAAGAAACTCCGCAGCATGTTACGATTACCCTGCCAGGGCCAGTGTGTGGATTTTTATAGCACTGACTCATTTCCACTGTGATAAACACGCAGGCACGCTCACGCTAAAGTGGGATTTTGGAGACTTCAGGGCAGCGCTCATCTTAACAGCTTAGCGACACTGTTGAGACACGCATATACTACATACAAGACTGTTAGCATGTCAGATTAGCGCAGAAGCTTTGGCCAACATAAACATGGCTTCAGGATTGATGGAAAAATAATATAGTTAGAGGTCTGGCTTGTGTCTATTCAAGGATCAGGCCTCGCGTCAGACAGACACTTCCTTCTTACTTACAGCAAGAGCAGCAGTGACTCCACAGATTAGGCGAGTAAAACAGATCATAACAAAACAATACAAGTTGAATTTTACTTCCAATAATATAAAATTAAATCAAAATTGAAATACATTGAAAATTCCAGCCGCGCATTATGTCTGTGGGTTTTGGGCCGTTTGTCAGGTATTTTGGGGTGGATTTAGCTCCTACCAGCAGTATTTGCATTTACGTGGTACACACAAAGAGAAATGACAGCTTTGACAAGTGAGTGCTCTCCTCTCACACATGTCCATCAAGAGGCGATCTGTGGAAAGTGGCATCATGATGTAACATGAAGCCCCCTTTGGGTGTAGGGAAGTGTCGGGAGAAGTCAAGGGCACGGGGCAAACAGAACAGCATCCCATCAGTCTGGAAAGCTATACGTTGGTAACTAACACGTTACCAACAGCGCATGTAAAGCATCCCCACACTGGACGCTTCCAAACCTTTTTCACTCATGAGACCCCTAGTGCAGTAGCACCTAGGGCTGGGCTATCGATATTTAAGATATATCAATATATTTTTAAATGAGATATGGAATTAGACCATATCGCGTATATCGGGATATTTCAAATTCAGATAAGCTATTAAGTTAACAAAAAGAAACAGGCACTTTATTTTGTCATCTCTTTATATATAAATGCTGCCCTCAGAAAAAGATTGACATATTTTATTTTATAGGCTATTTTTATTCAAGAATTTATTTTATTTAAATGTGGATAAACATTTGTTATACAATGTTTATATGTACATTTTATACATTTGGCTTTGACTTTGACTTAACATTTAATTTCACTGCTCTCACTTTGCGGAAAAAATACCGGGATATATATCGTATATCGATATTCAACTTAAAGAGGGGGTATTATGCTTTTTTCAATCACATAGCACCAGTCTATAGCATACTACAATGATGACGTAACCTTCTGTTGGTCTGTATATGCAGTAAATTAAAATAACTGCCTTGAATAAAATTGCTCTCTCAAAATGGCTGTACTGAATGTCTTGAAATAGGCCTCTGTCTCTTTAAGAAGCTTTCCGACACGCCCCCTTCAGCACACTGCTGTGGCATCTAAACAACACTACTGTGCAGGGAGGGGGCTCTGCTGAGCTGAGGAGCAGTGGTTGGTGGCTTGGCTGGTGACGAAAGGTCCAGAGGCGTCTCCAGGAGGTGGGGGCGTTCCTAGGAGGACTGAGGCATAGCTACACCTAAAATGGCTGCCGTCTACGTTTTTACTGATTACTCAAAAATATGTGAATGAGCCAAGACAACACTCCACCATGCCTCAGTTGGCCTATGTGTTTAATGAGGGAATGACATAATAACATGATATAAAGCTTGAAAAAGTCGATTTTACATAATACCCCCCCTTTAAATATATCGGGATATGACTTTTGGTCCATATCGCCCAGCCCTAGTAGCACCCATCCCCAACTTGACAAACCGAAGCCATACTGATTGACTATATTAAAAGAGGGGGTATTATGCTTTGTGCAGGTACAGGGTGGGGCGTGGGAACTGCACACATTTCAAATTCTTATTTTTTTGTCTGCCACACAACATTGGAAATGTAATATTACAGTTTTGAAAGAATATCTTTTAATGTTGACCTCCATTCTCAATACACTGATTCATACGATTTAGAAAGTGTTGGTCCACTCTTTCAAGTACAGTAGCTACAGTATATTAGCAATTTTGGTTCAAAGGTTATTCTGTAGGTCTCTCAGGGTCTATCATGGACGATCGTTATAAACCAGGGATGTGAGATAACCACAGGAAATAATCACAGGGGGCTAAATCAGGCGAGCGCTCCTCTAAACCTTGAGCGTTTGTATTTCCCAATTTGGAGGTAAAGTCAAAGTTTTCCACAGACCTACACCTTCCCAAAAATAGTCTCTGCACACTGACGGCTTGCGTATCTGCAGCAGGCATCAGTCAGGGTATTAGCAGTTTGCCGTCTGCACTGCCTCCATTTGTCCTGCTTTAACAAGGCTATAAAGACACATTCACACGTCTATACGCGCACACGCATGTGTTAGAGTTGCATACAAGCTCGGCCCTTATTTAATGTTTACTGGGGCCGGCCTGTGTCTCAGTATCCCACAGTTTCTTCTTCTATTAAAGCCATTCATCGTTTTTGGCAGCTACCAGCCCTGAGGCCTTCTCAGCTGAGCAGAGTTTTCAGACCAGTGAATAGTGTGTGGTCTACTGTCTGGGTTTCCCAAAGCCACAACAGTCTCCCGTTTCAGAGATGCGCAGTTAATCCATACTGCTGTTCCTACCACTTATCACTTGATAGTAAAGTACCTGCTTCTCATATTCAATCATAGAACACAAATGTATAATATGATTATCCAAATTCCAAATCTGGTTTCTCATTTCACCATTCTTCACACCATTTCAGGACTTACCGCCATTGCTGAAGAGTGCCAAGGCTTCTTGTTGAATTGGCACACATCACCAGGGATGGTACTTTTACAACAACTTTTAGAATCCCACACAATTGCAACTTCAAAAACGAATATTGTAGAAAAGAGCTGTCTTTCAGGTTCCAAGCCTAAATAACGGTGTGGGGCACGGGTTAAGACTCTGCTAAACGCACTCAGTTTAATCCGTTTAAATGTTCACTGCATTAACTACCGATCTGTGGCCCTTCACTGATACACTCAATGAAAAAAGTCTGGACACCCCTGGTTTAGAGTAAGACCACTTCCTGGATTTGGCTTGACCTGTGTCTTGAACTGAAGACTTTGTACGGTGTGACAGTGGCTCAGATGAGGGAGTTTCATGTTTTTAAAATGTCTGGTCATAGGCTGCAGCACTGGTCAAAGTAATTGTTTTAAATAGGCCCTGTAGGCTGAGTGGAGCGTCATTATTTTAAAAGCACAGCTTTGCCAGCAGGGCCACCTCCTCTGAGCGAACTCACTGTGCACACTGACCTCCACATGCCGTGGGCTTCATGGAAATGAAGTCCCGCTGCATTCCCTTCTTCTACACAGGAGCTCAGACATGGATGACCTGAGGGAAAAGTGACTTTCCTACATCCTGAAGCCAGGTATAAATGTACAACACAAAAACAAACCGCATAGCCTCTGGTCTACCGCTAATCCAGGTCTTTCCACCTTGGACCCAATTTCTCTGGCTTTGGGATGCATCTCTGGGGTATGCTCTGTATAAAATGAATCTACTTTACCAGGGTCGTAAATAAGAAAGAGCAACACGAAAAACCAAGAACACATCAGTGAATCACATGAATTTTATCTTTTCTTCAGTGAATGGGATGACTACAAAGGGCATAGTACTTCAGTCATTCTGTTATTTCATTCGATCACCTTGCCATGCCATTTTTACCTTGTACTCATTGTCACCATGAAATTGTGTAATAGAAAAAGTTATCGGTTGCACTTCAAACCACACTGCTGCAGAATTATTAAATGGCTTCAAATAAAATAAAGAGACAAAACAAGCTCTCTGTAAAGCTCCAATCCATCAAAGTGAATACATTACAGCAGCGTGTATTCTTCAAAGTGTTACAAAGTACCAACTCACTGTGTTGGTTATTGGTTGAATTTGTCAATTTCTCAAAACAAGAAAATGAATTGAGAAGTTGAATAACAAGTTGGTGCTTTACTTCTGTGCAGTAGATGTAGCTGTATTAGGGCAGAAAACAGTTAAAGGTGTAGAGTCAATCAGGAGCGTTCAGAGATCCTGACCCGTGTCCAGTCGGCTGTAGTTCACCTTGCTGACACATGGATCTGCAGCGACAGGAAACCAGAGGGCTCCTGTTTTTATCTTTGTAATTGCCAATGCCACTGGCTGGGATTTAGGCGGCGCAATAGACCACATCGACTCGCCAATAACCCCGGCTCATTTATGACGGTTAATTCCAGTTGCATTGATTTTCACTGGCTCCAGTCACACAGACACACGACTCACTCACAGTTTCCCAATTAACGGAGGAAACGAAGGTAGGCTTGTCCCCTTCTTACACGCTGCAGGACACATTTTCTAAAATCACCATTAATGCACTGACCAAAACAACAACAAAAAGGCTATAGATTATAAGTTAAATAAAAAGTACTACACTGTAAAATGTAAAATGTGTTTCAACTCAAAAAACTAATTCCAAGGGCTGCCAAGAAATTTTATGTGTAACCAATAACCATTTTACATCTAGTCGATTTGAAACTGAGATTCACCTCTTTCGTTCAATTGTATTCTTAGGTTGACATAACTGTTTCCAGTTGTCTGAAGTGAAAAACTTAGGTTGACACAACTGATTAATTTGTAACTGACGTTTTTCACTTCAGACAACTGGAAACAGTTATGTCAACCTAAGAATACAATTGAACTAAAGAGGTGAATCTCAAATTTCAAATCGACTAGATTGTAAATGGTTATTGGTTACACATAAATTTCTTGGCAGCCCTTGGAATGAGTTTTTGAGTTGAAACAAATTTTACATTTTACAGTGTAACGCCAACAAAGGATTTCCAGTACGGTCAAAGAAGCAAAGATCTGAACTTTACCATTAGAGTGAGGTATGGAGTAGGGCTGAAAGATATTGTTATCATATCGATATCGAGATATGAACATTCAAGATATTAATATCGAAAAAAGATATAAACTATATAGATTTTCATCAATAAAACTACACTCTTTTGTATTGTGATGTTTTTATTTTTCTGAAAAATGCTTGGTTTTCACCGAACCTGTTGTATCGTATTGATATTGAGATATCTGGCATAAATATCGAGATATGAAATTTGTCCATATCGTTCAGCTCTAGTATGGAGGTGACAGCGGTCCCTCCTGATGGAATGGTTACAACATCACAAAGACTTGATATAGAAATGGTGGGTTAAACACTACATAGGCGTTTCTTAAACATGCCCACTGTGATATGTGCATTTAGGACCCCTGCTGAGAGAGCTGTGGGGGAGTGAGTCATCCAGCGGTTAGACCATATCCACATTCCCATCTGACCGACAGAGGAACTGCCATAGGCTTCAACATGGAACATAAATGAAGCCGTACATTACACTAACATGATGAGCCGACTGAAAACTGGTGGTGTCACATCTGAACTGAACAAAGAGTGAAAATCTACCGCGGGACTGCAGTCGCCCACTGTGCCTTACAGTTTGCCCCAGTGGCACTGAAGGATGGGTCAAAGGTAGAGGACACATTTTGTTGTACAGGTGTCTGAGGGGAATGACCTGGAGTACTGATCGATCATCATGGGCTTTGTGATCTGGTGAGAGCGCAACCACCTGTGCTTTAACACCAGTAAGACAAAGGAGATGGAGATCGACTTCAGGAGGCACTACCGCACACTGGTGATAATCCAGGGGGAGATCATTGAGTCGGTGGACACTTTCAAGTACAGTGGGAGGAAAATGTATGTGAACGCTTTGGAATTTCTCACATTTCTGCCTAAATTGGTCATAAAATGTGGTCTGATCTTCATCAAAATCAAAAGAATGAATAAACCGTGTCTGCTTAAACTAATACCACCCAAACAATGGTCATAACATGTACACATTCACAGGACAGGGAGGAAAAAGTAAGTGAATCCAGGAATCTCGCTGAAATGTCATTGCTGCAAAAGAAGGGTCAGCCAGCTATTTAATACAATGATTCACATACTTATTCACATGCTGTTGTGAATGTCTCAAAAATATCTTGATAAACTTGTGAATTCATTTGTCCATTGTTGATAGCAAGTTGTCCAGGCCCTGAGGCAACAAAACAGCCTCACACATTCACAGTGGGCATAGGGTTTTAATGTTGATGTGCTGTTCCATTTTTCCTCCACACATGACGTTGTGTGTTGCACCCAAACAATTCAACTTTGGTTTCCGAAAGAACACTTGGATGCTCTACTGCACTACTGGCAAAATATTCTGTGGGCTGATTAACCCAAAGTCGAATAGTGTTGCGTTATATTGTGGCTACTTGTGATACGGATATTGCATCACCTAATATCGCGATACAATATTTTTTGCGATATATTGTGCAGCCCTACTCCGACTCACTGCACAGGACTGCGCTACCGCAACCCACAGTCAGCCAGTACAACACTACTGTGAACTAACTTATGTGCAATAACTTCAATGTAAAAACACGTGCAATAACCTCTGTGTATTTGTCACTTTATTAACCACCTGCATTTGCTCCTTTTAAAGTTTTTCTATTCATTGTACATAAGATACCTCTATTTACTATGAAATGTTTGCACATTTTTCCTGACTATTTACACCCTCGTAAATCTCGATTGTGAAATCAATAAAGTCCCATCTTATCTCATCTTAACCTTACTGTAAAGAAATCTCACATTACGGCTACAAACTCCATTTGGCTAAGGCTGGACAACGCAGCATCAGTTAAAGCAACACTGCAGAACATTCCAGGCTATGCTATGTTGCAACTAAAACTTTGACACAGATCTGAGGAGAGGAGAGTCCGCTCACAGAAAACACCTTAAACTGTGATTTTCAGAGCTTTTTTTTTTGCAATAAAAACAACCATTAGGAAATAAATGCATTTAACTTTTTTTATTGGGTGAAATGTTACACAGTGTGGCTTTAATCTTCTGCATTATGTCAGAAAGGAATCTGGGCCATCTGATGCATAGATCTCTCTTAAATGAGGCAGGACACCATTTCCTCATGCAAGCTCTATAACCCTGTAAGGTCACATGTCAATGTAAAGACATTAGTCAAAACTGGTTTCAAAGACAGACAAATGTCACGGTGATCTGTATTGTTTTGAGCAGTCACGAGGTTTTAATGTCTGGCACTTACCGTCGTGTTAATCCTTAAGAACAAGAAGCCAAAATGAAAGAGAAAGAAGGGCAGGGTTTGAATAGAGGAAACCCCAAAAAGGAAACATGCATGGAGGCCTCTGAGTCATTTCCCTTGTCTCTCTGTTCTTCCTCAAGTCTTCTCAAACAGCCCCTGACAGCAGACATGATGCATATCTGCAGGTTTACGCCGGTGAGAGAGCCTTGTGGGTCTTATACATGAGCATTTCTGTTTTTTATTATCCCCTATAAAGTGTGCAATTAGTTTGGGAATTAATTCTGCCCCACTCCTCTTCATAATAAATCGATTCATACAAGCCTCTTTAGACACTAGTGGATAAACTGCTGATGTTCATGTGCACATTCAGATTATCTTATCTTTTTATTCTTGTATTATTCTTGAATTAAAATACTGGTATATCAGTGAATGGTGACCTTCCAGTTGGTCAGCGTTACTTCACCAGGTCCACACAAACTGAAATTCAATCCCCACACTGGAATATTGATAATTGTAGTACCCTCAGCCGTGAGAAGTCAAATATACATCACTGTGTGTCGTCTGTAGTCATGTGTGATATTGGTAAATTATTAACTGGGGAAATGGATTATATTGCAAATATTTATATCTTAATAGAAGTTAAAATATCTAAATTAAGAATAAAAATAGACACTAGTTTTCAAGCTGATGGGCCAGTAGTTGTAGTTCTGACAGGGTGTTACCCATCTGGAGAGAGAGCATGATCACTGTCTCATCTCTCTATCGTTATTGTGGCATCAACAAAGGCCTGTTTGTGACCATTAAAGCCAGTGCACAGTGGTGATACAGAACAGTCATGCTGGCTCTGATCCAGGTCCTTCACTGTGAGTTGGGCAGGACAACAATAGGAGTCCTTATCTGCTGTGGTGCCGTGTCAAACCAGGAAACAATCACTGAACGTGGGTCGGAGTCCGTGCTCAGCTGCTTTGATTCGGCTTCTTCCTCCCTCCCCTGGGACAGCCATCTCTGAAGTAACTGTAGATCATGGCACATCTGCTCTGTGTTTGTGTATACAATGAGACTGTATGAGGAAGCAAAGGAGGAAACTGACTTTTTAAGGTCACGCTGTACATGATGAACCTCAGACTTTGAGCGTTCACAAAAGTACATAATGCCTCTTTGGTATGGGCAATAGAGCAAGAACTATGGGAAACTAAAGAAGAGAAACATATGAAAGGTCCAGTTAAGCTGTTATTTTGGACAAAGATACAGCTTCCCCTAGATTCATCAGACGAAAATCTGCACTTGACCCAATGGAAGGCATCCAGTCACAGCATTAGGGCTGCGTTCCGCTTGGGCACAAGCCTACTTCTCCTGGGATGGGGGGATGAGACAGGATCCTGGTGCAAGCATGTGTCTGCTTAGATTTAATGAACTATTTGGGGATGGAAATATAAATAATAAACTCCGGCAATATCCCATTAGACCAACGCAACAGAACAGACAGTGTAGTGCTTTAATTTGAAATATATTACAAGTGAAATTTAAATTGAGCAACGCAAAGGACACTGAAATATTGTAGATGTCATGAATTACCTCACTCCACACATACTGTATCAGCACTTGTCAATCCCAATCACAGCCCGTTCTACTGACATGTCTCACTGAGCTGAGAAGCATCAGGAGTTTCCCACGTGCTCCAGCAGGGACGCACCAAAGCCCTATGGCAGGACTTGTTCAATATTTAAATACCTCTATTACTGTCAAACAAGGCGTTCTAAAAATAGCCCTGCTAAGCCTTTTCCTGCTTCCTGCTGAGCTAAATTAAGCCCAGGGCCTTGGAGTGGCAGTGGTGGGCTGAGATACAGTATGACATCACCTGGTCTCTTCGGATGGGGATGATTGCTCGCTCCAGCTTAGCCCCGTAAGTGAAGGCGACGCGGCAGACCCAGAGCCCTGAGACAGATGCGGGCAGACGGTCACGGGACGATGGGGGATGGAACGAGCCCAACTCTGGGACACAGCTGCAACATTGCTGAAGGATTGAAGGCGTCTAATGAAGGGCTGTAATCAAGTTGCTCAAAGCCCGCCTCCCACACCCAGTGGCTCTGACACGCCAAAATGCTTCTCTGATGCTGGAGGGGCCCATGCGCCAACAGGGAAACAATAGAAGTGTTGAAATTGTCAAGCACAAAGAATGACATACAGCATTAGTGAATCCATTTTACATTTGTATAAGCGGCAATGCTGTACTTGCGACGTTCGAACCAAACCCCTAGACAAGAGTTTGATGATGCAATGACAGCCACGATAGAAAGTTTGCAGCCCCATGTACACCAAACACAAAGACCTCAGCGCATAGTAATTAAATAAAGCTGTTGCAACTGCTGATTAATCCCATTAGCAAGTATCAGTACTGTGTGGCTCTAGTGAAGACAAGATCTCGCAGCGGTGCAGACTTTAGCGGTACTTTGAAATCCTCATTAAAAGCAGTATGCATGAACACATCTGCTACTGCAAAAGAGGAGGGGGGCATAATTCTCCTTGTCATCTGAGACAGCGTTCCTATTCGACATGCTAAACCAGATCACTGCCGAACATTAAGCCTGACAGCAGTGCTTTAATATTTGATGCGCTTTGCTACTGTGGCATAAACCGCCACAATGTAGCACCAGCTAAAATGACTATTCTGTAATATATTTTACAAAAGTCTACCATCCACATGCAAGTGGAAGAAAGAGGAGTGGAGCTCCTGCAGTCGAGCATTAGTCAGCAAAGACCAGACAATGGACGGCCAGCTCAACAGGTTGCGTTCAAAGATAAGACTGTAGCATTGGATTAACAGGAACTTTTAAAAGTAAAAGTACAGTTTATATATTTCATAAACATTAGCTTTGTCTGTGTGGACAATGAACATAATCGTCTGTGTGGACAATGAACATAATCACGCTCAAATCTAATATTGACTTTACGATCAGCTGATTTATTCATAAAAAAATTATAAGTTTTATATTTGTTCTTCATTGAATCATAGAGCAGTCTTGCCCACACTTGGTTGCCACGCCTTCGGAGTAAATCAGTTTAGAAAGTGCAGGCCTAACTAAGTTAAAGCTCAATCAGTGATCAGTGAGCTTTCAAATAAGTAAATCATATTGATCATATCTATACTAAAGCTTATGTTTGTTTTATGACTGAGCCTCAGCACCAAATGTTGGGCAATATGGCAAAACAACAACAACAACAACTACACCCAATGCCAACCCCAGGTCCAATCATTTAGCAGCTCCAGCACTATTTAACAAAAAGTAGTTTCCATTTTATTCCTCCAAAGTCCAATCTCCCCTCTAAACAATGTGCTAAAACCCCCAAAACACGCATTACACTTGCAATGCGCACAGCAAGTAGACAGGATGCAGTCTGCAAGAGTAGAGGCTCTTCCTGCTGTAAGAAATGACAGTGAGAGAAGACTTCAAACTCAAAAACTAGTAAGAAGCTTCACATGTACTTATCTTACAGAACCCTTTTATCAACTGGTATTAAAAATGCTATAGTCAAACATGCATGGGAGACCTAGTGACATATGGCAATATCAAATTCTCACAGTACAGTACATGTACTAATGCCAAAGGGGCCACATTTCCATTGCCATGCAGAACCTTCAATCATTATTGTGTTTTATCATGCTTCAACTCCCATTGCATAAATTGTGTTGTGTCCATTATGTCACGAGCAGCTGATGCGTCCTTTTAGTAAGCACGAACGCCATCAGCAAACACCAGGGTTCAAAGACATTTGTGCAAAATTATGACAGTCTAAGCAGCATGTAATAATATTCTTCTTGCAGTACAATATCAGAAAGGCTACTTTAACAGTGGTGAAATTATCATGGTTTTTATTTTCGCCTATATTCTTGAATATCAACACGATTGTCTAGTGTGTTACAGTGTACAATGCACATGCTATACGAATTTGTGCTAAGCCAGCTTTGTACTGTTATGGTGTCTGTACAGCTGGACAATGTGATGTCTGAGTCCGTCAGACTATAGTCAACTACCCACAGCCTCAACACATTGTATCTTCAGTGAGCCAGGTCGTCGTGATGGCAAATACTGCAGAGGATAGGGCAAACATATGTGTTTCCTGAAATAACTGACACTACAAATGACATGCTCCATTTAACTGTACACAGCAACTATAATATTGTTCTTGTCAATCCTGCTGAATTCAGTGCACAAACAACCCTGCAGATATACCTTTAAACAGCATCAAGATGTTTGAGCAAATGTTATCACTGTGACTTTTGTTTGCCCTGCCAAAATTAACATACTGAACCTTTAATGGAATAAAATCAAAAACACTTTAACTCAATAAAGTAAAAGCTTCTCTAAAAAACTGAAAAGTTGAGAATGATATGCAAGGCAGAGACATTTATTTGTATCATAAAGTGTAACGGGACAACAGCGCGCTGCCTCTCTCATGCGCTGTACTCACCAGAGATGACATCATGTTAGGTCAGCTTGGGTTTTAGTGCTCAGCTTGCTATCTACATTTGCCATATCGAGTGCGTCACGTTAGCCCACATTTACTTTGAACACAGCTTGTTAAACGGGTCACAGAGCTGCTTGTAGAAAATGTTTGAAACATGCAAACTCGTGGCTAAAACAATAACTGCGTATCGTTTTCCCAGTCAGTCAGTAGCCCACGGATGACCCATGCAACAAAGTATAAGCTACGGCATCGATCTGTATTAATCGCCTACCTGCCAAGAGGACGTAGTAATAAATACGTGTAGTAAAGTCTCTAGTCATGTGTATCCAACAAGATGTTACATAGTAACCGAGCCATTGTGACTGAATGATAGTAAAATCCTACTCACAACAATGTACGAGACGATGGGAAGCATTACAACGTGAAGCTATTACGCAGGGCAGCGTACATTGCATGATGACATTGCTAAAATATTGGCATAAATTAAAATGCATGAGGAATGACACTCAAAATAAACACTTTACAACAACCTGTCATCCCTCTCTTCATCAACATCATCATCGTCATCATACTCACCCACTGAGGAACACATAGCGCAGCGATAGTCTCTTCAAATCAAAATATCCAAAATCGAGCCCAAAATTGAAGCAGGTGTAATGTTACATCAATCAACTAACATAGCGCTAAACGCAGACCTACGCAACCCAGGAGCAGACACTGCGCTCTGTATTCACTACCTCCGAGTCCGAGCAGTGGTCGCAAACAATGTAAAACCAAGCGGCAGTTTGCGTCGCCGACTTCAGCTAAACATTTTACAACAGGCACTTCTTTCTGATATTTTGTCCATGCCATAGCCTTGAGGTTGAAGCCTTAAGGGGAAGTGTTATGTTCATGTGTATAAGAACTAGCACTAAGCTAAGCGCCCAGATAAATCGACAGCAAAACAAAAGCAAAGATGAGAAGCTTACCTTATTATTAGTTCTTCGTGTAAACTGGGCGTACTTCACGAATGTTTTTAGCCGTAGTGCGAGGCTAGTGTGACTTTGTAAAGTGCTGTCAGTCGGTGTGGACTTCCTGAATGACGGAGCAGCCCGTGTTTGACAGCTCCCTTGGCGCGCGCACTAACACACGCGCACGCACACACAGCGGAAACAAAGTTTATAACTGCAGTAGCGGGTTGACAATAATTCCCACTCACATGCAAGTATTTAGACACAAGTTTACAGCTTTTTTTTTTTTTTAAAGGTTTGTCTGATTCTGAAACAACTTTTTGTGCTCATCTTAATTTTCAACATCTAAAAAATATAATTAATTTCAATTTAATTCCACAGGTATTGTTTCCCCCAAACATATATTTATTTTATTTTATGTTTTGCATCCCTCACATTTAGATGCGTGCACTGTGCCCGCAGCGGGGCATATACAAATATAGATGATGCAACGCTGCCACCTGCCGGTTACTTTTTTTTATTTTTTTTTTTACATTTGATTTATTATTTGTCATTGTAAATATCACAATAACGGTATTTACATACATACATTTATTATTTTTGTAATTCATGACTTGAGTTTCAAGATAATTGCCTTCTGCTGTCAAATTTAACATGGTATCCTCAACATAATTAATGTCTGGTGTGCACATGGTGACTAGAGGAACATCTTTAAGCTTTTAGACATTTTCTTTATTTTCCCCTGCGTTGAAACATTTTCTTAAAATTGCACGATAGGTGTTTTGCATTTGGTTTTGCCTTTACAGGCATATTGTCAGCGGACTAAATACGACCGCGGGGTCCTTTCAGTTGAAGGCGCTGTTCCAAGGAGCAAAACACGAAACGATTGTTTATTTTGTGTTTGTTTACGTTTTTGAAGTGAAAATGGCTTCAACTCTGCTATCGCCAATGGTTGATTATTATAATGATGAAGAAGATCTTGATAGCGTTGATGAGGACGATGATCGCAGTTTCAGAGGACGAGATTCAGAAGAAGGTGCGTATGAAGAGACCAAAATCGTCCGCGCGTTCGAATTATTTCTGTGCGACAAACGGGGAGAGCACCTTTGTTGCCATTAGAAACATGTTTAATTGGTAGTATAGATTTTGTACTAGCGGTGGTTTAGCAAAAATGGCAAAAACCGTTTGAAATGCAGTACAAACCAGCACCGTGTTACGGTCCAATTAAAGTTCAATACTCGCAATCGATAACGATAAGCAACACTGAGGAAGCTAGCTAGCATGCTATGTACATTTATTCATGTATCATATAATTTGCTTTGCTGAAGTGTGAACATTTAAATAAATCTTTAAAGGTGGTGATGTTTTCGAAATGCCACTTTGTCGTTCGTTCACGAATTGATATTTTGGTTTATGGTATGATATGTTGATCAACAACATTGTCCTAGACATCACGTTTGACTTACCAGAAACAATCTCGCGAATGAAGTGAGTTCCAGTGTAACACATGCATACATCATGCGAATGACAACTTTAGTTCTTTATTGGGACCATGCTTTGGAACCTAGCCAACAAGCTAACCTGGCTAAGCAACGAGCTTTGCCAGACCTCTGAACGGAGAGTGCTGGTTGAACGAAAGCTTGGTGCTGTGTCCACTGCGCTGCCCTTTCCAGTGTGGGTGAGACGGGACAGGACGGGTTACAGAGAACAGAGGACAGCAAAAAGGATGACAGCACTTCCAGGTTAGCGCAATTCACGACAATGCTTTGCCCCTCTGAAATGGTTTGTTTTCTGTATTTTGATGTGTTGTGACGAATCACGAGACCTTGTTTCGAGCTACTTTTTAAACTGGGGCTGAGCTACATAAGCTAGCAGACTAATGCTAACCGAAAATGAAAGCTGCTGTGTCAGCTCATCACGCCTCGGTGGGCCCTCACTCTTGTTCCAGACATTTAAAGTAATATCACATAGAGTGGCTCAAGTGTGTTTATAAAAACCCTTTTGGTTATGTACTCGGCGCTGTATTTGTTGACGGGCATAGGGAGTGGATGGTACAAACGACACTGCACTTAGCCGGTGTATACCAGACCCGCTGGCAGCAGATCTTTTCATTGCCAGTGTTGTCAGTTACATGTTGTATGTTACGTTGCATTTTTTTTCTTTCTTTTGATGATAATAATAATTGTTACCATCCTGCTCTTGTCTCATTAAGAACTGCAAACAACAACATGCACACCATTGACTGGTGCCACGCACGTCCTGGATCAGGCTGGGCGTGCTCTTTATGATGTTATAAATGTTGGAGGAAAAGCAAAACGTTTGTCTCAAAGCATAACATCTATGCAAGTTATCTACTAGATATCAGGCTAACTTGTGGCATTTTATTTGTGTTTTCCAGACACAGAAGATGCCAGTGAAACAGACCTTGCCAAGCATGATGAGGATGACTATGTTGAAATTAAAGAGCAGTAAGTGCTTTTTCAAATGTACAAGAACTGTTACCTTTTGGGAACATTTGCAGAATGGGCGGCACGGTAGCACAGCGGTTAGAGCTCGTGCTTCACAGCTAGAAGGTCCGGGTTCGATCCCCACCAAGGCCGGGGCCTTTCTGTGTGGAGTTTGCATGTTCTCCTCGTGTCTGCGTAGGTTTCCTCCGGGTACTCCGGTTTCCCCTACCACTAAAAACATGTACAATAGGCCAGGATGAATGAGAGTGTGTTTGAGAGTGCGCATGGGGGACGACGGATGGAAATTAGCCCAAGGCTACAATCCGGTGTGGCTTGTTCATTAACTTGCACTGTCCCTACCAAATAAACCAATAAACTAATTTAGCTTATTTTTTTTTGTATTTCCTGTAGGATGTATCAAGATAAACTGGCTTCTCTGAAAAGACAGTTGCAACAATTGCAAGAAGGTAAAGTGTGTTTTACACCGTATTGTCAACTTACAGGTTCCAACTGTGCACCTCAAGCATCAAACGTAAGGTTAAGGGAATAATGATTAATGAGTACACTGTGTGGGCATCTTACTTCCATTGGTACTAACATAGTAGTCCAGTAATCCCCCAGTCTGGAGAACAATGATAATAATGATGGCTGCTTCAAGGTCATGTTCCTGATTATTTTTAGTTTTTTTGTTTACAGTAATAATACAGGGAGTGAAACATAAAACTGTCAGGGGTGTCTAAACTCATTGTGAACATTCCTAACGCATTTTTAACATCCCAGTTCTTCGCAGAAAAGAGTTTATAGGCTCGTTTCACAACTTTCAGGTTCACTGTAACAGTAATGCTAACAAAACTAGCCTGCAAGATCTCGATCGATAAAAATATGATGGACAGTCTCATTTCACAAACTACTGCATATTCAATATAGTGAAGGAGGACAAAACGAAAGTAACTTCACAAAAACGGGTACAGGGCCTTGAAATTGTTGTCATATTACCTTGAATAGCTTATAGATATGACCTTTTACAAATTTGTATCCATGTATGTATGTGTTAAACTGTGGAATTCTTTAAATGTGGAATTTAAATGTTGTACAAGTGTTTACAATTTTTATATTTTTTACAAAGACAAATTCAAGTGTTTATGAAAAAATTGAAAACACCTGAAGTGAACTTTAAGACAAATTATGCTGTTTTGTTATGTTTTGTGACCTGGTGAGGAGTTGGGGTAGAATGATGGGGAATCTAACTGATTTCATTTTGTTGTAAAGTTGTTAATGGGAACTGATAATACAAGATTAATCTTCCCTCTGTTCCTTTTTGTTCATGTATGGATGGAAAAAAAAAATTGTGTAATGGCATGACATGACATGAACAAATAAAAAACAAAATGATTTCACCAACAGCAATAGTAGCCTTCTATTTCCCACTGAGAAACGACTTGTATATTCTATACTTGACAGGCACACTTCAAGAATATCAGAAGAGGATGAAGAAGCTAGATCAGCAGTACAAAGAACGACTCAGAAATGCAGGTAAGTTATAGTAGTAGTTAAATGTATTTGCATAGTGCGTAATACACTGCTGTGTAAGCACACACATTGGCAGTGGCAATAGCATTATGATACACATTTTGTCTTTTCATTGAATTTTATTAATAATGTTTTTCTTGTCTCTTCACAGATCTGTTTCTTCAACTCGAGGTATGTCCATTGAACCCCCCAAATACAGTACATGAACGTAATCAACGTCTTTATCTTCAAAGACAGAGCAGGTGGAGAGGAATTACATAAAGGAAAAGAAGGCAGCTGTAAAGGAGTTTGATGATAAAAAGGTTGAACTGAAGGAAAACTTAATTGCTGAGTTGGAGGAGAAGAAAAAAATGATTGAGAATGAGAAATTAACAATGGAGCTGACAGGCGGTGAGGCATATTTGACAAAGCTGTTTTTTGGGTTTAAAAATGTCAAGTTAAGTTTTAGTTATTTATCTAACTTGGTCTTTGCTTTTTCCATGAATAGACTCCATGGAGGTAAAACCCATCATGACTCGTAAATTGCGGAGACGGCCCAATGATCCTGTACCAATCCCAGACAAACGTAGAAAACCTGCACCCGATATCCTTCTCATGGAGTCTTAGAAAAGTTTCGAAGGAAGTAGCAACGATTCAAACTAACTTTGCTCTTTTGCACTGATCTTCACACAAACTACACACACAGAGCTAATCTATGTTGTGTGCCAACATTTTATCCTTATAAGATCGTGTTGGCTTTTAATCATCCAGGATTTTTCTTTTGTTTTTGTTTTTTTTGCTTTTGATAATCCTCAACTAGTCTGGTTTGTTTGTTGATTCTGTAGGTTACATTGATTTAAGTGTTTGCTTTTGTTCTCCTTAATTCTTCATACCGCAGTTAAATTATTTGTTAACAGACGACCAAATAATGGAAGATCTAAGAACATTGAATAAGGTAATTGTGTTTGATGTTAAAACAACATTGAAGACATTGCCATGTTTTAATATATATATATATATATATATGCTTTATTTCCTTTTGACAGTTAAAGTCACCAAAGCGGCCAGGTATGTTTGCAATTCACTAATATTTAGACCTCGAATAACAAAGGTTCAAATGGTATTCAGCTTTGACTTTGCTGTTTCAGTTTCCCCTTCATCTCCAGAGCACATCCCTTCAGCTCCCATGGAAAACCCCTCTCAGCGCTATGAAGCTCGTATTGAAGAAGGCAAATTGTATTATGATAAAAGATGGTGAGTTCAAAGTCATGTGGTTTGGCAAGTCTGGGTTCTCTTCGCACAACCACTAGATGGCAGCATACTCACACTATTCAGAAGACATTTTACCGTTCTGTCACACACTGGTCGTGCATATGTGTTTTGTCAAATATGGTTTTACCAAAAATATTTAATGCAGGTTTTTATATTTGCTCATATTTCTAGGTACCACAAGAGTCAGGCCATTTACCTGGAGTCAAAGGACAACACAAAGATCAGCTGCGTTATTAGCTCTGTCGGGACCAACGAGGTGAGCCCTGGCACATGCTCTGACATGTCTGATGGACCAGGAGCTCTCGCGATCTGCTGCTAGATTTCATTCTGTTGCATTTGAATCACTGATTTGAGAGGACCTTCTGTCTCCACTTTGCAGATCTGGGTGAGGAAGACGAGCGACAGCACAAAGATGAGGATCTACCTGGGACAGCTCCAGCGAGGGGCATTTGTCATCCGCCGACGGTCTGCTGCTTGAAACGGCATCTTCATCTGTCCACTGGCTCATTCGTTCTCCTCTTGTCTCAGTTATCTTAACACACCCTCTTACTTGGCTTACAGTGTACTTAAAATAACCCTAAGTTCATACAGGAGATATTTGTCGCTGTGTGGCGTTCTTCTTCAGGCCTCTGACATCGGTTATTTCAGACAATTTTACAAAACTTCTAATTTTCTCCTGTTGTAGCGTATATATTTGACTTCTGTAAAATTATTTTGTGGAAAAAAATGTTATATGTTTAAGTCGCTGTCCTTTTATATGATTTAAACTATTTTATTTTCTCCACATGTACAAGAAGTAGCTAAATTGGATGTGCATGTGAAGGAGAAATGGACTCATGGTTTGTACAGTGTTACATTTATTAAAATAGTTGTCTTTTATAAACAATTTATTGTGACAGAATTATTTTTTACTGACATAACAAACCTTTAAACTTTTATTTCTCTTCAAAATTCTGTTATTTACAGGTTTTTAGTCATCCTTGTTGGGAAATTGGTTTGCAGTATTATCACCATAGTAACATACAAGACAAATTTTAAATAACATAACAGAGTGACGATAGTCTGTCACTGCTACTCTCTTATTAAGCTGGAGCGTTGTGGTTTTTGTAGCTATAGAATAGAAAAAGACTGTAGAATAGTCTCGATTGGCCAGTTGTGATGAAGGATTGAAATTGTATAGCACTTGTGCTGATCAAGAAATGCATAGGTTCTTTCTCTACTAGCATAATGCATTTTTGATGGGCTCATTGGTGATGATTATTAGTGATAGAAGAGAAATTGACTGTTATACCTACTCATACCCTGGGATACGTAAGCTGAACAGCTAACCTCAAACTTAAGCCGGATATATAAAGAGTAGAATGATTCTTTCATGGCATATAAATATTGTATTGTCAATTTGAATAGAGGACCCCTTTTGAAAACGAGATGATTCACCTCAAGGGGCTATTCCCCTTGAAATAAATGTCAAATAATAACAAATATTTTAGTGCCTAAAATGTCCTTGCTTGAATTATACTTGCTCCTGCACTTCTAATTGCCCTTCAGAGGGTGAACTAGCACCGTCATTGTCATATTGTATTAAATCACAATCAAGCTGACAAAGCAAGTCAGTGAGAAAGAGCACTTATTTCTCATGAATAAATCCATCACAGACAAGGGGCACTTCAAGCCAGTGGCGTAGCACCAAATTCTGGGTCCTGGCTACAAACTATCTTTTATTTCAGCCTGTTGTGTTCAATTGTTATATCACTGATGATTTTTTATTTTATTTGTTTTACCAAGATCAGTTATTATTTCCAACTTGCAGTCCCCCAAAAAGTAGTCAAATTAATTAAGTCTATTAAAGCTTACAGTTTGTTTTCGCCCTGTACCCCCGCTCCAACAGCGTTTGACACACCTGAATAGCTCTTGTGACTACAACCAGCCTCAGTCTCCGCTATAGGCCTAGCTATTCCTTTTTTTGTCTGTTTTTTGTTTATTTTGTGTATGAGACTGGAAAGGCAACCGCACAGTAGGTGTCACATAGAACACAACTTCAACTCACATTTGTATTTTCTGCTTTACCAGGTTGCAAAGTAGACCCTAAATAGCAGGATCAGATGTCTTCCATTTTGCCTCAGCTTGCAGCAAGTCTGACCTCAGTAACAGCAGGCTAACATGAGCTTTTGTCTCAATCCGAAATAATTTGGGAGAAAAATATAACCAATTTGAATCACTTCTATTATCACCCAAATAAATTAAAAGAAAGTGCCATTAAAAAAGCCTTGCACCTCTGTCTTGACAATGTGTTAGGAAAAAACACATCGGCAGAATTGTTATGTTGATGAAGTGTGGACATTTATGACAAGTTACAGACATCAAATAGATGTATTAAGATTCTTCATCAGTTTGTACATTTAATCAAGTTAATGTGTCTGTCTATTATATCCGGTGTTAACAAATACAAAAATGATGAAACTGAAGTGCATTGGTTTCATCAGGCAGGCTATATCTTGCAAGCCATCCTGGGAAATGGGAAATCCAAGCAATTCATCTTGTTTGTTACCAACTTTAGTCACTTTTGGACTAAATTATGAAGAAAGTGGCCGAGCAGGGATTGAAAGATGGACCTGTCATCCATAAAAACCTGTTCACGGGGAGTTTTCAACATTAGCTACAACCAATGGGCTCCCCAAAGTGCTCTATCACCTCTGGACAGGAGTGCCCTGAAAAGATAGACGTTTCACCAGGTGGGATATGTGAACAGCCATATGGAAAATGAAGCCTTTGTCAAGTTCATCTTTCAAGAACTTACTGTGCGTCATGGTTGTTTAGGCTTGCAGCTATAGGCCTGTGCAAGACAGGCCATGGCAGAGCTCTGTTTGGGTAGTTTAAGATAATTCTTTACTGTACACTAATATGTAGCCTACCTGTGGACTCCAGACCAACCTGTTTTGGCTGGGTGCACCAGAACACATATCAATACCACATATATAGCCCAAAAGCATAAGGCAGAGGTCTCCAAGTAAATTTCCCTGGGGGCCAAAATATATCGGAAGTGTACTGCCGGGGTCCATAAACAAAAGCTCCAGTAAAATATATTTTTATTGGTGTTTATTAAAGAGCAAATATTGACTGTGTAAAACAACATTCACCAACTCTAACAATGCTCTCCTAAGACATTAAGAAACCAGTGAACCAAGATGAAGTATTTTCAAAATCTGCAGTTCATTGCTGCTCTTCAGTGAATTGAGATGTGTAGGTCACACAGGGCTGGTCCTAGCCAATTTGGCACCCTAGGTAAAATCACCCACGTTTCTCCTGTGCGTCCAAAATCGGGCTTAAAAATCAAACATGTTTGATTTCCTGCGACTGTAGTCCAGTTGCGTCTGACTGCTGCCCACGTTACACGATTCGAACGCCAGTCCAGTCGTGACCCCCCCACACTACGCGACACGACTCGCTGCAACTGCCTTCGACTAAACACGACTCGGGAAGACTCGGCGCAACTGAGAATTGTATCAAAATCTGGCATAAAAATCGTGTAGTGTGTGCGGACCTTTAGAGAGACTCATCCATGCATTTGTCTCCAGCAGGTTAGACTACTGTAACGGCTGCTCACTGGCCTTTCTAAACGAGCTGTTAGAGCTGCAGTACATCCAGAACGCTGCTGCTCGAGTCCTGACAAGAACCAGGAAATACGACCATATTAGTCCAGTGCGCCGGTCTCTGCACTGGCTTCCTGTCACTCAGAGAATAGAATTTAAAACAGCTCTGCTTGTGTACAAGTCTCTTCATGGTTTAGCACTAAAGTACATCTCTGACATGTTAGAGCCGTATGAACCATCTCGGGCCTTGAGAACTTCAGGGAGGGGTCTCCTGGTGGTTCCCAGAGTCAATAATAAACACGGTGAGGCTGCGTTTCAGTTTCATGCAGCTAAAATCTGGAACAGTCTTCATGAGGATGTGAGACAGGCCTCAACTCTGACAATGTTCAAATCCAGGCTGAAAACAGCTCTTTTTACCCGTGCATATGAAAACTGAAGGTATTTTATCTGCACTCTTGCCTTTTACTGTCATTGATTAACTTTATGTTGATGTTTTATTGATTGATTTTTATCTGTTTTCTTGTAATTTTATGCAACTGTGAAGCACTTTGAATTACCGTGTGTATGAATTGTGCTCTACAAATAAACTTGCCTTGCCTTGCTATTATAGTGTTGACATTTCAGCTGACATTTCAGCTTCTTCTCATGAAACAATTGTACTTGTTCCTCATTTACATTGGCACAACACATGCTCATGGCACACGATGTGTGTAAATTTTCTCTCCAAAAAACAAAAATGGAAAAGCACCGGAGTTCGATGAAACTGCAGAGACTTGACTGCCCTAAGGTTAAAAATCCAATTCAAATGTGTACGATGCAAACTGCTAGCTATCTCCCGCGGGCAGACACATCCTCCTTTTTAATTCAGAAGGGATGTGCAATCAATGACAGCCCTGGGAGCTAAAGACCGCTGATTAAAAATGAATGGAAAGAACTAGAATCTGTAAAATTTTGCAGTCTTTGTTCTGTAATTAACAATGCTGTCCTGTAAGTAAAATTGGTTTGGTAAAACGAAACAAAGAGAAACATGGATAAGGAAATTGTATTTTTGTCTTGTACCTCTTTGTTTTATTTTTATTTTGTTATCGGCAGGTTTGGTTGGTTTCTCTTTCTTTCTTCCTTTTGCCAGATGCCATGCAAGTTACGATCTGGCAACTTCTGCAACTAAAGAGGTCAATTTGGACAAAATGTCTTGCTCAAGAACACGATTACAGTTGGGGAAGTGGTTGATAAACAGTTGCTAAACACAATGGGTTCATGTTGTCCACTTGAATGTAACTCATAGCCCACTCTCTGGCCTATAGTTGTATATCTGCTTTCTTAGAGGTATGGGTTTGTCAAAAAACAGACCTTGACACAGCTCCAGCATCAGTAATGACCAATTTATTAGTCATCAGTGTGAAAATAACAAAAAACAAACATGTGTTAGGATTCTTCCAAGACAAATGACACAGAAAATGGATCTAGTCCTCTGAACAAGGAAGCGAAATGATTATGATGATCTTAAGCATCATGCACTAAAGTGACCCCTGAAGGAAAAAGTCAAAATAAAGGGAGAACAATCTTCACAAATAAACAAAGCATACAGTATGTGTATGCTATGATAAAATCTTAACCGGATGACCGAAATAACCGGATATTATTTATAATATTTTGTTCTATATTTGTACTGTCAATTCACTGTACTCTCCCCTCCACTATACTGACCACGTTTGGAAAAGCAGTTCTGTCTACTTACAATTGTACAGACAGATTCCTTCTAATGACGACAAACCATTCGTTCTTTAAAGCACTTCACTTCGGTTCATTGAACTTGTCACTTGGGCTTTTCTCTGTGTCGTCTAAACGCTGCCGCTACATGACCGCTACTCTTTCTTTCTTTTTTTTTAAGTTAGGCTATATACCCAGATAGAGCTGAAGACAATTTCTTCTCTTCTTGTGGGGGAAAAAGCAGGAAAATAACCATGATTAAAGCCCATTGATTGTGAGATGTTTTCATGAGGCATTGAGGAGCGCTCCTTGTGCTTGCCAGTGGATCATTTGTAGCTGAGAGGCGGGATAATGGATCTCATCTGGCTGGTGCCGTCGTCTTTATGGCGTTTTGAGTCAGGATGTCATTGGTCCACGGACAGGCTTCGACTCACTCAAAGCTGCTACGAGCTCAACCTATCCACGGATGGCAAAGTGGGCTGTGCACGGCAAGCAGAGAATACAACCCACATTATTACACACCCCAGTATGATACCTCGGCCCCCATTTGCATTATTAGAAGTGAGTGTGAAATTACTTCCAATTAGAGTTTCCTAGACAACATGCAGGCAATGCATAATAATCTCTCCGCAACCGCCCGCTCTTACACATTCTGCACTTGTCCGAAAATTGTTTTGCCTCTCCCTTGGCATTTCAGAGGTAATTTTATGTCTTGGCTAATGAGAAATGGGATTTGTTTGTTTTCTGTTGTGTATATAAAGAAAACGAATAGTAAAGTCTATGTGTTGGCAAGAGACCATGCATGACAGTGAGCTTGGCTTAATGTAATGTTAATATAGCTGTAGAAGCCAGTGGCCCTGTGCCACTAAGCCACTAGGATGCACCAGTTTGGTTTAAGTTTCGGACGCGTGTTTCCTTGATAGATGAGCCCAATACTCAGAATATATGGTTAAAAAATGTCCTTTATTTTTCCATGTCACACGGTCAAAAGACTGTTTCTCCTCACAGGTGCAACACAGGTGATCAGGGTGTGATACCCTGATCACCTCTCAAATAGGAAGAGGCCACACCCTTAACACAGCAGCGACACCAGGTGGTTCATTTTGGCCACTACAATAGCATTGATAACTAAAATAAATTTACACTTTGAAGCACTACAGATGGATATAAGCATAGTGCTAAATCAGGGGCAGTCATCTTTTTTAATGTAACTGCACGTTGTCCTCATATAAACAAACTAAATTAAACTTTTTGAAACCTTATACATTACATTGCTTCCATCAAGAGACTTGTTTTCATTCACAACACACTGTGCTCAACGAAAAACTGTGCGTGAGATAAACAGAGCAGTGGTAGCTCCTCCTGAAGCGAGTCAGAGCGAGTGACCCCAACATGTTCAAGTGAAAAGTATTCATCCACTCTCTTCATTAAAGGGTAATAAGTTACTTTCCAGTCACACCTGCTCTGTGGAAGACAAACGGAAAAGTGCGGCAATGGGCCCTGCTCTGAGTGACCACCATAAACCACTCAAACAACGTCAACATGCTCCAAGCAAACATACTGTATGTGCTGTGTAGGGTTTCTACAGGGCATTAAAAGCAAGTTATGTAATAAACATTCAAGTGTCATTCCAATATAATAAGTAACCAACAGGCATTAAGTCTAAATGTTTTTATATGTAGACTAGTTTCTTGTTCAGCGAAGAGAGCGCTAGGGCAAAACTCTTTTAATTGCTTTTGGTACCTTGTACTTGATGCACATGACAAATAAACATATACTTATACTTATACTTACTTATGTCTGTGAAAACAACAATATTGTTCAACTTTTGTTCAATACAACAAATGTTTTGATCTAATTCTCTCAGCTTCCTAAAAATAAGTTCTGCTTTTGTCCAGTTTTTCCCTCATTTCTCAAAGGGAATGTTACAAATCTGAAGAAATGATAAATGCACAGATTTATTGTGTTTATGTAATTAAAAAAGACTGATACATATAAACCCTGTGTAGACCAGACACACTGTTATTATTCTATTTCACATTTTTCCATACCATTATCAACATTGACATTTGTAAAAACAAACAAACAAAAAACAAACAAATGCCTCATGCTCTGCCCATCATTTATAAATGAGCTTGAGAAAATCGCTGCTATGTTTAGATGATTCAAGATGTCTTTCCCACAGCTGAGAGCCAGAGGAAGTCACGCTGCGGACGACACGCCATGTCCCCTGAACACGACATCTGTTTCTATCTGGGCTGATAATAGCAACAGCCCTCCTCAGAATACATCAGCAGAGTTCAGCTGCGAGAGGCGTCGCACACTGATGACTTCACTTCCCATCTGCCGCCCCGGTTTGAGTAATGGCAAAGAGAAAACGTCCAAGTCATCCAAGAGTGAAATGCAATCTCATAAAGCCATATAGAGAGCACATTACAATGCAGTGCCTCCAAACATTGTAATGGCCTATTTCTGTATCATTTTAGACTCAGACACTGACAACATGAAAGTTTTAACATTTGGGATATGGCAATGTAATTATGTGCAAATTCTTTTTTTGTTAATGGTGTTGTTTGTATGTGTAGTGGTCCGAGTATTTAGCCTTAGCTTTTACCGTGAAAATAAGGACAGATAATTTTGACCCATGTGTCCTGTATTGTGGTAAAATGATTTAGTCACTTCAAAGCAAATACAGCATGTTGGTCAATTCAGGCCTCCAGACTGCTGTTTTGAATTGGTTGCTCCAGGACCATAGAATGAATATTATTTTTAGAGATTTAAAAAATTCTAGCCATTCTGCCCCATTCATGGTAATGGTCCCACGTTTTTGTGAAAATACGCAGCACACCTTGCTCCTCCTACAGAGCATGTTCCTAAAAAGGGCAAAAAGGCGGGAAGCCGGGCAGACCAGATGCCACCACAGTGCTCCAGAGCCTTAAAACAGGTCTCCACGCCAACACTTCAACTCACCGTCAGTTCTGTTCGTTTGTTGGTGGTTTGTGCCACCAGGGATATATATACACACATGTACCCAAAATGTTTCAATCTGGAGTCCTGTGTGTCAACCACAAAACACACCTTTCCACATAACACGCTTGAGTCCCGCACGCCTCAGTCTAGTACTCGCGTTGTCACGTATCTACTCTTCCCAGTACACGCTTGTGTTTCCACTGCACTACACAACCGCAGTTGTTGTGGGCGGCGTCCCCACCGATGTATATGCTGTACTAAAGCAACATCAGAACGGTCTGAAATGCTGCCTTCTTGTGGGGTTTATGGAATTATTCAGAGGTGCCAAGGCAAATACTGTACTAGAGGAAAGAAGCAGCTAAAAGACGTACTATGACAGTGAGCAACATGTTATGCTAACAGCGGCTAAATGCTAATATTGGCATAATCCCCTTTTAGAACAGCGGTATCATGTTGTGAAATATCAAACCAGTATGACCTGCATGTTAATAGTGAGGGCTGTCCTCTCTTGTTTGCCAATCAGAGGCCAGCAGTCTGTTCACGTCACGCCTCGGCAGTCGAAAAGCTCCCCCAACCGGGTTGACCTGGCCCTGGGCTGTGTAGTGTCTGCCAGTGGAAAAGCCCCTAAATTAAAATTGCAATTTAGCTAGACATTCAAGAAGAAATAATATTTTAGGGTTAAATGTAAAATAATTGCATTAACAAAACGTCTTATTCAAGTCAGATGAAACAATGTGTATATTATATCTTTTTTTATTATTATTATTATTATGCGTGTTTGTTCATACTTTATAGAGGCTTTTGTTTGCCCTCAGTGGAGATAGAATTATTTACCATTCTCAGCTTCTCAAGGTCAGCCATAACCCAACAGAATACCCCGCTGCATCATGGGAGATGTGGCTGGGGGATGTTTGCGTTTGACTGACTGAGGCCACATTTAATGATGCCCCTGTTTAATGTGATAGAAAGAATGATGCTGTCTAATATGCAATGGAGGCCCTTACCTCTCGTATGGGTCTGGGGATACTTCTCATCAGCCCCTCGTCTTCTGCGGCACTGGGACAGGAGCTGAACATTCAGAGCAGGTGAAATACATTTTTGTTTAGTTTGTGTGGCATGCAAGTGTTTTTGGCCATGCTCCTTTCCCAAATCTTGCTTGGTTGTCCTCTCACCCTAAAACATGTGCAAGGATACTAACTCCTTCCTTTCGATTTGGCATAGTACCCCCTTTAAAGGGACAGAGGCGTTTTGCTGTGCATTGTTATTGCTGAACCTGAAAAAAGGCAAAAAGGCCATTTTAAATCCATATTGCATTTTGCTATCAAAATGCAAATACTGTGATAATGATACAGATAATTACCATATATGAGGCTACCTGTTGTATAGATAGTATTTTTGACTATCTGACTATGTATTTTTAGATTCCATGAGAGACAAACAATTGGCTTTTTATTCCTTTTAGATACATTGTTTCACCCGCCTGTGTGTATATCTGAGGACCGTGTTTCATTGTTTCTTTGTTCACCCCCCCCCCCAAGCCATCTCTACGCCCACTGGCACTGCCTATTAAATAATCACTTCTATTATTATGCTGTATCTGACACTTGTTGTGTTTTTGCATGACCAGCCATAACTGCCCGCGAGGCCGTCCTGTGCCTCTGGCCTTTGTTCTCCATTTGTTTTGGCCATGTGTCCTTTGTTTACCATAAATGTCAGTGATATTTACGTATTTAATGCATTGTAATGTTATGTTGAGGAATATATACCTGTGTAAATTTATATTGAAACTTATACTGAATGTTGAACCATGGCAACTAACTTAAACAATGAGGAACAAATTAAACAATACACTTAAAACTTAAATTGCTGACTCCTGGTGGGTTGTGGCTCCATCATGAACTTCAATATCCTACACAGCCACTGGGTCACTGAAAGTGAAATACGCACATCAACTTTTTTCAGGATAAAAAGTTACATAGTACACCTTTAAATTAAGACTGTTGAATGTCAATGTTAATCCCCATGTAACGTGTGTTGTTGTCCACAGCCTGACATATTAAAGCTGCACTATGAATCAAAATGTGAACGTCGGGGATATTTGAGTAAAATCTCTAAGCTATTGCTTAAACTCGTTTCTAGCTCTCAAGGACCCTCATGCACATCCTGAGTTAACTAAGCTGGTCTCAGCCGGAGTTCATAGCGAGACCGAATTGAATAGGGTGGCCCACCAATGCTAACACTGTGCTAATTTTAGCCTTCCTGGTTCGTGTTAGAGCTAAATGTGCTATATTTTGACACACAACAGCGTGCATGATCTTTTTATGTTGCAAATATCCCATGTATTTTCACTGTTTATATTTGTCTGTATTTCCTATGTTTTTAAGTTAGTTAAAAAGTCATAAATACGTTCAGTATTTCATATGCTATAATTCACATTAAAAGCTAAAAGTCAACAAAGTGGGACATCTCCTCCAGTAAAGGACTGTTTTTGTTAGGGTGTGAGCGCTCCTTTCACATTGACAATCTTTGAAGTTTTTTCTCTCGGTAAAGTTAGCTAGCCTGCATGGCAGTATCGAGGCCTGTAGGTAGGGACCCATGACCACGCTGTGTTGCTCTGAATGTTTGAGCCTAGGAGATTTTCGTCTTTGTGAGTATTTGTGTGTCCAAAGAACCTATTTAGAGGTTGCCTATGTTGTTTATGTTACCTTTGTTATGTTTTGTCACTTGATAACTCGCATTTCAATGTCATGAACATATGGCTAGCTATTGTAAATGCATAGTTAGTAATTGCCTTTTTATTTGTTCTGTTTGTTACAGTTACCAAATCAACAAATTACATCACAAACGTTTTTTGTGCAAGAAAGCTTCACTAAAAAACAAGAAAAGCAAGCCTTGTGTGCAGAGTTTTCTTCTATGGTTCGCTGGCTATCTAGCAGCACACCGATATGTGTTGTGAGGACAGCACAATAATACTAAAAGATAAATGCATCTGAGAGTCGTTGTTTTATGTTGAACAGTGGAGTCCCCATATTTTCAATAGAATTTCACTGAATTCTGCTTTGTTTTATTCTTGTAGGGTTAGACAAAAATATGCCAACTCAGCAACACTTTGCATTTCATTTAAACGACAACTAGCACTCAGTGTAACGAATGCTGGAGGGCCAGTCAATGCATCAGCGCCTACTGTATTTCTCCTGCTTTGTGTAAGAGGCAGACACCGCAGCCGCTGTGAGATCTCCTCTTCAGAGATGTTGAAGCAATAGGTTACTGTGAATCGGGTTAATGATGTGGGTGAATGGGGTCAGGGCCTGCCTTTCTTCAAACATACTGAACACTTCCCCTCACAGTAAGCTGACACGAAGCCAGTGCACACACAACAGTTAACGGGAGAGCTAAACAATTTCCAAACCCTCTTGCTTTCACTGGAAATTAGACTGTAATTACCACAGACAGCTGCTGCTCAGTGCTCACAACTCAACTAGATAGACCAACAATATCAGGACCAGAATTAGCCGTAGATTTGGGCCAAATTGGCTTAATCATTTCAGAAATAAAGGGCCTTTGCATTAAATTTCTCAAGTTCTATTTTCTTTTATAATGACAGTTGCTCATCATGGAACACATTTTGTGTCACAAGTGAAGTGTATCCAGCTTTCAATCAGTATGAAATCAAAATGAGAGTGACTTGCACTATACATTTGTCTGATAACAAATGATCATCCTCTCTTTTTGTTATTCAGGGGTAAGAAGTCCCTAAGATGATAGTTTTTTTTTCTTTTTCTCGAGTCTTGCTAACTATGAATCTGAAATTACTATGAAACGACATACAGTTTGATAGAGACCAGGCTTTATGCTCCCATACATTTCTTCCCTGCATAATCAAGATTTGCATATTCATTGAGAAGGAGCTTATAAAGTCTTTACACCACAGTGGTAATCACCACATCCACTGCATATGTAATTTCCAAATGTAGTAGGTACATGATCACTGCAAATAACTTTGATGTTTGATAAGGACAATTAGTACTCGGCAGCCCGCCTATGTCCTCTGTGGAAAGATTGCTTCAGGAATATACAATGGAGTAAATCCGATTAGTTTGTTCTTACCCCTGTCCTGGGGTAAGAACAGCTCTGCAGCTTGACATTTTGCTCAATGACAATGTCCCACTCTTTAATTTTATAATGTTGGAAGTACATTTTATATGACCCTAAAAGATGAACTGCTACATAAGGTTCCAATCCAAATCATATACTTTTTTAGAGCTAAATGTTTCTTCCGGAGGGACCTTTATAAGTGTTTTTTACGTTGGCGTCTGGCACTTCTGTAATAGAAAACTCATTTAATTCAGCAGGCATTATTTTGTATTATTTTGCAAGGAATATCATACAAATTTGCACAGGCAAAAAATGACCAATAAAACATTTCCTTATTTGACGCATCATGCAGTCGTTTGTAACAGAAGGTGCATGTATACAGTATGAGGGTGCATCAGGCCAAAGCTTTCATTCTAAGTGCTGTACCTTAAACTATACTGTATAGGCTGCTGGAGCATGAGTATCTTACTGAGGCATAACATTTGTATGGGGGACCAAAACTGCCAAAATAATAAATAAATAAAATGAATAAATAAGTATATTGGCGAATAATAATTAAAATATCGCTGCAAACGCTGAGATAGAAAATATTCTATTTTTAGTCAACATATTATTTTGGGGTTATTATTAACAAATAAAGTCCTATCTTTTTTCTTTTTTTTTTGCTGCCTAAATGCCGAAGTAAAAATATGTATATTAGCTATTAAACATCTATTTTTTGTTAAAATAAAAATAATAAAGACATATAATTATTGTCTGTCTGCATTTATTTATTCTTTCATAAACAGGCAGGCCATGCGCTCATTAAGTGGTAGTTTCTGCTGTCTGCTTGTACTGTCGGAGAGAAAGCTTTTGAGACGGATTATGACCAGGATTGGTCCACCGCGATTGCAGGGAAGGGCCTGGTCGGTACTTGGATGGGAGACGGTTTAGTAACACCAAGAAGCCTAGCGAATGTAATGAGTGAGTGGTTGATGGTGGTCGGAGGGGCCGATCGTGCAGACTGGTTGCCTCGCTTCCGTCAGTCTATCCCAGGGCAGCTGTGGCTACAGTAGTAGCCCACTACCACCAAGTATGGAGTGAATCAATAGTGCAATGTAAAGCGTCTTTGAGTGTCCAGAAAAGCGCTATATAAAACCGATGCATTATTATTATTATTATCCACAATAAGAGCTTCAGCTCATAGCTCATTCCTCTGCATTAGCCTGGGGTTAGTCATCATGCCATTTGTATTCCGAGCATGTTCACTGTAAATTAGCACATGTACTTATTACTGGGAGCACGAGCAGCTCTTAAAATGCTCATACATTCTCGTGAAACCGCCTCCTGCTGCAGAAATAAGGTTTTAATGTGTTGGCTATGTAATGTTTAAATCAGCAACATCTGTGCAAGTAACACTGCATGCAAATGCTATGAAAATTAGTTTATTTTGTTGTTGTTCCTTCTAAGCTTATTTCACACATGTAATGATAAGCTGTTCAAGTGGGTTCAACCTGTCATTCAATAGGCTTTTGAGCTTTTCCTTTACCA
This sequence comes from Neogobius melanostomus, assembly GCA_007210695.1. Lineage (NCBI taxonomy): Eukaryota > Metazoa > Chordata > Actinopteri > Gobiiformes > Gobiidae > Neogobius > Neogobius melanostomus. The sequence goes on along the minus strand of VHKM01000006.1, from coordinate 4,616,611 downwards.
ATAGTTGCCCAAAACGTGGCTTGGCTTGAGATGGTACATTTACTACTACTAGACATTTTTAAGTCTATGTTGAAGACCCACTTGTTTGCGGTTGGTATCTGTTTGTGTTGTATTTTGTTTTTGCATCTTTATTTTTGTATACTTAATTTATATTGCATTTTATATACATGTATTTTTGTGTACAGTACTTTGGGTAGCAATGTTGTTTTAAATGTGCTTTATAAATAAACTGACCATGACCTTGACCTACTAAAATCTCAATCATTTTACACAATTATAACCTCAATAACTAACATTTCAGCACAATTCTGAGCTTCCATTTTTGTTCCAATTGGCTAAATAAACCTCTAAATTAATCCAGGTGAATTTTTCACTGTACTGACCAGGCTGTGGCCCTCCACGACGGACACTTCAAAATGCAGCCCCTGGTGAAAAGAGTTTGGACACCCCTGGTCTAAATGAAACACTTCCTGAACCAGTGTGCGATAGGTACTAGCTCCAATCCAAATGCACATTCCCCCAAAGCCACTGCTGTCAGATTGTACAACCCTACTGTAAATATAACTCATGTGCAATATGATCTATGCAAACCACATGCAATAACCTCTGTATCAGTGTCACTTTATCAGTCACCTGCACTATGGGCCTCATTTATAAGCCAGGTGCTAAATAGCGATTCGTACTAAAATGAGCAAGTGCTATTTTGTTGGCATGTTGCACCCACTATTAGAAACTGCAACTGCAACCCTGATATGTAAATGAGTTTACTGCATGAGCAGAGGAAGTGCAAATTAGTGGCTGCTCTTAAATGCCTGATCACTCTTTAGAGAACAAGCACATATAAAAGTTATGATGGATAAATGACAGACTTTTAATTGCTACTTTCTCTAAAAATATATATATTACAGCAAATCTTGTCTAAATATTTGGCTTAAGAGAAGCACTACATCAAATTTGAAGTAACATTTGCAATTGCAGCATCCTCACGATCGGACATCCGGGAATTTCTATCTTTATAAATGAACCAAATAAACCCATTTAAAAAAATAACATTTTAAAACATTCGGTGCTGCGCAAATGTTTATCACTGCTTCTCAAACGTGTTAATATTTCATGCAGTTTTACTTCTAGTAGTTGTCACAAATATATCAGACCTCACAAAACGATGTCATTTGTATTTTCTCCGCCCTACATTTAACGCATTGTAGCTAAAATCTTCTCGTTTTGCTAAATTTGCGCTGGGGGCTTTGGCGTTATTGAGACGCGCAGCTCCACTTAAGTATGCACATTTTTACACATGTGCAAAAAGTAAATGACCCCCTAATGACTGATGTAAACTTTTCACTGTCAACTCTGACATTTTCATATTTTATATTCTATTTGAATTCATCTTTGATTGCACATTTTCCTGACTATTTGCGCTACCTGAGAGTTCTTCAGAGCTGCAGTAGCAAGTGAATTTTCAATAAATCCCATCTTATCACTTGTCTCATCTTATTATAAAGAACATGTTAAGTGGCCCAATCCTTTGAACCTCAAGCACGTGTCTGGAGCACAGATTTAAGCACTGACCTGGGATCAGCAAAACTCATCACTTATCCTCTATAAATGTACAGCTTGCACTGCGTCGGGCTTTCTACATTTTTCTGCCGACACAAAACTCCTCGGGCACAGTAAGCACCTTTTCCACATAATGTTGTATTGATCAACACAATTAAGTTTTTTTTCTTTAATTCTGTTTTAGATTTGTGCAAATTTGTGCACACTTACTGTATATTGTATAATGACCAACGTTTAACTTTGGTTGTCCCAGAAAGTGTCTTAATTTAACTGCATAAAGCTTTTGTCTGTCAGCTGAACTCTTACGGAGAGAAAGAAAAATAGCATGCACAGATGCAATCAACAATTCAGTTTATCTTTAAAACAACTTCCCAAAGCCTTTGTTTACTGAAGGTATCAGAGGCTATCTGTGTATGTCCACGCTTGAACATTTTAAAGCTCTTTTGAATTAGCTGGTCTTATTTTTGTTGTTGTTGTGGAAAATGGGTTTGAATTATAATCAGTCAGATTCACGAGTTGTTGTTTTTGTTGATATATTAAAGCAATTTGAGCATTTGAGATGTCTGATAAAAGACAAAGGCGTGCTGTGTAATCGGGAGAGTCGGGACGTTTCCCGGCGGGCTGCGGTGCTTTTGGGCTGTCAGAATAAAATGACTGATTAATAACAGACTCACGATTGTGCTATTCCAGGCCAAAAGGTTTCACTGCAGCTGCTGGTCCAGATATAAAATAAGTAACACAAGCGTAATTGTCATGTAAATCTATCAAAGACTGACTGATCGAACTTTTGGCAGGGAGATACCATTTGAACTAACTCAGAAGGAAGGAAGGAAGGAAGGAAGGAAGGAAGGAGACAAGTAATATACATTTTATCTACATAACTTGGTGTGACTTGTATCAGACTCAGAGTGTGTGTGCAGCGGCCCATGTGAAAAGAGAATTGTTAGAGTAGTATTTTAACCTGTGCACAACAGTTGAGCCACAACTCTGTAGACCAGTGGGCCGGTCTAAATCATTAAATTCCTGGGCCGAAATGAGGTTCCACTGATAAAAGAGAAACAACGTTAACACTTTATGTTAAAGTTGTCCAAATCTTTAGACTTTTTGATCTTTTGTTTGACCTCTTGCTTGGTTTAACACACAAGAGGTCAGGCCTGCCATAACCCCGTCTGCTTTTACATTACATTTTACTACAAGAGCGAGAAGAAGAAGACAGAAGTGAAACATCCTTAACTTGATCAGCCCAATTCTCCACGATTCCTGGGCGATGTGATATTAGCAATTGCGCTCCGCCGAAAATTTAATAAATAAACGAACATGAAATAAAATCGGTTAAAAGATTTTGCCCCATGCTTGTTAATCATCTTTGCTGCTTTTGAGCACTGCAACCACTGTGAAAAAAACATTTTACCTTTACACAGTGGCGCTTAAGTGGACTTTAGTAACACCGCTTAATGTGTTTTTCTTTTCACCTCGCAGCTGTGTAATTGTTGCATCATGTCAAAACCAAGTGTGAAGAGGCAAATAGCAGAGCAGGTGCAACCGGAGCGCTAATGTGGAAAAATAAGTCACTTTCTGTGTCAGTGTGTTGCATGAAAGCAATTGCCAGCGATTGCACTCTCTTGACCCGTTATAGCCCTATGGATCCGTGCACCGTTTCTCCATTTTGACACTTTGAAAGCTGTTATTTCTCAGCTCGTGGATCATTAAAATGCCACCAATGCATTTCGAAAGCCTTGTGTTTGTCATGCGGCTAAGCAGTAATTTGTCCCGTCAGTGTCTCTTCTTCTTTCAGTATTTTCTGACAAATGATTTTTTAACACGGCATCCTAGACAACTTTTCTTCAGTTTTCATTCTACTTAGACCAGACCACAGTATTTTCGTGAATTTTTGTGTGAATGTCATGATCATTATTATATCGACTTATCGTTCAATAAATGACACATGGACATTTCAACCTGAAAAGACTCACGGAGAAAGAATGGCGTCATGAGTGTTTTATTAACGAACATGAATCATTATTGGTGCTCAGACCCACGGCGTTGATGAATTATAGCCAGAATCTTCCCCCGAGCCTGAACCCTGGTGGTAGTAGAAGAGGAGACCTGGGTTGGCCAGTCGACGACGAGCAGAGCTGAGGAGAGGCCAGGCGGAGAAAGGGGTGGAGGAGGGTCGTAGCACGGCTGGGAAACGGCTGAGCACGGGGCTTAAAAAGAGGATCCTGAGTGATAAGTGGCTGGAGCGGGGATGAGCAGCTACGGTGATTGGCTGTCAAGAAGGTGCGGCTTCAGCAGGGTCTGTGATTGGATGATTGGAGAGAGCTGCCGGTGATGAGGTGAATGAATGCAACTGGTAGGTCTTCCAGGTTGAATTTGCGCAGAAGCTTCATTACATCTTTGGGCTCAATATTTATCGTCTGTACATTTATTTGCATTATTGATATTCGACTTACTTTTTAACCCAAAGTAAGTTGAGTTATTTAATTTTTATTGTGGGATATGTAAGGGATAATGCACGACGAGGTGTCCATTATCAGAAACTCCGCGGAAGCAACGGTTCACGCCTCCGCGGAGTCCAGTTATTTCTGATAATGGACACCTCGGAGTGCATTATCCCGCTTATACCATGGTCCGGCTAACTGAAACTGTTCATTGGGGCCTGTTTGCTTATTTTTTAAGTCCTGGGCAGGAGTTATTTCACTTTTTAATCAGTTTTACCTGAAACTAGTTCCATCTCAATTGTTTACCGTTACTATGGAAACAGCTGCAGTGGAGTGATATAGAATGTGATTTAACTGTTTTTTTAACTGGTGTACATTATCACTTTTTAATGGACACCTTCCAGCCAATCAGAATCGAGTATTCACCCAGACCATGGTATAATGTAAGAATAACTTGTCGTTATTAAGCTTTAGAGTTCTGATCTGTGGGATTAAAAGGTCTTCAATAAGATTGTTTATCGCGGTATTTTCCTGTCTGAAGATATTGAACTTTGAGATTGAAATTTGCTTATCGTGACAGGCCTACCCGTGCGCCGGGTCCGAGAATGCAACGAGACAGTCAAAGATAAGAGCCTTTATTGAGGAGAGGAGAAATTCACTTGTTACTTCAGATCTCAAAAAGGGACAGGAGAATGTGCAATCAAGTAATCGTAAACTATAGGCATCTTATATACTGTACAATGAATAGAACAACATTAAACAGTACAGGAGAGTTGTATAAGCAGTACAATGATGTTGAGATGTTTAAAGAGTGTTGTTGAGAGCGCACTGTGATGAATGATTCAGTCTGGCTGGGGAGGCGTCATCACCCACCACAGCCGAAATCTACCCACAAATATCAAGTACGGCCCTTAAAACTTAAATAAGGCATAATGATTGCAAAAATGTCAAACTATAGTCTCAAAGGCATTTGATTTGCATTGGTTTTCTGTAACCACACACACACAAAAAATACATTTTCATGTGAATTCTCTGATTAAGGTCAAGATACTCTTTCAAATGAACTCATTTCGGACACTGAGACTATCAAAATCAGGCGCATACAGTGATATTCATTATTTTGTAGGCAACACGGGGTAACGTGTGATTATGTTTTATTCAAGGTTTAAAAAAAAAACATTTTATAGTAGCTGTGAAGATTTGTAATGCTAACAGCACAATGAATAAAAGATGTGCTTTTGATCTTCCGATCTCCCGCGAATAGCCTACAATATCTTCGTCTCTCAAACAATCGCTTACAATATTCAAAGCAGCTTTATACAGGTATTTAACTAATAATTTGAACCACATCTTGATCACTGTCTTACAGTTTGTTGGTTAGAAAATGCTGTATTTCTCTTAAACTACAAATTCAAAATGACCCCTTGGCCTTTCTTCCTGATTAGCTGAAAATCGTGTCTGTCATTTCAAGAGCCCCCCTCCTTTTAATCACCACCTAAACACACCATGTATCACAATATGCTGCAGCGCGTTGTTTTGTTGCAAAGAAGTGTCGGTGGTATTTTTGCCTCTTGTTGGGACTGAGGGTTAAGTTGTGCCATGGAGCGGGAGGTAACGAGAGTTCTTCTCGGCCACTGAGGGCTTAGGGAGAAGTTTGAGGCAGGGACGTGCTGGGACCTAATTTCAGCCCTGGAATTTGGAGAAGACCGGCCCGTAATTATAGCTCCATAATAGTGCGCTGACCTCAAATACAAGAGGTCGGTGGATCAAATACCACAATTTATCTTTTTACATTACATTGTCCACTTTTCTACCTTTTCACTGCTTTTTCCCTCTTTACTCGCGCAGACACTTGTCTCCGCCGGATTGGACTGCACCAGCTTGAACTAAAGCGGAGGGGTGTTCCACTTAAACACCCCTCCGCTTTAGGGGTGTTTAAGTGTGACTTACAACTTACAAAACTTGTAAGTCACAACCGGACGTACAACTTTTTGGCCGTGCGATTTTTGGCGTTTCCCAAATCGCTGCGTTTATTTTTTATTTGTGGAGAACCTAGTTGTGGTGTATAGATCACCACACACCCAACGTACAACCTTACAGTCAAACGTGCGTCTCACTTCTTCGTATGGAGATTGCAAGAACTGCACACGATCTGTACGTTGTGGGTACCAAAGCCATGCATTTGTTGCAGAGATTATCCGGCAATTTGGAGCAGTACAGCCTTCGTATTCCGTCCTTGGATCCAGAGAAGGTGCATGTTTGCGCAGTATGAGACACTTTTCCGGGAGTTGGAGAGAGAAAGCCACGCATAACATCTTTCTCTCTGCTCCCTCTCTGACACCTGTTCTCTCCTCGCCTTCCCTCTTTCATTCATTTTTATTTATTTATTTATTTAATATGGACATAGCAATTACATTGGACGAACCAGATGCATTGTTTAAAGTGTTATAGCACATGTGCTAATTTCAACACCTGTCCAGGGGGCTTTTAGGTTACAAAGATAAAACACATTATTAAACAAGGTTACAATAAAACACATTATTAAACAAGGTTACAATAAAACACATTATTAAACAAGGTTACAATAAAACACATTATTAAACAAGGTTACAATAAAACACATTATTAAACAAAATAAGGTACATTTTACACATGGGAACAACTTTGGCCCGATTTGAGCCACTGTTTGAGCTCTTCCCCTCGGCATAATTTGAAAAAACTTTGTACAAAGGGCTGCAGGCACATGTGAAGCTTACATCGGAGTTCTCGTGCGATTGATGCACCCTCGCCAAAAGGGCAATTCCCAAACGACTTACGCGACATGTATAGAGGACGTAAGAGATATCTGAACGTGCGTTGGCCGCACTAATGGTGCACGTGTGGTGCACGACACATATGCAAAGTCCGCAAGTGTGACATATGAATAAAGTTTTGTATAAAACGTATGAAGATGTACAGCGTTCTTGCAACCTGAAGAAAACGTAAGCGCCCGTAAAGTTTGTTTGACATGGCAAAGAACCTCTGCGGCAGGTCTGCGGCTCGAAAATACGTACGGCCGGTTGTGACCTAGGCTTCAAACACCCCTCTGAGTTAGTTCAACATCAAATGGTATCTCCCTGCCATAAGAATGAAAAGTTCGATGCAAATTTCTTTTCAGATTTTCATACGTCAGTTGTTATTTTGATAGATTTACGTGACAATTACACTTGTGTTACTAAATTTATATCTGGAACAGAAGCCCAGGCTCCGTCTGCAGCCCAGTTAAAGCCATTAGGCATGCAATAGCACAACTGTGAGTCTGTTATTAATTCATTATTTTATTCTGACAGCCCGGCCCAAAGCAGGTTCAAACACGGAGGGCACGCCAAGAAGAGCCTAACTGTGCCGAGTGGGACCAGTGGAAAACGGCCATAACAGGTTAGCTATAGACTACACATTTCCCAGAGCAGCGTTTGAGGCAGAGTATGTTTGTATTGGTAATCACAACCAGAAGCCTGTGAATATTCTGAGATGAGAGAAGACTCAGATCAAAGGAAGACACCACAGTGTAAAATTGTAATGAAACAACGAGTGAGGAGGGGCTGATGTCTGGAGATGTGTGTCCTGTACAATAAGATCACATTAAGCCGCTAGCTACTTGAGTGATCATGCAGCAATAGGTGCAACAGCCCAATCAAATTACCGAGAAAATGACAGGGCACGCTGGCAAAAATTGGAAGAGAGACAATTCCAATACACCAGTTCTCATGGAATAAAAATACATTCGGTTCTTCTGTGTCATTCCTGTGGGGGCCTCCGATCAGATGAAAACATAATGTGGTCACACTGTAATCAAAACTGGTGTCAGAGGAGAAAACAAACAAATGACTGTGAGGCAGGTTTACATACGTACAAGTGCAGCCCTGTTCATTTTAGCATTTATACAGGGAAATAGCCTATAACGCCAGAGGCCAATACTTTGTTCTTCATGTGAGTTTTTTTTTTCTTTAGGAAAATATATCTGACGATCTAAAAAAATAACAGTAAACATTCTTGTACCACTCAGAAGATGTAAAATCCTCAGCAAAATGTTGTGCTGTCCATATAAATCTAATGGGGAACTGCTCTTGTTGTCAGTTAACTTGAATCGTGTATTTTGTTCTGAGTGTTGCTGGGGAATCCTTGTCTGACTTTTCAGTGAGCTGTTTTACATGGGCCCCATGGTGCATTTCAAAAGTAACTTGCCAATTTTTGATCTGGTTCCTCTTCACTTCCCTTCAAATGTACATACGCTTGGCTGAATAAACATTACACAATGATAGATGGTCGATGTTTGAAGGAATAACTCCTCCCAGTGCACTTTTCTTGTCATGTCTGCCACAGAAAAAGCTTGCGGAAATAATGACTGTAAGTGTTGAAATGTTGATAATGGAAACGATCTAAAAGGGTGTCAAACCATTACAGCGGCTGTGAAGCGCCCTGATGGGCTAAATGCCACACATTCAGTGCTTTTATGACTAATAGCATGAAGCCTACTAGATGGTTTTAGCATTTTCTGGTGCTCCATTCATCGCAAAACAATTTGGATGGACAAACACAGAATGCATTTGGTGGTTGGACTCTGAAATGACTCTGTTGGTAAAAAGAGAAGGCAACAATTTCATCAATATTAAATATAAAAATATACACTATTTTAAAAACATGTAATAATTAAAACTTCTATACATTAATTTTATGAATTTACTATTTAAAATAGTGTTAAACGATTATACATATTATTGGGAAAGCGCCATATTCAAATAGCCTGGCTAACGCCAGACTAAAATCACAAGTGATATTTAGTCTGGGGACCACCAATTCATTTTCTCGTAGGAGAGGTGTGGTTTACGATTGTCCATAGCCGTTTATTGGGCGCTACGAATGTCTCTCATGCGTCTGCATGTAGCCATAGCCAATCGTATCATGGTATCAGATGACGTATGACATACCCGCTGTAAACTTTACTAAACTATTTAGAACACTTTCTAAAGCTTGATCGAAAGATGGCATCGCGTCTGCTGCTGTCATGTTGTTTCCGTAAATTAAAAAAAAATGTTTTATCCCTAAACAAACTACAAGCTTCCGTATGTCAAATAGCGCGTCATCGTCTTACCGTCCCTCCTCGTTCTGTGATTGGTGCCCAAATCCATGGAAAAATGTCGGCCATGGTCCCCAGGCTGTTGTGAAGTTCGAAAAGATTCGAGCGCACACAGCAGTCTGGCGTTAGCCAGGCTAATATTCAAAAGCAAAGTTTGCAAAATCTCAACCCCTTTTCCAACTTTTATTACATGAAGTAGATCATTATAAAGCTCTCAGCCACTTAAACAATAAAAAAGCAATAATAATAAGTGATACATTTCACAAATTGATCCAATAATAAAGTCTGTGTCAATGTGTCAATTTAATACATGTTGTTCGTGAAGCTCAGGCTTCTGCCTCTGAGACCCAGACCTGGATAAAGCGGAAGAAAATGGATGGACGATGTTCGTGAAGCTCGCAGCTGCACTTTCGCCCAGGACTGCAGCTGGGGGCGTGTCTCACTTTGATTTTTTATATATTCTTTGTGTTCAAGCTTATATAATGACATTTGTGATCTATATGATGTATGTGCATAAATTAATATTTACATAAATCAATAGTTGACCATCCTCTTTTCGATGCCATCTGTCTTATAAGTATGCTATTAAAAACCTCTCCTCAAAGATAAAACACGAATTTTGATCAATATGGACGTTATACTTAAATTGATGTCTGATTATATGTTTACTTTGTATGTATTGTAATATTTGTGTTATTTTTCAATAAAAAATATAAAAATAAAATGAACAAATGAACAAACACCAAAGCATTTTGGCCTCTCTGGGTCTTCATCTTTTAACTGCATTAAAAGTGTCAAAATGGCTGCCAGACAACTTTTCTATCAAAAAGGCATGTGAGCAGCATAGTATGTACAGAGAGCGCACAAAATAATATTTGCAGGTGATATTATAATAGAAGCAGTCACAAAAAAATGAATTTAAACCTTATTCATCATCATTCAGTCTCGGATACAGTGTGTTCTTTACATATCCGATAGCACGCCCTTTAGAGTAACAACTTAAGTCTGTCTCCTCCTCTTGAAGACATCTTGATGTATTCTATGCCGTTTTGTTTACAGGCTTTCACCTTTCACGTGTCCTGCTTTTTATATAGTCGTACTCTAAGGCAGGGGTTCCCAAACTTTTTTAGCTGGGACCCTAAAAATTGACATGTAAACAACTTGGGACCCCCATTGTATAAAGTTATTGCCTCTTACGCTACTTTAGGGAAGAAAACACATTATAAAATCAAGTTAACATGTATATAAACTGTTTATTTTAACTATATGAATGGATTTCACAAATGATATGCTGTTTTACACTCGAAAATATATCAAAAACAGTTGCCTTTTTATTTTTTATTTCATCCTGAAATCATCTGGGGACCCCCACCCAATGCCTCGCGACCCCCCGAGGGGTCCCGACCCTCACTTTGGGAACCAGTGCTCTAAGGTACTACATATGGAGGTTACTTGTTTGTTGATACTCACATTTACATTTTACAAATTAAATATTGCTGTTGAAATTTTTTTTTCTCTCACATTTCGGACTACACTGACATACTTAAAATGAGTGGTCTGCAACATATGACACAAGTGCCACACCAAATTTGTGTTTATTTAGTCCCAAGCCATGTTTTTAATTAATTGATTGATCTGACCAGTTTGTCACTCAAGGTTGGAGCTTTTCGGACGTTTAGTTAGAAATAAAGGGCATAGGTGTATTGTATTAACGTCAAAGTTGTGACATAGGCTCTCAGAAAATTGGGATGGAATGATTCATTCTTTCAGGACATGGTGTTTATTTTTTTTAAACTTCTTCTAATCTTCTGTAAATCTAATTGTCGTATCAAGACATTTGTCATGGCACAAAGGCTTTAATGTAGTTGATCAGTCACAGCAGAGCAGTTTCACATAGCAACTAATAGTAACAAAATGTATGATTGTTTATTACAAACCAATGCAGATAAAACATCACGTTATTTCTCAAAGCATTTATTAGTTGGCTTAGATTTTCCTAGAACACCTATGATTATAAAGAACTGAGATAAGTGGAGAGATGCTGATCCAAACACTTTCATTTACACAGCGCCATAAGAGGGACACTGCGTGCGTGTTTACCCACTCCAGAATCAATGGTGGGCAGGAAAAGTTGATTGTTTGCCAGTTGGTTTTGTTTGTCAGGGTAATGGGGTAAGGTGAATAATAAATCAATAACATCCTGTTCACTGAGAAGGTTCAATGAACTTAAAATCATTCAGAGCAGTGAGGGACCTGAGCTAACCTGTTTCATTTCTTAGCTTTTATTATACCAGTACATTGCTCTAAAAAGTTTGGTAAATGCAAACGGACCCTATAGCTTTAGTTAAGGTAAAGGTACCTTACATTGTGTAGATCAGATGGGGAGTTAGTTCGGAGACGCCGTGACTCCATGCGTCGCCTTTATGGGCCAACCTGACCAGCATGTTTGCAGTCAGCCATGCACATATCGATACAGAATCTTTGTTTGGTAAGATACTGTAGAAGTTCTCTGTTTATAGAGTATCTCTGGTCCCTCGGGTCCTTTTGTTATCAGTACGGACAATTCATATCTCTTTGTCTTTACTGCCTCATGGTTTGTGCGATCCATCACATTGAAGCACACAAGCTAATTGGCTGAAGTCCTTTTTAAAAAGAACAACAACAAAAAAAAGAAACAATTAAGATGGTAAATGAGGCTAATTTGTTTGCTCACTTCTACTCTCAGTGCCACTCAAATTAATAATTGTTTAATGATTGTTATAATGTTAGAGAAATTCAACAGTTTTGTGTCACCTTGCTGAGGCCACTTGCACTAATGACACAGCATCCCGAAAACAATAACAGTATACAGAAGGGTGGGCCACTTCAACAGCATTAAGTTGTTCAAGGGCTACCAGTTAAGAATAATATTCCGAAGGCTTTAAATTGAATCATTTAATTAGAGACTAAGGCATATTATATGACAATTTGTGCTTTTAAACAAATAGTTTTGTGCTTAAACAAAGTAAGTAATGCAGCAATGACCCCAAGGTATCAATGATTTTTTTTTTCTTGAGTCCACTTTGTCAGCACTACTTGTCTTATATAATATTTTATCCATTCTGCTGACGGAAAGACTATTAAGGACCACATAACCTTCTTGGCCAAGATAGTAATGTGACAGGCCTGCAAAAAAATTATGAACGATAAATCTGAATTAGGCACAAGTGCTTCCTAAGCTCGGGAGGTATCTGCATTTGTCAGCTGTCTGTAAGAGGGGAATTAATCAGACTACAGCAGCACTGAGGGAGAAGAGTGCACGGGATCAATATAAGAACCTGAAATACCGCTAAGCTTCTTAAAATGTTAGTTTGGACCTGTCGTGCAACTGAGAGGAAGGCTTTCAAAATTCAGACAGAGGTAAAAAGGAGTTTTGGGGGAAATGAATCTTGTTTACAAATGGGATAACATTTATGCCTCAAAAATGTAAATTTTTCTATTTACTGCATGTTTAAGTCATTCCTTGATGTTGAGTCGCTCTTTCGTGAGATCTGAAAACGCTCTATTCACTTTGAAAGTACATCATCTCATCATTTCCGCACTTATATCTCCAAGCATTTTTGTCATAATGCTAATTGTTGTGCTGATACATTGCCATTTTAACAAATTCCATTTCCCTAATCAACTGATCATTAATCTAACTTATATGAAAGATCCAACCCCAAAAGTGTTTTCAAATGCATTAATGGGCCTATGTTACGCAATATAAACTTAAACATGTCATTGTGGTGCATTCTTATCAACAACATAATGTACAGTACGTGAAGTAGTGTTATGTTTAATTTGCGCAAGTTTCTGCAATTCTGGAATGTAATTTTATTAAGTAAGTAAGTGCTTTATTTGTCATCGTGGGCCAACCTGACCAGCATGTTTTTGGAGGTCAGGGAAACCGTAGCACCCGGAGGAAACCTGGCTGGCTGCCTTCAGCACTCCTATGTTCCTCTGAAACACTGCAGCGCCTCTTGGGTTTATCCCTGTTTCAGAGCGTGGTGTCCTGCACTGGTCAGCTCCACCTCCTCCTTCCTCTTCCTCCTTCGTAGCTCCCTCCGCTCCACAACAGTCTTTCACCATCTTCTGGGAAGAGCTTAGCAGATCATCTGTTTTATTCTCCAGTGAACGTCCCTTAGCCAGAACACTAGTAGGGACAGAAGGCATGTGTGGCTTTGCTGGGAGTCTTGCCTGGATACCTCCTTGTTTGTACCGTTTTTGTTTCCTGTAGCCCCTCTTGTGACGCCTTCACTGTGCTGCAGGTGTGGGGGGCTCTTGGTGCCTCTTCAGTGTCTCAGAAGAAGAAATGTGTAGGTCTCAAATGGGTTTAGCTAATAAGCTAGCTTTTTGTTCACATTTGTTTAAAAAGCTGCGTTCTTCAGGACCGTTACTGACTCTTTGCAGTAAGAAATCTACCGAACTTCACACACATACAAAAGTATCCAGTAAAACAATGTGAAACACAGAAACCACAAATGCAGCTCGCAGAAAAAGGCAACAATTTTAGCTGTGCCGAGAGAGAGAGGGAGGTTGCATTAAGTCCATCTCCATCATCTTCACTCGTAACGCTGGCCCACATTCAGGTGTACGCCACACAGGTCCAGACACTTTCACTACACTTTCTCTGATTCTGATCCGTACCCAGATTAGCATGTTTCCCGGGATATGGCCATTTCCAAAGTTCATTGTTGCAAAAGAGGAAGTGTGCCATCTGCTGGTGTTATGTATAAGTACACAACTACATTTGCTTAATTGGGGTATTTTTCTAGACATATTATTTTGACTTACTCTACAAAATACCAAGGACACACACACACACATACACTCCCTTTCAGCCTCACTTCCCTTACGCACTTTAATCACAGCTTTTCTGAGACCATCAGCCAAATCGGGACCTAACCACGTATTACCGTATCATGATCAAAAGCTGCTCTCTGTCCCCTTGGTCACTGGAGGGTATTTCTGAGGGGACAGTTTCAGCATGGCCACATTGCCGTGTATTTCGGGAGCTGGAGATTCTTAGCACTGTGGGGGGAAAAAAAGATAGAGATAAAGAGCGGCTTTTCTAATGTCAGCTATAATACTCAGGGAGACATGTCCGACCTAATCGAGGATGGCACTTCCCAAAGCACCAAGCGGAGCAAGAACTCTCAGCTCATCTCTTCATCACACTGTGTTTTTCACCACAAATGACCCTGCAGTTGGCTCCTCTGGGTGATTGTTGCTGGAAAAATTCAGAATTGTCCAAGAATCAAAGCAGAATAACAAAGGCAAGCAGAGTGTGTACAAATAGAAGTAGTAAAGTGTTGAGGCCCTGCATGTAGGCTTTGCAAATGCTCATTAAGCTAGGGTCCAAAAGTGAGACACTGGGCTGGTAATACCAATATGCATTTGATTGGCTCGTCTGTCTTACAGGTCAAAAACAATACTGGCCATGCAGCTTCTCACTGTGATTTCAAGACAAGGCTTAGACCCCTCTGCCCTGGTGAGGACTGAGTGAAAACCTAACCAAGCATGAAGAGGCTGTCTTGTCCACTCATGCTCTGACACATTGCTGATTCATAGACGGCCATGTTTTCTCTCCCTTTGAATACTTCACATGGCAGCAAGCCGCGAAGTGATAGAAGAGGTTTTACAATTTCATGGCAAGAGGCTGGCAGAGAAGAGGGGCACACCGGAGTGAAAGACATTTTTCTTTGGGTGTTTCAGATTCAACCCGAAAACTATAATTTGAGTGTCTCGAAAAGAAAGCATTTTTACAAATTCAAAATATGTTCTGTTACAAAAAAATATTCTTTCATCAAAAGATTTGTTTGATTTCTGTAATTAAGGCAGGTTTCATTTGACATTTTTTGATTGCTTATCTTTGACGAGATGTGCTAACTATTCACTCAAACATCAGAGGCATAAAAACTAAGTAAGAGGTGTTAAAATTCAACAAATCTATCAGATGTAAATGGAGTGATTTAAATAGATGCCTGACAGCACCCGTGCCATCACAGTAAGCATGTGACTATTCCTGTGCATGTGTGAAGAAGAGTGAGCCAACTCCCCTTGAAAGCACAAATAAAACATCATTATATGCATGTGTTAGTGCCTTTTATGTTACAGCAAGTGATATAATGAGATATGATTTTGTTTTGAAATCATTTTGATTTCATTTGATTTATTTGAGCTATTATTTACAGTGCGTTATTATTTACAATATTTCATTTCATTTACACTATCACAAAAAAACAGAAAAATAAAAATAAATAATAACTCAAAAGGAGTAGGCAGAAGAGAGAAAGCTTATGAGTGCCTACCCCAAATACAATACAATATAATACAAATAGAAAAGTTTGTGATTTCTGAGTGTATTTACTTAGTTTGATAATTTCTCTTATTTTTTATCATTGCTTATATTACCATTCTGGTCACCATTCTATTGATTTACTTATTGTTTAAATAGTCATAGTGTTTTAGATATACATATATATACATACATATACATTACTAGCGCACATATTTATTATACATATATTATCATCACCATAATAACAATGACAATAATAGCATTCTCAAAAGTATCATTCTCAAAAATATCCTCTTCAAATTTATAATGTTTCTCATTTCTATCATACCTGCTTCAACTGTAATAATGTTGGTTAAGATTGTTCTGTCAGTGGTTTTTGATTGTTTTCCCTATTTGTGAGGTGCATTAAAAAGCCACGGTATTATGTGGGAAGCTGGTAGAGAGCGGAGGCCCCCACACCCTGCTGCCCTAACAAGTTGATGTTGTGAACCGCTTTATAATCCTATGCTGAGTGGTGATTTAAAAAGACAAGATTTATGAGCCCGTTGAGAGGGGGACCATACAACAGGTCCATATATCGCCTGCCCCAATTCTATTTTATTTGTAATAACCAGCGGAAGCAGGCAATAACAGTTTTAATGCTTAATTTTGATACCGATGTTTATACTTTTTGATGATGTCATACAGTTAGACTGATGTGCAGCACTGTTTACTGTTAAGAGAGAATTGCATGTCCACGACTCTGCCATCCTCTGTGTGTAGTGCTGTTCATACTAGCTATTTCAAAAGTGAGATAGCTTTTATTACCACCTTTACTTTAATGCTGTTGTTTTTCTTTTGTCTCTATTTCTTAAAGCGGTGGTAATCAATGTATTATCTTCTCATAGATGAAACTTCATTTGGCACCAAAGATCCATATTGTAAACGCGACGTTTGCAACAGAAAAACAGACCATGTGAGCTGCTGTGTGTCAAAATACAGCGCTCTATTCCCCAGCGTGAATCAGGAAGTCAGAGGCTAAAATTAGCACAGTGTTAGCATTGGCGGCCCGCTTTTTTCACGTCAAAACTGTCGCTCTGAACTCTGGCTATGAGACAAGCTTCTAATTAACTCAAGTGAACAATTGGGATGTGTGGAGGGTCTGTGAGTCTTAAAATGCATTTAGGCAACAGGCTGAGAGATCCTTAATACCTCCAACTTTCATGGTTTGATTCAGGTTGTGCAGCTTTAACGCAAACTAAATGGCATTTGTTTGATCACTTTTGGATGCATGACTTGTGCTTCTTTATTTCAATTTATTCCGTGCCTATATTGCAATGCTATAGTCAGAAGCAATACTTAGCCTACTTTATTGCAATATTAATATCACATTACAAAGCTCCACTAGCTCCTTATAGTACAACCACATTGTACTAGCCTCACAGTGTACTTCTTTTGCAGGAAGAAATCCAGCTGTCTAAAAGATGAGAGCACGGTGTTGCTCCTTTGTTTCCCGACCTGATGTAGCTCAGTGAACCTGGAACCGCTACAGGAAAAGATCAAATGCACGAGTGTTAGGAGACCCATGCTGCGTCTGTCAGCTGATGTAAAGACTGTGGTAAAGCATGTCCTCACGCCTCCAGCCTGTGCAACAGATCTGGCGGCTCACTGCGTGTGTGTTTCCCTTTATCTTTCCGGAGAGCTGGAGTTCGGCGTTTGGCAATATCATGTTTACTTTATACCACTGGAAAAAGAATAGATCATAGTTTTTAATAATTGACCAGATTCTCAGTCGACTACAGGATTTGAAGATTGCTCATGTTGACATTACGTCCCTTGGTGGGACATTAGAGTCACTTATTCTAGATGTCCAACTAACTGCTAAAGAGGACAGTGAATCACAAAGCCACGGGAGGAGTTTTTATTCTAAACCTGTACTTGAACTTTTTAACCAAACCAAACCAACATCGCAAACAGACAGATTCCTTAAGCTTTGTACTGATGCAATTACATGGAAAAAATACAAAACCATACATTTGAAGAATGGCGTGCTTTTTGCAGGTATTTGGTAATAATCTCGAACACATCTTTATCACTACCTTACACTTTGTTGGTCAGAAAATGCAATAGTGATGTAAAAAAGCAGAAACAAAATATCCAGCAGTTTCACTTTCTGATCCTCAACACAAGCTACAATAATAGGCACCTCCACACCCCCTCCTCTTGCTCCCCTTTGCTGTGCAGCTGTTTCAATAAAGAGTTTTTTAATTTTTAAATAGAACAAAAAGTGTGGTTTTCATGTGGCCGTAGTGAAGCTATGGCGAGTGTTTTCACTTTGGGATGAAAGGAGTAAACAACAAGAGATTGAGAGGTGAGGAAAGCATTAAGACATCATGAAGAGTTACTGTATAGTATTAGTAGTAGAAAGTGTATTGTCCTGGTGAGGAATTTAATTTGCAGTGAGCAAAAATACACAAGGACCACAATGACCACAACAAACAGATCCAAACATTGACAACATGTAAAGAACAGGCCTGAGTGTCCATCAATCTCAGTTTAAATTATATTAAAAGAAAAATCACAATTGGCAACGTCATTCTTTACATCATCTTGTGGGGCATTTTAAGGAGCTGTTGCTGTGCTGTTAAGAATGATCACTGGAGAAGATCCAACGATTACTCAAAGGTGTGCAATTAGGTTGAGACACAGGTATGTTTTTGATGAGAGAACAACATTGTAAAAAGCTCTAAAAAGTCGATTTTGCATAACATCCCCTTTAACAATCAAAGCTCACGGCACACATCATTTGTTTTAAAGAGGGGGTATTATGCTTCTTTCAATCACATAGCACCAGTCTATAGCATACTACAATGATGACGTAACCTTCTGTTGGTCTGTGTATGCAGTAAATTAAAATAACGCCTTGAATAAAATTGCTCTCTCAAAATGGCTGTACTGAACGTCTTGAAATAGGCCTCTGTCTCTTTAAGAAGCTTTCCGACACGCCCCCTTCAGCACACTGCTGTGGCATCTAAACAACACTACTGTGCGGGGAGGGGGCTCTGCTGAGCTGAGGAGCAGTGGTTGGTGGCTTGGCTGGTGACGAAAGGTCCAGAGGCGTCTCCAGGAGGTGGGGGCGTTCCTAGGAGGACTGAGGCATAGCTACACCTAAAATGGCTGCCGTCTAAGTTTTTACTGATTACTCAAAAATATGTGAATGAGCCAAGGCAACACTCCAGGCATGTGTTTAATGAGGGAATGACATAATAACATGATATAAAGCTTGAAAAGTCGATTTTACATAATAACCCTTTAAGGTTTGTATTTTACTCACAATACATCTACCACTTTCTAGACCTCCTAATCCATCGTGCAAGTTGCCAACTATTACCTCACTCCCTCTATGTTATTCCAGCAAGCGTGAAATGTTTGGTCAACCATCAATCTTTGTTTTCCCCTTAATGTAGAAATAGAGGTTATGGCTTGTGATGTAACGTGTGCCGCCGAGATGGAAGTCTAGCCCGATTTCAAGGTAGACTGCCCGGCTAAATTTAGGAGCTGTAATTTCATTCATCACCCAGTTAGTGAATGCACCAGAGATGCCCATTCTTCTTCCTATGTGTTGGATCTGTCCTTCAGGGTTCTCTGCTTGTGACTTTGAAACCGCCTGAGCCAAATCTCCTTAACAAATCCACCTGCCAGTCGTATATAGCATCATCACATCCATAGACCGGCGATATGCAGCAAAAACAATCCCTCGCCACATTTGTATCAGCTAATTCTCCTTTATTACTCTCTAATCCCAATTGGCAGTCAATCAGTGGCCCTTTTTCGCAGCGTGTGCATGTATTATGAAGGCAATTTGTATAGACCAAACACTGCAGTCGGGGTCAATGCTTAGTATTGATCCCAGCTCAGGTGGAATAGCAGCAAGCTTATTGCAGTTGTAAATCAACGCTGGGGTGGAGAAAAAGGAGGAGGGAGTTCCTTCGACTGACCTTTTAGTTAGTAAATGCCACGTGTATTGAGCTGAGGTATTGTCTCAACAACATTTTAAGTATAAAGACTAATGGGTTTATGATGACACAATCACCTCGACATCTTCCAGAAATACTATCCATTGCCTGAAGGTTGGGCAAAGTTAAGTCTCTTTACACTCATTCTATATACGTAGTTAAATTCGCTTTAAACATATGATTATTGATGAGAGGATACTCCGGTGCATCAAGTCAATATCTTCAAATATCAGCATCATTATAAAGTCTGAGTCCAAAATCAATTTTAACCAACACTAGGGGCTCAATCTTGTTTTTCAAAACGACTATAACATTTTGCACTGAGTAGGAGCGCACTTTGTGATCTTGCAGCTGACTTAGCGCATTTAAGTGGGAAGAACATGGGGTGGAGAAACATTTTTTCCTCCAACCAGACCCGGGAAGGGGCTCGATTCCCACCTGGACGGGGCCTTTCTGTGTTTGCATGTTTGCATGTTCTTCCCGTGTCTGCGTAGGTTTCCTCCAAGTACAGTACTCCGGTTTCCCCTACCACTAAAAACATGTACAATAGGCCAGGGTGAATGATGTGTGTGTGTGTGCGGGAATGAATGATGGTAGACAGAGGGACCGTTGGCGCAGATGTGTGCAGTCACCACAGCTCTTCTGTCAGTCTCCCCCAGGGGAAACTCAAGCTACAATGGTAGCTTTACCACCGTCAAGTGTGTGAATGTAAAATTGTCTCATGTCTGTGAAAGGCGCTATATATACAGTAAATAAGTTGGGCAGGCACATAACACAATGCAGTGCCACTCACAAGATATGGTGCGTTCCTTTTGTCAGTTAGAGTTTGCACACTTCCAGACACAAGATCTGTCCCTATAGGACTTGTAATTGTAATCCACTCCAACTCCATCAATATACTAGATCAGTTATTTTTCAGGTATTCACCAAATAAAGATCTTAATATTTAACCGTCAGCGACCCAGAGCATCGTGGGTGATGCCAAAAATAAAGTTTTACTTACCTGCGGATATCTTCCGATCCATAAATGATAGAGATAAAACTATGATAAAAGTTGAAGGGTACGTTAAAAGGGGCTGTGTTTTAATGGCATGAACGGGCAAAAATGACTCCAGGCGAAAATGACCTAAAATACCTTTGGGTTTCTGAGGGTTTTTAATACTGAAGTTCTGGGGTAGCCTACAGGTACAAAGTTGATGGAGGCACACAGTTAGGGGTGCATCGGTCTCATACAAAATGGTGCATACTGTATATGCACCAACTTTAAAGAAATATAAAAATGATCTGTGGAGTGTTGCTTGCGCACATGAGGAATAAACCCTGCCGAGCACAGGGATCTCCAGAGGCACATTTTTACATTGAGTGCGAGCAGTTACACTGAACTGCAGTAACAAAAGACTGCAGTGGCTTGAATTAAATTTATGACATAAGAGAGATCATAGTTGTGATCTGTCAACAGTAAGACTTATTCTGGACCCGATAAGACCACCGTTTTATTATTGCTGATAAATGAAATATCCTTGGAGGGCTTTAAAAGCTATACGTCCCAGGTTTAATCTGTTCGTTGACAGGCTGACTGGACTTTTATGTATAGTCCTTTACATTTTCACAAGTTACTGCCACATTGTGCTCTCAAAGATGTTGCAGACAATATTTCATACAAGGTAAAAGGCAGTACTGAGTTTGCAGATAATCTACAGCAGCTCTATTGGGGTGAGGAGGAAATGATTTAAGATGGAAAATATCAATAAAACAGAGCGATTTGCCAATTAGGGCCTATACATTAAATATAAATTCAATTACGTTAACTACCCTAAACTAATGTATTCATATTTATTTATATGAATCCCTTAAGTACCTCTAAATGCAAATAGCGTGAAGCATTGCACCAAAAAACTTTCAACACCAAATAATAGAAAGTAAAATTGTATTCTGAGCAAAAGTATGTAGCTCAGTCGTAAATTTAAATTCAGTATAACTTTTATGAGCAAAATCTCCTGCCTTGCGCAAATTCTCTCTCTCTCTCTTAATCACTTTATTCTCTATTTCTTTCCCCATTCATCGCTGTTTCCGAGAAGCCAAATTTACTTACAAAGCTATAGGTTTCCATGTATAAATATGAGGAAAATGGATTAAGATTCATAACAAGGCACGCACTTGCAAAACTATTGTCCTAAACGGAAAGCAATACGGCTGCAGTGTAGCAGTAATCAACAACTGCCTTCTCCCTGACGGCCATTAATTGAAATGAAATTAGCATCCGTGCCTCCAGCTCCGAGCTCATTATGCAGCGATTACGTTTGCAGAAATAAAAAGTGGGGGAAAAGTGCAACTCAATTCATTTGGGCTGATTTCACAGTCCAAAAACACACTCCGATTTGGAGAGAAATGATTAAGTGCGCTGCTGAGTCATGATGAACGCAAGTATCTAATGGGAACATTTTGTTGAAACTGAGCCAAACGAGATAGAGAGATGATGGGTTGACTTGGAGTTGCACTTTAGATGGAGAAACAAAGCCTGAATCAAACACAAAGACTAAAAGACGTCGCAGAAAGGTCTCACAGGTTGAGGACAACAAATACTGTACCTGTGTAGTCTAGAGGAAAGGAAGCAGAGTGTCGGACGGTAAATGTTAGATAGCAAATACACTTACAAAAACAGGTGCTCTTCAAGTTTAGTGGGCCAGGCATATCAAAATCACCAAGGAGATAGGCTGAGGCACTCTCAATTTGCAGATAAAAAGTTTAATGGCGTGACCAACGCGTTTCGACTCAGTGAGTCTTCATCAGGGTGAGTACTGTAACAGGTGTGTGAGCCCCATTTAAAACAAGGGGGGGGGGGGGGGGGGTGTCTGTGTATACAGACTTGAATGTGAATGTGGCTGTTTTTATGTTGGTCGAACTAAATGAAAATTCAAGGAAAGACTGGCTGAACATGAGTATGCAATACGGACCCACAATGTATTGTACCCTATGGCAAAACATTACATGCAAGCAGGCCACAGCAGCCCTAATTCACTAAGAGCCCTAGTTATTGAAGTTATCCCACAGAACAACATGGGTGTCGACAGACTACAACGCTCCTTCTCAGGGAGACATTCTGGATTGACCGCCTCAAAGCCATGACCTACCAGGTCTTAATGAGGAAATAGAGTTTTCCTCATTCCTCTAATTTCCGGTGCCCCGGTTTTTTCATTTATATATATATACTGTATATATATATATATATATATATATAGACTGTTTCTGAAGTCATCACTATTTTGACTCTATATGACTGTTGTTTTGATTGCGCTCTACACTGTATAGGTAACTGTGCTGCTCCAGTTCCTTGTCTGTTTGGTCCGTACTCAAAGTATACTTCTCTGCTTATATTATTTGATCTGTAATATTTTATGATGTGTAAGTACCGCAGTTATACATTATAGCTGTAAATATCCTGTGGTTCTTTGACTGTGTCGCAGTTTGTGAAATGGTTATTGTATGTCACGTGATTGGTCATGTGAGACCCCCCCCCCCCTGTTTTAAATGGGGCTCACACACCTGTTACAGTACTCACCCTGATGAAGACTCACTGAGTCGAAACGCTTTGGTCACGCCATTAAACTTTTTATCTGCAAATTCAGAGTGCCTCAGCCTCCTTCGTGATTTTACTGTACCTGTGTAATTGAATATTATGAATGTTGTATGAACACAATATCGCAGACTGACTAGCAAAAATGACACTGTCTTTAATAGGATTACCATCACAAAAACTAGGCTATTTTTCCCTGATCCCAGCCTAAGACAGAGCCAAAGCCCTGAGTGTGGAGCGACGGAAGATGACTCCTTCTCCACAGGGCTTGTTATAATGCACTGTGGTTGCGCAAGGGTTGACCACTTTTTGGCAAGGGCACTAAGTAAAGGAGCACTCCGAGCACTCTGTCTTCCTCCTTCCTCTGGGCAGCGCACGAGGGCTAACAAGGGGGTCAGCGGCAGTGATGGAGGGGATGGCTTTAGCATTGGCCTCCAGGAGACGCATTAGTCAGTCTTATAACACAGTGGTATTCATCAGTGGGAAGAGGATGGGGGCAGTTTGTAGGTCAGCCAGATGAATGTTCTTGTGCGACATGGATGACCCCCCCCCCCCCCTTCTCTTCCTCGACCTCCACGGTGGTCAACATGATGAATTTGATTGGATTTGATGGCTCGGACCACTATACGCTTCATTAAATTAAATCAGTGTGTGACAGTGAAGGTTGTGTCGAAGTTTGGAGAGTATTAGTCACTCGCTTTGTCATCAAATGTATTCATCTTCATGCATAGTTCAGATTTATATAGTTGGAGGGTTGGGAAGCGTTGGAGCAGTGTTGATACTGAATGTCTGTCAGTGATTTTCCCACTTCTAAATATAAACTACCATAGAAAATACCAATTCAAAATGACTGGACATACCATGAATTACACAAAATTTAGACACGAATCAGATCACATATAAAAACAATCTAACAAGATCTAAACAGGAAGAAAAAGTACTTTACACCACAAAGAAGAATCCCATGTGCCTCCCTGCAATCAGACAATCTTGCGTACATTTATATAATGCTTAGATTTACCGGGAAGGCGAAGTTGACATGAGCGAGTTTGAATCCCACAAATGTACATTGATTAGAGTATACTGTACATTGTAAGTGATTTTGTTGGAGTGTTGTTTGTGCACGCCCCCGGGGACGCGCTATAAAAAGCCCTGCTTTAACAATGCTCATTCCCTGGCCTTGTGTGAACTTCCGGATCCTGTTGAGCCCGGTAATGGCACTTGGGGTGCTCTGTCCGAGACAGGTAGTTTACAAAATGTACTTGAAATGAATCATTCGCCCCCACTCTGATTAGAGTGTTTCCACTGATTAGTTTAGCTGTGGATCCCTCCCTGGGAGCGTGTTATGACGCAACGCTTTAGCATCACACAGCATTGCAGTGGATTGGGTTTGCGGTTCCT
The DNA here is from genome assembly GCA_007210695.1 of Neogobius melanostomus. Lineage (NCBI taxonomy): Eukaryota > Metazoa > Chordata > Actinopteri > Gobiiformes > Gobiidae > Neogobius > Neogobius melanostomus. Next base: position 4,592,202 of record VHKM01000006.1, on the reverse strand, counting down.
GATGGTCCTGTGGATGGGTCACGTCGTCTCCTAAAATAGGACATAAAAGGTAGTTCTAATGGGTACGTTTCTTGAGCGTGGCTAACAAGTAGCGTAGGCCACTTCAGCATACAGTACATGCGTCTGATCCCGTCAGACCTTAGACGCTAAGCAGGGAAGGGCCTGGTCGGTACTTGGATGGGAGACCGTTTGGGAACACCAGGGAGGCTGGGTGAATGTAGTGAGTGAGTGGTTTGTGGTGGTCAGGGGGGCCGATGGCGCAGACTGTTTGCCTCGCTTCTGACGGAAGTCAGTCTACCCCAGAGCAGCTGTGGCTACAATAATGGCTTACCACCACCAAGAATGGAGTGAATAAATAATGCAATGTAAAGTGAGTGTCCAGAAAAGCGCTATATAAAATCGATGCATAGTATTATTATTTTTCTTAACTATCCAATCAATTTGCACGGCACAGTGGCACAGCGGTTAGCGCTCGTGCTTCACAGCTAGAAGGTCCCGGGTTCGATTCCCACCTGGACGGGGCCTTTCTGTGTGGAGTTTGCATGTTCTCCCCGTGTCTGCGTAGGTTTCCTCCAAGTATTCCGGTTTCCCCTACCACTAAAAACATGTACAATAGGCCAGGATGAAGAGAGTGTGTTTGAGAGTGAGCATGGGGGACGACGGATGGAAATTAGCCCAAGGCTACAATCCAGTGTGGCTTGTTTATACATGCATGAGACCCATGTATGTTCATTAACATGCACTGTCCCGACCCAATAAATAAAATAACTTTTGTAGGCGTCATGGCCAAGCTAACTTGGCAGCAGCACCAGCATTGCCCACAGCTGTCTTGTCTTTTTCCTAAATGTGTGGCGGAGAAAGTCTATCTCCTGCTGGAGGACTCTGTCAACTTGCACTGCTTTGCAATGGGTTTTGTTTTTATTTACTCTTAATGAACTGTAAATGAAAAGGGGAAAAAAACTACATTTTGTAATAGATAAATTATATCTAACTATGGAATACTTCAATGAACTTACCTGTGTGTCTTAAGGCGGTGCATTATGCAACTTTTTATGTAAAAAAAGTTGATATTGCGTATTTGACCTTTCAGTGACCCAACTGGAATTCTTTCAAGTCAACAATTGGCTAAACAAATTTAAATAGAGCTGCATTTACTGCATTTTGAAGTTATATTGTTTACATTCAGAACTATCAGGTAAAAAACTGTTTTGCATCTTTTTGTCTTCTTTACTATCACACTCCTGCTTTGTCACCTCTGTCACCTCAACTGTGATCTGCTGGGACACAGCTGAAATGAGACAAGGGCACTTGATCAATATCCGCCTCACTACAATCACACTACATGTTTGTGTTATTTACCTTCATTAGTGAAAGTTATCGGTTCCAATTTGTGTATAAATGAAAATGATAGATTTGGCTTGTGTTACAGAGGATTACGACTCTTTTTTCTCAAGTAAAGTTGTACATACTTCAATTAAATTGGATAATGGTGTGCAGTACACTGTAGATCCCGCCTCTACTCTCCCTAAGGTGTAAAACTAATTAGGCCCAGAGAAGGAAAAAGTAGGGGGAAACCTTACTTAGATGCTCAAATATTAATGGTCCAAAATATTAGTCAGCAGCACTGGCTTTAACTATGTATGGACTTGAATTAAATGTGCCAATAGTGAATGGGGCACTCTTGCCAGCTTAATGCAAACAGTGGCTTTGCAAAGAGCATATAGTTAGAAAAACACACTTTTTCTTTTCTTTCTTTTGACCAATCCTAGCAGTGTTTTTTCATCTATATTTTCTTCTTTTGATGTGCCATTATGTAGACCTATCTGTATTAATCTGGACTTAAGCGTTATTCTTCCTGAATACTTAGAGTATATGATCAATAACAAGATGACAGCAGCCTCTTCAAACTAGGGCTGAACGATTCATTGCATTTGCAATTTTATCGCGATATCACACAACGTGATTTCCAAATCGCAGAGGCACGCGATTTTGGCCCAATGCCCATGCAGCTGATGACCGCGGCCCATAGAAGTGAATGTAGCGGTGATAGACGGCGGCGATGTCCGCTCCACAGCGTGCTTTTGTTTACTTCTCAGTCTAGTTAAGGTGCGCAGCATTTATGATGCAGCCACCGCGAAGGACTATTGCTTTTTTCTCTGTTAGCATTGCGTTAGCCATTGCGCTAATCACTCTATTCAGAGTACTGATCACAGAAACTCCCTCACCTCCGACTGTCTCTGCCTCCACAGAGATGAAGGTGAGCTGTGTGCTGCCTGTAAAGAGTTGTTTGCAGCTCAGACTTTTTAAAACCTAAAAGGAGGCGAATGTTTGGGAATGTTTTGGATGAGAACTTATCTCATAGGCATTGACTAAAACACAATTAAGATGCAAATAGCAAGAAATGATTTAGGCTATTTACAAAAATATTACAGTAGGGTATACAATTAGTAATACTTAAATAAGTTGAACATATTTCATAAGCAACAACATTGTCTCAGTTTAGGCTATAATTTAAGTTCTATGCAACAAAAAGTTATTTATTGTAAATGGGGGAAGAAAAATCTAAATAAATCGAAATATTTATTGGAAAAAAAATCGCAATATTGATTTTTGGCAAAATTGTTCAGCCCTACTTATAAACCTCTAGACATAGGCTGTTACTCAATTGCCAGGATCCTCGACGTCTCGACCACTTCAGACGGAATCCACGTCATCTCAGTGCCGCCGAGTAGTGTTCCAGTTCACTTGCACCCCTCGCATCTCCACTCCTCTGTTTGGCTCATTTACTAAGGAAATTACCCATGATGCACTGCAACATTGTTTTTTTTCTTCCCTTATCTTCCAAAACTTTATTTGTTTGTACTCACTATAAAAGGTTTTGTGTGCAAAAATAAAGTCATTGGTAGAAGTGTTGTAAGCAAGTAAAGATGTAAAAATGAGGTTTATATAAAGTTAATCTTAATGAAAGGCCTAATAAACAGGCATATTTATTGAGAAATTGTTAACAAAGTCTGCAATTGTAGGCTATGAGCGATAAATTGGACCTGCTAAATAAATTCAATATTTGAATTGAATTTCTTTCAAATCCTTGCAGATATTGTATTATTTTATTCAGGCCAAATGTTCACACAGTTAGACATCCAGCCAAAACCAGTTTATAAACAGCTTCCTTTCCTCTGGCCTCTTTTATTCATTAAAGTTGTTTTTAGTTGTAAGCATTTTATTGTATGATTTGACACGTGACATGATGCAGCCGTTTGCACTGGAGGCCATTCCAATTGAGCTCAAATGCGGCGGTAAGAGGACACTTGGCTCCGTTTTGGAGGAGCCCACCACCGAGGACGTCAATGAAGTGGACAAACGGAGAAAGGATCCTGGACTTTGAGAAACAGCCAAACTCAGCAATTTGAGTGTTGCTGGCTCAGTAGCACAATATCTCATTTGGTATTTGTTTTCAAAATGTTTGTGAAGACCTGTGAGGCCTTGCTGTGTATACAAAAATAAGTAGAAGTCAAAATTAAGAGGGAGTATCACAGAAAATGAGCCACAAAAAAGTGAGTATGTGCCTTCTTTGGCACAGCAATCCCCAATCTGCTCATGCTATGTAGGTTTTCATCTTTAACAGACGTTTGCTCTCTTAAATCACTGACACAGTCAGCTGTCCTGCTGAGACTTTGGGTTTACAACTCCAAACATAAATGGAAAAAGATGAAATGGTAATATTTTATGTAAACAAGCTTTTAGCACTGCCTCATAATATGTGCACCGTAAACATCTTAAATTATGCATATGCTTTCCACTGCTTCCAACTGTGAAGAATAAAAACAATCTGTGTCACTGTCCTTTGATAAGCTTACACCGTCAGTGCACTCTAAGTATACTTTTGGCGTTGTACCATTTCAATAAAGTACTGAATCGTTGAAGGATTGCACATTAGCCCCTCTTCATTTACCGAGGAAAATCTCCAATCGTTTACAGCTCCTCAGTGCAACGTTCTGTGAAAGTTAGCACACAGGTAACAGGGAAGTAAATTCGACTGCAGGGTTTTATTTGCTCAATTTAGCAGCACACTTTAGCTCATAGTCTCTGGAGAAGTTGGCTGAGAGTAGGTTTTGCTTTGCTCTTTAGATTAAGTAAATTCTTGGCCCCATCTCACACAGGTCCATTACCGGCAACATCGCATCTGAGTTGGAAAAACGTACCGGGGAATCAGTGAATTGGATGGAGTCCTGCCTTTTTGGAGACATAAACAAAGTGTTTACCATCTGCGGGCCGAATACACACCTGTGACCCGTGCTGCTGTGCTCGCTGCTTCGATCCACAGGATAATGAGACAAACAATTAGCAAGAGAACAGGGAAATAGTTTTGGTTTACAGAACAAGGGGCTTTCAAGAAGCACCAACAAAACTAGCATTGAGTATAAATATATAACAATGATTTTCCCAAATGCATCACCTAATAATGAAGTTGATTATGGCAGTTGTTATTGGCCGAAATACTTTAAAATGTTCCATAAAAATGACAATACTTTAAGAAAACAGCAAAGTAACATTATCATCAAATCTTTATTGCAGACACGAGGTCCAGTTAAAAAACAGAAAACAAAACAAACACAACAAACTAAACAATAACACACAACAGTTTAGAGCAGACAACTGTACCAGTGTCGCCACAGTTCAGACTGGTAGCGTGTGGCACTGACTCTGCAATTGGTCAAGCTCATGATAATCATATTGTCACAGACGTTGAGCCGACAAATAAATCTGTACATTAAGTTCCTTAAAACAGCATGAAATGTTCTAATGCCAGCAGAAACAAATAAGTGGCTGGCACTTTCCCATCGAGGTTTTTTCAGCAAAATTCTTAGACAGTCATTATATGCCACGTTAAGTTTTCGTATGCTCGAACGTTTATAGTTTGACCACAGGTGTGCTGTATATAGCGGGGTACAATAGGCATTAAACAGTGTCCTTTTCACTTCATTTGTACACGCACCAAACCTGCGCACAAGCGTGTTAGCCTGCACATACATCATACGGCACTGTCGGAGCACGTCATCATCATCAGCCAAATCATCAGTGATAAAATGTCCCAAATATTTATATTTTCTACACAAGGTCAGATTATTCCCACACAAATTAAATGGAGGAAAATTCAAAACCTTATCATCTCTTGTTCTGCAAATCATTATGACACTCTTGTTTACATTATACTTGATGTCATAATCCACACCATATTTGGAACACACATTTAAAAGTTCCTGCATACCAGCACTGCTTGGACTAAATACAACAACATCATCGGCATACATGAGATGGTTTACAAGGGTAGACCCAATCATACAGCCAGTCCTGCACACATTCAACAGCTGTGACAATTCATCCATATACAAACTAAACAGCACAGGAGAAAGGATTCCACCTTGTCTCACTCCATTGGTAACACCAAACGGAGCCGACACACTACTGCCCCACCTCACCTGCATCACCTGGTGGGCGTACCAGTAGGCTAGGATTCTCAATATATACTTCGGCACTCCTCGCTGACGCATTTTGATAAACAGCTTTAGGTGGTTAACACGGTCAAATGCCTTAGATGCATCAATAAAGCATATGAGCATAGATGAGTTTTTACCCCTATACTTTCTGATCATTTCCTTTAAAGCAAATATGCATAAGTCCGTGCCATGCTTTGCCTTGAAACCAAACTGGTTATCTGCAGAGTATATCACATCCTGTAATCTACACAACAGTAGTCTCTCCAGGACCTTTGATACAATGTTGGCAAGGGCAATGGGCCTATAGTTGTCCGAGCTTCCCATTCTACCCGCTTTGTCCTTTATGACTGGGACCAGGGTGATAGAAAGGAGTGCATCAGGCAGAATACCATGGGTCATACAGCTGGTGAAGCAAATTGCCAGAAGTGGAGATAGTCTAACACTGGCATTTTTCAGATGTTCAGCATATATACCATCAGCCCCACAGGTTTTATTGTCTGACAGCTTTTTTATGGCTTGATACACATCATGAGCCGTGACACTCATACATTCATCCATATCAGTAGCCTCTACATTAAATTGTTCAGTGTGAATACAGTTGAAGAGAGCAGCGTAATGCTGTTTCCAGTGCTCTACTATATTATCTGGACCAGAAATGCCATCCACCGTACAGGGCAAAGTTGTCTTGTTACAGTTAAGGGAGCGCACTTCTTTCCAGAAATCCATAACGTTGTTTGTCAAGAGCTTCCCAGCCAATGAATCTGATCTTATGCTTTGCTCATTCTTTATGTTACTGTGTTTTATTTAATACCTCAGCCTCACTTCTTGTTTATTAAAGTTTCACTCTTACAAGTTGACATGGAACATCCATCACTAGCATTCACAACAAATGTAGTTTTATTAAAAGTCACTCTTAAATCACTCCCTGCCTCCAAAATGAGATTAAATCTTTCATTTTATCACCCTTCCTGTTTATAAAACTCTTGATATCTTATGTGTTCCATATATCTCATGTTCAAGCTTTATTACTTTGCGTAACACAAACCATTTCGAAATATCTTGACTGATCTCAGATGAAGGTTGACTGTTTTCAGGCGGAACGTTTGTAAACGGTGACAAATACGGCGTGTCAAAATTGCACAGGACACGTCTAGTAAAGACGTTGCTTCCAACTAGCCCAGTGTGCTGATATTAAATCTGTCAGGCATAATTGGTTTCCGAGCAGATTAAAACATAAAACTGCAGGGAAGCCTCTGTTCCCAACGCACCACCATCTGTGCTCTGTGATGTGACACGGCACCCAGACTTAATGAATTATTAGCTCATTAACTCACTGCATTTACAGTCACAGCTCACTCTTCCCAATTCAGCTTTCTCCATCTATTTCTCTTGTCACTCACTAACCTAATTCTCTTCTAACAGCCCCTGGCTCTCTGTTAGCACTGGCTCAATACATTTAAGCACTGCACCAAAGTGAGTTAGATTTAGCGTTGCAGACATAACCATGCTCGTGTCTGGACAGTCATATATCATGCCGGTAGAGTTGCTTGGCTGCACAATTAATCAAATCAAATCAAAATTGTTTTTTGAATGGTTCTCCTGCATAGGGATATATTTCCAATCAGATAACCCTGTACTTCAGACAAAGGAGTTCTGAAAGGCACGTGATCCTTGTGTTATAGCAGTTCATACACTGCCTGACACTGCCAGCTGAAAAAAACAACTACACAACATTTTTCACCAAGCTCTTATATTGATGATGGGAGAGCGTGACCACTGTGCGAAGCCAGCACATCCTAAAGATTCTCGACGGGGTTAAGATCTGGACTCTCTGGTGGCCAATCCATGTGTGAAAATGATGTGTCATGCTCCCTGAACCACTCGTTCACAATGTGAGCCTAATGCATTCTGGCATTGTCACCTTGGAAAATGCCCGTCCCACCATGGAAGAAGAAATCCATAAGGAAAAAACATTCAAGAGTTTTAGATGGTGTAATGGCTGACACTTTGAGCAGACGTAACCCACGGTCTCAAGGATAGTCGAGAGTTTGTCTTCCTGGATCAAAGCAGATAGTGTCATCAATCGTATTCTATATTTGCTATAAACCATGTATCTGCAGTATATAAAAGAAAGCTTTCCTATTTAACCACAAAGCCAGTTAAAAAGGCAAACCATGACTGCACTGAAAACTGACTAAAGTGCAGATGGAACTGATTCATCCCACTCTTTCTCTTAGTGTGAGTGAAGTGTATCATTTTTCTGACCTTTTCCTTTGTGGCACATTTTCAGCGCTCCAGCCTGATCACAGACATGTGTTTCCTCCGTGGGCGAAGAATTACGAGAGAGTATTGTTTTTATGTTAAGTCCCAAACACCTCGCTGACAAGAGCATTTACAAAACCAACTTGCCTCCTCACAGATGTTTTTACAGACATAGCTTCATGCCCCGGGCTTCTTGTTCCAGTCTCTGGGCTTGACTGAAGTGACAGGCATGCCGTACTTGTACGAAATAAAAAGACAACAGAAGAGTTACTCATGACCCGTTGCCAGATCTATTTTGGGGGAGGTACGATATATTTCTCGGTGGCAGAGCGCTTTGGCGTGTGTGAAGAAAACGCTGGCAGCGCTCAGTAGCAGATGCCTCTGATTAGCTGCCATTCTTTTTGTGGCGTCACACAAACATATTTCCACTCGATTCCCCAGGCCATCACAGGTCCGGTGCTGGTGCAGTTGTGCCAGCACTGTTCATCCGAGCGAGCAGAGCAAGCTGGAATCTTGCCTACACAACCGTCTTAATGTGGAGACAGTTGTGTAGGTTAGTTAATAAAAAACTGCCTCATGACTTTTTCCTGTTACGGATGCCATTGGGATTGGGTTTGGAATTCTTATTTGTAATGGTTCTCACTTTATATTACTGGGAAACCTTATGAGTTTGAACTGCAGTTATAAAACTAATTGTTAGAAGAGCATTAACACAATTCATGTCATCCAACTCCCACACCCTTTTTGAAGGTTTCCAGTAATGTCACTTTATAGATTAAAGCAGTACTCAGAAACGTGTTTACCTTAATAAATCCTTTCCGTAGTTCCTCTGGGGTTAATACAAGTGTTCATGGGATGATTGGGGGGTCTTTCATCTCCCCCTGGTGTCTCAGGCCAGAAACCATGCTTGCAACTTCCTTACCTCCGGGTCAGATGTGCAATTCACACTAATAGAATCACAAAGAAGAAGCTAACAGTAGTGATGTGTCGATCGTGTCGAGGCTTCGAAGCGTGTGCCGAGTAATCTAGGGGTGTGTCTATTGAAGCGTGTATCGATGCGTGTGTTGATGACGTATATGGTGACGTTCGAAGCCTCGGGAAGTGGCTGTACCACGTGACTGATTCAGGAAATGATTTGCGGATTTGGAGCGCGATTCAAAATAAAAGCGACCGTGAAACGTAATGGATTCCCCTCACATTTTGTGTCTTTGGGTTATTGCGCTTCTTTTGGTATTCTATTTGAGCTTCATTTTTTTGCGATGGAACCAGCTAGAAAGAAGAGATTTTCCCCAGTTTGGGAGCATTTTGAGCTGAACTCACCTAAAAAATATAGAAATATAGCTATCCACATTTGTACAAACTTGCCTTAGCATTTTTATGCACTCCTGCATCATCTGTGCCCTGTGAAAGAGTTTTTTCAAACGCAGGCGAAATCCTTTGCAAAAAAGAAACCGCATGAGTCCAAATACTTTAGAAAAAATATTATTTCTAAATAAAAATGAATACATTTAATTTTTGTCTTTATTAAACACATGTACTTGTTGCATAAGCACAGACATAAGCAAAGTAACACAAGCACATTTTACATCACAACTCTCTAAATTCTCAAATTTTGTCTTTCAGCCCCCAACATTTATTGTAAGCACTCAGCATGTTATACATTTTTTCTGTCCACATGATGGCGTAGTGGAGCAAATAAGCACCTTGATGCTTCGAACCATGTGTGACGCAGTTGGCTGCGACGCTTCAGTGCTTCATGGGCTTCATTTTGCCATCACTAGCTAACAGGCTAACGAGCAAGCTAACTGCGGGCTAGCTCCACTTTAGCAGTATTTACAGCCAGGTTTGAGTGAGAAAAATTAACTCCATTGTGTAATTGGGTTGTGGCACAATGTACAATATCCCTCTCTCCCTTTTTCTTTTCTGAAGGCGTAGTATTTACTATCACGGACAATTAATGAGTAAAACAAAAACACAACATGCAGTGGCGCTTATGGCCAGTAGGGGCATACATTACTTAGTTCTGCTTTAAGGATGATTAAACAATAGAACAAAACATGTAATGACATGGTCTTCCATTACCACTTAAAGATTTGATATTCATCATAATAGTGATGATGACATAACAAATGATGACAAATATCCAGTCTTATCGAGAAAGCACCTACCAAAATGTGAGACAATGTGTCCTCATCTGAAGAGCTTATCTGTGTAGACCAACAATCGGATGCACTGGCATTTGGATTCAGCTTTTGTTTACCAATTTTGTCATGCCAAAAGAATAAGAGAGCTGGAGACAAACAGGTGTCCTTCAGGAGATGCCAGAAGAATACAGGCTGGACGCGAAGAGGCCTCTGTGAGCTCTCACCGGAGTGGGGCTGAATAGAGAGCCAGTTTCTTCTTACATCAGGGGCTTTTTGGCTCCAGATACTATACACCCTCCACTTTGGCAATCTAGAAAATAAATTACCCTCCAACATAGACCAAAGGTAAATAGTGACAAATAAATCTAAAAATGCGCAAAAGGAATAACTCAGACATAATGATGCATGTGTGCTGTAGATGAATACATTTCAACCTTATTTGAAATTATGTATGGCTCATTTGGCACATGAGCGAATGATTGGAATAGATGAGTATTACCTTTAAAATGTCAAATGTTGATATTATTTCCTCCATGCATGAAAGGATAAGCAGAGCACATATATATTCTGATAATTTCTTACATTTTATTATTTTGTCTTGTCTTTTTTGTATCCCTTTTTTCTTCCAATTTGCAAAGGTGTGGTTAACTTATCTCGCTTAACTTACCACTTAGCTCACTTGTTAGACAGAAACAGAAAACGATAAATGGTCCCCATGTTAAAAGTATGGCGTTGTTGGTTTCTCCTTCATCATTAAAATATAAAAACAGAAAGATCTAGTAGCCAATAGATGCATATGCGATATCCACATAGAGCAATGAACTTATTTTTAGGCATTTTGTCCCCCATGCTACTTTTATTCAGAAAATTATAATCCAAAGTGAAATTTGAAAAGGTCTTCACATTCATTAACAGAGTCCATTAAATTGATACAGCTGGACCTACTTGATTTAGAGACGGCTGACGGTTTCTTCACAAGGCCATATACAACTGTATCAGTTCAATGGAAATTATGGTTGATGGGTTGGACTAAGTCACTAAATGCAAGTCTCGAGTCACGTCCAAGTCATGAAGGTCCAAGTCCCAAGTAAGCAGCTTATTAAATGCATCAATAACTGAAAATTCTATGGCGGTAACTGACAAAATGCAGATTTTTATGTCTTGTTTTTTGGCTCATATCTCAGTCATTACTAGAGGAATCCACATGAAACAAAAACGGTCACAAAGTTCATTGTCTCCTCTTCCAGCACATATGAACAAACATATGTCTAATTATTTTCTCCGAAAAGCGTCAAAAAGTGGTGACAATATTCAACACATGAGCGTGATGTTGTCTAGTAGAAAGGACTTTCAGACATAAAAATAATATCACCGGTTTGTGAATACAATCACTGTCTAATACTGATGGAACAAAAACATTTGTCAATTTTTGTTTTGGAGATTTCTTACAAAAACTGTATTTCTCCCATAGAGTTGTATTGACCCCATTCTAAATCGTGAACGGGATCTATTAATACCTTTACAATCACATTGTTCATGGCCTATTAACACCTTTTAAATACCTAATAAATAGTCTTATAGATTGATTATAAAACACTTATAGGCATATTAGTAATGCTTATTAATGTCTTATTAATAATTAAGGAGCACACAAAAGTCCTAAGTCAACTCTTTCTGGAGCATTGGTCAAGTCATGTGACTCGAGTCACCTCTGGCTAATGCTAACGTAGGGTGACCAGACTTACCACATTATAAACTGGGACACAATGTGAGTTTTTGGAGGGTAGCCAAAAACTCACATTGTATGGTCAAACTTCCTGTTTATGAAAGTCTAATCTCACTTAAATGGACCAACCAGCATCGAGGTGATAGACCTTTAGCTGTTTAATTGGTTCAGCCAATAATCAAACTCTGTGTTTGACGCATACATGGTCAGAAGTCATTAAGTTTCAAGTAAAAAAGCTGCTTTAGGCAGTATACTGGTGAAAACTGGGACACCTGGGACAAAGCTTGTGTAAAACTGGGACAAATCAATGATTTTGGAGAAATCCACTGGGACATGGGACAGAGGGCTCAAACTGGGACTGTCCTGGGTAAACTGGGACATCTGGTCACCCTATGCTAACGGCTACAGGAAAAATACTTTGAACGGGCAACTGAATTCTTAAATGTTAAGTAGAGTAGCCGGCTTGCTAACTTGTTAACTGTGCACATGCATTAGGTTTGAATTTCTTCTTTATATTTGTGTGGTGATACCATTAATTGGTGTAGCAATCTTTGACATTCATGGCAATAGTCATTGTTGTTTTGGGTAAGCTATAGATTAGCTAAATAATCATAATATCATCATCATCATATATGTTTCCTGACCTTTGCACTTCTTGAAAGAGAATATTCCTTATTGGAACCAACCATGTCAACACTTGCACCAAAGACTTCACAATTCATGCAAACTACAGGATATTGATGTAACACGCAATCACTGGGTTAATCACTCTTTGTTTGTCAGCACATCCTGCATCCTCTGTGCTGATGATCGTTGGGGGCATTCAAGTCAGAGACAATTAGAGCCATCAGTACATGTGCCATGCCAAGTGTCTAAATGCAGAGTTCCCACACCTAGGAGAGACGTCCATTATCATTAGTTAATTAAAGACATCTATGTACCGTCGTGAATGAGTAGGGAATGAAAACGCACAAGGACAGTGGGGGAGAAAAGGGAACGAAAGTAGAATAGGAACGGGCAGACAGGCTGTAAAAATGCACTGGCGCATTCCCGCAATAAGAAAGAGCTATTGATTGTCGCCTGTGCACCTGCCACGACCAAAATCAAATGTCATCAATGGTAGGTCCCTGGACTCATCTTACACAAGGGCCACTCTGGCCGTCTTCCAGTATTTATCCAGCGTGCATCGCCATTCATTACTTTCATTTGTGGCAAAGGCCTGCGCAGGAGCTGTATAAGGACAGTATAGCATCACACTCTTGTTTGCAATCACCCACAAAATACTTTGCTGTTTGAGGGTTAAAAAAGTGTAAAATGGTATATTCTTCTAATATTATTGTTCATTTAGGCAATTAAACACCCTATTCAAATTTGGTTTGAGTAGTGGTTTGCACTACTGGCAAAATATTCTGTGGACTGATTAACCCTAAGTTGAATAGTTTGGGAGGAACACACAACGTCATGTGTGGAGGATAAATGGAACAGCACACCAGTATCAAAACTCTGTTCCCACTAGGGGTGTGTATCACCTAGTCTCAGGCGATACGATACGTATCCTGATACAAGGGTAACGATATGATACAATATATCCCGATATTGAAGCATTAGATGATTATTGCGATTATTTTTTGCCACTTTGGAACAACCATTCAGTAACTAGTCCACCTTCATTAGATTTGTATCAAATACATTTGATCTATCTATCTATCTATCTATCTATTATCTATCTATCTATCTATCTATCTATCTATCTATCTATCTATCTATCTATCTATCTATCTTATGATATAAATGCTTTTCACTAATGTGCTTGTGACTGTGTGTTGTATGGTGATTATGTAACTTTGAACAGAAAAAAGATTTATTGTAAACCTAGTAATGAAACCTATTACTGGGGATGCACGTTTTATAGTATTTCTATAGTTGGGAGTCTTTAGCGATCAGTAATAACAGTATTATGGGTTTAAAATATACAAAATATACAATAACTCAGACTCAGGCATTTAAAATCTTATCTACTCCACAACGGGTGTCACTCGTAGATCAGGGACATAATGACAACACGGGCATCACCGTGACTATAGCGCTCATCTCTTCTAAATCTTTTTGTGTTAGCAGTAGCACACAAACGAAGCAGAAGCAAATACACTCAGCAACATAGGCACACAGCTGGTGGCTCTCGTAATATCCAGGTGTCTGTCTTTGTTGTAAAAGCCAAATTGAGGCCAAATGTAGAGTTTTAAAAGAGGCCCCGGAGCGTGTGTTTCCTAGTGTTCTAGTGTTACTCAAGTGGTGCGCTGCCATCTAGCAGGCAGGAGTAAAAGTGCAGGACCAAAGAGAGATGCTGCAATGAATATTTCCCCCAAAATAGATGTTTAAATATCGATACGGGCGCTTTTTGTATCGATACAAGAATCACGCGACATATATCGCGATATATCAGATCGATATTTTTCAACACCCCTAGTTCCCACTATGAAGTATGGTGCAGGGAAAACAAAATTAAAATGTATTGACCTTTATTTAACCAGGATAGTCCCACTGAGATTCAGGGGAGTCCTGGCCCCAGAGGGAACCTATTGTACATGTTTTAGTGGTAGGGGAAACTGGAGTACCCGGAGGAAACCTATGCAGACACAAGGAGAACGTGCAACTCCACACAGAAAGGCCCCGTCCAGGTGAGAATTGAACCCAGGACCTTCTAGCTGTTAGGCACGAGCGCTAACGGCTGCGCCACCGTCATGGTGTGGGGCTGTTTTGTTGCCTCAGGGCCTGGACAACTTGCTCTCATCAATGTAAAAATGAATTCACAGGTTTATCAAGATATTTAGCAGAAAAACCTGAGACACTGACAACAGTGTGGAATAAGTGAACCCTTGTATTAAATAGCTGGCTGACGCTTCTTTTGCAGCAATAACTGCTTTTCTGTAGTTGCAGATTAGACACTCACAACAATCAGGATGAATCTTGGACCATTCCTCTTTACAAAACTGTTGCATGTAATTGTTTGGGTGGTATTAGTTTAAGCAGGCACTGTTTATTCATTCTTATAATTTTGATGAAGATCAGACCACATTTTATGACCAATTTAGGCAGAAATGTGAGAAATTCCAAAGTGTTCACATACATTTTCCTCCCACTGTATGCTTCTTCATCAATAATAACTGTACTGCTACAACGCAAACACATTCATTGATTTTTGTCACTAGCTCAAATCTAGTATACACATAAACAATATAACCCTTAAGCTAGATATCTTAATCCTATTTAAAGTTACACTTAGACATTGGTTTTGTATGTCCCACCTGTCTCTGCATGTGGAGCGAGCACTGTCAGCTGGTTGCTCAGTCGATGGTGTGGTGCTGCGGGGTCAGGTTTCTCCTTGTGTGGTGGAGCATAGATCTGGACATGTGTCACTCAACTGTGGCACCTCAGGCAAGGCTGTTTGAACTGCTCACCATCTGCACAGTGACGGACAGCTAACAACTGGGACACAACAACAGCACATACTCTTCATGTGACACCAAAGGACATGCAGACACAGACACTATGTTTTTGTTACAGCAGATTGCTGGTGTGGTTATCATGTGGATCATGTGAATTAATATCAGTATATATCAGTTTTATCCTGATAGCCACGTGAGTCTATGGAATCGCTCTTTTACCTGTATGTTGAATGTTTAATTCAATTGGCAAATGGCAATTCATTGGCTTTGAAGCATTCATTTTAAAACTATTTGGCAATGTCAATACATAACGCAAAATGGCTAAAGCATATTGGTGAAAACTTAAATACAAAATAAATACATGAAGTATTGCATGTTACTTAAATATATGTTTAGAAAAGATGAAAAATATAACAATATCATTGTTTATTGTGAAGCGCCCTTGAAAGAGTCATAATTTTTCTTTTCAAGTTATCACTGAATGACCATAATTTGCCTTGTTGTATTGCCAGAAGAAGAAGAAGAAGAAGAAGAAGAAGACTGACGTGGCAAGAAAGAATATAATGTTTGACCTGAAATGCGTGCATCATATCAGGCTATCATTATGATTATATTACAAAACTATCACCACTATACTGTAGAGATGAAAGACAGTATAGAACTGTTTTAATGCAGTTCTTGTGTTCAGCGCACGATTTTACTTTCTGACTCTTGTATTCCGAGTGCAGAGAAGAGTGGACATGAGGGATCACAAGGACAAAAGCTTGGGCCGTGAAATCTTCTGCGCTTTGTGGATATTGTACTATGGCGTGTGTATGTGTATATGAGCCTCACTCCAGGGGCTTCAGAGGTTAAGAGGTGGGGCTCTGGACTGCCTTCGATAAGGAGACAAACGGTGCGAGAACTGCATGCCTCTTGTAGATAAAATGAAAGGCTAGAAAAATGTCTCCCTAAAATTAAATGCACCGCAACACACACAATGGCAGGATTAGCAAACCGGATTTATTTGGTCATTTTATCAGTCACTTTTCAGGGTCATCACGGTTTTTACAATGGAAAATAGTGGACTCAAAGGGTAGGGCAAGGAGACATGGTGTGAGTAAATGTCACATTAGCATTCCCCAAAAGACATCAATATGTGAATGTTTCCGCTGGATACATGTCGCCACCAGCAAAGGACAAGACAAGGATGGACAGACATGACATCCTGCTGGGAATAAACTAAAGTGATAATAGAGACACAAGGCATTTTTGGTATTTAGACTATAGAATTTGGATGCGCATTCAAATTTAAGATATGGGGCAATGGAATATAAAGATGAGTTTCAAGTTAAATCAGGATGACATTTAGAAACCCTTGCTTTTCTCTTTGCGTTGTTCTTACTTTCAGTCTCCAAATGAAAATATAAGAAAAAAAATCAATTTTAATTCAGCCCAAAATGACAACAGGAGTCGCCTCAAAGGTCTTCAAACAAATGTGGGCGACAAAGCTAGAAGGTCCCGGGTTCGATTCGAGGTTTCCTCCAGATACTCTGGTTTTCCCTACCACTAAAAACATGTACAATAGGACAGGATGAATAAGAGTGTCTTTGAGAGTAAAAATTGTCACATTTATATAGCGCCTTTCTACCTGCTTTAGGCACTCAAAGTGCTTTACATCAAAGAACCAGTCACCCAGTCACACTCCAGTGTACGCAGACACTGGAGGCAAGGTGGGTGAAGTGTCTTGCCCAAGGACACAACGACAGTGTGCACCTGGGGGTTTCAAACCGCCGATCCGCTGATCACAAGACAACACGCTCTACTCTCTGTGCCACCGTCGCCCCAAGAGGGCACATGGGGGACAAGGAACAGGCCACCATTTTGCCATACTGAGATAATATATGTTCTTACCTGAGCTTAGACGAGTTGATATGTACCTGTTTGGTTTTTGTGCGTGTGCTCAGTCACGCAAAAAGACCAAAAAAAGACCATTTGGCCTCTCCCAGCATATTCCTATAGCTCCAAACGGGGGTGAAGTTGGAAGCTACCAAGCTCTTCCACGGGCACGCACAAAGACCAGACAGGTACGTACGGTATCAACTTGTCTAAGCTCAGGTAAGAACATATCTCAGTATGGAAACCGTTGGCTTGTTCCTTTAACATGCTGTCCCCACCAAATAAACTAATAAATAAATGAATTGATGATTTCATCAAACACTTTTATAGGAACAATCAACAATATCAAACAATGTGTAGACAAGCAGATTGGAAATGTTTCACAATCAACAGTGAAGCAGCAGATGGATAATTGTCCCAGTGCATAACCTGTCCTTAGACCCTCTTCCGAGCAAGGAATTTCTAGCTGGACCCAGATCAATCATTGAGCCACAAATTAGAGAGCTATGACATGATCAACGATCTTAGCAAAGGACATCTTGACTGAGTTCCAGACAAAATTGCAAAGAATATAAAATGGGGGCCATGGGCTTCAGGGCAAAGCTGATCAAATGCGGTATTAAGCCGATGATAAACCGGCTGTAAAGAAATGTCATTGTTGGACATTGATATCAGCCTCTTTAGAAATTCCATTTGGAACAGAAATGATATCCTTCTTATCCACAGGTGTCTCCCTGGCGTGGAAGATGGCTGAACAAGTGTGAGTAGGACGATACAGGGTCCTGCTTGAGACTCCGGTGGAGAGTACTGAGACGGTCTTATCGCACCCACAAACCCTGTGAAGATACGCCTGACTCCCACACAAGGGCACTGAGTCATTTCCACACTGTAATCTTTGGCTTTTCTCCTCTCCTGGAGTGCTTTTCCCCCCCAACTCTGAACAACCCAATGACACTGAAAGCAGATTTTTCTTTTTTCTTAGTTCGCAATATCTTCTTAAGCACAACTGAACGGATGAGAAGATTATAGAGTTGATCTAACATGGTGTTTTGGGTGGCATCAAAGTTTAAGTGTGAGGCATTTGTGGAATACGCCTGAATTGTAGATGGCAGCTCTTATTCCAATGGCTCTAAGAGTGCAGAGCAGAAAATAAAATCTATGAAAAGAAAGAGGGTGGATACTGAACAGGATGTGATGACGAACTTTCTCACAGCCAGACCTGTGTGTTCATGTGCTTCAGCAGCCCTTTTCTGCCTTTCCTTAGAAATGTCACGTAATGCTGCCGTGACGTGGGATCTCCTCCTAGGTAAAATAAAATGAAACAATTAATCAGATTTTGGCATCGTTTAACCTCTTACGCACATTTTTGTAGCTCTTTTGCTACTTTTTTTGCTTTAGATTGGTAATTTGGCAAACTGGAGAGAATGTGTCGTCATGTGGGGGTTAAGAAGTTAGGTTAGGTCTGACGAGTGTGTTTACGGATCTCAATGGGTTCTTACTCCTCCATAGAAGAAGAGGAAGACGTTTCGATATGTATTTGCACCTACAGAGGCAACACCTTGTAATGTAACGTAGATCCCAACATTCCAGTTTGAAAAATACTGTTTGTTCTGGGCTAGACAACTCAAAGCAATGTCACTCTTCCTCCTTCTGCGGACGCCTGGAGGAGGGTATTGCAAATCCCTGTGTTGACAGCTGATCTATAGTGAATATGAGTTAGAGGAGCTCAGAGATGGATCGATTCGTCCAGTGTTTGGTTTAACTCTGACCTTCTCTGTCAAACTTCGCCTTCAGCTATGTGTAAATTCTTGATTCTGCTGACAGATCCTCCACATAGCAGTATACCGTGTCACTGCCAGAGACACATCGCAAAATAGCACTTAGTTGTCCAGGAATTTATCCTTGGAGGAGGATAGTGGAGGAGTTAAATAAGCCCACTAACAAGACATATATTCCGCACATCTGTTCTCATCAATTGACAGTCTGCTTTATAACCTCTTTGACCGTGCCTTAAAAAGGTCTTGTATGGCAGAAGAGAACATGTGTGGTGTAAAAGGCAAATGAAAAGAAAAAAGGCAGGTGTCGGTGCACACAGGTGTGTAGTGAGTGAGATAAAAATAGACTTCTTGTGCGTGTGCTTATCCTCTTCTTTCCCTGAAGCTGTTTTTTGAAACGCTGCCTGATGCCCAAAGGGGAAGAGATTAGACTTTCATTCCTCAAACGTTACACTTTCCTTACAAATAGAGCGGTGTGTCAATATTTGAGGATCTGGGCTCTTTAAACAAAACCAATTAATAAGCAAATGTACACACATTGCCAACAGCGCGCGATCGTGAAAATGAATTGATTAAATTTTTAAGTCATTTAAATGTGTGCGAAACAAGGGGGTTCACAATAAACAGATTCTACATTCTGCAAGAAGGAATTTTGCAAGCTCAGAGGTTATGATTCAATCCCCACTGCTAACTCTTCCAGATTCTTGATCAATGCCAGGTTCAACTGACTGAAGGACAGCTTCATCCCCACCTTAACTGAGTGCATTTTGTTCAGTTCGGCTTCACCCAAATCTAAAAGCTTCTGGACTGGAATTTACAGCCTATAGACCAGTGTAACGCGCAATTTGAAATCTAAGACCTACAAAACTGATCTCTCTTTTAATTGTTTTTTTTTTTATCACTGTTGTGTTCAAAATGGAGAGAAGTTGGAGACTCGTTCTTTAAAATCAAAATCATTATTTTATTCCCTGAATTTATAATCTAAAACAAAAGCTATGCTAAAGGCTACATGATGATCTTCAGTGGACAGCAAGGGACGCAGCAGGGCAAGAGGCCGAACCGGTTGAGTACAAGTAATTTATAGGAACAGGAAATAGGCGTCTCCTTGTTGAAGAACCAATCAATGTCCTTGGAATGCTTCTTCTGCAGCGCGATCTGACTCCGCATTATAACACACTGCCCCCCAGTGGATTCCAAGAGTAAGGACAACAATACAGCAATTCAATTCAAATCACCCCAAAAGCACAGATTACAATCAACACAGTTTCATATAATCATTAAAGCCTATTATAACAAAAACATAGTATATAGAAATATTCAACATCACTCTTTTGCATTTTCATCTTATTTTTGTCACTCTTTTTGTACGAAAGCGTCCTGGTCTCACTTGCGTATGTGTTTTTTGTGTGTGCTGGTATCAGGTTATTTCATTATATCATGAAGTAACGTGTACAAGCATGACATTATCTTGAAATAAAGTGATACCAGCAACAAAACAAAAACACATACGCAAGTGAGACCGGGACACTTTCGTAGTTTTCATCTTCTTTTTGTCACTCCTTTGTTGCGGTTTCATCCTTGTTTCTGTCTCATTTTGTTATTCTTTTGTGGCATTTTTGTCTCGTTTTTGTTGCTGTTTTTATGCTTTTTTTCAAGAAGCTTTTAGATTGGGGGTAATGCCAAAGTGGTTCAGGTGGGGGTTAAGAGGCAATTTTTTTTTAGGTATGTGCTTTAAATGTGGTGACCAAACCAAGTACTGGTGTGCTTTTAGGCATTGCATTTCACCCTCCTTGCTTGCCTAAAAAACAGACTGTAGGCACAGAATAGCAGAACTAGATACAAGTGAAAATAAATAGTAATAGTAATGAGAAAAAAAACTATAATCACAATAAAATTATATAGAAATTGAAATTTCACTGCTTTAAATGGATTTCTTCTAAAAACGAGTGTTTTATAGGTACAACTTCTGACTAGCCTGTAATGAACCTTCTCTGGCCATAGCACTGCCCACATTCATTTAGGACGTGATAATATTTTCTGACAGCATATAATCATTTTCTCGTTGGTAACATCCGTGACCTTTAAAGGAAGGAGATGAATGTACCTGTAAATGTTTCTCTGTGGGTCCATATGCCGCGGGTCCCTCGTATCTGCCCATCTTCTCATTTCCAACAATTGCTTCACCACTGCCAGGAAATAATAGGGCTGGCCTCTGTGTTAATTACATTTGGAGATTTGCGGCAGTCCAATTCGGGAGTTAAGTTATTTTCCCGCAGATACAGTGAGCGTTCCTGGCGCATATTAAAATGTAAGTCCGTGGAATGTGGGACAGTGTGATGCACACCGCCGGCTAAAGAGGCAGCGGGGGGAACCATGGGGGTGCTGGGCGTCCCTAATCTCAGTTTGACATTGGAGGAAAAACATTGGCACTCACACTTTATATTTGACAAACCAGATCCCAGAGGCTTGGTTTTGTCAATGTGTGTCTTTACATTTTACTAGCCTGGCTAACGCCAGACTAAAATCACAAGTGATATTTAGTCTGGAGACCACCAATTCATTTTCTCGTAGGAGAGGTGTGGTTCACGATTGTCCATAACCGTTTATTGGGCACTACGAATGTTCTTCATGTGTCTGCACGTAGCCATAGCCAATCGTATCATCGTATCCAATGACGTATGACGTACCCGCTGTAAACTTTTGAGCTAAACTATTTAGAACACGGTCTAAAGCTTGATCGAAAGATGGCATCGCGTCTGCTGCTGTCATGTTGGATCCACAAATATATATATATATATTTTCATCCCTAAACTAACTACAAGCTTCCGTATGTCGAATAGTGCGTCACCGTCTTGCCACCCCTGTTCTGTGATTGGTGCCCAAATCCATGTGAAGATTTCGGCCATGGTCCCCAGGCTGCTGAGCAGTTCGAAAAGATTCGAGTGCACACAGCAGTCTGGCGTCAGCCAGGCTAACATTTTACTGTATGTGTTGCAAAATAATAGAACTGTGGCAACTTTGTAATTATTGACTCTTGTCATACTTGATTATGCAAATGATTATGCAAATTATATTTCAGTGTCTTAAAGGTACAAAAAAAAGTTTTTCAATAAAACTCATTTTATTTATTTGGTGTATTGGTTTATTTGGTCGGGACAGTGCATGTTAATGAACATACATGGGTCTCATGCATGTAAATAAGCCACACCGGATTGTAGCCTTGGGCTAATTTCCATCCGTCGTCCCCCATGCGCACTCTCAAATACTCACATTCATCCTGGCCTATTGTACATGTTTTTAGCGGTAGGGGAAACCGGAGTACCTGGAGGAAACCTACGCAGACACAGGGAGAACATGCAAACTCCACACAGAAAGGCCCCGTCCCTGGTGGGAATCAAACCCACCAGGGAAAGAAAAAGGATCTCTCTGCTGATGAAAAGCGTGAAATAGTTGAATGCCTTGGACTAGGTATGAAAACCTTTGATATTTCAAGAAAGATGAAGCCAGTGTTGTTTTCGTCAACGAAGACGACAACGATATGATTTCGTTGACGCCCCTTTTTTAATGACGATAACGTAACGATGACGAGCTAAAAATAGCTCTTTGGGGACTAAAACCTGACGAGACGTCTATGAGTTTACGTCAACGAGACGAGACGAGACTAAAATGGGAGAAAGTGGTTCGTCAGATCGTTCACAAACAGAGTTTCTACGCGGAGCGGGAGAACACACCGGTAAACGTGACACAGAGCGGCGCCGCAGCTCTCATGATGCGGCCGGGCAGCGGCGCCTCTCTCTCTCTCTCCCTCTCTCTCTCTCTCTCCCTCTCTCTCTCTCTCTGTCCCTCTCTCCCCGTGGCGTGCAGTGAGTGCACTGCTAGCGTACATCCTCCACGGAGCGCGTCTGACATCGATGTCTCTGTCAATACTGGGACGACCTCAGGACAGTTTTAAATACCGTAGCGTATGAACGCAGAACGCATGTTGAGGTACTGTAGGCTACGTATGTGCAGACACCGCTGTTTATAAAAACAAAAGTGGCGATCAGAGGACGAGGAGAGCGGGCGCTTTTGGAAAAGTCCTGTACACAAAGACACTTCTACTAGTGCCTATTGTGGTGTAATCGGTTTGTCAAAAGCTATAAAGCCAATAGATAACTATTATTTATCCCAATTTCCAATAGTTATCTAAATTAATTATAACTTTTTATAATGAAACTGACGAAAACTTGACTAAAACCTTTTAAATTTTCGTCTGACTAAAACGTGACTAAAACTATCACATTTAGAAATGACTAAAATGTGACTAAATCTATAAGCATTTTCGTCCAAAAGACTAAGACTAAAACTAAAACTAAAAGGGCTGCCAAAACAACACTGGATGAAGCGTAATCATCGTACTGTTAAGAGATTTGTAGCTGATTCAGAGCACACTAGAGGTAAGATTTTAGGCCCAAGCCCGAGGGGCGGGTCGGGCCAAGATATCATGCATGACAGTCGGGTTTGGGTCAGGTCGGGCTTCAAGAATTATTATTATTATTTTTTAAATAATTTAAAATATTTTTTATTTGATTTGATTTTTTAATATATTTTAATTATTGTTATTATAATCTCTAATAAAAATCTAAGCTATAGGCTTAGACTATTGGATACACAATATGATTATACTTATTCAATGCACGCTGGGACACTACTACACAGAGAACATCGCTATTCACTCTTTCTCTCAGGACAGCGTTTAACTTACACTGGATAAATCAGCAGTTTGGTTCCTGTTTGTGTGTAAAAAGTAGGCTTTTGCAAATGCAGCGCGATGTTTATGAACAACGAGGAGGAGGAGGAGGAGGAGAGAGAGACAGAAAGAGGAGAGACATGCACACTTCTCCACCTGCCCAGGTACAGTATGTGTGCAAAGCATGCGTGCACGCACCTCTCATATGGCGCGCTCCTCTCGGGGCGCTGCTGAATGCACTGCGCAAAGCTCTGACCGGGCAGGCATTAAATAAATAATTATTTACGTCGGGTTTGTTTCGGGCTTGGGTCGGTCAGGCTTGATTTTTTTGGGCCCGATCTTAGCTCTAGAGCACACACAGGTTAGTACAGATAAAGGCACAACGAGGACGGTTTCCGCCAGACAAATACATCAGATTAATAGAACAGCTGCTACAAAGCAGCAAACAGATATTTGAAGCTGCTGGTGCCTCTGGAGTCTCCCGAACATCAATGTGTAGGACCCTGCAGAGGCTTGCAGTTGTGCATAAACCGTCTGTCCGGCCTCCCCTAAACTGTTAATTGAATGCACACAAGCAGAAACGGCTGCAGTGGGCCCAGAAATACATGAAGACTCATTTTCAAACAGTCTGGTTCACTGATGAGTGCATGTAAGGCCTGGATGGTCAGATGGATGGAGTAGTGGATGGCCACCATATCCCAACAAGGCTGTGACGTCAGCAAGGAGGGGGCGGAGTCATGTTTTGGGCCGGAATCATGGGGAGATATTGTTCCTTTTTTTGCTCCACTATGTTACTTGTGAAATGAGAATTTTTATTGTATTGATTTGCCCACTTCTTTAGAGCAGAATGTTTACTGCTCAAATAAACAACTAAACTAAACTAAACTAAACTAAATTAACTGGGGAAAAACGCATGGACTCTGTTGTTTAAATGTTGTATTATTATTATTATTATTATTATTATTATTATTATTATTATTATTAAAAAAAGAGAATTACAATATAAAATATTACAACGGTTTTATCCAAATGAGCTTATCTCAAAATGTACTAATAGACTCAAATGCTGCTTTGGTCAGGCATTTGCCGAAAATGTCACCCACCTCTTCTTCACTTGTTCACCCAGCTCCAAATTTTGGCAAGATGCTAAATCTATGTGTAACCACAATTTCTCTTAAGGGGAGATACTGCAGGTAAACCTATCTTTTAATGTAAAACATTTTCAGGTTTTGGGCCCACTTGGTCGCTTAAAATATAAAACTCATCAGGAAACAACATCAGGAAATCAAAAAATACGACTAATCTTCACAATAATGTGTTAAAATATTGCACTGATTCAAGGTTTCTCTATAGATTTATATGGGAAATTGCAATTTCAACGTTTTTTTTTTCTCAAAATACATTTTTGTCACAGTGGTGCGACAATATGCTCCACATAAGTAGCACCTTCAGACTCCAGACTCCCCTGTTTTGGACTTAACAATATTTTGAAGGTTTCTAAAATATTGGTGGATTTTTCCTTCTTTAATTCCTTTCTTGATTTGTTGAGTTTCAAGTAAAGAAAAAACAGACCAAATTTGATTTTATTTTTTTACAGATTTTTCCATTAATTACTATAACAAAATATGGTCCTAAAGGCGTTGCTTTAAAATAGTCAAGTCAGCGACACACTGCATGAATTGTTCCATAATTGGGCTCCAAGACACTGGCTTCTGCCGAGCCCTTGCTTCCTCAGACGCACAGCCAGCATCCTGACGAATGTTGCATTTTCATTATCAGGCTTTTACAGTTGCACAGCAGTGGGAAGTGGCTGTGCCAGCGCAACAGGAGCGGAGCCAGAGGGAACGCTTACAACTGATGGCGGGGTACAGGGCCAAACAAGCCAATATCTCAACCCTTAAGAAAAATAATAAATACATTAGTACAAAAAACAGACCAGCAGTTTTCATGCTAGTATGAAAACTTAAAACACTATAGCATGCTAATTCAGTTCAAATTAAAGAAGAAACTAAGTTAATCTATTTCTATATTTATTTTCTCTCTTATAAATAATAAATGGAATTATTAGTGTTTCAAAAGCACAAAAGCAGACTTAATAATGTCTTTTAACATTTTTTTTTTCTTCGTTTTCTATAAGTAATTTTCATGCTGCTAAGCGCCACAGACCAGAGTGGGTGAAACCAGTTATTAACTATGAGGAGAATAGGCTTCCCGCTGGCCGACTTTGTCTTTATTTAGAAGTCATGTCAAATGCAATTACCACATAGATGAGAAGGAGCAGACGGCGACAGGCAAGCCTTTTCAAGAAACTAGACAACCTTTATGCTAAAAGCTTCGATACAAGCCTTATACTTACCCGAGGTTGGAGACGCCTTTTATAATCTAGGTGCTTGGATGTGCACACTGGCAAAATGTCACTAGTTTTAAACCTTTTGATCTAAAGTCCTGGCACGCCTTCTAGTGCTACAACAAATGTATGCTGCTGTAAACACTGCCACTATAGAAACATCATGGGTCTTATCTTGCGTTTCTGAGTGCAGGCTGTAGACTAGACTTTTGTGAAGAGGGATGGTGCGCGGGGGATTTGGGGGTTGCCCGTGCTGGTGTTTTGATCACGTTTCTTGAATGCTAGCGCCAGAGCGGGACCTATCGATATATTCTCTCGTTCTCTCGGGACATGAACTGTGTTTAACTGTGGGAGAAATATCTAGTTTGTAGTTTGTCCTGCAAAAGGTTAGTAACATGCATCTGCTTGTATAGCACACGCCTCAGCCGACCCCTTTTTTTCCCTCTAAGCGACGCTCTCAGGCTTCCGGAGAAAGCACTGGTGCACCATTGCTGGTATGAAAGACACCTACTTCGCCTTGAGGTTTGAGCTTGGGTTTGTACGCTAGTGTAGTGTAATGTACAGAAATCTCTTACAGCCCATACTTCGAGGGCCCTGTCATGCTAAGGAGGCTGAAACTCAGCACAGGACCGATCAATAGGCAGGTAGTTAGCGGTGATCAGCTGAGATTAGGGTTGTTGAGACTGAAACTTAGGTGTGATTTAGACCTAGAATTTCAAAGACTTATAATTACAAAGATGTTTACCAACAGGTGAGATTAGCTGTTAATAGAGGGGAGGGACTAAGCCAAGCTAAACTCCTCCCTGTGGTCTTTATCTGAGCTGCGAGCTGAGCTGAACCTTAGTGCACTGACGAAGCCTTTTGGATGAGAGGTGAAATGTTCCACACTTCAAATACAGAGTACAGAAGATGACCAAGAACCTTCTTAATATACAAAAAATAACTTTATGATTTTTAGCTCAAAAACAAAGGAGATTATCAAAAGGACGTAGAGGTATCAATTCAAAATTAGCCAAGTGAATCAAACCAAATTTTTAGGTGTCATTGTCGACCATAAGCTAACCTGGAAATATCATATTCAACATGTTTGTAGAAAAATAGTGAAATCTGTTGGTATACTGAGTAGAGTTCGCTCTTTAATTGATACTTCATGTATGATAACATTATATTATAGTTTAATTTATCCACACATCATGTACTGCAATATGGTTTGTGGTGCAACATGCCAGACATATCTAAATACGATTTTATTAATACAAAAGAAATTCTTAAGAATCATGAATAATTCAAATAGATTCTCTTCATCTGCTCCTCTTTTCATAAAATATAACATTTTCATAAAATATAACATTTTGACAATATTTAATCTATTGCATAAATATTTTTATGTATAAGTATGTAAATATGCCAAATGTTATGCCTAGAGCTTTTAACAACTTTTTTATGTATTCTTCAGATGTTCATACCTACTCCACTAGGCGCCTCAAAGACGTGTATGTTCCTTTTGTAGAACTACGGCCAATCAAACTACACTCAAATACAGAGGGCCTTCCCTCTGTATAGTCTTTAGAGCCCCCGCTCTAAAGACTATACCTACAATGAACTCTTTCAAAAGAGAGCTGAAAATAATGATCTCACAAATGAGTACACAATGTAAAACACCAGATATACTCCAATACTTCACGCATCGTCACGCAGCTCCTCTCCTAAAGCAGGATCAGTGCTTGTATGTGTCAGCATGAAAAGCAGACTCTGGTGGGATATCAGCTGACAGCCCATAGCCACATATACTGTAGGTGCCTATAGTGACTTTAATATGTTTTTACATCCGTATACTCTCTCAGCTTCTGCCAGCGCTGCATATCATGTGCCACTGTGCCGTGTGTGAGAAGCAGATAGACCATGCTTATTAATAATTTGTGTTATTGCTTTAGCGGAGAGTGCCTCCTCTGTCAGCCTGAGTCACTGCTGCCATCTCTTGCAGTATTAAAGCCATTGTTTATGCTGCCTGTTTTAACACCCTTCTATACATGCAAACCAATAGCAGTAGGTTGAATTCCACCAACACGACAAATAGGAGAGAGAGGAGAAACTTAAAAAGCACACTCTCGCTCCTTTGTGCCCTTGGAGAACATAGGGACAATTTGAAGCTAATTATAATGAACAGTGTGCGACAATGGCTTTAAAGTGTTGGTGCATTTTTTCTGCGGCGCTCCAGCATGTCATTAATCCCATGGCAACTACTGTAAAGCCAGTGTGAGGCGCAGCAGACTCCTGCTAATGACACCAAACCAGCCATCAGTGAAACAGCAAACCCGTATTCCACAGCATCAGTGCTTATACCGGCACTTCATTGCAGTGGTTCTCAAACTGTGGTACTTGCAGGTTTCAGATTTATTATGACACATGGGAGGAAAAGTATGAGAACGCTTTGGAATTTCTCACATTTCTGCCTAAATTGGTCATAAAATGTGGTCTGATCTTCACCAAAATCATAAGAATGAATAAACAGTGTCTGCTTAAACTAATACCACCCAAACAATTACATTTTATCATATTTTTATTGGAACAGAACAAGACAACTCTATGGTCATCTGTGCCTTATATAGCTGCAACATTTACACATGATTTACACGTTTAGAAATAATTAAGGGCTATTTGAGACCCTGTTCAGCGCTGGTTTAGTTGTGTTGACTCTTGTGATATAGGCCTGGTGGTACTTACTTGAAGTGATACTTTTAGACTTACTGGAGGCTATTGATCCCCAAGAGAAATGGCTTGGTCACAATGGCTCAGTAACAACAATCCTTCAAACACAGGTTTGTTGAATTCAAGATAGCAGAAAAAACAGTCACATTTAAAGGTGCATTATGCAAGTTTTTTATGTGTGTGTGAGTGTTGGGTCCTATATGACAAACCCTGTCATATAGGACTGTACGAGAGTCTTGAGACATGATGGATTCTGTATTTAAGGGGTTCTACTGTGATGCTCTGCAACAATGATCTGGACAGGGCCCATTCGAGTGGCTTGAACTTTTGCACATTTTGTCATGTTTACAATCATAAACATAAAGATGTTATTTGGAATTTTTTTACTGAATGTTCACACACAAGTAACAGACAACTGTGAAGTGAAAGCAAAATTATACATGATTGTGTTATTTTTCAAAAAAACTGAAAAAGTGGGGCGTGCACAAGTATTCATACAGCATGTATTATTACTTTGTGGAACCCACTTTTGCTGCAATAACAGCAGCAAGTATTTTGGGGTACATGTATGACTCTACAAGGTTTGCACATCTAGAGACTGACATTTTAGCCCATTCCTCTTTACAAAACAACTCAAGCTCTGTCAAATTAGAAGGAGAGCGTTTGTGAACAGCAGTTTTCAGGTCTTTCCACAGATTTTCAATAGGATTTAGGTCAGGACTTTGACTGGGCCATTCTAACACATTAATATGTTTGTTTTTAGACCATTCCATTGTAGATTTAGCTTTGTGTTTAGGGTCATTGTCCTGCTGGAAGGTGAATCTCCGCTCCAGCCTCAATTCTCTTGCTGACTCCAGCAGGTTTTCCTCCAAAATGTCTCTGTATTTGGCTCCATCCATCTTCCCAACTATTCTTACAATCTTCTCAGTCCCCGCTGAGGAAAAGCAGCCCCATAGCATGATGCTCCCCCACCATATTTGACACTGGGGATGGTGCACTCAGGACGATGAGCAGTGTTAGGTTTGTGCCATACATGATGTTTTGCATTTGGGCCAAAAAGTTCAATTTTTGTCTCATCTGACCAAAGCACCTTCTTCCACATGGTAGCTGTGTCCTCCATATGACTTCTAGCAAACTTCAAACAAGATTTCTTATGGCCTCCTTTCAATAATGGCTTTCTTCTTGCCACTCGTCCATGAAGGCCAGATTTATGTAGAGTACGACTCTAGTTGTCCCATGTACAGATTCCCTCAGCTCAGCGGCAGTACGTCGCAGCTCCTCCAGAGTTATCTTGGGGCACTTGGTTGCATTTCTGACCAGTGCTCTCTTTGTTCGGTCTGTTAGTTTAGGTGGACGGCCGTGTCTTGGTAAGTTCGCAGTGGTGCTATACTCTTTCCATTTCTGAATGATGGATTGAACAGTGCTCCATGAGATGTTCAAATCTTGGGAAATCTTTGTACAACTTAACGCTGCTTTAAACTTCTCCACAGCTTTATCCCTGACCTCTCTGGTGTGCGCCTTAGTGACCAATACACTCCGACCATACTGTAGCTCTGAGGCTCTCACAGAACAGCTGGAATTATACTGAGAGTAGATTACGCACAGGTGGCCTCTATTCAATGGTTAGGGCAAGGTGTGAACATTCTGCAGTCATTAGGAATGTTATAAAGGCAATTTAATGCACTCAGAAAATGCTGTATGAATTCTTGTGCACGCCCCAGTTTTCACTATTCTAGTTTTTGAAAAATGTATCATTTTGCTTTCACTTCACAGTTGTCTGTTACTTGTGAACTTTCAGTAAAACATTCTAAATAAATCTTTATGTTTATGGTTGTAAACATGACAAAATGTGCAAAAGTTCAAGGTGTAGTACTTTTGAGAGGCACTGTAAGTTAGAACTATCAAGGCCAAGTGAGGACAGGCGAACAAAACATCAGAAAGGCTGTGATGCGTGCCACACTTATACTCCAATTGCCTTTTTCGTACAGGCCCATCATCTGTGAGTGTCCTCTCTCATTCACTTCTGTGGCAGAAGAGCTCCATTACTGTGACTTAGACTGTGCACAATGACACACGTGCGCCTAAGGCAACGGGAGCTATCAATTAGAGTTTCGCTCACTCAAGTCATCATGGTCTTCCTCTTCCCCCTCCATTTTGTTTAGTGTTCTGAACTGGCACACAATGGCCTCCCCTGAGCACGTCAGAACTGGAGCGCTTGCATAAGATTTACATTTCAAAGCATAAAAGGCAATGGTGTCAGGGTATGGAGAGTGAAAGTTTTATGTCACATACTGAAATGGCCACCAGTAAAAAAAAAACATATAGGAAGTGTAGCAGATCCCACTTCTCTTCAAAGGCTTTGTATTGCAACAGGTCTGACTATTTTACAGTATACTGTATGGCAAAATGGAATCAGTTACAGTAATTACTTCTGTATCTTTGGGGAAAAACACATTCTGACACTGAGCTGTTCTTGAACCACTAAACTTCCGATCAGTGGGTAAACGAACACTGCACCGTCCCTCATGTATTCATTGTAATTCCACTGAAATAACATTGAAATAAGACTTTTCCCTATACTCGCATCTATTAAGATTCGTTCATAGTTCTCAAAGTAGAAACTGAAGGTATTGACTTTCCACTGGTCTTGGCTACTTATCTTGGTATTTATGTCTAGGGTGAGAAAGGTCTAGGCAACTCCTTTAATGACTTAAGCTAAAAAACAACACATATATTTAGATGCCAAAACTTCCAAATCAATCCTTACTGTAACCCGCATTTTCTGAACTTATTTGAGTCTGAGTATAGCCCTGGCTCTGTAAGAACGTTTTTTTAGGTTTCTTAACAAGCTGCTCCTGGCCTGGTTCACGACCTGTAAGCAACTATATATATGGCTTTTCCACATTTCATTGCAAAAGTCGCCATAGTGATTTTCCTGCTTATAAAGTTGGTGGCAGACAGTGCCCACAGCTAAAGCTAATATCTGTAAGTCAGGAAGTGTTGTTTATATCCTGCACTTGGAATCTTTATTCTATTTCATTCCACTTAAATTAATCACTCAAATCATAGATCAAAATAATGCTATTGCTTCATCACCATTGATTTGAAAGAACATAGTTAGCAATTAGTTAACAAAACCTTTATAATTCATATTTCAAATAAATAAATAGAGAAACCTCCTAAACCCAATGAAGTTTAAGGTAGAATTGAATATAAAAATGTCTGTTATGGTCAGACTCTGAAATGAGAGTGTGAGTTGACCTCCAGCCAGCCTTCGGAGAGTGTGCGCACAGCGCTCCACAATCATGCAAGATAAGGGTCAGTGTGTGTCCTCGGGCTGGGGAAGGCAGATCAGTTCCTCTGAGCCTCCTTGGCACCGATGGAAACTTGTGATTTCATTTGCCCAAATAGGACGGTTCTGTGTGCCCTTGGTCAGTGCAGAGGGGTCAATTCTCCCCCTGCGCTCGTTCCGTAGCTGTTCTATTCCAGTCGCGCTTTCTGCCCCACTCATCCTCTGTCTGCTGAGTCACCAAAATAATACGAATGGATGTGGATGGGGCTTATAGTAGCGACGAAAGAAGTGTTTTTATTCTTGGTCTCCTTTGTTTAGGTCATTTTTACTTGTGTGTATTTTCTGATATATTTACAAGAACTTGAATAATTTTCCACAATCCTGGTGTCAGAATATCCCAGGATTTTAGCCTTTTCGAAACAGTCAATATTTTAACCATTTTAGATTTTAGTTAAAAGCTCTCAATTCTGTGGTTGGTAGTGATCGTATGAGTCATGTACTACGTCCACAAGGTGAACATGGTCACACATTTACTGCGGTTACATGACGATGGGAAAGTGAAATCTCTGGATTGCCCAAACCCATGTAAACCCGGCCGATTCGATACTTTCCTCCTGACGTGATTGCAGTCAGATGGAGCTGCATGTAACCACTAATTCGAATCAAATTGGATTTGGTGGAGAGCTCACTTTTGTGGCTGCATCAGCACGGAGAATGTGTGTTGGGCCATGAGACTATCTCCGATCGACCACATGAAAACAAAAAATAAGCACCAATTAAGTCGCTAAAACCACATAAAGCGGCCTTTCATGCTGTGCTTGTTGAATATACAGTTTATTAGACAATTCTCTTCTACAAAGAGTCGTAGCCTATTGTTGCATAGTGTCATATAACGTTAGCCGTTAGCCAACACATAACCCAAAACAGCATTTTGGTCTGAAAGCACCTTGGGCTAAACAGGGCAGCTCTTTGCTAAAAACAACATAGCAGTCAAAGGTGAACCGGAAATGGTGCACATAGCCATCAACCCCCTGCTGGCCGGGAGTTGTGCCGCTCCCCTTCTGCTGCCAAAGGACATTCGGATCGGTGGCTGTCAGGTAGACTGGGACGAGACTGGTTTGACAGGTTTCAGGGAAAAACGGATAAGAGTCAAATCTCTGGCCTAGACGGATTAGACTTCACATGTAAACGTGGTAATGAATACATTCAATCCTAACTTGGACTGAATATTGCAGTGACATTGTTATCATAATATTGCATACCCGTTTTGCATATTTGTCAATATCATGTGGCCCTATAATGAACACAAACTAAATTATATATTTAGATCCCTGTCCCAGTTTTTACAAATAAAGTAGTGCATTTTCCTAACTATAAGCTGCTACTTTTTTCACACGCTTTGAACCTTGTGGCTTAACGATGCTGCTAATTTTTACATTTTAGTTTTTTTACAGTCATAGTGAATATGGTTTTAGTTTAGTTTATTTGTTTAGTTTAAACAATGTTATCAATAACAATGCACCAGGGTCCAAAACACTCGGCTATTTCTAATGAAAGAACTCGCAATGACCGCTCCATATCCAAACATAAAGTTGTCCGTGTGGAGACGATGGCGAGCTCACGTGGTTCCTTTTGGACGTACCCCACAATAACTCGGACAGGTGGCAAACCCTATCACTTCTTCTAGGCTCCAGCTCAATCTGCGCATACAAGCCCAGGAGGGCGTCTCTAAACACGGCCACTTTCCCGGGAAGACCTGTGCGGTGCTTTTGACTGACTGAACACATGCGGGTTTTATTGCCTTACATTTTGTTGGTGCGGCTTACGTTCATGTACGTTGAATAGTCCGGAAATTACAGTAGTAAACCGCATGTACAGAACATTATATTTACTTTTACATTTACAATGGTTTTGCCATTGTGACTGTGCTCCATTTATCTGCAGAGTGTCACAGTATAAAGCAATCATGGGCTGCACTGGAGAAAGTCTTAAGCGAGTCTTATTCAAGAAAAAATTACTTCTTTTGGCCATATTGTGCTTTTCTCTTGATGCTGAAAAGATCCGTCATTTAAAAAGTAAATCGAGATGAATCCATCTGCACTAATAACAGCAATTACTGCCAGCTTGAGATCTGCTCGCGCCTTTGTATATTCCACAGCTAATTTATGTTTACTTTAGAGGTTCCCATTTAAAGGTGATGTTGCTTTAGCAGACTCAAAATTACAGACACTAAAAGTTGTTGACAATCTACAAGTGCATATTTTAGGTGAACTATTACAACAAGGTCGATGTGAACACTATCATACGGAGATGTGTTACTGTTATTGCAGGATATCGATTCTAATCGTGGGTGTGTTTTACATTAAACTCAGTTACTGTTACTGTTAGAATGACTTTATAGGAACACATTTACAGGTCTACTACTCATTGAAGTAATTTAGTCCAGACTTTAACTGTGAAAGAGAAGGGAAGGCAACTTTATTTATACCGCACATTTCGTACACAAGGCAACTCAGTGCGCCTTACAAAAGAAGATTATGCGAAATTACAAAGAGGTTAAGTTAAGGCAAAGCACATATAGAAACATCAGCCCATGGGAAATACACAGCACATGGGGTCACATGCGGAATTATTTCTTGGGGAGGGGGAGGACGACCGGCCATTGACCGGGGGGTGGGGCTGAGTTGAGGCAGATGCAGAACGATGGGGACGTGTTTAGGGAGGGGGTATGTGTGTGCGGTTATTTGCATGTTGTCTTTGCTTTGGCCTGGCACCAAATTGTCTGTTACGTTTTGGGAACGTTACTGTATCGTTTAGCTTTAGGTTGCAAGTATCAGTTTTTCCAGTCTTCTTACCGGGTTCCACAGGGAGCGTGTCATTAAGTCCTTTTTCAGTCTCTAAGAAATCTTGTCCAGTAGTAAGCAAATTTCTTGTTGATCCAAGCACCAGGATATCTCTGGCCTTGACACTTGGCACAGTTTTTCTCTCCATCTTTATTTTGACTTCTTGTTCTCTGTTTTTCTCTGACTTTCTCTGTTCGTTATACTTGTGGTAAAAATCTGTTTAACTTTATTCCAGGTGCATTTTTACCAACAGTCTGAAAGTCAGTGTTTTGTAAAATATGACCCAGAGAGCTCAGTCCTCATCAGGTTTAGCTCCGTGGCTTGGCCTTGAAGGGAAGTGTTGACAGTGTAGGAGAGATAAGCGGTCCAGCTGCTTCAAACCTCCTCTCTCAGGAAGAAGAGAATTATTCCAGAATAGTTCATAAATTTATAATGAATTAGCTTTTACTTGTCTCAGCTTTAGTTCAGTTCTCCAGAGCAGGTAGTTCCCTTCACAGTTCAACCCTTTTCCTCCCAAATATAGTCCAACTATTGTCCGTCTCCACAGCGAGCTGCCAGATTGTACATAACAGCTCATCGTTGTGCGTTACTTTCCGGTGTAATTCCATCACTTGGTCACTCCCTGCTCCAAAGTGCTCGTTAATTTTAACGGACAGCAGCGTGGTCCGATTGCAAACTGATGTCAATCCAAATTCCGGTAATCCAGGGCAGTCCATCCCATAAGCAGGTGCCCTGTTATCAAGAGTCCAAATAAGTAAATATCTTTGATGTCTCCGACCGACAGGACCGCTAGGCAAACGACATCCATCGCAAACCGAGCTGACAATCCAGTCAGGGAAGACGACCTCCTCCATGGTCTCATTTTGTGAAAACAAAAAAACTTATCAATTGCGCTGAGATTCAATTCCATAGTTTAGCGGTTCGGGAGGACAGTGAGCAGGTGGTCCAAGAGGAAAAATAAAAGTCAGACAAGACACTCGCAGAGGCAGGAAAAAAGCACGAAAGCCAGGAGAAGTGAGAAAACACGTCCGCACTCGACAGAGACAGGAAGAAAAAGACAAAAGTACATTTCTCATGATGTTGCCAAAAGAATTGCACAACGATAAAGTTTCACAGTTTGTATCAGTCGCTTTGGCATGTTTCTCAGATCAGAACTCAAATGTTCAAACTTTAGGTAGTATTTCACTTAATTCCTGCAGTTTTGAGTTACTCTCAGTTTTTTGTTGTTTCTTCTTTTGCTGAAGCTCTCCCATCTGTATCTCTATTGTGTCATTAAAATTAAAACAAAACTGCCCTCCACATTTTTAAAGCCCATAACACAACATAAGATGGTTCTAAGCAGTCTTTTGCACAAAGTGTGTTCACCACAACGCCATGGATTTTCCAAACGTGCTGTTATGCAGAAAATTAACATTTGTTTCCTTTGTGTCATTCCTAATGCTGCCTGCAATGGGAGCTCCAGGCAAAATCCTGACTAAACCTAGACCTTGTGTCTCAATGTCGCGGTCTCATCCTCACATAGGCATTGTTCCAAATGATGAAACGTAAAATATCACAGAGCAGCATCGCTTATCACCACCAGCCACAGTAAGACGCAGCCATCTTGTCCGTAAAAATATAACCAAGGGAACATGCAATGATTCTCTAAGTGCACGTTGATGACTTCGCTCATAGCAGCCCTGTGTCCTTCAGAGAAACTTTCCATTCAAAAAGCTTTGCACTTGATAAAACCACTCAGCGGGAGGACGAGTACCCTGCAGCCCCTGCGCTCAGCCTCCAATCTCACCTCCGCCTTCATCTCCAGCACAAGCACCTCTTTGATATTCTGCGCCTCAAATGAAATAATGTATTGGTGTTTTGCTGGACCGCTTGACTCCGCTCCTGTGTGCCATCTTTATGTGCAGCTCCCTGGTGCAGCAGCCACTTATCATTAGTGTCCGACGTTGTTATGCATCAAGGTTTGGGGTTAGCGCCTAATTATATGCATGATTAATTCACCCCAGGTACCATGCTTGGGCTGTGTGTGTCTTGACGGTTCTAAGATGTGTTCTTTATCATCTACACATATTTACAATTGTTTTGTCAGTACAGCATTGTTGCTTCCGGGTAATAATTGTTATTAAAATTATTAGGATTTGGCACTTGGACTTTAAAAGCCCTGATGAGAACATTGTCACTGACAGTTTTTTTAAACATGTTTGAATGAAACGGACACAATTCCAAGTATGATTTGCATAAGGAAATAGGCTTTATAAAATACGGTGTGATTTTGGCACTTGCTCTTTTCTTAAAGGTCCTATATCATGCAAAATTGACTTTTTGAAGTTTTTAGCCATGTTGTTATGCTATTTCCTTCTCAAAAACACCCCAGAGCGGTTTTTGGCTTCATTCACACAGTTCTAAGTAATCCTCCTGAATCCTGCTCTCTGAGCAGCTGTTCTGCCCTCTCCTGGTAAACGACTGAGCTGTTCAGTTGTGTCGTCACAAAGGAACGGAAGTGCTCTACGTCTGTAATGTAATGCCTTACGGCCTGATTTTTATTTATAAAACAGCGTTTTCATTTTTTTATTTTTTGTTATTGTAAGAGAGAAATAAAAAAAAAAAAAAAAAAAAGAAACTCTCCTACGCGTCTGTGCTGTCCCACGAGCCTAATCAAGCGCACCCATGGCCGGAGGAGCCATGGATCCGAGCATAAGTGTTGTTTTTGAAGACTGAGCTCTTTCTAACCTACTCTGGACACCGCCTGCTCTTTTTTCTTACCGAACGATAATGTCACGGATGCGCGTTTGGCTACGAGAGCAACAGGACTATTCAACCTTCCTAAAGAAGAGTGCACTCGCCAGAAGTTGGAATTTCTTTCCGGGATTCAGCTAGCTACTATATCAACCAACCTGATGGATGCTTGGTGAACCTTGGCCAGAATCAAAGTGGATTAACGTTTATAACCAACGGATGTCCCATGGGGAGTCCAGAATGAGTGGTGAGTCAATCAAAACGCGTGTTAGCATGTGTGTTAGCCATTTATGAAACTGCTTTGCACATGTCAACTCCTTATAACTGCATTATGTGAAGTAACTTCACTTTTTGCAGCGATATTTATATTTATAATACTGTAAATGTGGAATGAGCCGAGAGAGGGGCGGAGTTAACTGAATTGAAGCGTCTTGTCTTCCGGGTTTGGAAAATACCCCCAAAAATACTTATATTTCTCTCAAAATGAGTACTCCATACTGATAGAGGTACAATATATCATATATATGCCTATAGTTTACTTTGGAATGGCTAAAATAGCATGATACAGATCCTTTAAAGGAACAGGCCTCCGTTTTTCCATACTGAGATATGTTCTTACCTGAGCTTAGACGAGTTGATGCGTACCTGTCTGGTCTTTGTGCGTGTGCTCAGTCACGCAATAAGACCGAGTGACGTTGTTAGCATTTAGCCTCTCCTCCTCTCCTCTATGTGGCCAAACGGGGGTGAAGTTAGAAGCGACCAAGCTCTTCCACGTTTTCCCCTATTTAAATACAGTTACATGAGTAGTTACACGATCCAAGTATATTACACAAAATTAAACATGTCGATTTTCTAAGCGGATAAAAGGGTACTATATTGTGGTGTAGTAACACCTTGACGTCCGCACAGTAAAGTGAAGATATTACTGAGCGCACGCACAAAGACCAGACATGTACGCATCAACTCGTCTAAACTCATGTAAGAACATAATCTCAGTATGGAAAAACGGTGGCCTGTTCCATAACACATTTCACTGCTGGGCTACCGTACACACAAGATATAAAGTCACAGGTCATGTTTCCCCCTAAAGTAACAGCAACATTGACACCTCCCCTTTATGTGGCCATGATGTAATTACTTAGTTATGTAAAACGATGAAAGATGTCATTAGCTATAACTCTTGCAGTGACTAAACTCCATTCTCTCAGTCTTACATCCTGAAAAGACTGTCCTTATATGTCAGTCCACAACAGTAATGCCTTCAAAGCCCTTGAGTCCGGCACACAGGCAGCAGCAGCAGCAGCAGCCAGCAGCAGATGATACGCAGCATTAAACTGAAGAGGAGACGAGGGAGGAGGGGGCTGAGGAGCTTGTTGCCGCTTATGTGCGTAGTGTGTAGTCCAGCTCAGCGGAGAGGGTGCGGAGGGGGGGGGGGTTAAGAAGTTCCAGCCTGAGGGAGGTCTGTGTGTCGCCCACATACTCTGGCTGCTGCTCAGCGTCAGGGCTTTGTTGTGCTGATTTGCCCAGTCTTTTTGTCTGAAATGCCCAAAGTGAAGCAGTGTGTGTGAGAAACAAACCGAGGAGCGGGTAGCGACTCTGCTACAACATTACCAGGACTTTTCCTACCTCATCCACAAGAACACAGAACTTTAGATTACATTTTATTACAGATTGAGATGGCGGGAAAGAACAAATGTTTTACAGGAAATGTGTCAATCACAATAAAAAAAACGTAAAAACAATCAAGATCTATAAAACAATCTAAACGAGGCATGCTGTTATATTGTTTATGGATTTCCTAAATGTAAATCTTTGTGCCACTAATTGTACCTTGGATCATGCACTTAGACATTACAAATTTGCTCCATTTAACTTTGCTTTTCTTGACTTCATTGTTGCTCTTCATCTTATGAAGCACAACTTAAAAAAGTATTCAGGCTACCTTTTCCTTTATTTCCCCCTGAAAAGTATTGTTATTTGAAATAGATTTTTGATGTATGTTTCCAAATCAAGGTTCAGTTCTCAATGACAGTAATGTCCTTTTCTAAACATGTCCAGAGAAATTAAGTGAAATATAACATAAGAATCACTGAAACTGTTTGTTGAAGTCTAAACTACAGAGTCACAGGACAATTAACAGCCAAGTGGAGAATGCAATATTTTCTTGCTAAATCAGATTAGCAACTGCAAAATCCCTGCAACTTCCTCTGATATTGAAGATGTGGGCGACAGACGCAAAGTTGTGTCGCCTGTGTGACTGTAGTGTGTTGGTCAGACTGGCTGCAGGTTGACTGCCTCGCCTCTGTCTGTCCACCTCAGGGCAGTTGTGGCTCCAATAGTATAATAATGACAGCAATAGCACAATACAAGAGATAATACTTATCGGTACAACCAGTGTTGCGTAATACTTACATTTAGAATACGTATTTAGAATACTCATTTTGAGTAACTGTATTCCGACACAATTACTTTCCCAAAATCAAAGGAATATATTGTTGTACTCAATCATACACTTCAGTTTAATATTACATAACATCCATAATAAAGAAAAGATCAAAACGATCAAGGAAATGTTCATCTCTGCAATGCTTCACTTTTCATGGTCCGTCTCTCCTCCAAAATACAAATACAGATTTACAACTCCTTAAGTCACGATTCCTGCAAACACTTACTGTGTGCCATGTGATGTGCTGCTGCCGGTGCATGTGCAAAGCAATTTTCTGCATTCCTAATAAGTTCACAACAGGTGTTTGCGCCGCATTAACACATGACTATAATGCAAATCGATATGAAGGTATTCTAAGCAGTCAGAATACAGTACTCTGCAAGGACAAAATAACATATTATGTTACAAAATACATTTTAAGTCAATTATTTTGGCAACAATACAATTTCAAAGACTGGGTACGACTTGTGTTCTTCTTTTGAAAGCCACGTCTCTGTTTTATTCAAATATGAAATTCAGCATCCAGCTCAGTGGGAGCTTTACTTTGTTAATGCCATTATCAATATGTCAGGCTTAAAACCAAAACACTTTTTCTTAGCTTTTACACTCACTGTATCAACTTTAGTGAGAAATCCTTGACCTACTGTTGAATTGAAACGTCTGCACTTCCTCCAGGTCCATCTCTGAGAGCTGCCTTTGTATCCGAGCCAGCGTCACTTGTGGAACATCACAGAGGAGGATCAAGCGAGCGCTGCTGACAGAAGGTGTCCCTCTCCCGTGAGTCCAGCCCCCCTCGTTCTGACGTCACCCATCCAGTCACAAAAGAAGCCTGTCTCAGCGCAGCTCCTCACTCCGCTCCCACCTTCTCAACGTACAAACACTCGCGCGTGCTCTCCATCACGCCGTCACACCTGCTGACACACGCCGATCCATTCTTCAACCACTGCCCTTCTGTCCGCCAGAAACTCGCCGACATATTCAAGTGGGGTTTCAACTTCCTGCAGCCCTTCTAGAAAGTGGCAGATGTCTGGGAACAAAACATCTTGCTACTCCCCTCCTTTTTAACCCCACAGGACAATGCTGAAACCCCACTGAAGGAGAAAAAGGGGGTCGCCTTTTGTGCTCGGACTAACCGCTCCAGTTGCAGCAAGTCAGCCTCTCCGGACTCTTGATTCAGTACTTGGATAGCTCCTGCTCTCCACATGTGCGAGTGAGTGGAGTGGCTGTATAGGAGAAAGAGGCAGCAGCAGCAGCAGCAGCAGCACTAGGACAGATGGAGCCGGCGTGTTCACTTCAGGTCCCGTCGCTGTTTGGATCGGAGAGAGGAGCTTCGGGTCTGGTGGGGGAGAAGCAGCTCTTTGAGAAGTTTTGGAAGGGCACGTTCAAGGCTGTGGCCACGCCGCGACTGGAGAGTGTGATTGTAGCCAGCATCATCGCGCGCACCAGGGTCGCCAAGTGAGTATAGGCTGTTTTCTTTTGTGATTCGAGACGGCTTGGATTTGTTTACTCGTTTATCATAGTTGCTTTGGAAAAATACACACTGTTCTATGTACTTTGCGCTGTGGCAGTTACAAATGGGGCCATATTTCAACAGTTGGGGCATGTTTTTTTTTACCCTTTCAAATTGAAGTGTAGTGAAGCTTTTACAGTCAGTTCTTTAAATGAAACCCCCGCAGCAGATTTTGAATTTTGTGGAGAAAAAAAAAAGTAAGGTCACATTTGTTTGTGCCAGTCCAAAGCCCAGATAAATGAAGAGAAGTGTCAAGGCATGAAATACCCTGATTCACAAAAGCACGTGTCGGAAGCAGATGATTTGCTGCGATGACTCTGGAAATGGGGAAAAGAAAATCTTATATTCTTTCAACCTGTTGTCATTCCCTTGTGTGACTGTCTGATAACAGCAAAGGTTTTATTCAGGTGTTACGCAAGTGTGAAATGAATCATTTCCATTATGGCCTTCACCCGATCCAGAAAACACTGAAGCTAATCTTCATAATAATATATATATAAATAATATATTGCAATGTGTTTGAAGGGATACGCGTCTTTTGGTGGCCCACATACAGTACTGACTCTCGTGTCTAACTCCCGACTGATGATGTAGAGTTGCAGATCATAATGCAACCCCGAATCCCGAAAGTGGTCTTGACATGCAAACATCAAACTGACTGATGCTGTCTGAAAATAGTGCTCACCCAATTCTGAAAATCCCAAAGTACCAGTGTCCTACAAACCAGTTTATCTGAATGCATCTGGACATTTGAAATTCACTCCAAAACGGGAGATTGCAGCGTCCACATAATTGTCCCCTTTAAAGGTCATGTGGCAGCATCCTTGTCCGTAATGGCACTCCAGCCTCTTCTTCCTTTGGTGACGGGGTTTGGCACTAGACCTTCTGTTTGTAACGACGGCTCTCGCATGGCTTAACTTTGACTGCTTTTGACATCCCCGATCAACTTTGTCTCATGTGAAATTAGCTATGTTAATGAGGATTAGAATGGGCCATTCCACCATGCATCTGCACCACCAGCAGCTGATAGACACACTCAACCAGATAATGTGTCTATAATGGTGCCTATTACAGAGAACCATAATGCAGCGCGTGCTATTTTGTTAGCTTCTATAGCATTTGAATGGATATACTGTAAGTGCATTGCATTCTCAGCACTGAGCCTTGATAATAATCAAAGCCGTCTAAGGAAACGTTATGTCTCCATTTAACTTAACAGCTGTCAATAATTACGTGTGAAAGACGAGAAAAAACAAAGCTCTCTTCCCCTGTCAAAAAATCTCTATTCACATTTTCTAAAAAGCCTTTCATTGAAGAGGCAAGTGACTTTAAAATCTTTAAAAACAGGGTGTTAACCTTTTAACCCCCACCTGAACTGAGCACTTTCTCCAGTTTGGCGTCACCCGAATCTAAAATCTTCTTGGAAAAAAGCGACAAAAGAGTGATGAAAACGTAACAGAAGAGCAGAGCCGTGGGAAGACATTTTGGTAAGGGTGCTAAGGGACTAAATTTACCCCAAAATGATTTTTCTGTGCATATTTCCTATTTATTATTATTGCCGGCAGGGCGTAAACTATCCACCAGGGGGTGCTGCAGCATCCTCAGCACCCTGGGTTCCCACGGCCTTGCAAAACAGCGACGAAAACCTAACAGAAAAGTGATGAAAACGTAACAAAAAATGTATAAAAACATAGCTAAAGAGCAACAACGTTCACAAGAAACCATGACTTAAATGATAAAAGATAAATAAATCTAGATCTAAGGAAACATAGAAGCCTCATGACATCAGCTTCTGGCGGCCTAGAGTTTTGTGATATTGCTATAGCAAAAAAAAAAAAAAGTCTATATAGTCACATTTAGTTAGCAACATATGGTCCATGTAATCCATATTTAACAACTAGGCTGAAACAATCAAGTGTAAAGTAGCTCGCTGTGAAGTGGGCTGGCTTATGGAGACTTGGCAGAAGCCCAACTGTCGGTTCATCTTCAGCGTCGCGGAGGGAAGGGGCTCTCCTCCAGTGGCTCTTCAGTCCCGCGCCGGCTTTGTACGGGTGACAGTGACACTGATGGTAACATGGCAGGGGTGCGCTACAACGAACGTCCCCATGGCCGCAGAGCAGACAGGCCCGGGGCTGATTCTCCCCGCGCTAGAACAAGGCTGGGAGTGATGCCCTCTGTGTCAAGTGTCCATCTTGTCTGCCCATTGTTACAGCTTCAACCAGGAAAGATTATACAGCAATTCATTGTTCATTATGCACTCAATTTGACACTTTGAGTCTCAGAACATAAAGATATCAGTATCAGATATCAAATTTGTGACCATTATTGACACGGAAAAGCCTCCAGACAGCTATTTCCACTCTCTTAAACACATTAAAAGCTGCCCTATTCCAGAATACTCTGACTATTCACATTTTAACAGTACAGGCCTATGCAGAATGTTAAGGTTATTGCCAGGAGTGCCGTTTGTTTTAGCTCTTGCATTACTTCCAAATTTGGTCACATCAAACAGACACACACACACACAAATACAATAATGCTTATGCATATCGTAAATAATGAGCACTGAAATAACCTCTGAATGGCACTGTTGGTTTTGCTTGAGTGGAAAGCAGCGCTGGGGAATGCTTAGGCCATCAGAATGCACTGCCCAAGGCTTCCTCCTATACCCATTCTTTCCCCTAGCGCAAGAAACATCATTATTCACCGAGGATAACTGAAGGCTGATGCACAATGGAAGTGAGGGGGCATTCTGTAACAACAAGCGGAGAGAGAGACAAGAGAGGAGTCACGGGGTGCCACAGGGACGCCTTTCATGTCCAATATCTCCATGCGCTGCAGCTGTTTGTTTTTTTCCCCCCTTCGTCTGTCTTTGCCGCTGATGGGAAGCGCTGAAGGGCCTCACAGCCACACACGAGTAATTAGAGTTGGTTGTTTGTTGGCATCCCGGTTGTGTCTTCTTCTTCTCAGGGTCAAAGTACGAAGGAGGAGAAGAGATTTTGGTGGGTGGTGCCCAGCGGCATGCGGTTTTGACCCCGCAAGCTGTTTCGATCATGGGGGGCCTCCTCATTAAAAATGTATGCAGCCGAAGTTGGAGAGAGTGTTTGTATGAATACCCCTTATGTGCTGTGGTTGACATGCATTTGGCTTTGACATTTACTGGTGTTGTCTCAATGGGTAGTGTCTAGAAGTGAAACATTAGACGCTAAAATAATAAAATATGCCCATTTCAGAACAGGTTTGTAGAGGTATAAATAAAAAGGACGCGCTGTTTGATCGTACCTAACTTATGCAGACAGTTAAGCCAGCTTCTCCAGGAAACTTTTCAAAGTCTGTTATCCTCT
Source organism: Neogobius melanostomus (assembly GCA_007210695.1). Lineage (NCBI taxonomy): Eukaryota > Metazoa > Chordata > Actinopteri > Gobiiformes > Gobiidae > Neogobius > Neogobius melanostomus. The sequence goes on along the minus strand of VHKM01000006.1, from coordinate 4,547,520 downwards.
TCAATGTAGTTTATAGCCGTTAGCCCTTCAAACATTGCACAGTGTTTCACAGCAGTGTTTCACACTGCGGTGTGTTCACAGCAAGTCCCAGATTAGTTCCCCAGACGGGGCCTTTCGCTGTAGAGTTTACATGTTCGGTTTCCTCCGTTTATCTGGTTTGTGTGTGTAAATGAATGGTGGTGGTCAGAGGGATCATAGGCGCGCAGATGTGCGCTTCTGTCAGTCTACCCCAGGGAAAACTGTACATACGTAGTTTACCATCACCGTGTGGAGTGAATGTAAAACTAATCCCTTGCACTGTGTGAAGCGCTTTCGGTGACTTGTGTCTTGTGAAAAACGCAATATGAATAGACTTCCATTCCATTTCATTCCAGATTTGTTCAGCTGTTGTCAACCAAGCAGATTTAGGTGAGGTCAAAGTCTGGTTAGAAAGGATTAATAAACACACAGACCTTTCAGATACAAATTAGCGTATAAAAGTGGCCTCCTAGCTAAATGCTAAATGCTAAATCTGATTGGATACACAACCTATGGCCACTAAACATATACACTATATGAATGATAAAGAAACCACAGATATTACCAATGCCATGGAAATGCCATACGTTAACATAGGGCCTTTTCCATATGGGGACACTCTATTCAAACAGGTCTGGTAAGCTGTTGGCTAACAGAAGAACACATTTGTAGAAACAGGTTCAGATAAATAGGCATATTTCTGATTTGTAACATGTTGTATCACATATTTCGTTGTTTGCAAAGGATATTGAATCCAAAACTTCTTGATAAAAATAGCAACACAGCAACACAAAAAGATTATTTCTAACATTTATTTTTTTTACTGTTGTCACGTAAAATGAATTTAGACATTTATGGTGATTCGCCTTTCCTCCACTCTCGCACGACTGTGTCAATATGTTTATTATGTTTGCGATGGGAGCGTGTGCCGAACAGTGAAAGTGAGGCCTTGTCCAACCTGGGGGCAGATGGTTGGCCTGGGAGCGTGCAGGTGGAAAGGGGGGGGGGGTATATCTGTTCGGTGGAGGCGCGGGACTCCAGCCTCTCTCCTCAGCATACGGCGGCGGTTTTAACGAGGAAGAGAGACAATGCTTTTGGACGGGCGTGCACACTGACAGGGCCTGTGGGAACATGCAGAGAAGTGTGGCCAAAATACTGAGAGAGCCTCACAAACAATGCGGCTGCAGGTTCAAAATGGCTCCGCCGCGGTCTAATGAACACATCTTTCTAGGGAGCAATTTCATCCAAGAGGTTCTGTTTATCACAAAGGTATACACCAAAAAAGTGCTTTGATATTTAGAAAAGATTCACTAAAAATGTTTTTTCGAAGTCCGTCATATTGTGCAATAACTTAGTTTAGCTCTGGCAAAAAGACAAAAGAATATAAGGCACCCAGCACAAGTGTGTTCCCTAAATCTGGTGGAGTACATTTGGGAAGATAATGGCTGTCTAGTGGTTACTTTGCAAAAAAACAGTTTTAAAATCATGCAGACTGTTCTACCTCTTGTGCTGAAACTATTCTGTGAACTCCATGAAGATTATGGGTTGACGAAACTCCAAAGTTGTAATTAGACCACATCCCCCTTTGCTTCTATAGAACATGAGGTCCACTGCCTGGACAGGAAATTGACTTATCACCAACAATAATTCACATGTTGTATCGATTCCTGTATAACTAATCCATTTGAATCAAAGCAGCATCTGTAGCTCTGGGAGTGATGCTCTGTCACAGCTCGGATGAATTCAGTGTAAAAGAAAAAAGAAAAAAATTCAGTGCATTTCAGAGGCTTTGAACTAGATGTATTGCATGCTTTACCTTTCGAGCAAATGGTAACAAATTTTGTGGATGAAAGGCTACGTTAATGGATGTATTTGTATCGCTTGCTCACTGCTTTCAGTAAGTGTTGAAATGTGTTGCCTTCACTTATTTTTCCGTCCTTGCTTCTGATTGATAATGGTCGGAAATTTCCACTCTACTTGAATATTTTGTATAGATGTGCTTCGGTTTTCTCATGCTGTGGCCATTAGTTCATGTAACTTATAAAAGGCTTCTGCCGATGTGGCCTCGTCAGAAGCCTGTTGAACCAGAAACGGCCGTTTACCTGTATTGCGGGCGTCCCTCAAATGCAGAGGAGATCTGGCTCAAATTATAAACTTTAGTTTATGATGATGTAAATTGCATAATGCCTAAAGATTAGGGTTGACCATTTTTCAAGTGCAATATTGTGTAATTGCTCTCACCGTGTTGGGTTCTTACTTGTTCATTACCATAAACTAAGGGAACTAAAAAAACATGAACATAAAGAATATATAAATGATTTGGATGTAGGACTGCACCATATGAAAATGCAATATTTGACAACTGCACTGTACGTTGCAATACTATTTTAATGCAATTTGTATCGTTTCAATGCCGTTATATTCAAACAACAATATTATGTTTTCTTTTTCATCCAATTGTGCCAAATGGTAAATGGTGTCAACTTATATCGCGCTTTTCCACCTACATTAGGCACTCAAAGCGCTTTACAGCAAGGAACCAGTCACCCATTTACACTCATTCATACACCGGTGTACACAGACATTGGAGGCAAGGTGGGTGAAGTGTCTTGCCCAAGGACACAACGACAGTGGGTACCTACAGAGCTGGGATTCGAACCCCGACCTTCCGATCATGAGACCTGCTTTATACCAACTGTGCCACTGTTGCCCTTAATGAAATGTAAAAGAAAAAGACCAAATCAGGAGCAAAACAATGCCCATTAAGATTCTTTGAAAATGATCTTATTGAAATTATTCTGATGTGTAATGCAATAGGATGCTATTAGTAAATAACTGTCCTATTTCATGTTTTATTCCGATACGACAACTTTCAACCCCTTAGCCTTGATACATATCTTTAAATAAAATCAATTTCAGATGCAGAGTCCAATGTTAATAGATATAACAAACCTTAGACCGGGGTGTCCAAAGTTTTTTTCATTGGGGGCCGCATAATGAATCGTACATGGGGTGAAGGGCCAAAGATCGGTGGGCACAATGGGCAAAACCTTTGACTAGCAGAGGTTTAAATTGTGCCCCATACCTTTATTTATGCTTAAAACCTTCATGCCAGCTCTGTCTCACAATACAATGTTAGTTGTTAGGTTACAATTGTGTTGAATTATTACATTTCAAATAAAAAGGACCATCTCTGATGATGTGTACCGATTCAGCCAGAAGGCAGAGGGCCACCAAAAAACTGGTCTGAGGTCCGCATTTGGCCACTTTGGACACCCCTGCCCTAGACTTTTAATGTTAAAGGACATTATAACACCTACATAACAGCAGCTTTAGCGAATTTGTTCACTGCGACCAGAAAAATCTAAATTTCAACCTCTCCTTCCAGTTAGTGAACTAATCCCCCGCATAAAAACGAGCGAGGCGGTGATTGAACATTGTCATGCACCTGATGTTGTTGTCCAATGAGTGTCGGGAAAGCACGCGGCGGCGGTGTAATCTGTTATGTTTTCTGCTCCGCTGCAGAGACAGGGGGAACTGATTTTGTTGAGCTAGTGTTTTTACGCATGGATTAGCTCAATCCTGTGATAACGAAAGCAAAAGGTACAAGCCCCGTTTGGTGTCACTGTCACGTTGGCGATTTGAAACCAGTTTGTTTGTTTGTCCTCTATCCTGCACCCGCCCCCTTCTCAATAACTGGGGTGCGTTGACATTTAGCCACTCTTGGCATTTGAATCAGTTAAGTGAAAATAGTGCTTGTGTTGCACAGTGTAGCGCGGATGAGACCGTTTAAGTAAGGTGAGCTGAAAACCATGTTGTATTTCACTAGTGACTCTGTCCAGCTGATTCATAAATGTATAGGCTCTATGGACACAAATGACATGTGACGTCGAGTACGATCCCCGGCGGCCGTGGTCGTTCCTCTCTCGCTATATTCCCATATAAGGAACAGGCCACCATTTTAAAATACTGAGATATGTTCTTACCTTAGCTTAGACGAGTTGATGCGTACCTGTCTGGTCTTTACGCGTGCCCTCAGTCACGCAAACAGAGCACTGACGGTGTTAGCATTTTGCCTCCTCTCCTCTCCTCTATGGACCCAAACGGGAGTGAAGTTAGAAGCAACCAAGCTCTTCCACGTTTTCCCTATTTAAATACGGTTACGTGAAGAGTTAAACGACTTTTTATCTCAGGGCTAACGGCTAGTATCAAAAAACAACACCTCAAAAATTAAACAACTAAACAGTATTTATACTAAAGACAGGCCGATTATTGTTTGAGCAGGCTCGTTCAAAATCTTGTTGCCAATTTCATTTTGAATTAGTGTTAGCCGTTAGCTTCAAGACAAAAACACTCACCGTGAAGAGCACAGACATTTCCTCCAGTGAATTCTTGCTCCTGACGCGAAGATTTTAACATGATGTTAGTGACTGTCCACCAGTAACTCACTGCCTGCCATGGAATCTTGAGCTACTTATTTTTTTTTAAGACCTCGAAGGGAAATAACAGAGACAGGATAAGCAAGTGCTGACTGAGGATCCACTCAGAAGTCAGGTGACGCTCCCATGCATATAGCCTATAGAAAAGTTAAGGCCAATGTCTTTGTGGGAAATTCTGACATCACTACCGGTACTAGAAAAGAGCCTTGAGGTTTGACATGCGTAGCTTAACACTGAATAAAGCAGACTTTATTTGAAAAAAGAAAAGAAGAGACATGCAGCATTGATGACCAAATCAAATGTATTGGTTCCAATGAATCTGTTACGTCCTTCTGCTTTATAATCTCTCTATATTGGTGAAGTATAGTTGACTCTTCCACTCTTTTTGCGGTCAGGCTACAGTCCGAACAACCTAGAAGCTATACCGTCAGATCTGAGGCTGCCTAATAACACTCTGGGAGAAAAATATGGTGAAAGGAAGAAAATAAAGTGCAGGGACACTGAGTGACATTTTTAGATTGTCCGTTTTGAGGACACAGGAGCTGCCAAGATTATTAGCCGTGAATGAGTCTGCTATTGAAATCCTTTCTGCAGGCCCATCCAAGGAGAATTAAATTATGTGTTGGCACATAATGTACAGTGTTGAATAAACTCCTCAACGCTGAGGTGAAACCGTCTTTGTCCTCCACGTAAGGATGATGGTTGTAAATCTTGCAGACACAGAGAGATGACCTAGTCCATGCAGTCATTCGTTTTAATGAGAGCCGTCCAGCTCACTCATTACATGTTATTAGATATACACCAATAGTACAGTACCATACCATGAAAAGGTGGCGACTCTTTGGCAAATATCGCATCACCTCGGCTCCCTTTATTTATGAAATTGTTGCCAAGAATCTTTCCATTAATTTACTTCTCCCTCATTAAGGCGAGACTCTGCAGGTGAATAGGGAATTTATGTAAATTCAGAGATATTGATTTGATACTTGATGCTGTAGATTACTGACATAATATGAGGGAAACAATGTATTGCACTTGTTTGGTCATTTTATGTTTTCATATAGAAATAAGGCCTTTTATGGCTAAAAATGCCCACAATTCGACATATTAATTTTCGGCGACAAAGGGTAATGGATGGAGTCTGGTTCAAATTTATGGTTTTATTTTGTTGACATATTTGTTACAAAGACTTTTTCAAATGGGATTTAGGATATCCTTTTTAAATAAGGTTGTTTTTAGTGGAAACAGCTGTAAAAATTGAAATTTTATTGTTAAAGCAGTAATTCATGCCCCTAGAGGCCATAAGTGCCTCTGCAGGTGTCGTAGCAAGTTGCGTTTTTTACTCATTAATTGTCCATAAGAGTAAATACTCCACTGACAGAAAAGACAATGGGAGAGAGGGATATTGTAGATCCAATTACACAATGGAGATCTTTTTTTTCCACTCAAACTTGGCTGTAAATACTGTTTAAGTGGTGCTAGCCCGCAGTTAGCTTTGCCCTTTAGCCTGTTAGCTTCTTCTTCATGATTCTATTAGTGTGTATTGGGCCTTCGGATCGATGCAATCATCCCATTAACACTTGTATTACCCCCAGAGGGACTACGAAAAGGATTTATTAAGGTAAACAAGTTACTTAGTACTGTTTTATGTCCAAGATTGGAAATTTTGAAGCATGTAGGTGCTACTGCGACAGTATCGCCACAATATAAAAAAAATGCTTTTTGAGAAAATAGCTGTTGAAATTACAATTTTCCATATAAACCTATGAAGAAACATTGAGTCAGTGCATGTGTGGCACTAGGTGTTTTACTTTATACATTAAAATAGTTGCCCGCCCATTAAAAACTCTTTAAGGTCATAAAACTACTATTACATACTGTTTATTATTGTTTACTTTTCGCTCTGGTACAGTAAGGTTTAACTGTTATAACATGCAATACTTAGCAACACCAGCAGAGGGCGCTTGCTGCATTTGGTATCAGTAGCTGGCGCTGTAGAAGAAGTCCTGCCAGTACGTGATATGAGCATAGACTGTACAAATAATAGACAACTCCTCCTCACTCCTCCCCGTTTACCATAATGACCACCTTCGAGGGGGAATTCATGGAGGATTTACAGACTCCTCCCCTGCTCTGACGAAGGATGTTCCTAATAAGGGCATAAGGGCGGGATCTTCACTGTAGACTCGGCCCTTGCGTGACGTGTAGCTCGCGCAGCTCCAATGCAAACAGTCCGACCCTCATTAAGTACGAGAGTTCTAAAATGTATCCTACGATAACCAGCCCGGTGCCTCTGATTGTGTCTAACCCAGCGTAATCACAGGAGGAATATCTAACTGTAGACAGTTCCAAAAAATTAGGCACCGGGCATTAAAGTTGTTTTTAACGTGTCTAAAGTGCAATGCGTTCCAATGTGGCCTAGCGGCTATATGGCGGTACTACAGCAATGGCGGCCTCCAGTGTCGTCGTCGCAAAGCAGAGCAGCCAGCGGCCATTGGATATGAGTGAAACAAAGGCAGCAAGCTCTGGTGTTAATATTATTTGTAACTGTTTTGCAGGTAAGCTGGTTGGTAAAACACACATTAAACAGTACAGTAGTAGAGTTTCTCCTGTACCTTTTAGAGTAAGTTAAGCTAGGAAGTGATTTGTATATTTAATTTGTTTAAAAACGAGTGTTAGACCAAGTTAACGTTTCTAAGATGGCGGACGTTGGTCCAACGGTAACCACGGTGACCAAACAAAATACTGTTTTAATTCTGTACAAGGTTAAGTTTGCGACATAAGTGCCCAGAGATACTTGAAAAGATTGTACTATAGGCAATTTAAGTTATAAGGACATTGCAAACAAACTTTTAAGTGTTTTGTTGTTGTACCATAAGCACATCAGTTATGTGTGTTCAGCTAAGCTTCTAGTGTATGTGTGCTACGTCAGGAAAATGTACAGTCACACAGTATAGTAGGTCAAGTTTCATAAGAGAAGACACAAGATAAATACAATTCATAGGTAATAAATAAGTGATTAAAACATGATTATAAGGTAGTTACAGTAAAACTGGTAAAAAGGGTTTTCTTAAGTAATTTGACGTTTAATTTTAATTTTTTTTTTGGAAGAAGTCCTGCCAGTACGTGATATGAATGAAACAAAGGCAGCAAGCTCTGGTGTTAACATTATTTGTAACTGTTTTACAGCTTGTGCCTGAGAAATAAATGTGCTGCACCAAGACAGAGTTGGCCCATCTTTTCCAGACGTGTAACATACAGTATTTTATTTTGGAGATTATATATTTTGTTTGTTTCCAGGTGAAAGTTTATGTCTCAGATCTCAAACTCAAGCCCATACCTGAAAATGGAATGGAAACAAAGAGTTTTGCCTACAGTGTGTCCCCTTAAACTGTAAAGCTTTGAAACCTTTCCAATTTTGCAACACCATTGGTCTGCAACCATTTGTATCTTCATCCTTATTACGAGTAGAATAGATGGAGTGTTGCCCCGAAGACCCAAAGGTTAGCGTGAACTCATGCACCTTCCTACTGCCATAGTGTCCCCGAGCAAGACACCTAACTCGACTTGCCCCTCGTGTTTACATTCAGTGGTTCATGATAGTATGTGAACATTAAAAATAACACCACTTTACACTGACCCTAACAGCGTTTATGTTTATTAAGACCACCATTAGCATCAGCCGCATCAGTGATATGCAATCACACCCACACGTTTGACCCACTGACTATTGCAGAATAAATAATCATCCGTCGCCATTCCCAGCCCAAAGTGAACATTCACACGAGACCTGCTGCAGCTTTTCCCCCCGTAACGCCGACCGCACAGCTCTCTGTGATAAACCTCGGCATCAATTATTGACTGCGACAGGTTGTGATTATACAGCGGCTGTGAAACTCATAATCATAATAAGATCAGAGGAGCCGTGGAGGTGGTTATTGTCACATGTGTCTGAGGCCGCACAATCAGTCATCACGACAGCACGTTCCAAATCCCACCGCAGGAGAAGCCTATAAAATGGGCACACGACACTCGGCCGCCATCTTGGAGCAAACATTTCTTCATAATGTGTTCCCGCTTTTTCTTCAGGCAGAAAATCAAAGGGAGCCTCACAGAAGTCAAACCCCCTTCACCAAGCCCATGAACACCTTTGCTGGCTGATTGTTATGAGGCGAAATTGTGTTAAACGTGTTAAATGTTGTGATAATAATATTTGGACGAAAAGCCATTGGGTTCATGAAACAGAAACAAAAGTAGGGAAGCATTCCTGAACCGTCGCACATTCACAACGTTTATTTTAGTGACTGATAATCTGCCACGTTGATCTGCTTCGTCACATTTTTTATGTCCAGATATGACGGGGCTTGATAGCTGGACCCCTGAAGCGGTAATTCAGTATTCATTACTGAAATAAAAACTTATCAAAGTCAACTCCTCTTGACTTAAATTTAATCATTTCAAGGCTGACTGGGGCCCACATCTCCTTCATTTTTCATTTGCGCTTTATGCTCATCCTCATTCCAGGAAGACGAGCTGCCATTCACGTCAAATTGCCGCCATTTGCATAAGCGAAGGCGGGGGTAGGTGTTGAGAATGCACTTGGAGATGGGAGCCGAGTGCTTAATTGGGGTTGCTATGTTACTTCCTCCGCTCTACCTTTTCACCTCTTCAGATGTGATATGACAAGTGCTGTCAGCTCTGTGGCATTGATGTTGATCCAAAGCAGGTGAAATGCAGCTTCACCACTGGCAGAACGGGATAAAGATACTGGACACAGGGATCCAACTTTTTCATTACGAAGCTAATACGTAAAGCAAAATGCCAGTACCACCTCGGACCTGGACTCGAACTTGACTCGGGCAAGTCCAAAGTGACTTAGATTTGGACTCAGACTGGTACATTCAGGACCCTGACTTTGACAAGGAAACGGCATAGACTTAGACTTAAACGGACCAAATTTTGAACACTTTTTTAGAATCTCTGCAACTTTTACGGCTGTTTCATAGAGAGCCTATTAACGTTTTCATTTGTTTGCTGGTTCAAGGGTTTGTCTGTGAAAGAGATTGGAGTTAAACAAAGAGACCTACAGCCTCTATGGGAGGAGCAGGCGCCAAAGAAGGCTAAATGTATCTTGGGTCATCCTCTCCATGCTATGTCCTCAGAGTTTCGCTCATGCCTTTTGGACGTCGTTTTAAAGGGGGGTATTATGCTTTTTTCAATCACATAGCACCAGTCTATAGCATACTACAATGATGACGTAACCTTCTGTTGGTCTGTATATGCAGTAAATTAAAATAACTGCCTTGAATAAAATTGCTCTCTCAAAATGGCTGTACTGAACGTCTTGAAATAGGCCTCTGTCTCTTTAAGAAGCTTTCCGACACGCCCCCTTCAGCACACTGCTGTGGCATCTAAACAACACTACTGTGCGGGGAGGGGGCTCTGCTGAGCTGAGGAGCAGTGGTTGGTGGCTTGGCTGGTGACGAAAGGTCCAGAGGCGTCTCCTCCTCTAGGAGACTGAGGCATAGCTACACCTAAAATGGCTGCCGTCTAAGTTTTTACTGATTACTCAAAAATATGTGAATGAGCCAAGGCAACACTCCAGGCATGTGTTTAATGAGGGAATGACATAATAACATGATATAAAGCTTGAAAAAGTCGATTTTACATAATACCCCCCCTTTAATGTACCTTTTCGGAAAACAAATCATTTCTCCAACTCTTTTGTCCCCTCTGTCACTGAACTGTTGAATTCTGAAGGGAGTGTGTTTACCAAGTGACACTGACCTTTTTGAAATGTGTCCCTTTTAAAAAAAAATATCATCTACTATTGTCCGTACTGTTGGAAGTGAAACACAGTGAGTGTTTTGATGTGTTTGTGCAATATCTGTCTGAGGTTGCAGCAAATGAATTGCCCTTGAGGGATCAATAAAGTTTTCTGAATCTGAATCATCAAGAACCAGGATACAGAGCCCTACATATCACCTCCCGACAACCAACTTATCAGGATTATTATGTTGAAGGAGTTCAGATTGTCATACAATGGACACTAGAACATAATGCATCCACCAAACATATAGTTCTCATAGTTACAGTGCACACATGGAAGCACTGTTTCTTATAGTGATGGGAAATTAAACGAAGCTCACCTCTTACGACTCCTTCGACGCTTAACCCTCATTACTTAATAGTTTAACAGTAATATTCACCAATCAATAATGGATTCTCTTGTACTTGTGAATAGAAATGATTCCCATTGGGCAGCTCCCTTTATTACACCGAGGTTCTATAAAAAGCAATAATGCATTTTATAGCCTTTTAGCAGCAACCTCCCTGTTTTATCTGTCGGGCTTACTGATCAATACTCCCACATTTAACACACTCTCAGCACATTACTACATCATTACCACAGGGAACAAGAACTGAGATCTGCGGATCCCAGAGACATTTTTCAAACTTTAATCTGTTTTCTATAGGAGTTTTATAACTTCTCAAATCTTTGCCAGGCTCATTAGAATTTAGATCATGATCGATGGACGTGGTGATATTGTGTGGGAGGGACGGCTGTTTGATTTAAAAAAAAAAACTTTGATCTAAAATGATTTGAACGGAAATGAGTCATGACAGGCTGATGAGAAATAATGTGACTCCAAACTCACCTTCACAAGCACAAAGACGGAACAGGGGGAAGTGCTGCGAGCCAACTATTTTATTCAACAGAAATCTCAGAGTAGGCTACAGTTTCTTTTCTTTATCGGCTCAAGATATTTGTACTTGGATCTTTGTATCTCCCTGAACCATAGACAGAGACAAATAAGCTGTACTGTAGTCATAGCTGGATGAATAGACTACAAACTATCAACATTTCAGTAGGTCAGTTCATCTTTTTGTTCGGGGCACGTAATGATGACTCAAATGTCCTCTTACATAATGTACTTAGTTATATCCATTTGGTGACCTTTTTTGGCCATGCAATGTACTTTCATTGTTTTGAAATGAAATACATCTGACCAAGTAGTATTATTACCCCTTGCTTCATGTTGAATTAGCCATCGCTTGGCATAGTATTTCATTTTCATTTTTTACAGCAAAATTAAACCTTGATAACAAACAATAACCCATGGAAGAAAAGAGGCCGCCCAACTTAATTTTAGGAAAACTTAGATGCCACATTACATCAATGGCCTTGTGATATTGGGCTTTACAAACAAACAAACTGAAGAGGAGGAGCATTTACACTACAGTATTATTTGTACTTTTAATGTCCCTCGTAATTCGTCATCAGCCTGTAGCGCTGTGCAGTTGGTCAGTGCTATTCTCTGCAGATCTTGTGCCAGGGTCATCAGAAGTAAGGCAAGGCAAGTTTATTTGTAGAGCACAATTCATACACAATTCAAAGTTGCATAATATTACGAGAAATGGTAAATGGACTCAACTTATATAGCGCTTTTTTACCTTCATCAGGCCCAAAGCAATTTACAGTAAGGAACCAGTCACCCATTCACTCTCTCATTTGTACACCAATGTACGCAGACACTGGAGGCGAGGAGGGTGAAGTGTCTTGCCCAAGGACATAACGACAGTGTGCATTGGCAGGAGCTGGGAATCGAACCCGTGACCTTCCGATCACAAGACGACCCACTCTACCACCTGCACCATCGTCGCCCCAAAGAAAGCAGATAAAAATCATCATACAAACATCAACAAACAAAACAGTGAAAAGCAAGAGTGCAGATAAAATACTTTCAGTTTTCATATGCACGGGTAAAATAACTGTTTTCAGCCTAGATTTGAACATTGTCAGAGTTGAGGCCTGTCTCACATCCTCATGAAGACTGTTCCAGATTTTAGCTGCACCGTTTAGTCCTGACTCTGGGGACCAATGGGAGACCCCTCCCTGAAGTTCTCAGGGCCCGAGATGGTTCATACGGCTCTTAACATGTCAGAGATGTACTTTGGTGCTAAACCATGAAAAGACTTGTACACAAGCAGAGCTGTTTTAAATTCTATTCTCTGAGTGACAGGAAGCCAGTGCACAGACCGAAGCACTGGACTAATTGGTTGTATTTCCTGGTTCTTGTCAGGACCAGGTGAATTTGCCTATAATGTACACATAGGGCTATTAAGAATTAAAGCAGAACTAAGTAACTCATGCCCCTATAGGCCATAAGCGCCACTGCAGGTGTCGTAGCATGTTGCGATTTTTACTCATTGATTGTCCGTGAGAGTAAATACTACGCTGACAGAAAAGACAAAGGGAGAGAGGGATATTGTACATGGAGATATTATTTTTTCACTCAAACTTGGCTGTAAATACTGTTTATGTGGCACTAGCCAGCCTGCAGTTAGCTTTGCCGCTTAGCCTGTTAGCTTCTTCTTCGTGTTTTCATTAGTGTGTATTGGTGGCTCCGACCTGGAGGCAGGGAGTTGCAATTGTGGTTTTCTGGCCAGAGACACCAGATGGAGATGAGAGACCCCCCAATCATCCCATTAACATTTGTATTACCCCCAGAGGGACTATGAAAAGGATTTATTAAGGTAAACAAAAAAGGTACTTAGTTCTTCTTTAAATGAAACTGGTTGCTTGATTTGTTAGTTCTTGACAAAAAAATAAGTAAGTAAGTAAGTGCTTTATTTTTTATTGTACAATTGTACAATGAAATGTCGTTCAGGTGTTGGGTTAGTCCTGAGCGTGCAGTACTGCCTTCAGTGCTCCTTTGAAACGGTGCAGGCTCTTTTATTGGGTACTCTATGTCACAAAACTACCACAATAGATTTCTTTTCCTGCATCAGATTAATGAACAACTGTGTGGCGAGAGCACTAACTGCTGTGCCACCCAAACTGCTTCATGTGCATCAGCATTGCAACTACCACTACAACTATATGCTTCTAGTTTACACATCCATTTACATATTTGCTATGCTATAAAGAAAGTTTAATTAGAAGTTCTTTTTTGTGTTTTGGAGCTGGGTGTGGGTTTTGGCCATTCTGCCAGGAATGAGCATTTAATCCTGATAAATGTTAATTTCAACCTCATAATTCATAATTCCCGTACTGAATTGCTATCTGAAAGGCTTGACGGCTTTGTTTGGAATAAAGAATTCCTTTTGGCACATTTAAGGCGTCCAGCGGCTTTGGGAGATTCTGACAGTGGAGAAAAAGAAGTTGGCTAGTTACATTTATCAGGTTGGGATCGGGGTTATCTGGGGATTGTGGATGTAATTATAAAATCCGTAATGAATGTCTTTGGCGCAGCGACTCATTTTTTGTGTGTGAAAGAAGTGGAAAGAACTTTTGCATCAATGGGAGGATTGGTTATCAAAGTCTAGCTGATTCATTTGCAAAACATGAAAGCCTCTTCAAAAAAAAAGAAAAAAAAAGGCCAGATAATTAAACGGTTATTTTGGTTCATTCAATTTAAACTCGTGCTCAGCAGCAGTGCCCTTTTAGTGCAGAATGAGAACTGCTTTGTCTCAGCATTCTCTTGACTCTGAAGGAAATATAGCAGATCTGACAACAGCGCACTTAAAAGGATGGGCTTTGATCTGGGGGCTTCAGGTTGTAGAGATACCTCCACGAAGAACTGTCACTTTATAATTTACACATATCCTTTAAGTGTAAGGCATGATCTTCACACCCATTAATATTATATGCAGCATAAGGCTTTTTCCCCATAGCTCTCTATTAAAGGTATAACATTTACTTAAGATCATTTTCAATCTCAAAACAGACTCAACTTATTCGAATACATTTGAGCACATCATTGGCGCATATTAAAAGTTATTTGAGGAGCTCGTGGGGCTTTCCAAAAAAAGGGTTAGCTTTGTTATGAATTGCCCAAACAAATGTGTTTTGACTGGCGCCATAATCCCTCTCTCACATGTCTAGAGGGCATTTTATTTAATACCTTGAGATACCCACGTCAAAGTCGGGCCGAAAAATAGGTTTAATCCACTTATCAGTTCTTGGTTTTGTGCATAACCGCCTTGTTATTCATCCAGATGGAAAACACTTTTGAAATGCTGGCTTCTGTAGAGGTAGCACATGCATGAGAAAGTGGCCGTGTGTGCGCGCATGCTGATAAGCTTTTATTTAAAGTAACGGGTATCCAAGAGTCAGGATATTGCTGTTGAGGCAAGTTTAGGCCAATGGGGCTTAGGCGCTTATTGACCGGAAAACCTTAGCGTGATTGACATGATCTCCTCCAAAACTTTCCGTTGTCTTCTGCCCCTGGAAAGGTGGTTGGAGATTAGAGGGTCCATGTATTGAAAATGAAGAAGTAATCTCTCAGAAGTCCTTCTTTTCCATTTAGTGTACGGGGCAGTGGTCCAATGGAAGTGGAGTGGACAATTGGCTTTTAAAATAGCCACTATAGCCTGGAAAATCACTTCAAAGTCGGATCCAAGCTTTTTCTATTTACACGGCACAGCTGGGAAACTGGAAATGTCTAAATTCAGTGCTCTGAATGTTTTTATTTAACACTTCACACAGTTAATAGCACCTGATATTACAGTTTTAATGGTTGCAATTAACAGATCACAAAAAACCATGATTTAGTTAATATAATGTCCTCTGAAAACAAGTAAATATCCTGTCTCCATGAGGTCACATTATGTAAAAAAAAACATATAGCTCTGTAAGTTAGACTAGGGGTTCCCACAGTGGGGTCAGGACCTCCCGGGGTCATACGATGAAGGTGAAATAAAAATAAAATGCCTCTGTTTAAAGAGGGGTATTATGTAAAATTGACTTTTTCAAGCTTTATATCACGTTATTATGTCATTCCCTCATTAAACACATGCCTGGAGTGTTGCCTTGGCTCATTCACATATTTTTGAGTAATCAGTAAAAACTTAGACGGCAGCCATTTTAGGTGTAGCTATGCCTCAGTCCTCCTAGGAACGCCCCCACCTCCTGGAGACGCCTCTGGACCTTTTGTCACCAGCCAAGCCACCAACCACTGCTCCTCAGCTCAGCAGAGCCCCTCCCCGCACAGTGTTGTTGTTTAGATGCCACAGCAGTGTGCTGAAGGGGGCGTGTTGGAAAGCTTCTTAAAGAGACAGAGGCCTGTTTCAAGACGTTCAGTACAGCCATTTTGAGAGAGCAATTTTATTCAAGGCAGTTATTTGAATTTACTGCATATACAGACCAACAGAAGGTTACGTCATCATTGTAGTATGCTATAGACTGGTGCTATGTGATTGAAAAAAAGCATAATACCCCCTCTTTAACGTATTGTGTAAAACAGGGTATAATAGTTTAGATGTATTTACTTTTGTTAACACGTTGAACACAATCCGGAAACATTTTGCAATTGCAGATGACCGTGGGTATTACTGAACCTCTCAACCCCCACCTGAACCGAGCACATTTCTCCAGTTCAGCATTACCCAAATCGAAAAGCTCCTCGACTGGAGCTGACAGACTATAGCTAGAGTAACTCCTCCATTTATCTGTTTTTTTGTAGTTTTTTTAGTCGTGTTTTCGTCGCTTTTTGAATTGTTTTATTGTTGCTTCCCGGCATGTTTTGTTGCTTCACGTTTTTGTCACTTTTTGTCGCTCTTTTGTTGTTATATTTTCATCCTCGGTTTCGTCACTGTTTTGACGCGTTGTTAAAGAAGCTTTTCAATTTGGGTAAAACCAAACTGGAGAAACTGTGCTCGGTTCGGGTGGAGGTTAAGTGGTTGAAGAAGCCCGAGTACCATCAGTGGTAACATGCATCATGGTTAATTGAGAACCATGGCCCAAAACATGCCCAATACACTTTTTCTTTTACATTTGGGTCTTGTATTTTATTTTATTTTTTCACAATGAATGCTTGATTAGATGTCTCTCTCCTGAAAACAGTCAGGTTAATATAATATAGGAGCTTTCAGAGTCTCCACATTCTTCGGCTCGCACGTCAGCTGTGGAGAAAAAAACTAAAGAACTGTCTCCCTCAGACACCTGACAGACTTCGTGCCTCTCCCTCGTCTCCAGACATTTCACTTAAACATACCTCATTTTCCAATATGCCTCTGTCTGCCATAGACGCCGGGATATGAAAATGCCATTTCAATCATCATGTCTGTTTACCTGTGTTATGAACAGATATGCCCTTGATGGAGCTCTCCGAATAGATCTCAAAACAATATGAGGATCAGAGTGAAGTGGGGTTGATTCAATCTGTTTTCAACCTTGAGAGACTGCATCAGATTCTTATCGTATATATATGCTCCGGTCTCAACGGGAAAGCACAGATTGGATTTTAGAATAATGTAAGAGACACTTCTGACATTGACCGTCCTTGAAACTGAAGTGGGGGAAGTTGATGCTAACTGCTAGACATTGTTATTTCTCCACTTTCAATTCTTAGCAGGCCACATCTATAAATAGTCTGTAAAAAGGATTGTCGAGGTGATGGGCAGCTAAGGATTCTCGAGGTTTTTATTCCTGCCTTAGATGTGTTGAACTGGATTAAGGTTACTATCAATGGAATTCCTCACTTTCGAAATACGTGTTGGTCAATGTTGAGTCAAGTTCTATAAACACAGGAGAGAGACCAGAAGTTGGACAAAAACCTGAAGTATTTCCCAGCATTTTAAGGCCCTTTATACACTGCAATAAGCGCATCAGATGCAGTATAACTCTCCCTGTGACACATGCCTTAGCCTTATTTCACTCTAAATGCCTTCCCAGTTCAATTGTATTACTTTGAAGGCTACTTAATAAATCAAAGGACGCACTTCAGCGCGCCAGATTACAGCTGTTTGGTAATTAGCATTAAATACGTTTTTCAGCAGGTACAAACCTTCATCAGTGAGTGTGCTGGTGTGGACGTTATAGGCACTAGACATGTTAGCATTAGCATTAGCATTAGCGAGTGTTGTGATTAGTCCATTTATTTATTATGGAACTAAGGCTATGATTGTACAGACATGGCATGGCCGTACACCATGACCCAATATGATACATAGCTATTTAAATGAGTGACTATGTGAGTGAGTAATATTTACTGACCGTAATTTCCGAATTATAAGGCGCTACTTTTGTCACATGCTCTGAACCATGCGGCCTATACAACGACGCTAATTTACACATTTTTACGCGCTAACGGCGTGGTGGTTAGATCTTATGCCCGAGCCTGAGCAGAAATTCAGGCCGAAATATCATATGCAGGAGTTCAGTAGTTCAGCCCGTTTACCTATACTTTGAGCGCTACCAGACTGCGGCGCGGGGAGGGGTGCTGTGGGTGGAGTACACATGCTGAGTTTCACGTTTCTAAAGCACGGCGAGGCCAGCGCTTTGACACCGGCGCTACACCATTGCTTTATGCTCTTTATCGCAGAACAGATTTAACTCACAGTTGCTAAAAAAAGTAGTTTGGCGTCCATTTGTGCATACAAGTGTGGTAAAACCGAGTGAGGAGGAGATGAGAATGAAAGGGCAAAGAGGAGGGACACTTGCCTGTGTGGCTGCTCGTACGCCATGCGCATAACCTGTCCCGCACCACGCTCAGCCCTATATATACACTTATTTATTTTATCTTTTATTTTGTTGGTGCGGCTTATATTCACGTGCGCTCAATAGTCCGGAATTTACGGTAATTATTGACCATTTGTTTAGCTTAAACTTTGTTGCTGCTTCTGTTTCATGCGGATATAAAACAAAGAAACAAAACTGGCACAAAGTTTAAGATCTTCTCTGTCAGCGGGAATAGCCTTATCTAATTTCCCAAGATTTCCTTGAATGGCAAACTTTGGGAGCCAATATGCAAAATAAAGGTTCAACATTTGTGGATTGTTTTGGAAATACATTTCAAAAGTGAATCTTAATGGCTCCTACTCGCCATCTGCGATTTTGGTATTATACATTTCTGGAATGTGAAGGGATTAATCATTCCGTTCACTAAAAACCACAATAAAGTCATTCTGATTGATATTTTTTACTTGTCTATGCCGCTGAATAGTAAATTAGTCTAACTGCAACTGACTTGGATGAGGATGATCCTTTATTAAATGTTAAGCCGCATTAGAAAACACTCTTTAGCTCAGCTCATCATTTGGATACTTTGATGCTTTTGATCAAGTTTTATTTTCTATTTATCATGGAGGGAATTTCAATTAAAGAAAAATAATAGAACGGATGTTTTCTGGATTCATAAACTACGCGCTGCACTGAAATGGCTTAATCATTTCAGTCCAGCTTCCCAGAAAAACAGTTATATTATAATACACAAAAAGATCCATCCAAAACCTCATTGTTGGAGTTAATTAAAGATTAAATGAAGTAAACAAGAAAAAGAAAAAGATTGAATAAAGTAAACTGTTTGTGGCTTATAATGTATTTATGAATAAAGACAAATGTTGTTTGTCTTAACACAAAAACAAAAACAAATCCAAGAAAATAAGAAAAGACATTACCTGGTTCATAAAAGGGGGAATAAAAAGTCTCAAGCCAAGAGTGAAGTTTCTTGCCCAAGGATGCAACACATACAGTATATACCAAAAAGGTTATTGCCAACGATAAAACACTTGCCCCTCCTTTCACATCACACTCATTATAATAAGTGAGTTGCCCTTGAGCCCCCGGCCACAGAACACGCACAGCTTCTCTCTGGTAAATTGAATGAATCTCTTTCACCATGAAGCCGAGGTGGCTCTAAATAACATGTGCGGCCGGGCACATGAACCCATTTATAATGTGACTTTGGAGAAGGTGTGCTGAAGAGGCTAAGGTCGGTGCCTCATTGATCTTAGGTCTGGCCCGCAGGAGACGATAATTATGTGCGAATGTACTCGGGTCACTTCCTGCCAGAGTATGATAACTACTTTGTACTAAACAACACAGAGGACAATGGAAGCAGGGAAAGAGTGTATGCAAAAAGTGTTGTGACTTTTTGGCGGGGTGGTATACTATCAGTGTTTTAAGTGTTTTTGAAAATATGCCTTATTTAGAAGGATAACATGAGTTGCAAGTTCATCAGTCGCATAATTATCATTTTATTTCAGTGAAGCAGCAATGAAGAAATATTGGGCAGAAAAGTTATTTATATTTGAATTTTTAAGCTACTGACAGGAAGTTCCATAGCAGTTTGACTCATTTCCCATTGACTTAATATGGTTGCATGCAGAGCCGGTTTTTCCTATACGCAGACTATGCAAGTTGCGTAGGGTCCCCGCAACCGCAAGGGCCCCGCATCTCAGTCAAATTACGGTATTGTTTTGCTTGTAAATCAACGCGTTGTTACGGCGACAGGCTCTCTGACATCGCTCACTCACTCTCCGCCTACTTTGCCACATGAAACACCAATTCGGAGCAGTCTGCTCAAGTGGATGAGCAGGAGAGACCTACCGTCTTCCCACCGTCACCCCCAAGGCGCGAATGCTTCTCCCCTTTGCGTCCCCGCTCGGCTGTCTGTCTCCCGGTGCTCGCCTCGCCTCCTGCGCAGCTGCATGTCTCCCGTCTCCCGAGCGCTGCTCTCATGTTTTCTCTGCGTGGCTTGGGCTGCATCGGCCACACTCTCATTTAAACTATCTTCTTATTGTCTCTAGCGGAGTAAGAGACACGAGAGTACGAGAGTAAAGCCGTTGTCCGTGGCCTTTTGTCTCAAAGAGGAGTTGAATCCACACGGTTCTCATGAGCACAGTTACTTTGAGTAACTCTGGTTCTCTGAATGTGCACAGTCAACAAATTACTGTCAGGCTAATTATCAGTGGTAAGATAAAAATATCCATTAGGTGCAGGTTTAAGTTAGTTTTAAATCAACGGTTCCCAAACTGTGGGTCAGCGACCAGAGGTGAGAGAATGTGACCATTACCATTTTTAGAAAGTGGGGAAATAGACTAGTAGTAGTCCTAAATCCCAGTATGACAGTGGTTTAGTGGTTAGTGGTTCTCACACAGAGGGGCAGGGCCTGAATTGAGGTCATTATGTTCCACTTCTACCCTGCTCTACTGCACAGTGGAACTGTTTTTGACCGTAAATGGGTTCGCTCTTCGTCAAATAGCCATGGGATGCGTACCGGCTCTGGTTGCATGGCAACAGTTTAAAATGGTTTACCTTCTTCTATGTCACTTCCTGTCGGTGTCCAATAAGGAAGTGAAACTATAAACATCACCAAAATGGCCAAGCTAAAGAAAACTGGGTACAATCTGTAGCAAAATCTTAAATATAATCGTGTTAACTATGTTTTAGCAAAAAGTCTGTCTCATGTGTCACATGCACTTTGAGTTTATTATATCATAGCAATGTTGAGTTACTTAACCAATATTGCTGTACCAGATTTTTCCCGTTTTCAATCTTAACGAAGGAAGAGTTGCAATTGTTACCTCCAACCCTTTTCTCGCTTTCCCTCCAGCTCGAAACACTATTCCCACATGAACATACAGTATCATGCGTGTTTTGGGTGATTTAAATCCAAATCAAATCAAACTTTATTTATAATGCACTTTTCATACCGAAAGGTATCACAAAGTGCTTTAGAATTTACAGCATTTAAAACAATACGCCCTCCCGTCTCCCTGAATATATATAGATCTCTCAGTCACACACTCACTCACTTACACCTACCCTAGATGGGAAATACTGCGTCATGGTAGCATGCACTTTTATTCAGTAAAGTGATGGTCTTTTCTGATGCAATCTTTTAGAATTAATACGATTTGGGACAGCACTGACAAACTAATACACAATACAATTAGTAAATCAAATGCATTAACACATATGGGTACATACACACAACCCCACATTAGCCAACTTCATAGCTGTCCTAAATGAAAAAGTTCAAGCAGATTTTGAGAATAAGGAAAATTGGAACTACGTGAGATGCTGACAGACATAACATTTTTACTGAGATACAGAAAGGCAAAAAAGTATTTACTCTGGTGATAATGTGTCTTTATTCTTGCTCTTGCACCTCCTCCCTTCTAGCCTGACTAACGCCAGACTGCTGTGTGCGCTCGAATCCTTTCGAACTTCACAGCAGTCTGGGACCATGGCCGAAATCTTCGCATTGATTTGGGACCAATCACAGAACAAGGAGGGACGGTAAGACGATGACGACATATGGAAGCTTGTAGTTTGTTTACGGATTAAAAAAAACAACTTTATATACGGATCCAACATGACAGCAGCAGACGCAACGCCATCTTTCGATCAAGCTTTAGACCATTTTCTAAATAGTTTAGCTCGAAAATTTACAGCTGGTACATCATACGTCACCTGATACGATGATACTGTACGATTGGCTATGGCTACGTGCAGACGCATGATAGACATTCGTAGCGCCCAATAAACAATTGTAAACCACACCTCTTCTACGAGAAAATGAATTGGTGGTTAGCCAGGCTGCCTCCCTTCAAACGTTAGCAATTAAAGTTTAAATATAATGTCCTTGTGCTAATAAATAATGCTTGCGTGACTTTAAGCGACTTGACAGAAACGGAGAATAATTTATAGACTGTGTTGCTAACGTTCCAATTAACAAAAGCAACAAACAGGTTATAAAGCTCCAGCTGGCATCTGCCTCAGTCTGCTCCTCTTTGGAGAATAAATTAACAAACAATCTGCATTCAGATTACAATCCATGAGTCTGAATCGAATTATGCGTATATCCAATTTGGCAAACCCATTTACTGTATTGATACGTATTCCCACTTATTTTACCGCTCCTATGTGCTTATGTGTATGTGACGCTAAAACATCAACTGGAACTGGCTCTTTGAAACAGAATGAGTCGAGAGAGGAAGGTGTAAAGGTACGGGGCGGCAGCAGGAGTTCTGTTTCTTTGTTTATCTATTGTACTATAGTAACGTAAAGTCACAGTCAGATGTAAGGAGAGGTGAGCTTTAGGTTTTTAATACTTGTAGTCTATTTTATGTATTGGGTGAAATGTTACGTGCTGTGGCTTTAAGTATTTTGGAATTGCAATCCATTGAACATGCTGCTAATAAATGAATAGTTGCTGATGAAGTTTCTTGAGGTAAGACGCAAAACTCAATGTGTAAACAACCCAGCGTAGATGACGGCTTGAGAACCTTTTCTGCAATTGAAAACTGCAGAAAGTAAAAGTCTTGTAACTTGTTGGCAGGTCACGGTCACCCAACATCTTGAGCGGTCATATACAATAAAATCTGAGAATCAAGAATGTGCTTAGTGCATTAGGCAGGGAATCTAAAGATACATGGCCATGGGTGCATTTTCCCCCTTGTATCAGCCGTCCAGTGTGTACTAGAGAGAGTAGGTAGAGGTCCCGACTGGAGCGCGCCTCCTGCTGCGTGAGGTTTTCAGAAATACACCCCACTCCCATTAACCGCCATGGGAGAAGACTTGAATAGACAGGACAGAAGGTGAAAGCGGTCCCGAACAAGCCCCCAGGTCTTGTTTGGAGGGAGCAGAGGAAGCGGTTGGCTGGAGACAGGCGGGGATAACATCTACAAAGCCACGTTTAAGGCTTCAGTGGATTCACAGTATGGGCAGGATGCTGAGACTCCATCTGTCTGGGTACAATACCTGGTAGGTGTTCTCAGCCCTCTGCCAAAAGCTGTGGGACGAGCCCAGTGCCTGATGGGAAAAGTAATGAGCACAGGTGAGAGAGCAGAGACACATGTGACACAACAGAGAGATGGAGAGGAGCCGGAATGTCCCGCTAAGCTTCTGGGCTATATTTAGTTGTTGCTTTTTGGTCTTTAACGATACTATTTCTGCTGTGGGTAATCAAAACAAAGCATTTGAACGAGAGCTGAAAACGTTTCTGAAATGTTACAGAGTGGTTTTAAGATAATTATTTGTTCTTCCTGTTTTACCAAAATGTTGTAAAAAAAAGACATAATAATAACATAAAAGTAGACACATTCATTGCACTTATTCTGACCAACATAACTGTCAGTTAATTTTGTGTATGGTAATTCATTTTAGTAATTTCTTTCAGTGCGTTCATGCATTTTTGAAGCAATACGTAACTTTTTTTTAATCTGTAATTTATCACACTGTATTTCTATCATGTATGGTACTCAATGTTGTTCTACACCAACTACACAAACAATAGAGAAATACTGTATAACCAAAGGCTCTGTGTTTAGAGAAAAAACAAACACTTGGAATCTGGTGTCTGTTGCCCCCTGCTGGTAATGGTGGAAGTTGAGCACGTTGGAATGGCAAAAATGCAGCATAGCTATTTGCAACAATGCGCTAACAGAACAAACAGGTTAATGTAGACTTTTAAATGGTGTAATATGAATTGAAAGATGTGAGATTTCAGAGTCGTCTTTGTCTCCTTTCCGACATGCCGCCCGTATGATTTTATTTGCCCCGTGCACTGTTCCAGCACGGACACTCCGCCTGTGTGAAATGAGTGAGAGAAAAACCTTTAGCTCTGCTGTTGACATTGATTATCTAATCAGAGAAGGGGTACTGTGAAATAGTGTCTTCAGTGGGATGCGTTGAATTATTCATATCACTGTTTTGCATATATCAGTGCCACACTCCAGGATGAAGTTGTTGGAAAAATACCGAGAAACATACTGAGCTGTTGGCCGATAGGGTCATAGCAGCTTATTAGGACATAATGTGGGTCTGATCGCCACTATGCCTGACATGTCTGGTGTTCTTCTTCCCACGAGAATGTCTTTTTTTGGCTCACCAAGATCTGTTTCACAGTTGTGTGAAATGAAATTAAGAGAGGGGAGAGGCATTCTGCAAACTGTCAGAGTCAGGACCAGGTTGCCATGTCCGCCCGGAATCCCGGAAATGGGCAGCTTTTTAATTCTTTCCAAGGCTGTACGAGCAGCTTTTTTAGGGAGAGGGAGAATTGGGCAGATCCCAAATATCGGAGGAGCACAGTGGCTCTGTAAACTTGTAAAAACCTTTGAAACTTCAGCTGCGGTGTACACTACCGTTTCCAAAGGTTGGGGTCACCCAGGCCAGTTCTATAGCTTCTCTAATCAGCACAACAGTTTTCAGCAGTACAATCAGAATTGCACGAGGGTTTTCTAATCATTAATTACCCTTTAACATGAGTAGCTAACACAATGTAGCATTAGAGCACTGTTGTCGTGCAACCATGTTAAGTCAATAGGAAATTAGTCTAACTGCTATGGAACACTGCCTTTATCTATCACTCTGTCACTTCAATTCAATTCAATTCAAATAAAAATAACTTTTCTGGCCAATGTTTCTTCATTAAATTGCTGCTTAAACTTTTTTCAAAAGCATTAAAAACCTGTCATATGCATTTACATATATTGTTTGTTTGTTTATTGGGTAGGGACAGTGCAAGTTAATGAACAAGCCACACCGGATTGTAGCCTTGGGCTAATTTCCATCCGTCGTCCCCCATGCGCACTCTCAAACACACTCTCATACATCCTGACCTATTGTACATGTTTTTAGTGGTAGGGGAAACCGGAGTACCCGGAGGAAACCTACGCAGACACGGGGAGAACATGCAAACTCCACACAGAAAGGCCTAGTCCCTGGTGGGAATCGAACCCTGGACCTTCTAGCTGTGAAGCACGAGCGCTAACCGCTGTACTACCGTGCCGTCCCGGGTCCCGTTATATGAGTTGCTAGAAATACGCTTCTGCACATCTATGTACTGTAGGTATTCCATTAAAAATCACCCGTTTCCAGCTAGAATAGGCATTCACATGTCTAGACTGTATTTCTGATTATTAAATTGTTGTCCTCATTGAAAAAGCAGTGCTTTTCTTTACAAAATAAGGACATTTAAAGTTACCCCAACATTTGAATGTGTATGCCAAGGATTTTGGCAGATTTTTCAGAGGTTTTTGGTTGGGTTTGGTCACTGAGACATATGGCAGTATATCCACCATAAGTGAAGATGTGGGAAAAGTCTATAGTATATAGTCTGTGGTGTCTGTAGTGTCAGCAGCTAATTACTGCGCACCTCAAAGATAGCTGGATCTTCCTCCTCCCACACTCTACTTTACCGAGGTATCGATTGGCTCAGTGGATGTAGTCGGCCCTGTCATATAGCTGCAGCTTTGTAACATGTTTACGGGCACAAATTAGTGCGGAGGGATTGCAGCTCATTACCGCAAAGGGTCCAGATTGGAACCAAGAAAGTGAAGACCGTTTGCACTCGGCTTCCTGACAAGTGCGAGGAAAAACACAGGAGTTAGCTGGAAGCGGCTACAAGCTAACGTGAGTTGGATAATTGGGGGAGGAAGTGGGAAAAGCAAACTCAGAAGACTTTAATGTGGGGGTTATATCTGATGGACTGTCAAAGCACTCTTTAAATTAGCTCCTGTCGTAGGATGAAAACTTGTTTGCGTTGGTTGGTAAAAAAGACTTTTAGAGTTTTAATTGGACGGTTTGAAGTGTTGCCAACCGTCTAATGAAAGACATCCAATTCGGAAACAACTGGAACTGTAAATAAAATCAGAATGAAATGATGAGAAATATATTTGAAATAGACTACAGTGTGAAGTACAGTGTGAACTACAGTGTGAAGACAGTTTTACATTGACAGCTTTATTTTTGAATTTGTTGAAAGCAAGTTACACATCATAAAAAAGTGAATATAACATTAAAAGACTAGAAAATGGTACAAACCTTGAGTATATATAGTTGATGCAAAATTTCCCAAGCTCTTGTGACGGTAAAGTAAAGCAATGAGTGTCTTCATTTTTGGTTTGAATGGGATAGTTCCACAAGCTATGTTTCTGCTGCAACTTAAAGGAACTGGTCACCGTTTTTCCATACTGAGATATGTTCTTACCTGAGCTTTGATGAGTTGATACGCACTTGTCTGGTCTTTGTGCGTGTGCCCTCAGTCACGCAAAATGGCCAAAGATGTTGTTAGCATTTGGCCTCTCCCAATGTATTCCTATGGCTCCAAACAGGATTAAGTTAGAAGCGACCAAGCTCTTCCACGGCACGCACAAAGACCAGACAGGTACATACCAACTCGTCTAAGCTCAGGTAAGACCATATCACAGTATGGAAGAACTGTGTGCCCTCAGTCACGCAAAAAGACTAAAGATGTTGTTAGCATTTGGCCTCTCCCAGCATATTCCTATGGCTCCAAACGAGGTGAAGTTAGAAGCGACCAAGCTCTTCCACGGACCAGACAGGTACGTATCAACTCGTCTAAGCTCTGGTAAGAACATATCTCAGTATGGAAAAACGGTGGCCTGTTCCTTTAACAGAAGATGAGAACAGAAGTGCATGGACAAGAGGCTCATTTGCCTAATTTACCCCGGGTTTTTTAATCTTTTCGGTCAAACCGCATTGCTCCGCTTTATGCCAGTCATCCGGAGGCTCTATTCCCTCCAGCTTCCTCCTTTAGCAGGTTTTGTCTCTGGTGCCATAGCCGTGCTAATTGCTATACGGCTATAGCGGTGATTATTGCTCACTGCACTCCACATACATTTGCATCTGCAGCAGGCTCTTCAGTAATATCCTTCATGCAGGAACAAGTGTGCAGGGGGAAGTGTGCCTCACAAGCTGCTAATTAACCACTAACTAAGGCTGCTTACCCTTTCTCCGCCTTCACGTAAAGAACCCTCTAATCACTTCCAACTCAATTTGGAGACGAGTGGGCTTTATGATGCGTGAAATAGGCAACACGTCACTGGTTGGGAAGCTAGCTGGGTGGCTTGACACGGGCGATAAGTGGGATTCAGTGGACATCAGTCACAATAATGTTTATAGAAAGCCATTATTACGGACTCCCCAACCATACGAGGGACAGTATGAGAATAATCATGTGGGAAATGTAAGGGGACTATAGGATTGTACAGTTTTACATTTTCAATACAGCCGTCAGGTATGGAGTGTACTGGCCATTCCACACTGCTGAAAATGATCTAGTTTTGGATAAAATATTTTAATCATTTCGACCATCAACAAGAGTACAGATAACAACCCCCTCGATGTGAATTGCTTCAACAGGGGTTCCCAAAGAAGGTTACAGGACCCTTAAAGTGCATATGACAGGTTTAATGCTTTTGAAAATATGACTTAGTTAGAAGGATAACATCAGTTGCAAGTTCATCAGTTGCATAATTATGATTTTTTGAAGCAGCAATTTTAATGAAGAAACGCCAGAAAAGTTTTTATTTTTTTAATTGAATTGAATTGAAGTGACAGAGTGATAGATAAAGGCAGTGTTCCACAGCAGTTAGTCTAATTTCCTATTGACTTATAACATGGTTGCACAGTTCAAAATTGTTTACCTTCTTATATGTCACTACCTGTTGGTGTCCAATAAGGAAGTGAAACTATAAACATCAAAAAAATGGCCAAACGAAAGAAAGCTGCGTAGAATCTTTAACAAAATCTTAAACATAATCGTGTTATGTTTACCTATGTTAGCAACAATTCTGTCTAATGCGTATGCACTTAATTGGCTATACTCATAATTCACAAAATAAATAGTTTGAGATTATGGATCTATCAGTGTTTTGGGAATGATATGCCTTAGCTTACTATCACCAGGACAGGTCCAGTAAATTTGAAAAGTATATACTACAATCCTGTTAGCATTCCTCGTGTGTGTGTGTGTGTGTGTGTGTGTGTGTGTGTGTGCTTTGGGGAGTCTTTGTATTGTTGGAGCTGAACTACTGCGGACTGTTCTGCTCCACTTGCCTTGACTTCATGCTGATTGTCTGCTCAGCGCTCTCTACACACTGTACAAGGATGAAATGTAAAGCAGCTAGCTGAATGTGCATGTTATATGAGCGTGTCCGTTCACAACACTCTGCCCCGGCCCATGCCTCCCCTGTGCACTTCAGATCATCAGCAGCCTGGAGCAAATGTGTCTGCAATCCCTCTCTCATTTAACCATGTATTTTATTCATGACTATAATAATTACTTGAGCAAGTTGGAGTGTAAATCAAAGCGAAAATCAAAGTCGCAGTATTGGACTAAACCAAGGAGCAGGTGGTAACTTTTCCCAACAAGCAGTGGTGGACATCCATGGGAAACCAGTGGAGATTGTTAAACAGTACACTGCCCGGGTCAGGGAGATTGTGCTCAAATACAGAAGAAATCCTCTGGAAATGCAAGCAGCGGCAATACGTGTTAAAGTGATAGTCTGTAAGATTGCAAAATGAGGAAGGAAAGAGAGAAAGTAAAAAATCAAATCCCCCACTCAACGCACCTGAAAGCCTAGTTTACAAAACGTGTGTAGAAAGAGAAATACATTTTAAAAGTAAACAATCATGCCCCCTCCACCTCCTGATTGGTCCTGGAGTCCCATTTAAACTAACAGACTACTTTAAAGCAACATTAATTTGGAGTAGGCAAGAACATACATTTGGCATTCTCCTTCATTTGCTGATTTCCATCCATTTTCTTCCACTTGTCCGTTGCCCGGTCGTGGGGGCAGCTGTTGGAGCTGCCCAAATCACATAGCACCAGCCCCTATGGCTCCTCCTGCAGGTGTGGGTCCACAGAAGGACGGCCTCATGGTTCTAACCGGGCCTGTTGGTCTCTCATAAGGGGCTTCTGAACCGCTCTTTGTCTGACCCGTCACCTTGGACCTGTTTGCCATGGGAGACCCTACCAGGCGCACGAAGCCCCCGACAACAGAGCCCCGGGATCATTCGAGCGCTCAAACCCCTCCACCACGTTAAGGTGGCGATTCCAGGACGGGTTTGCTGATTTCCTTCAACGAATATTCAAAATATAATACAAATTCTGCAAAACATGGCTTCATTAGTTCAATTTCATACATTTGATTTTTAAACAGGAGTTTTTTAGCCCGTGTTGGTGATCTTCCTTGATCCTAAGGCAATGTTTGATGTCCTGTTTGGCTGTAGTAGTCTGTGTGCCTGTTAATTGACTCTTGGAGAAGATCCAGCGGCTCCATGCAGCAGGATAAGCAGGCAGTATGAAGACATTACTGAGATGACAGCAGCTCTCCTCCACATGTTGGCTGGTCTAATAATGCCTCTTGTGGACCGCAGCTCTTGTACTCTGCTCAGCCCTGATTCGATTTGCGCTCCAGAGGGAAGGCAAACAGAAAAGACTGCCAAAAGGAACGGTGCAGGTTTATCCAAGTCAAATGAACCCTTTAGGCGACAATTCAGTGGCTCCGAAATGGATTTATTTTGCAAAAGGGTTCATCCTAGAGTTGACAATACCCGTCTCATTTGCATACAAGTTCTGAGAGCACTCTCTGAAAGTTTGTTTAACGTGGATCCATTAATCACAGTTTCAGCTCACTATCATGCATATCCCTAAGTAATCAATGTTAATGTACAGTGCATGTTGTTAGAAGCCACAGTCCTTTTTGGGCTGGTTTGAAGTTGGGAGAAAATCGAGCGTAAAAACTATGCCAAGACCTGTAATTATGCTTTTTGACACATTTTTGATACAGTACAGCATTAACTATCTAAAACTGTCCAAACACTTTATCCTGCAGTTGAGAATCATTTTCTTTAGCAATCCCTGTGTTGCTAAAGTGTGGAATGGTTCTCTGTTGCGATTTTGCCTACTCACTGTGAATAACTTTTGTGACATTTTGACTTCTCTTGCTATCAGAGAAGCAGATCCCTTTTCTGGAAAGTATTTTTGACCCTCTAAATATATATTGCACAGTCGGTGGCACATTCAGTTTACCATTAAAAAAACTTTCTCACCAACTTTCAGACCAACTTTGAGAAGTGGTTATTTTCACAGTCTATTTACCACTCGTCTCAGCTACTCCGAGTTCTTACGAGTTGCTTTTGGCCTTTTTTTTGTTGTAGCAGATCTTGTACTTCGCTAGAATTGACTACATGCTGACTGTTTGATCTCATTCACACAGTTATCCAAGTGCGAAGTCAACGGTTTAATTATTGCTTAAGGCCGATCGCTTGACCTTGGACTATTGTAGCCTTTTTCTTTTGGATGCAAAACATTGTAGGGGAGAACTATTAAGAAAAACGAGACTAAACTGAGAGGTCACAGAGTGTGACGTCACTGACTGCTTAAAGGTGTTAGATTGCAGCTGCCTGACAGGTGGAGTAAACCAGAGCAAGCCCACCATACAAGAGTTGGGCTAACACTTACACAACGCAATTTTCAGGTTGATCTTGAACATGTCAAATAAGGCCTCAACTCACACTGTGCGACAGAATCTAATACAAGGAACCCGAGCCCACGACGGAGGTGCCCACACTCGGCCCAGCCGCCTTTGCTATGTCCGATCCCATCAGACCTCGGACGCTAAGCAACGAAGGGCCTGGTTGGTACTTGGATGGGAGACGGTTTGGGAACACCAGGAAGCCTGGGTGAATGTAGTGAGTGAGTGGTTGGTGGTGGTCGGAGGGGCCGATGGCGCAGACTGGTTGCCTCGATTCTGTCAGTCTACCCCAAGGCAGCTGTGGCTATACAATAGTAGCTTACCACCCCCAAGTATGGAGTGAATTAATAATGCATTGTTAAGCGTTAAGAGTAGTAATATAATTGTCCTTTTTAAAATGAGCATAATTAACATAATTAGCATATTCAAATTAGTTCACACATCCACCCCCGCAGCATCCTAGACACACTGGCGCCTCCTCTCGTACCTGCTGGTGCGTGTCCAGGTATAGGGCATGTCCTGGGGCATCTCTCGGACGTCATGATGGGGCAGGCTGTAGCAACAGCATTTAGACCCAAATGTAAGTTTTGTTTTATGTTAAGGTACTGTATTTCAATCTGTCTGTAAATAAAACCCCGCTTTAAAAAGTTTCCTTTTATTTCTACTATGCGAAAGCTAATGTTTTTTAACAGCTAAATTCTGATTCAAGAAAAAGGATTGACACATGTGAAAACTGGAAGGAATGAGAAACTATGGAAATGAACTCGGACAAACCAAGAGAAACAAAAGTGGTAAATAATGTATGCTGGAAAAACTTGAATGCTATTAGCAAATTGAGTTGTTTGTGGTATTGGAGTTTCTCCAATTTGAGATCAATTAAGTTTTATCTTATGTGAAGTGGAATGTCTCGCTCTTCATTTTGTTTTTAGATTCATATTGGTCCAATAACTTTATGGAACCGGATAGACAAGGAGTGAAATGTAGGGAGACACAACCAAGAAAGGTGTCAGAGGTTGACTACTCATAATAATAATAATAATAATAATAATAAGTAAAGTTTCAAAGTAACAAACAGTGTTTGATTATAGTCCGATTAGGTTCATTAGGTCTTCTAAAAAATTTTACTTTTTTTTTCTTGTTGCCAGACCTTAGTGTTAGTTTCGTACCTGACGGTTTCGGCTACAACTGTGGCCTTCCTTAGAGGTTGTCACGTGGTGTTGCTGTGACGTGTCTGGTCAGCTGATTTATACAGTTTTGGCACTGTCTTCGTGCTTGTAGTAGCAGGCTGACAGCGCCATCTGCAGTCCGACTTCTTCAGAACTGTGTCCCATGTGTGGGAAGTTGGTACACCCCCTCGACCCGGTTCACAGTCTGGGGGGCGCGTTTCCGGATCTTGATGGCTTCTCTGACCCAACGGTGGTATTTGTGAACCGGGTCTGGCTATAAGAAAATGAAAAAAAAACAGGGTTTGATTATGATTATTTGTAAATTGTTATGGCAATTGATGAGAGATTTATGAGAACAAACACTGAACATTCTTTGTGAAGTGTATTTATATAGTTGGAAGTAGCTTCAGGATCTTTAAGGATCCCCATGCACATTATTGTCTTTGCTCAAAGTACTGGAGGTCTTAAAGTATTTGCTTGTGGCTCATGCAAAGTGGATCTTAATCGTTTTGGTCAGACCTTTGGCCTTTCATTTATCTCCAGCTACCACCTATCTTACAGATACTGCTGATTATTTACAAAGCAATCTACTAAAATGTCAATTTATTCACAAACATGTTTTTGGGTCAAAGTACTCAAATACTCAATTTAAAAACTTAATCAGTTGGAAATGTTTGGAGAGTTTGGAATGAGTTGATACTCCAGGTTACAATTCACACTGTTGGATTTAAAAAAAATTAATAGATCTTGATGACATGATTTGATTTGTCAATTTTTCCACACAATTCGTAACTGTTTAAAAATGCATCCCTCTTGTTTTCCAGTCCTAATTTTAATAAAGTTTACATACGCTGACATGTTAAAATGGTAAAGTTCAATTGTTAAAGCAAAATAAGTTAAAAGGTAACACTTTGATTAGGGGCTACCATGAAATGTTAAGTTTGTTAAATTAAAAAGTTATTCTTTATAATTACTGCTAAGTTAAAAGGTTTGAAGCACGTCCACGTAAATGTTTTAATTTTACAAACTTAAAACGTTGATTATATAACACCCTTTGTGACAAGTAATTATGTAAATTATAATTACTGCAAAGTAATTTCCCCTAATCAAAGTTTTACCTTTTAACTGTAGAGATTAAGTTTTTAAATTGAGTATTTGAGTACTATGACCCCAACACATATTTGTGAATAAATTGACATTTTAGTAGATAGCTTTGTAAATAATCAGCAGTATCTGTAAGATAGGTGGTAGCTGGAGATAAATGAAAGGCCAAAGGTCTGACCAAAAACGATTGAGATCCACTTTGCAGGAGCCACAAGCAAATACTTTAAGACCTCCAGTACTTTGGGCAAAGACAATAATGTGCATGGGGATCCTTAAAGATCCTGAAGCTACTTCCAACTATAGTATATAAATACACTTCACAAAGAATGTTCAGTGTTTGTCCTCATAAATCTCTCATCAATTGCCATAACAATTTACAAATAATCATAATCAAACACTGTTACTTTGAAACTTTATTTATTTATTTATTTTTTTATTATTTTTTTATTATTATTATTATTATTATTATTATTATTATTATATTTTGAGTAATCAACCTCTGACAACTTGCTTGGTTGTGTCTCCCTACATTTCACTCCTTGTCTATCCGGTTCCATAAAGTGATTGGACCAAATGAATCTAAAAACAAAACGAAGAGCGGGACATTCCACTTCACATAAGATAAAACTTAATTGATCTCAAATTGGAGAAACTCCCTTGTTAGCTGCTCTTATGAACACTGTGGGGTGCAAATAGGAAAACGGTGCAATCAAAGGACTAGGTAATGGATTGAGCTGGACCGAGATGTCTGATGTATTTCCTGGGATCTGCTGGAGCCACTCCTCCAGTTTGGGGGTCACTGCCCCGAGTGCCCAACGACACGGGCACCACTGATGCCTTCACTCTCCAGACCTTCTCTAGCCCATTTCATCCCCAGAGAAGTGTGTCCTGCTCAAGACAGTTTTTACTGGGTTTCTGAGCAGAAGTGTTTAAACAACTTTGGTCATAGTTTCATTTTCTCACAAGAATCAGCAATAGATGCATTTAAAGTCGTATGTCATGAACAGGCTATTGAGGACAAATGCATTTAATTTTGACAAGCTTTCCCTGCCAGCATCTTACACCCTGCAGTTATGTGCTGGATTGTCTCATTGGCCTCTTTGCACAGTCTACACCTGGGGTCTTGTCTGGTGTGATAGATCTGGGCCTCTATTGTGTGTGTGTGTGTGTGTGGTGTGCCAAAGTCACACGCTGCTGACGTCCGAGAGATGCCCGGACATGCCCCTACAGAGGCGCTAGGGGGAGATACCTGGAAACACACCTGCAGAGGTGCGAGGGGAGGCGCCAGTGTGTCTAGGATGCTGCGGGGGATGGGAGGTGCAACTAATCTGAATATGCTAATTATGTTCATTATGCTAATTTAAAAAGGACAATTATATTACTACTTAAGCTTCTTCGAGTGTCCAGAAAAGCGCTATAGTGCATTGTTATTATTATTATACGGAGCGATGCACACATTGTACAAGTGGCATGACCCGAGTGTGAGGCGTTACTATGGATACAAGCTTGGGCCTACCATCCTCTCAAATGGCACATTTACACCCAAATATTCAGTTTGAAAGAGTAACTTCAGCCACTAAACCTTTGCAAACTTTTGTATCTGTGGTTCAGGAAGACGTTATTATCGGTGTGTTGCCCTTGCTCTACTATGTGTGCTCCGTGTTTCCCTCCGCCCGGTTCTTTCCTGTAGCTTTATCAAACAGGTCAGAAAACCCTTCGAACAAGTAATCTTCAGTTGTACGTTTACTGTGAGCAGCTAATCGACTGTTGAGTTTCTGTTGTGACAGTTGTGTTCCCACATAGTTTGCATCTCTAACACTCATAAGAAGTGGATTAGTGTGAACGGTTTGCATGTAAACAATGTTTTGTTTCTAGTTAGGCTATACGGGAGTTGTGCCTTTAATTCAAGCAATGACTTACAGGTGGCTAGGAATAAGGACACGCTTTTTAATCATGGCTTCAAGTTTAAAGGTAGTGAAATGCTATCAGTATTGTTAAGGGGGACCATTGAGTGGATACTGCTTGGAAAATTATAATTACCCCTCTCAAACTCAAACTAAGGGACTCAAATTTGGCTGGCACAAGGACTGGAGAGTGACTTGACTTAATCTCTGGTGTATGCACAGTGTTTCCATTCAGACTTTGTGCCATGTCTGGTTGTCTAATCAACCATAGTAACCTTTCCTTGTAGTTTCGGTTCTTGGCTAAATGTTTTTGGTAGCCTGAGGCCTGAATCTGAGGGAATAGACTCATTTGTACTCTTTGGGAAGTGATTGCCAAGTTCGAACTGTGTTAATTTGATTGATGTGTAGTTGGCCGAGCGCTGGATTCGGTAGTAATTACTCTTTGTGCTTGCCGTGATAAGGAAATTAATCAAGCCATTATGTTACTCCCATTTTATCATCAGGACACAATAATTGAATAAAGCAACCTCACTTATCTTCAAAGTCACCGGAGCTTGCGACGTGCCTGCCAACAAGGTAAAAAAGGGGAACCGATTCCTCTGATAGTGGGGTATGAATACCGGGGCTTATTGCATATTCAAAGACAACGCTGTCACTCTGATTGGGACAATCAAGGCCAGTTGTTCTTCAAACGTAATCAAAGAGCCATGTTATCAAATGCAGTCAGGCAGCTTTTGTGCAAACCAAAATGTACAATCGGTGATGCAGATTGAGGTGTAACAGTGGTTCCTTTGTCCTGCAGTGTGACATTACACGAGCTGCCTCCACCACCAGATACTAGCAGGGCCAGACAGATATATTTCTCTATTCTGTGCGGATCCATATTGACGGATGTGATTGGCAGGCAGATCCACCAGCAAGTAACTCAGAGGTGAGAGAAGGTGAAAAGTTTGCTCCAAAAGGAAATGTCCTCTTCTGCCATTAAATTACATAATACAAACAAACAGTGCAGAGATTGGACTTCTGAATCTACACACTATTTGTTTATAGTATATGTGTACAGTATAGTGTGTATAGTCTCATGTTAGTAGTTAATTATTAACTAGCATGTGACTCAATGGTGATTTTGAATGGTTAATGTTAAATGATCTGTTATTTGGATCTACGACAAGTGAAATTGTTTGCAACCAGTTTGACATAAGTGATTAAGTGCATAGTGAGCTTTCCACGATAATAAAGTTAGCTCTCACAGTTGAAACAAAGACACACAAACTTCAAATGGCTATGAGCGACTATTTCCAACCGACGATTTACAACCATTAAAACTTTTGTTGCACTTTTCATCTTTTGTGCATTGTAACAGAGCGGCCACTTTAAAGGCTTGTTCCAAGTCACCCGGAGAGATTTGCATGTGTGCTCACAATTTATCTCGCCTGTTGGGATGTCACCAAAGTCTATTCCCATCTGAACGCAAGAGATAAATGAGCTCTGCATGAAGGAATTGCATAAGGGAGATTCTCAAAGCTTTTATGAAAACACAAAACTCCGGAAGAGCATAGAAAACTGTATTTTGGGAGTCCGACTGTCCGGGTGATTTATTACAGAGTTACTACTTATTTTATTGCACATCATGAGCTGTTCCTATCTGTAGTCTATATTATATACACCAATATAGAATACATTTCCCATGCCACAAATATATTCCCATCATAGCACCTGTTTCTGGTTATTAGGTCACTAGGCAGAGCCTGTTCGTCCTATATGCAGACTACGCAAGTTGTGTAGGGCCCCCGCAGCCGCAAGGGCCCTGTATCTCAGTCAAATTACGGTGTTGTTTCGCTTGTTAATCAACGCGTTGTTATGACAATAGGCTCTGTGATAGTGCTGCTCACTCACTCTCTGCCTACTTTGCCATATATAACTCCAAAATGGAGCAGTGTGCTGAAGTGGATGCGCAGGAGAGGCCCTCCAGCTTCCTCCTGTCACCCCCAAGGCGAGAGTGCATCTCCCCTCACGTCCCTAGTCTCCCACTCGCAATTTTTTTGTGTGGTTCTCACACAGAGAGGCAGAGCCCAAATGGAGGTAATTACGTTCCACGTCCGCCCTGCACAACTGCGTGTAACTGTTTTTGACCGTAAATGGGTTCGCTCTTCGTCGAGTGATTTATACTGTTGATGTGTGTCATAAGTAGGAAGGGCAAGAATTGAAGACTTGTGCTTTATGAGGAAGTTTAGAAAGAAACCAAGGAGTGCCAGCATCTTTTTACACTTTTTGCTTCATTGTCCTGGTTCCATCCATCCATCCATCCATCCATCCATCCATCCATCCATCTTCTTCCACTTGTCCGTTGCTGGGTCGTGGGGCAGCTGTTGGAGCTGCCCAAATCACATTACACCAGCCCCTATGGCTCCTCCTGCAGGTGGTGGGTCCACGGGAGGACGGCCTCACGATTCTAACCGGGCCTGTTGGTCTCTCATAAGGGGCTTCTGACAATGTTTGTCCTTGTTAAATAAAATAATAATAAATAAATAAAACACCAGAGTAAAGCCTGTTATAGCAATCAGCAAAAGTAATGACCCTATTTTGCAATGGAAAGACATGAATATCCGACACATTTACAATTTAAATGTTGAACTCAAGATGCACTTCAGTGTAAACATGTCAAACACAGCCTGGAATATTAACAATATAAGAATCATAGGCCTTTCAGAAATGGTTTTTGAGGTCTAAGCAATAAGGAGACTTTACATTTGGTTGCTTTCAAGTGATAAACCTCAAATGATTGCAGTCAGTGATTTGCTAAGTCGAATTTTGATTAGATTGAGATCAATTCTGCATGCTTTAAAGTTGGAATTGTGTATTCCAACTTTATTGCATGGAATACACAATTTATATACCCATAAAGCCATTCAATTATCATTAGCTGAGATAATTGGCAACAAAACCGCATGTAGAGCAGTTTGGTCCTGTGTTGTACCATTGTGTCTGCAGTATTCTGTTCTCCCAATATAGGAGGTCATTAGTGCGTATCATCAATAATTCAGGAGATGCTCAGAGTTTAAGTGTGTTCTAAATAATTGTTTCCTAAATGAGTATAATGACCGTCTCCCCATGCTTTTGAAGGCTTTTTGTGTTAAGCAGCCTCATCATTGGCTTTCACACATAATGGATTAGCAGCACTTAATTTCTTGTCTGCGTTACTCTGGGACTTGGACTGACATGTTGCTCCAGCGACTCTTTCATTTCTTAACCAAGTGCTCTTAAACCTAGAATATCCACTTCATATTTGGTGCGGTTTGCGACAGTGGGTCATATGGTCGGCCCATTGATTTGAGTTGTTTGTGGTTGTAGCCCATTTCTATGATACAGTATTTTCCGAACTATACATGCGTTTCCAATGACATCACGCATAGTTCCGGCCCCGTTTGAATACCGAAGTAGAATTATGCAGTAAACATGTAACAATATCTCTACTCAGGATGAAAATTAAAGACAACTGATCGACAGTGGTATTTGTGTGTACTCGCAATCATTGCTCATGAAGATAACAGTAAAAACACGGCCCCAGAGAGCACATGTTTATGTGACCAGCAAATGTGGCACAGACGTAACTGCTGTGTCTGTCGAGCTACAGCAGGATTCACTAAAGATCTGCTTCACTAAATAACACATCAAAGAGGAAACAGAAAACCTTTCTCTGGGATTTTTACAGTTTGTCATGTCAACAGAGTCTCAGTCTGAGTCTGTTTTTAAGCTGCT
Source organism: Neogobius melanostomus (assembly GCA_007210695.1). NCBI lineage: Eukaryota > Metazoa > Chordata > Actinopteri > Gobiiformes > Gobiidae > Neogobius > Neogobius melanostomus. Next base: position 4,509,114 of record VHKM01000006.1, on the reverse strand, counting down.
CAAGACGTTAGCATGCTACCGGTTAGCAACTGTCAACCTACTGTCAATGGCTTCAACACGATAAACACATGTGTGGCTCACATCTATGAACACTGAGGAAATACTACAGTAACAGCTCAGCTCTGACCTCTGTCACATGTTGTATCCAAGGCTAGATGTTTGGAGTCTGGTCCAGGGCTTTCTCTTGGAGCGGTCAGAGCTGAGGTGTTGAAGCTAATTGCTAACCGGTAGCATGCTAACGTTTTGAGCTGCTTAAACACTGACACACTGGTTTCTTCACATAAACGTGCATCTCTGGGCCCATTTTTTTTACTTCTTGAGCAACGAGTAAATAGTAAATTACGAGTAAATAGAGATGCCACTGTCACTTTAATTTTCATAGAGTAGAGATATTGTTACATGTTGTAGTACTGCATCATTCTACTTCGGTATTCAAAATGGCCGCCATAACAACAAAGGTCCCATGACTGAAAGGCATGTATAAGTCGCTCCGGAGTAGTCTATAAGACGCACCAGCCAAAAAATGCGTTATATAGAAAAAAACAAACATATATAAGTCGCTCCGGGGTTTAAGACGCACTAGCCAACAATTGCCTAAAGAAGAACAAAAACACCAGGCGAATAGGCATACGTAACACATTGATGGTTAGCTACATGAAACATAAACAACAAACTAAATAGGTGTCTGGTATGTTAACGGCACATAAACAGACCAGATAACAATAGCATGAAATTATATATTTGAATTAAAAAAATAATAATGAGTATAAGACACACCCCCTGCCAAACTATGAAAAAAAGTGCAAATTATAGTCTGTAAAATACGGTACTTGATATCACAGCTTCCAATAGTAATTAGAAAAGCCAAACTGAGCAATAGCTTAAAGGTGTTGGAAGGATCTTTTATTCAATTTGTGAAAAATAATACAACTCGTACAAGACACTGGTTTCAGTATCTTTCTCAATCTTTGATGGACGTGCATGGAAATAATCTACACCATGGAAACAGATCCCAATCTGTTTCTGCAATTCCCAGGAGATCCAGGTCATGCGAGCTCTTCACAGTCGTCTCAAATTGACGTGACGTGTTTACCACCCTGTTGCCTACAGTGGGCCTTATGTTATGCACTAATTGGAACAATTTGTCACATCTTTGCGAATCAGGGCCACTGCAGAGATAGAGAGCTGTAAGTGCAAAATAAGCATGTTTTGACTAAGAATGAAATATAATGAAGAGGCACTTAGCAGATAATGTAATAGAAACTGCTGCTCTGTGAGGAATGTAAGTGCTGGCTAAGTTTCAACAAAATACACAATAGTCTTGTTAGGATTTCTCAAAGGAATTGATTATGTGTTTAAGGCTGTTGTTTCCTCTTGCTTTAGGATTATTGATCTTGAATATCCTCTCCAGTTTGGTTACCACATTTATTCCACTGCCATATTAGGAAAGTCCTTAAAAGCTAACACTTTAATGTATTTATTATTTAAAAGGAGACATTTAAATCCACTTTTTTGAGCTTATTACCATGTTGATGTTCAAACATACCTCGTCAAAACTTACCCAGAGTAGTATTCACATCATTTACACAGTTTTGAGTCATCCTGTTCACTTTGGTTGTTTCTTCCTTTTATGTATTTGGATTTTGTTGCAGTACAAAAGGAACGCAAAATTGTCCTCAATAATTTAAAGCCTATAATCTATCAGTGGACCTGTTCTGAGCCGTTGATTTGCTAGCTGCCGTTAGCCAAAAGTGAACGCTTTTTTCACTGTTCCATGATGTGTCATTTCAATTGCCGCCTACAGAGGGCACTTCAAGCCAATTTGAAAGCCTATCCAGCCCAGTGTCTCACACTTCTTACTGTCTTTTCTTTACACCAACATTGTTTCTTTTTAAAAGCAAAATATCCATGATGAGGTTCCCAGCTAATGCTTTTAATCTCATTTGTGCATGATCCTCTTTAAATTAGCTCAAATATCAGTTGAATTATGAATGAATTATTTATGTAATTTAGCCGATTTTAAACTAATTTAAATATGTTTATAAATCAGTGAAACACATCTCCTCCTCTCTGGCTGAGTTTCTATGTTGGAGTCTAACAGAGCTATGCACCTTAAATACCTTGTTTGTTTGTATGTATACTGTCCGCCCTAATCCACTTTTTATGAGCTTTAGAGACATGAACTATGTAGGAACACGAGCACAATAAACGTATGACTGAAAATCGCACCGTGGAAGAGTTTTCTGACCCGTGGCCGTGTTGGCCAAGTGTTCTCCACTTAACCTGTGTGGATATCGTCTGATTCTGCGATCTTTCACAAAGACTTTACTCAGATGTGGATGCTTAGACAATGGATTGTCAGCATAAAAATACTTTTTGTTTCATGTTGATTGGTCAAATATCCGCACAGATCTTCACATTTTCGGATAACAACTGAGCTACAGTCTGTTTATGAAGCCTCATTACATGCGGAAACATGCGATGTCTGTAGTTTAATTAGGTCAAAGGTTTTACTTAAAAACGATCAGAAAATAGCCTGGTGATCAGCTGAGATTAGGACTGAAACTCAGGTGTCATGAAAGTCGTCAGGGCTTAGAACAACAAAGACTCTTAAACTTCAAAGATATACAGGTGAGAGTAGCTGTTAATAGAGGGGAGGGACGTAGCCCAGCGGAACTCCTCCCCATTGTCTTTATCTTGACTGCGGGCTGAACTGAACTTTAGTGCGCTGACGAAGCCTTCTGGATGAGAAGCGAAACATTCGACTCTTCAACAACAGAGTACAGAAGATGACTCAAGAACCTTCATTAAGGATGGACACCTCCTGTACGACACAGACATCGATCAGAAATGAGTTGGAACGCTCTTTCCATAACCGATAAATTCAAAACGCAATGTATGAGAGACCCAGCTCAGCTTGTGTCGCCTCACGGGGCTCGGTTCATGTCACTCGTACAGGGTGAGCAGGTCAGTCGTGTGCGTTATCACTCTTTGCAGTGTAAAACACCTCCGTGGGCTTGAGCTTTCTTCGTATGACAGTCAGTCGCAGACTCGCAGTTGGCATGTTCAAAATCACACCCCAAAAATGTCATAATCAACTTGAGTCCACAAGCATGTTCCTGGGCTGCACAAGGATATCTTTCAAATGCTAAGGATAAAAAATTGTATCGGCATGTCGGGAAATTGCACCCATTCCTCGTTTCTACATGAGTGACCCCAGGAATAAGGTGGATAGAATATATTTCTAATCGATCCATTACATAATACCGCTAGTCTGATTCACCACATGAGTAAATCTCGGCTTTAAACCAACTGCACTGCTTCATACTGTATTATATCCAAATGGTTGTATCCTCCAGCTAATCCGTGGCAAAGCTGTGAAGGCAAACGCTGAAGGAAAAAAAAGAATCCCTTTGAACAGAAGAGAACACAGATCAGAGAACCAAAGCCTTACAAACATGTTAAGATTCTGTAGTTGCAAATAGAGTTTAGCAGGGGGAGGGGGGGGGAAATCGTGTTATGTATCTTCCATAGTCCCAGGAGATCCTCTGCACACACTCCGCTCCGCCAGAACCGCTAAAGCTAAACGCCGCACGCCTCGGGTAAACACTCCATTTCAAAAAAGCGAGAGCACTGATGAAAACACGCTTTTGCCCAACGTAATTGGAGCTCTGAATCGCAGTCTGTGGTAATTGTGGGTTTGATTCCTACACATTTCCACTGCAAACATTTGATCTGCGTAGCCCCTGTTTGTTTGTGACTGTTAAATGGCTTGCGCTCGTGCACCTGTACAATGTCGCCTCCCTGCAGTGAGCCGGTGCGTTGTACGGCAGCTGGCAGATTACTTTGGCAAATATTGTGGCACTTTATCTCATTTTTCCTGGCAAATGGGCTGTGGACAATGAAACTGTACACAAACTCTGATGAGGGTCCCCTGGTGCGGGCGGTGGCTGATATTTTCCTATGAATATCACGACACGGAAGCAGAGCAATCAGCAGTCGCACAGATGGGTAGATTAGACGTTTCGGATTACAAATAGCTTTTGTCCTTAAGAGCGCGTTGATGAAGTCGATTAAAAATAGTTTTTGGTGAGTCATCAAAGGACAAATGCAAAACAGCAAAAGCAAAGTGTTTTGAAGACATTTGCAACGAGAAAAGCAACGTCTTTCCCGAACGCAAGTTAAATGCTTTATGTTCCATTTTCGATGCTACAGCTTATCATCTCTCTCTTCATCAAATATATGGAGTCTCTTACATTTGACAACCACCGGACACAGGAAGAACACGAAAACTCAGAAAAGCCCCTGAAAAACACCTATTTTAACCCTTTTCACTCATATTTGAATGTGTAATCTTCCATTATATCCAGGATTTGGAACAGCACAAGAAGTACACGCTACATAAACACTACACAAAACAATACTGCGCTGCAAAAGTCTGAAGCTATAACTAAGTAGTTGCACTATTCATGTAAGCCATGTTCAAGACTGAACCGCACTGTAAAAAAAATCCTGTCAAATGATGGTAATTGACAGCCACAGTTGCCAATTTTTCACCATTAAAAACACACTAACGTGATCTGTTAAATTTACAGTGATAAACTGGCAACTGCAGCTGCCAGTGAGTCACCGTAACTTTAACAGTGCACTGTCATTTATAGCATTTCGGTTTTTAATGACTATAGACACATGTATGGAAATCTGTACTGTGAGAAGAAAAAATCTGCTTAAAAACAAAACATAAATGCATCAGTTATTTGCCGTGGTGTCAAATAATATGAAATATAGAACATTCAGATTCTGCCACAAGAAAACAATAATGCAAACATGACTATTTCATCAGTGGTGCCACGATAGAGGGCATGCATTTGCGTAAAACATCACTTGCATTCCCTATTCTGTCCAATGTTTTTTTTGTTTTTAACAAACAAATCCCAACAGGATTTTGTTGGTTTATCTTGTACTAACAATCATTGAGTTCTATGAGCACTTAATCCTCATAGTATTTGCAAGAGATAAATAAATACATTCCAATCGTTTTACTAGTTTCCCTTTTTCTATGATTACCCTCTTATCCGTCCTCTAATAGAGGCTAAGCCATGTGTGGAGCAAAGCATGTTAAATGGCCTAAATGGGGGATTTTAGTCTGAAAAGTTCGTGATAAAATATTTGGGAATGTAGACTACTGAAATTGTCCATCCATCCATTTTCTTCCGCTTTATCCAGGGCCGGGTCGCGGGGCAGCAGTCTCAGCAGAGATGCCCAGACTTCCCGGTCCACGCACACCTCCTCCAGCTGTTCTGGGGGACCCCGAGGCGACACCAGGCCAGCTCGGAGACATATTCCCTCCAGCGTGTCCTGGGTCTTCCACGAGGCCTTCTCCCAATAGGACATGCCTGGAGCACCTCCCCAGGGAGGCGGCCAGGAGGCATCCGGAACAGATGCACTAGCCACCTCAGCTGGCTCCTTTCGACGTGAAGGAGCAGCAACTCTACTCAGAGCTCCTCCCGGGTAACTGAGCTCCTCACCCGATCTCAAAGGGTGCGTCAAGCCACCCTGCGAAGAAAGTTCATTTCGTCATTTCGGCCGCTTGTACCTAATCCTCATCCTTTCGGTCATTACCCAGATCTCATGACCATAGGTGAGGGTGGGAACGTAGATCAATCGGTAAATCGAGAGCTTTGCGCCCCGACTCAGCTCCCTCTTCACCACAACAGTCCGATACAGCGACCGCATCACTGCTGACGCCGCACCGATCCGTCTATCGATCTCACGCTCCATCCGTCCCTCACTCGTGAATAGGACCCCGAGATACTTGAACTCCTCCACTTGAGGCAAGTTCTCCCCACCAACCTGAAGAGGGGAAGCCACCGTTTTCCGCTGGAGAACCATGGCCTCGGATTTAGAGGTGCTGATCCTCACACTCGGCTGCAAACCGCCCCAGTGCGCGCTGCAAACAGCAGAGATGAGATCCGGAGGTTCCCACACAGGACACCCTCCGGCTCCTGGCTGCGCCTAAAAATTCTGTCCATGAAGGTAATGAACAGAACCTGCTGAAATTGTGTTAAAGGAAAACCTTTGATACGCTGGAAATCTCCTACATTTGCAATACAAATGGGAAGAACACACAGTTTAGTGTAATTAACAGTTTCTAAACCCTTTGATATTTTGAGCTACCTTTTCAAGCAAAGTGTTGGTTGTCGACTGCTGGCAAACCACACTGGTTGTAACACACAGCTGAACTCCTGAAGTGATTGTGAAGATGTATTTGTTTTTTTTTCCCCCTTCATTCAACCAAGAACAAATGTTAACCTTTTGTTGTGTTTATATAAGGTCCAATCGAAGCAGACTTGGGACTTGGTCTATTTCCACAAGTACACTCAAGCTGCAGCGACAACAAATTGTTGCTTTTTGGTGCTAGATTGGACCAGTCTGAGGTAGATTTGAGATTGCTTTGTTTGACTTTAGCTGGTTTGATTGCTTTTCTTGGTTCTGCACTGAAATAGGCAAATAGAAATGTTTGGTCTCTTTGGCCAAACATTTTAATCGCTACACAACAAAAATGATTGTTGTTGGTTGAATTGAGAATTTTATCATTATTCCAGTAAAGATATTTGGTAGTCATTTTACATGGTCACCATCTTAGAGTTTGTTGGTTAGAGAGAAAAGGCTCTATCGTGCCTTGATGAGTACATTTGTTTGTTGTTTTATGCTTGACAGAATAAGTAGTGAAAACTTTGACGAGCAATCATAGAAGTTTCTAAAGCTTGGTTGTGTTGCTACTCCTGCATTAGGATTGTTTTGATACTTGATGCAAAACAGTGTCTTTGCTCCATGCAGTCTATTATACAATAACACTTTTTTAATGCATTCTTCTCGTCTTCTCCCTCACACTCCTTATCAGTGCACATCAGTCTTAACATTTTGCCTTACCTTTTCTACATGATTAGCTCTGCGCCGCGTGTGCCCTGATAAAAAGTGAAAGGTGCGTGTGCTCGGATAGATCAGCGAAGTTCTCTGGCCTTTGCTCTTCTCCGAGGGACGTGGGGCCACTGCGATGACGGACTAATCTAACTGTGTGATTATCTTCTCATTACAATCAAAGCGAGCCACTCATAGAAGAGGGGAATGTGTAATTACGCTCAAATCTCCCATGACTAAAACAGCGGATAATAGGCAGAGCAAGGGCTGTGTGCATTTCTAATTGCTCAGTTTATTTAGTCATTGCTTCATACCGGCTCATTTGTAAAGCGGTTTTGAGATGAGTACAAGGTTAAAAGCGTTTTTTTGATGTTTTTCCTTTTGTTTTAAAGTGGGTGAACTGTCATATCCCTGTGATAGAGTGACATTATTTTTGCTTGACTAAGCACATAATATCATTGTCTGCAATAATAAGCGTCTTTGAGTTTCCTTGAAAAGCGCTGTATAAGATTTACTGATTGTAACAAGTGAATTTCTCCATTGTGAGATCAATAAAGGCTATCTTATCTTATGTATTATCAATATTATTATTATTTAAAGGGGGGGTATTATGTAAAATCGACCTTTTCAAGCTTTATATCATGTTATTATGTCATTCCCCCATTAAACACATGCCTGGAGTGTTGCCTTGGCTCATTCACATATTTTTGAGTAATCAGTAAAAACTTAGACGGCAGCCATTTTAGGTGTAGCTATGCCTCAGTCCTCCTAGGAACGCCCCACCTCCTGGAGACGCCTCTGGACCTTTCGTCACCAGCCAAGCCACCAACCACTGCTCCTCAGCTCAGGAGAGGCCCCTCCCCGCACAGTAGTGTTGTTTAGATGCCACAGCAGTGTGCTGAAGGGGGCGTGTCGGAAAGCTTCTTAAAGAGACAGAGGCCTATTTCAAGACGTTCAGTACAGCCATTTTGAGAGAGCAATTTTATTCAAGGCAGTTATTTTTAATTTACTGCATATACAGACCAACAGAAGGTTACGTCATCATTGTAGTATGCTATAGACTGGTGCTATGTGATTGAAAAAAGCATAATACCCCTATTTAATAACAAAATTAAAACAAATTTGTACTTGTAAACTAGTAGTAATATAGACCATTTACTATTATTATTTCTTCTTTATTTTGAACATGTGAGCAACACAAGGCACCTTCACAAAATTTTAGACATAAAGGCTGTTACAAAAAAAGAAAAGAAAAGACAAACGCAAACTTGTCAGATCTGTTGAACAAAGCCAAAAATATACAAGTGCACATGTCCAAAAAAGCCATTTACTATGACATTGGTAAGTATACAGTGGTAAGTGGCCCTTGTACTAATAACAGTAGTTGTAGCAAATATAAAAATCTTCCACCTCAGCAGTGGACAAAGTATTACTCAAAAGCAACTTCATGGAGATCACACATAGCTGCATCGGCACAAGTTTGAAAAAACAAAACAAAAAACACACGCCATTTCCCTGAATGGCAGAGCAACTGAAGCGTGTAAATAACTACATTTCAATTGACACCTCCATTTGAATAGTAAATGGCCGACCTCCAATTTCGCCAGAGAATGCCGGCGGGTAGAAATGAAAGGGAATGAAACACCCAGCCAGTCGACCAGATGACAGAAAGACTTCACCAAGCGTAAAAAGGCCCCCTCGCAGTCGTCGGAGTGCAACGAGAGAAGTGTGTCAGAAATGCCCTATTGTAAGTCAGTGTCTTGCTTTTCTTTGCAGTGCGCAGACAACAGCATGTCAGTCGCTGAACGCTGAAGAGAGAAAAACCGTGAAGCTCGACGCCACTACAGCGAAGAATAGGCCTGTGAAGAGAAGAGGACACAAACACCACAGCCATCGCCGGAAGAGGAGGTGAGAATGAATTACTATGCTGAAGCTAAGAGGATTTTTTTTTTCATGGGTGCAGCTCAAAATGTAAGTAATGCAATAAGGGTTGATTTGTGGGTGGAAATATTCCCCCTGGACAAGGTGAAGCTGGAGATGCTGAGGTGGCTGATGGTTTAGCAGCTGCGGAGACAAAGGTTTAGGAAGGATCATGGCATGAAGGTGTAACAATACGTTTGTTAAGTGGTGACGTCACAGCTCTACTTCCGGTCCGGCAGATGTGCGAGAAACTACAAGAAACTCTTTAATACCACGATCAATATTTCTGAAATTCAACAGATCGTTACTGAACATACTTATTTATCAGGCCCATTAGCCAAAAGTGCTGCACCTACTGCTATAAAAGTAATATTAACCAAAATCGGTACTTCCGGGTTAGCGGAGAAAATGCTAACGGCGCAGCAGCTACGCTAACCCCGGAAGTAGCGACTTTAATAAATATTACTTTTTTAGCAGTAGGTGCAGCATTTTTTGCTAATGAGTCTGAGAATTAAGTAGCTTCAGTAACTCTCTGTTGAGTTTCAGAAATATTGAGTTTTTTATGTTTTTTTGTTTTTTTTCTTCATATTTGCCGGTCTCCCAGGACTCGGAAGCGGAAGTCGTGACATCACACTTAACAAACGTATAGCATGGGAGACAAGATCTGTGATTGTGATTTCCATAGCAACTAGAGCGGTCCCATTCCGGTAAACCATAATAATTTTACCTTTACCTGTGTTACCTTGCAGTGCTTTCATTTAGCCTTTAGAGTGGAGGTCTATCTTTGGTTAATTCAACAGCTGTTATTTTGACATACGTTTGACTTTTACTTTCTTTGCATGATAAAATACTGTTTAGTTACTTTTAAAAGAAACTTCTGAAGTTGGTTCGTTTCTCCTCTGGAAAAGTAGCCTGTTATGTTACTGCGCTACTTTATTATGAAGGTAACGCGTTAGTAGAGTATTCATGCATCACCAATAATAAACATCTATTTATAGCCTTCATTTGTCTATCATTTTTTCCGATGAGGAATGCTCACACACTGAGCTTTATTTTGTATGTGGACAAATTACAGCTAAAGGAAACTATAATGAGCATATCTACTTATAAAAGCTTAGCTTCGTTCATAAACAGTTTAGCCCTGTCAGAAATTGCGCCAGTTTTTCAACAAAAAGGACGTCTGTTAATGGTGCATTGTATGGTCTTACATACGCATTACAAAGTGCATTGAATTGGTAATAATAAACATACAAAATATTTAACTTGTTTTAGGTGAATTGTACAGCTTTCCTCAACCACATAACAGCTACGAGTTTGTTGTTTACATTGGAAGGACTGATGCTGCCAAAAGCTACGTGTTGTTTGGGAGGTGAGGGCGAACTTCATCGTGGTTTTCCTCTTTAGCTTCGCCACCATTGCTGTGTTTTCTCCAGTAAGTTCAAAATAATGTAAATAATGTAAGTAGTTCCACAATGTGAACGCGCTCACTCCAGTGTCGTCGTCGCAAAGCAGAGCAGCCAGCACCCATTGGTCTGGTCACCCCGCACCCGCTGGATGTATCCGCAAAATCAAACCGATCCCGTGAAATCAGATTTGTTTATTTGCCGTGACGTGTTGTTAGCGAGCAACGTCACTCACGGGACGCGGAAGTCCCCTCAATAACAGTCTACGAACGACGCACGAAAGAGAGAAAGCGTGTCTCCAATCGGCAGTAAATGACCAAAAACACATCGACAGTAGGCGAGTTTCGTGATTCATAATCCTGCGCAAATATTAACGCAAAACCGCTAATAACACCGCGTCAACGGCAGACGCCCGCCCTTCGCTGATTGGTTTACTCCGCTTCCTGTTTGCTTGCGTATCCATAGAGATTTGTGTTTTAAACTGTCTCTAAACATAATACTGTACAATAGAACTGGAAAGATTCAAGAAATTTATAGGCCATAATAGATTATAGCTACTGTAATACGCAAAAGGGCTACACAATATTTAACAATGAAGTGGTAAAAGATTGAATTGGGGAATATTAAAAATCATGAATAAGGTATGTCATGGGGTGAACCAAAGTGTGGCGCTAACCTCTCTGACCATAACAACCAAACAAACACCTGCTGTCACCCAAGATATTCTTACTTGGTCTCCCAAACATTAATACAACTGCATTGCTATTGAAGCTTGATATAATGTCTTATCAAGTTAGAGAAATCTGAAGAGGTTTGGGAGTTTTAGGGCTTCACATATACTGCTTCCACACCTGCATATGAAACGCCTCTCACGTCAAAGAATAGCTTCTCGTTTGGAGGTGGAATCTTATTATATTTACCTTTTTGAAGATAAAAGTAATTAGCGCTTTCCGGAGCTTTTCCAAGAAGCGCTGAGCGGGGCATCATCCCCATCAAACTTGGAACGCGCTCTCTGTGGAAGGTAAAACTTTTGATGTAGAGAAATAGCACGCAAACTTCCCTTGAGAACGATTGCTGCTCCGTCGAGAGTGAAAATCAAGTTGTTCAAAAACCTATGGGCTCCGGTAAACATGTTTTTTTTACTTTTTACTACTCTGCACAAATAACACCCACAACAGAAATCTGAAAGCTGTCTACCATTAGCTTTACTGTTTATTCAACATGTGCAGTTGGTATTTATTAAGGGGATCTGCACCATTTATGTATGCGCTTTCACCACATACCATGTACTGTTGTATTTTTAAAATGACAAAACAGCGTTGATTGATTGACATACACAAGTATGCATGAACATTGAGTTACACTCAAACCATGTTGTTTTTGGCAGCCATTTTAGTTTTAGTCGCAGTCTTTTGGACGAAAATGCTTTTTGTTTTAGTCACATTTTAGTCATTTCTAAATGTGATAGTTTTACTCAAGTTTTAGTCAGACGAAAACTAAAACCTGTTTTACTCAAGTTTTAGTCAGTTTCATTATATAAAGTAATAATTAATTTCAATAAGTATTGGAAATTGGGATAAATAATAATAATCTTGTCTTTATAGCTTTTGACAAACAGATTCCACCACAAGGCACTGGCAGAAGTGTCATTGTGATCAGGACTTTTCCAAAAAGCGCCCGCTCTCTGTGTCACGTTTACCGGGTGTGTTCTCCTGCTCCGCGCACTAGCTCTGTTTGCGAACGGTCTGACGAACCACTTTCTCCCATTTTCGTCTCGTCTCTTTGATGTAAAGTCATAAACATCTCCACATGTTTTAGTCAAAGAGCTATTTTTAGCTCGTCATCGTTTTATTATTGTCATTAAAAAAGGTGCGTCAACGAAATGATATCGTCTTCGTTAACGAAAACAACACTGAGCAAAAGGATAATACAATACAGAGCAATACCTATGCACACAGTGGAAGAGAGAGAGTTCAGATTCCTGACAACATGGATGATCAAGCTGTCTTCAGTCAGTTGGACATGGCATGGACAGAGATTTGCATCTACCAATGCAGTTAAAAGCTTTACCTTGGCATGATATAACTCTTATAAGCTAAGCTTTGTGTGCTTCACAGCTAGAAGGCCTGGGTTCGATCTCCGTGCCACTGCCCTGTTAGCTATCTGAGCCTGTTCCTACAAATGTACCCATTGAAATGAATTGTGAAGCCACAGTATGGCGAGGTATGACATGTCCGGTTCATAGCAATTATATAATTTCTGTGGTTTCTTAATCATTAACATCTTATAAGATGATGTTTAGTGACTATTGAATGTGTATACAAAAGCACAAACTTAGAACATGATTTCGCCCTGAGGCCACTTTTACATGGAAATTCTTATCTAAAGTAAAATCTCAAAAGATCTGTATATTCATTAATGATTTCTAGGCTTTGATATCATCTAAATGTGGATAATCATTCATCATTTGGAATGTTTGACTTGGCTGAATACAAATGGCTGCAGAACAAATGGTGAAAGAGTGGGCAATACTTTTTAATAAACAGCAACATAAATATAATCAGAACCATTTTTTCCAATTACAATTAGTCCCAGGGATATTGGCCACTTCATTACGCCCCCACCCCCAAAATAAATCTGAGCTCGGCTGTCCCTTGGCAAGTGTCCTCAGTGTGAATGCGGTGCTGAAAGTAAAGCAGCTGTGATTAGGAGGGAAGTGAGGTACTTGTTAATCTCCACCTCTGACCACAGGGCAGCCCAGAGGAGGCCACCCGGACACTACATCCTGCTCCAAATTGACTGCTCACCAACAGTGATTCATCAGAAATCTTTCAGCAAGCTCCCTTCACACACTGGACCAGAGTCTGTAGAACATACGGGCAATATTAAATACGGAGATGTTGGAATACATTATTAACCTCTTACCAAACCGACTGCATTTTCTCCAGTTCGGTTTTAGCCAAATCTAAAAGCTTCTCCACTGGAGCTTACAGCCTCATTTGAAAACTAAGAACAACAAAACTGATCTTAACTTTTTTTTGGATGCATAGTAGGGCTGAAAGATATATCGTTATCGTATCGATATCGGTAGGGGAGGTAGGGGGTTGTTGTTATTTATGTATATTTGCTGGTGGGGACTATTTTAATGATTTTTTAAGCACTGTAAAGCATTTTGTGTTACATTTTGTATGAAAAGTGCTTTATAAATAAAGTTTGATTTGATTTGATATGAACATTCAAGATATTAATATCGAAAAAGCAACGATATATCGTTATCGTATTGATATCGAGATATGGACATTCAAAACATTAAAATTGAAAAAGCAAGTTAGAAACGATAGAGATTTTGATTAAGTTTTTATTTCGAGCTACACACAAGGCACAAAAGCCAAAAAAGAAAGAAAAAAATATATATATATAATAAAAGAAAAAATAATTAACTAATTAATTAACAATTAAAAAATAATTAACAAGCACTCTTTATTATTATGTTTTATTTTTTATTTTTCTGAAAAATACTTGGTTTTCACTTAACCCATAGTTATATCGTATCGCATCGATATCGAGATATTTGGCAGGAATATCGAGATATGAAATTTTGTCCATATCGTTCAGCCCTAATGCATAGTCACTGCGCTTTTTGTCAAATTTTTGAAGCGTTTTTGTCATGTTTTTGTAGTTTTTTGTTTCATTCTTGACGTTTTTTTAATGCTTTTTTTTTGCGTTTGGGCACTTTTTTGTCTTTGACATTTTTTGCTGCTTATTTGTTGCGTTTTCATCACGTTTTCGTCACGTTTTTGCCACTTTTTTGTCACTTTTTTGTCACTTTTTTACTTTTCTGGCGCGTTTTCGTCTCTATTCTGATGCTTTTTATTTTTAAAGATGTTAGGTTTGGGTAAAGCCCAACTGGAGAAAATGTGCTCATTTCAGGTGAGAGTTAATGGAAATAGCCACAATCGGTATACTACTGGAAACAGCTATAGCTACACAAACTGTTCGGTTCTTTTTAATGATAATGTGTTATGGGCTATCGCACACATTTCTTTTATGTAAGCAACATGCATTACCAGCTATATTTCATCCGATACGATGAAAAAAAACACAATTTGAGACAGAGAACAAAACGCCATTTTCGAGAAAGAGGTGCTCTCACCACTGAGCACATTCTCATCAAACATCTCCCATCGCCTCTTCATACGCAATTGTTCCACGCAATCACCACTCCCTGCGCTGAAGCCAATTGACTGCGCTTTCATTTCCCTCTCATTCTCCACCTTATCAAGTGAAATTGTTTTTCTTCCGCACAAAGAAAGTTTGGGGGAAAGAAAAAAGGAAAAAAAACAAAAGAGCTAAATCGTGACTTTCCTGCATAAGGAAGTGCTAATGAGTCACAGAGGGTTCTCATTACCTGGAGAGGCTACTTGGGTTTGGCCATTCTAATAAGGCCTAATGCATTTGGGTTCCTAATGCTCCCAAACTGCAGACTACACAAAGTCTGGTCATTTGTTTCACGGGAGAGACAGTCTTCTGCATCCATTGAAGCAGGCGCGCGGTCTCTGGAGCTTTGCGGGCGCATATATCAACTCCAGGTCCACTTTGTCACTGTCTGGGTTGGCTCGGATCAGCCCACCTCACCCCTGCTGTCTGTGCGTTATTTACTGTTGCATACATAAAACACGGGGGGGATAGATTAAAGGCCAAACAAGCCGGCCGTTTGCGTCAGTTGTAAATATGATAATCACATGGCAGGGAATGATGAGCCAGTGCAAGGGATGCGCATTACTAAAAATGAAGTGTAAGTTTGTTTAGTCATCATTTGTTATGAAACATTCAAGCCCCTAATATAAACGTGGACATTCAAACAAGTAGAGGTGTGACAATATATCGATTTTCCGATATATCGCGATATTTTGCGGGACGATACAATACCGACATCGATACTTTTGATGATGTCATGCATATTAATGAGCGACGTCATGCATATTAATGAGGCAGCAGTGCAGTCAATAGAAGCCAACAATGATCAAGAATTCAGTCAGGACAGCAGGGGGCAGCACTACAGTTTTAAGCACTTGGACCAAACACTGTCACACAAATAAATTGCTTTTAATTATAGTTTTTATATTTATAAATAAGATTAATTTGGGGTTGATTTATTCCTTTTTAAATAGAACTCTGGTTTCTTGTTTATTTAAATGTAAATGAAGTCACTGACAGATCATTTTCAGTGTGTAAGTCAGGGATCATTTATAGACACAGAAAAAAGTGGTACAAAGCACGTGAAAAGAAATGTAAATGATGAATAATATGTAGTATGTTAAAATTAAGGTTAAAAGTAGCATGTTTTTTTTTTTATCGTGATGTATCGTAGGTTATTTTTGTGCACTATATCGATTATCGTGTACTGTGAGATAATCGTTATCGTAAGCCATGTATCGCGTATCATATCGAATCGTGAGGTACCCAGAGGTTCCCATCCCTACGAACAACGCTGTAAAAGTGTAATTCAGTGCAGGTTCTTTAAAACCTTTCTGCAACTAATTGCAGAGCTCCCTAGTATTTTTGAGATGATGTGGATTATTTTAGGGATCATTGCTTTTATGATAAAGTTATAGCCTGCTAGTTCATGATGGATAACCATGCTTTATAATAAGACAACAATGTACAACTCTTTTTTTTTCTTCTTCTACAAAACAATTAGCTTTAGTTAGTTAGCTTTTGTTTTTTTGTTTAGCAATTTGATTTAATTGCACTGCTGGGGAAAAATAGGGCTTTTAACCTCACATATCGCACCTATCCATGCTATATGTGCAAAAAAACCTGCTAAAGCCTTGGTTTGCTGTGGTAATCTTTACTGAATTAAACTGAAAGATTAAACATTTATGAATTATAGTATTTAATAGTGTGTAATAGTTCATTTTCCCCATTATAATTCATACACTTGAAAATGTTGCATGAAGCTGATTCATTTCATTTTGTGCAGTACAATAGGCTATATCAAGTGTTAGGAAAATAGAGTTTATTATAATCTGTACCTGCAGCAATGTTTAACCATCACATTTCAGAAATATAATGGTTTGATGAAAAATAATTATGCCCAGACAGCCTCGTTGGTTATTTAGTCCACAGACAGTATGGTCATTAGGAAGGAAATTAATGCCATCACATATGTAGTATATGTATACACATGTATATGTATACACAATGCCGAACAGTAAAGAGTATAGGCTCTCTGCTGCTGCTGAAAGCCCTGGAGCTACACTAAACACATGGATTTACATACTAGCCTCCAATTATCCTCTTATCTTTGTGCTCTGCCGACAGTCTGAGGCATGAGGACAAAGCCGAGTGTGTGTTTTCTTGCTTGATTCTGTTGATTAAATGAACTACTCGTGGGCCTTTGTGCAAGGCCGCCATGTGGTCAATGTCAGACGTTTGGCTCATGGAGCTTTGCAAATGAAAGTGATTGCACAAGCTTTTGAAAATGTACTGTATGTTTGAAATACATTGTAAAAGTAAAATAATAAGCTATTCAGAAGGAATAATCCCATATATGGGCACCTGTACTGAAAGATAATTTCGAGCAGTGGTCACCAAGCTTAAGTCCTAAAGGGCATCTGCCCTGAAGGACATCCTCCGTATAGTCCCTGGACATGCTCTTGAAATAAAACAATTCACGATCTTGCCTCTAATTTCTTGATCATACAATAGGCCAGGATGAATGAGTGTGTTTGAGAGTGTGCATGGGGGACGACGGATGCAAATTAGCCCAAGGCTACAATCCGGTGTGGCTCGTTTACATGCATGAGACCCATGTATGTTCATTAACATGCACTGTCCCGACCAAATAAACCAATAAATAAATAAAAATAAAATAAATAAAAATACACATATTTCTCTTCTTATAATTAATTCTTTGGTAAACATCATGAATGACATGACTTGATTAATACCATACAATTAAATACTGTAACTGAAACTCTTTTTAATATAAATATTTCAGAATCAGAATATGTTTTATTGCCATTGTTTGAGAACAGGTTCACAACTAGGAATTTTTCTTGATGCAGACGTGCAACATAAAGCATATAACACAGAATTTAGATAAAAATAAGTTATACAACTTTAAACTATAAGGCTTTGGGGGCATGCAAGAATATTAAATACGATATAAATAAAAAGTAAAATATGGTAAGACGACAACAATTGACATAGAACAACAGTGGGATTATAGTTACAGAATTGTATGTGTGTAAAGTAAGTGATAAAGAGATATAAAGTGATAACTGGTATAGCCCCTGAACTACTTAATGCTCTGATTTAGACAAAGTAAGGAATTGTTCAATTCAAGCATTATCCACTGACATGTTTTTTAGTTTGTTTTTTTGTAAGAAAAGTTTAGATTTTTCTTTTTAAAAGGAAATGGCCACGGTTTTCCATACTGAGATATGTTCTTACCTGAGCTTAGACGAGTTGATGCTAAGCTGTCTGGTCTTTACGCGTGCGCTCAGTCACGCAAAACACCAAACATGTTGTTAGCATTTAGCCTCTCCTCCTTTCCTCTCCCAAGGGGTACTATATTGTAAGGCGTATAATACCTAAGGAGCACTTCGACTTTACTGCGCGGACGTCGCATCAACTCGTCTAAGCTAAGGTAAGAACATATCAGTATGCAAATCGGTGGCCTATAACTTTAAGGAAGTAGCTTCTTTTTTCTTCATTTTTTCCCCCAGTAGGATCTGTTGCTATTGCTAGCCATATTAATTGTGTTTTTAATTCGGACAAAAAAAACTATATCTACAAAACTACAATGAGGAAATATAAAAAAGTAGAAAGCATACACTGAGCATTGATCAATGCAACAAACAATGTCTACAAAACACACCATCACAAATAATGTACTCTAAAATCAAGGAAGAGAAAGTGTGTCTTAAGAGCCACCTTTTAAAAAACAGATAAAGACTCACAACAAAGAAAACGTCGATAAACATTATGGGGATTCTATAGTGCTTTCCCTCCCGTTCAACATTTCCATATTTGTTCTTATAATATGTCGTTCTGTGTGGATTTGTATAGACATAATAAAGTCACATCAATAGACTGGTTTAAAAACGCTGTAATCTGTGCTCAGCCTCCACCTGTCCTCCACTCCTGTCTGCTGTAGTCGCCCCATCAGAAGCACAGGGAATGATTTGTCTGTTGTGATAGGATCATCTCCGCCGGGACATTTGGCTCTCCCATAATCTCTGGATTGTTGAGTGAGAGAATTAGGGTGCGTCTGTGCGCCGATGCAGATGACTCATGTGGATCACTTTCACCCCGACAACTCAACTGCATGGGGTTATCTAACATTCTGAAGTGTTTGGGAGATTTTTCAAAGTCCAACCACTTTTGTGCTTCAGTCACTTCTAACTCGGTGGCAGAAAGCAGCCACTGAGTAGTAGCAATGGGGTTGATTCATTTCTAAATGCATGTCCCCATTTATTGATGGAATATATATTTTTAAACAGTGAACTAACTTATTCACTTTGCTTTACTTCTGTTAAAGTGTTTCTCATATTTTATAGATGCTTGCTGTAAATAAATACGAAATGGATACAACGCATAAATACGCATGCAGCGCTCGAAATATCCCTGTCTAAATCCGCTGCCTTCACAGTTTTTAAAGGTAAATGGATTGTAAGTTGTCTGCCGCACGATCATAAATAATCCCCAAACACGCTGTCAGCCTTTTATCTGCGATCTGTTTGTGTTGCAAAGTTGTGTTGATGAAAGAAAAAGTGCAGCAAATTTGATTAAATTCACTTCACAGTGTCTCTTTGGAGTTTGGATAAATAACAGTCGAGTGACTCCAACCGATTCCAAACTCTTTCCATGCTTTTGGAAAGTGAGCACATTCGTCAGCAATTTATACGTAGGCTTACATTGTTATCTCTCTCTGTCTCTCTCTCTACAGTCTGTCCTGTGATGAGGACCTCTCCCCTCGGCCCAAAGCGAAGAAGAAGAAGAGGAAGTCCCAACGCAAGCGGAAGAGGAAAAGGTCTGTTTCTAAAATCATGGCGATACTGCATAGTTTTTTCATTCTCTAAATATGAAATTAAATTGTGCTTCATATGACTTTGCGTGCAGGTCTCGTTCTCACAGCCTGTCTCCAATACGAAAGAAGAAAAGAAGAAGAAGAAGAGCTCCAAGAAAAGCAAGCGCCACAAGTAGGAAAATGTTAATATCAGTCCAGTACTGACCATGATATTAGGAGGGGAGCACAAGTCTTGACTCTTTGCTTACAAGTCTTATTTACCTCCCAGTTACAGTACATGATTATGCAAATACAAACATAATGAAATGTACTAATATTCATATCCTTCTATTGGCTGAGGTCAGTCGGTGTTGTAACTGCACACAATTTGGTCCATAAATTAATAAAGTCTAAAAGGTTAAAAGAAAGAATGTATGAATCTAATGTGCCAGTAATAGAACACAATTGTAAATCATCCTTATCATTCTACTGTATATTCAAGTCTGGTATCTTTAACCTCTTAAAGGGGGGGTATTATGTAAAATCGACTTTTTCAAGCTTTATATCATGTTATTATGTCATTCCCTCATAAACACATGCCTGGAGTGTTGCCTTGGCTCATTCACATATTTTTGAGTAATCAGTAAAAACTTAGACGGCAGCCATTTTAGGTGTAGCTATGCCTCAGTCCTCCTAGGAACGCCCCCACCTCCTGGAGACGCCTCTGGACCTTTTGTCACCAGCCAAGCCACCAACCACTGCTCCTCAGCTCAGCAGAGCCCCTCCCCGCACACAGTAGTGTTGTTTAGATGCCACAGCAGTGTGCTGAAGGGGGCGTGTCGGAAAGCTTCTTAAAGAGACAGAGGCCTATTTCAAGACGTTCAGTACAGCCATTTTGAGAGAGCAATTTTATTCAAGGCAGTTATTTTAATTTACTGCATATACAGTCCAACAGAAGGTTACGTCATCATTGTAGTATGCTATAGACTGGTGCTACTGTATGTGATTGAAAAAAGCATAATACCCCCCTTTAACCCCCACGTGAACTGAGCACATTTTCTCCAGTTTGATTTTATCCAAATCTAACTCATTTGAAAGCTAAGGCCTATAGAACTCATCAAAATCTCTGGACACATTTTTTGTTGCTGGATCACATAGAAAGAAACGCGTCAAAACGCGCCAAAAAAGCATTGAAAAGGTGACAAAAAGTGGCAATAATGTGACAAAATGTGACAAAACTGCGACAACAAGCAATGAAAATGTGATAAAACCGCAACAGAAACGACTCGAACGTAATAACATAAACAAGGATTAGATTAGCTCTGTAGGTCTTAGCTTTCAAATGAGGCAGGACACTGGCCTAGAGGCTGTAAACTTTCCAAGCTTTAAGATGTGGGTAAAACTGGAGAAAATGTGCTCGATAAAGGCGGGTGTTAAGGGTTCATTCTTGGGCGGTACCAAACTGAACTGTACCTGTTAACGAAAGTTCATACAAGGACGTATCGTTTATATGAAGTGCCCTAACCTTTAATTTCTCCCATTTTAGATATACCTCCAAAAAGTCCAAACACCGGTACGTATATCATTTTAATGCCCCCTTCCACATTTGAATATTTTGTAATGTCACAATGAAAGAACTCCTAATCCTGGACATACCTGCGCTGTCGACCATTGACACCTGCTGTTAGCGCTAACGCTGCATTAGCGTCCTCAAAGCGTGCACCTTTTAACAGTCTCATGCCGCAGTTTTGTGCTCCCTAATACTCCGTCTCACGGCTGTCGTCTCTGTGATCCTCTCAGCTCCTCCGGTCTGAAACATAAGAGGAAGGATGAGCGGCGGCACAAAAAAGGTCAGTGTGTGTGCGCGGCGCTTGCATCAGAATCATGTTCTCTTCAAATCCTACAACACTTCCCCCGACCCCGCTGATCCGCCGTCTCGTGGCAAGCGCAAACTCCCCCAGCGCGATGCAACACAGAGCTTTTATGTCTTTGTGTACGCCGGTTAAACAGCTAAAGTGTGAGAGAGAGAGAGGGGGGTGACAGAGGCTAAGAGACACCTATGTCATGCTGTGATCTTGCATCATTTCATAATTGGGACTTGGGATGAGCGGCGTGTTGTTTGTAAGTGCACAGAGGTTATTTTAGAACACAACGCGCAGTCACAATTCTCCCCTCTTTTCTTCTTTATCAAGGTTCTACTTTTTAAATGTAGCATATGTTTCAAACACTTCTCATCTTTCAAATTAACATACTGTCTTACCGTCTTTGTTTCACTTAAACTTTGGCCTATTTTCTCCTCCTTTTTGACAGTTTATGTGCAAATGGTGATTGAGAACTACTGTATGTTTCATGAATGCACAGTGCCGTTCAATGGTAAACGGACTCAACGAACAGTGCGTTCCAAATTATTATGCAAATTGTATTTCAGTGTCATAGTGGCAAAAACACAGTTTTTCAATTAAACTCATGGATGGTATTGTGTCTCAGGGCTCTTTGAATCACTGAAATCAGTCTCAGACACCTGTAATAATTAGTTTGTCAGGTAAGCCCAGTTAAGGGAAAAACTACTAAAGAAGGACCACCATTTTCAAGCATAATGGGAAAGAAAAAAGATCTCTGCTGATGAAAAGCATGAAATAGTTGAATGCCTTGAACTATGAAACCTTTGATATTTCATGAAAGATTAAGCGTGATCATCGTACTGTTAAGAGATTTGTAGCTGATTCAGAGCACACAATTTGGTCTATAAATTAATAAAGTCTAAAAGGTTAAAAGAAAGAATGTATGAATCTAATCTAAATCTGTTTATTTATACTGTACATTTTGTACACAAGCAATCTCAATGTGCCACACACGGGTTTGTACAGATAAAGGCACAGTGAAGACGGTTTCTGCCAGACAAATACATCAGATTAAGAGAACAGCTGCTACAAAACAGCAAACAGGTATTTGAAGCTGCTGGTGCCATGGAGTCTCGCAAACATCAAGGTGTAGGACCTGCAGAGGCTTGCAGTTGTGCATAAACCATCTATCCAGCCTCCCTAAACTGTTAATTGAATGCACACAAGCAGAAACGGCTGCAGTGGCCCAGAAATACATGAAGACTCATTTTCAAACAGTCTTGTTCAATGATGAGTGCATGTAACCCTGGATGGTCCAAATGGATGGAGCAGTGGATGGTTGGGGAATGGCCACCATGTCCCGACAAGGCTGAGACGTCAGCAAGGAGGTGGCGGAGTCATGTTTTGGCCTGGAATCATGGGGTCCAGAAGGTGTGAGAATGACCTCTGAAAAATATGTGGACTTTCAGACTGACCACTTTCTTCCATGGTACAAAAAGAAGAACCGTGTTTTCCATAACACAATCATCATGTCATACTGTAAAGAACAAATCTGCATCATTGGCTGCTATGGGCATAAAAGGAGAGAAACTCATGATGTGGACCCCATCCTCACCTGACCTCAACCCTACTGAGAACCTTTGGAGCGTCCTCAAGCAAAACGTCTATGAGGGTGGGAGGCAGTTCACATCCAAACAGCAGCTCTGGGAGGATATTCTGACATCTTGCAAAGAAATCCTCCAAAAAGTCACAAGGTTAATGGATGCAAGAATTTTGAAGATGCTATCAAATAAGGGTCCTATGTTCAAATGTAACTTGACCTCTTAAGATGTTTTTTTGATTGAAATAGCTTTTGATTTAAGTTAATATGACCTCCTAATGCTGCAAATTCAACAAATGACCATTTTCAGTTCTTTACAACCTGTACAATGTATTGAAACTCTGATCATTTGGAACAGTGCATTTTAAGTTGTTAAGTTGATTATATTTTTGAAAAAGAAATACTGTAATCATTGGGAGGTTTTTTCAATCACATTCAAATGATCCTCTAACAGTTAAAGACTTGAAAATTATGCTGACTGTCATTTGAGTTGACTATTTAGAAAGTCTGTGAAACATATAGTTTGCATAATAATTTGGAACGTACTGTATTATATAGCGCTTTCTACCTTCATCAGGCCCAAAGCGCTTTAGAGCAAGGAACCACTCACCCATTCACTCTCTCATTCATACACCAATGTACGCAGATACTGGAGGCAAGGTGGGTGAAGTGTCTTGTCCAAGGACACAACGACAGTGTACACCTTCGGGAGGCGGGATTCGAAACCCCGACCTTCCGATCGTGAGACGACCCGCTCTACCAACTGTTCACACATGTTACAGCACGTCTATAAACTCTAATCAAATCCAAGACATTACGATAAACTTGTCCTATACCATGATCATCCCCAGTGTTCCTGTTGTTTGCTCTTCAGTTCCCGGAGCCACGGCCGGAGGAGACGTCGCTATCACAGGTCTCCGTCTGAAGCGTCCTCCTGTCAGTCGTTCCCGGAGGACAGGTGAGGGTCCCCGTCCCACGTCTGTCCAGCACTAAACCGCTTTATCTTATCAGCCCAATGTGACACTGCTCCCTGGTCACTCCACAAAGATGACTGATAAGACAGAGGCAGGACTCCCGGCTCTTATCACAGTCGCACAGGGAAGGGCCCCAAACTCCGATCACTTCTTTGTATGAAAATGATTGGATAAATGTGCATTTGCCATGGCTTATTATTATCAAGAAGTTAGATTCTGAGAGCTTAAATGGCATTTCACTCACTTCAGCCAAAAAAAGGCCCTGAAATCTCAACCTAAAAGAAGATACAATTTTGAGTCAATACTAAAAAGCTGTTTGTCTGACAGTGTTGTGGATGTTTTCACAGACGCCATGTGCAGAAGTCGTGATGCAGTCAGTGCTCGGAGATCTGGGCCAAACTCAGCTCAAGTGGAGGATGCCAAATAACGCTGCGTGTGCTTCGATGCACCAGTCCATCCTCTCAACTAACAGCGTAAGTTTGCACTTACTCGTTTTTAATAGTTTTTTGTCTGATAAACCTGAATCTCCAAAATGAGATTGACTTGAACAGTTGGGGTCGATTTGATTTGTCTGACTGTGCGATCAAACTGGGAGGTTCACGTCTTGCGAGTTCCACGTTCAACTAAACTATCTCACCTTAACATGACTGGCTAAAGAGAAACCTAATGCAAATTACCTCCATACTCAAATTTAAATCAATAAGTGCTTCACACAATTACTGAACTGAGAATGTCATTGGTATGGCAATAGCAGGCTGTATTGTATTGTATTGGCTTGCGTCATCACACCAGATTAAATAAAAAACTAAATGTTGTAGATATAAGTCTCACAGTCTCACGCACACTATTGCTGTGTCATGCATCACTTCAGCTTGTCACTGTGCTGTGGTACAAAGTGTGAATCTGAAGTGGAGTTCGCCATTTGTGGAATCAACCACATCGAAACTCTGAAAACCCTTTCAAAGAAAACGTCTGCAGAAATGACTTTGAGTTGGAGTTTGCGCATAGATCCTGGGGATAAAAGAAAGAGGTAATTTAAGAATGAGAGCGTCCCTAAGCCTGTGTCTCATGCTTAGTGGGCGGTAAAATGTATACATTTCTCTATGGCGATCATTAATGTATGCTAATTATGCAGATGAATGTTTAATTACACACCACAGGCTTTTAATTCTGACTCAATAAATGAACCCATAAATTGGATTATGTCAAGCAGGACTTCACACCTGGCTTCAGAATATAAAAGCGTCTTCCACTGTGGTCATTGTATTTGAGCACAAATGCCTCATTTTTAGTCTGTGAGGCTTAATATTGTTATCCCAAAGCAGCCCTGAAAGCAAAGGTAGGTATGAGAGCTTAAGATGGTTTTGATTTGAAGCTTTTGTTCGATGGGAGCATAAGTGTTGAAAAATGAAAAAAAGATTAGGGGAACCGCTTACCAAATAAACAAAATATAAAATCAAGATGACATTGTTTACAGTCCTTGGAGAGCTGCTGTGTATTTTGTGGACGTTGGATGTGCAAACACGAGGACAGTGATGATTTACTATCAGCACAGAGATCAAAACTTTATTGGCTCCGACTGTGTTGAAATTCAGTGTTTTTGAACTGACATTTAAAGCAATAAACTTTTAAAAGTAAATAGCAAAAGTTGTCTATGAATAACAGAAGATCCAACGAGTAATTTCACCCTTAGGCTTAATAAGAGGGCTACTGTTTGTTTCTTGCAATTCTCAACTCTAATGATGCACTTATGTTGCCCGCTCTTCCCTTTTTCTTACACCGTACCTACTTAAGGAGGAAATCTTGATTGGTAAGTGGATGCTAACCGCAGACTGAGGGCTTTACTGTAGGCTCGGCGCAGGCTGTTTATCTGCAGTGGAGAAAAAGCACAGGCATCTGTCCTATCTGAGGCCTTCTAGTTAGACGGACTGACTGCAGTCCTTTTCTGTTTACATAAACCCATTCTGTGATGTTCGTTCAATGTTCTTTAACGGAGGTTTTTCTATGGGGCTCTCGGTTTCTCTTCTCTCTTCACTTGACTTAGAGCTGGTAGATCTTTTCTCGCATTGTTTTGATTTCTCCTTTGTTATTTTATGTAGCCTATGAATAATTATTTTAGTGTAGGCTTTCTCTATTAGTTTTAGTGATCTCTTTTTAGTTTAGTATTTTTTTAAGGATTACCGCATGCTTCAAATTTGCATGATGTTTACTTTTCAAGTCTTTTTTTCTTTTCAAATCAAAAAGGAATCTGGGGCTATGTTTTTTTTTTTTTTGTACTGCCAATTACAATGATATGAAAAAGAGCTACAGCGGACTCTAGGAAGTTGCAGCCCTGGCTTTAAGCTTGAACTTATGTGTGCATATTTGCAGACGTTATCTTCAAAGTCTGGAAGTCACCTTTTGGAGGCAAAAGACGCAGGGCTTATTTTGAGGCAGCGAGAGGAGGCCCCGCACGATTACGACTCGGGGAATGACACGTCGTCGCCGCCGTCTTGTAAAACAGCTGGGTCCGAGCTGAAGAGGAGCCAGAGTGCGCCACGCCTGACCTCTCCGGTCAAGCACAAGTTCACCGAGAGAGACAACGGGTCGGATTCAGGGAACTCTGTCACCAGCTACGCCTCGCTGTGCAAAACATACGGGGACGACAGCCTGTCCGCCAGCAGGTTCAGCCCAAATGGGAAGAGGTATATCCATAACCCTTTAAACGGCACTCATTGAAATACTTTGAAATAAATCATTTCAAATTAAGAGTTTTACTGGGGGACATAACTAGGGCTGAAAGATATATCGTTATCGTATCGATATCGAGATATGAACATTCAAGATATCAATATCGCAAAAGAAAAATATATCGTTATCGTATTTATATCGAGATATGAACATTCAAAATATTAAAATCGAAAAAGCAAGATATAAACGATATAGATTTTCATCAATAAAACTGCACTCTTTTGTATTATGATTTTATTTTTCTGAAAAATGCTTGGTTTTCACCTAACCCATGATTATATCGTATCGTATTGATATTGAGATATCTGGCATGAATATCGAGATATGGAATTTTGTCCATATCATTCAGCCCTAGACA
Organism: Neogobius melanostomus; assembly: GCA_007210695.1. Lineage (NCBI taxonomy): Eukaryota > Metazoa > Chordata > Actinopteri > Gobiiformes > Gobiidae > Neogobius > Neogobius melanostomus. The sequence goes on along the minus strand of VHKM01000006.1, from coordinate 4,482,351 downwards.
TAACACACGTTTATTTCTGTTGTAACATTTTTCAAGATTTTTCATTATCATGCAGAAAATCAATGTGAGTGAAGTTACCATATTGAGTTCCTTGCCCTAAACTGGTAAAAACAATTACTGTAAACGAAGTTACCATATTTAGTTAATTATATAAATAATAAAAAGTACTTTCCAGTCTCGGTGGGTGCTGTTATTCAGTCGACACTGTGTTTTGTGATATTGATGTTTGAACGATCACACCTGTCATAGGCAAGAGCTTTTGTAATGTGATTGAGCTTTACAGCAGTGGGAGGGGTCAGTCACCTTCAATATTGTTTGCCTAAAAATGTTACTAAAAATAATCTTTGGCAACATAAAAATATAGTCCTAGGGTTTATTGGTTCTTTTGTCAAAACATATAGTAAGTATGAATAATAGGTGCAACGGGCAATCCAAATATGGACAAAACTCATTAACTATAGGTTTAAGTGAACAGGGCGTATGACCAAATATGGTGCCTGCCTTTTTCATGCTGTAATTTCACTCATTTCACTATGTCCTCCAAAACCACCACATATATCAAAATGTGTGAGTTTCATCAACTTACCATGGTTAGTTTTCAAGTTATGTAAAGAAATGTACCATGAATTTAGCCAGACTTGGGTCTTTTTCAGACTTCAGAGAAAACAGGAAGTTGAGAGCACAACCGGTCTCTGCTGATTGGTCAAATGCCACAGTAGTGGGATCTGTGATGTAGGGTGATCTCTTCTGATTGGCTGAGTGAGGACTACATGCTTCTTTACCTAACTGATATGCAGCAGGGAGGCCATATGTAAAGTGTGTGGAAATTACCAGAAATAGTCACTTGCCCTATAAAGGGATATTCACAGCATATTCACACACAAAAAAATTTGCGTGAGGAAGGTGTTTAACTTTGTCTGTGAGCACAGTCTTTGATAGAGTCATATTTAGTGGGCGAGACTAATGCCTCTCTTAAACCAGGCCAGATTCACTTATGGCTTTATCAGCGGAGCGCGGGTGAAATGGATTTCTCTGTTTTGTGTTTTGTGTGAAGAAGAGAGGAGATAACCTTGGGCTGTGGGCTGGAGGAGGAGGCAGTGAAGTCGTGTTGCTCTCGCAGAGGGAGCAGAGCGTGTCGGAGAGCAGGCAAGAGGAGCAGGACGTCCAGCCGCAGCAGCAGCAGCAGCAGCAGATACTCCGGGAGCTACAGGCACTACTCACGAAGCTCATCTCTGTCATCATACAGGTGGGACCCTCGCGTCTCAACATGCGTAACACTATCATGATTTCTTCATGCGCACTGTCGGACTCAGCTGAGTGGCTTTGACAAGAAATGTAGAGGCACTGTCAAGTGGGAAGCGCCAGGATTGACTTGGGTCCAGTAAATCCTCGCTATAAAACACTGTCTTCCAGCAGCTCCTCCTCTGCAGACGTGATAGGACAGCAAAAATACACCAGGCTTCAGGTTACTGCCTGACCTCCTTTCTCTTTTGTTCTGTACCTTCAATTGTCACTCTAGTACAAACAACGTGCACACCGACACACCAACAAGACACTTGTCACATTTTGATGAAACTGACTTGAAATAATCTGCCTTTTTCTTATGTCTATTTGTTCGGGCTCTTTAATTCTGTTGTTATAAGATGAGACTGAAATGAGGCTATTTCACAATCTGTAGAAGAGGAGGGTGGGCAATGGCTTCTAACTTCAGTATTCTCAACTGAGAGTCAGGACCTAAAAGTGGGTTGCACTTTTGAGTAAGTTTGATAAATCAAAGCTTGAAACAGCAGTACAAAGAATACTGTATTTTACAATAATAGGCCAAGCTTTTACAACTTGAAATTAAGATTTTTATTTGGGATAGGCTGGAAATGATGGATAGGCTAAAGGTGCGTTCAGACCAAACGTGCGTCCACGCTCCTTCAGCCTCTAGTTGGACGCCAAACATAACGCCAAAAATAAGCATGCACAACTAAAGTGAAGCCCCTCCCCCAAAGAGGAATTAAGAAAAAAAAACTCTGCAGTGGGCGCGGCATCCCTGCTCGTGTACCGCGCTGTTCTCCCTGGCTTTGACGCGCGTTTATCCTCATCTGCTCGCATTTGTTACGCTTCATACGCGCGGACGGCTTTGCTTACATTTCGAAGCACGTCGAAGCACGTCTACATAGGGTTAACATGGAAGTTGGTGGTGTGTCAGCATTTGGTCTGTACGCACCTTAAAGGGGGGGTATTATGTAAAATCGACTTTTTCAAGCTTTATATCATGTTATTATGTCATTCCCTCATTAAACACATGCCTGGAGTGTTGCCTTGGCTCATTCACATATTTTTGAGTAATCAGTAAAAACTTAGACGGCAGCCATTTTAGGTGTAGCTATGCCTCAGTCCTCCTAGGAACGCCCCCACCTCCTGGAGACGCCTCTGGACCTTTTGTCACCAGCCAAGCCACCAACCACTGCTCCTCAGCTCAGCAGAGCCCCCTCCCCGCACAGTAGTGTTGTTTAGATGCCACAGCAGTGTGCTGAAGGGGGCGTGTCGGAAAGCTTCTTAAAGAGACAGAGGCCTATTTCAAGACGTTCAGTACAGCCATTTTGAGAGAGCAATTTTATTCAAGGCAGTTATTTTAATTTACTGCATATACAGACCAACAGAAGGTTACGTATCATTGTAGTATGCTATAGACTGGTGCTATGTGATTGAAAAAGCATAATACCCCCCTCTTTAAGGATGGACAACTGCTCCCCCATCACTCCATAGGCCAAAGTTGCCTTCAGCCTGAAATCACATTGTCTCTTCAACACTGACTTAAGTTATCCGTGTCTAGGTAGATACAGTAATACCATTAAGATCGATCAATGATTAATAGCTAAAAAGATCATCGTTCTGCTCTCTCAGCTCATACTCCAGATCCCAAAGTTCCTCCCCCGGCGTGAGGCGAAGAAGCAGCTCCCGAGGAAGCTCCGGCAGATACAGTGAGAACAGGTGAACCACACGCCTCATCTCACCTCATCCATATCCCTAAAGTAGTGTTTGTTTACACTTTTTTAATGCTTTCTAGATTACGAGACAGACAGAGAACATCCAGCTCCCGAGAATCCAAAGTGTCACATTCGCATAAGGTGAGCGGGAAGAGACGGAGGCGCAAGTCCTACTCCCCCATGAAGAAGAGAAGGAGAGACTCGCCAAGTCACCTGGAAGCGCGCCGCATTACCAGGTACATGTTTCTCCGACTACATTTCAAAGCGCTGTGATATAAGGCACACTTCAGACCTAAAGGCAGAGCAAGCCACCTGCTGTCTTCATTACCCTCCCCCGCAGTTGTCCCCAACCTGGAGCCATTCGCTTTGATTCTTATGAGCCGCACTTCTCCAATGGCTTTTAGCCCAGGCGCGATCATACAGCCAAAAAGAGGTGCAAACAAGCAACGACAAACACAAAGGAAGTGAGAATCTAAAACAGGCTGGTATTTACTTCGTCGGCACATGATGGTAGCGGAATTAATTCCTGTAGAGGGATGTGCACAAAATAGAAGCAGCTGTCTTCATTGAATGTAAGCATCTGCAGCTTTTATGGCAGTTGACAACCATTACTTCTCCTGGCGGCGCATCTGACTTGATTATAGGGAGATGCCTTAAGTGCACAAAATGTTAGAAAGGAGTTTGTGTGAAGAATGTTGATGGCAGTTTAAAAGTACCTCCTCCAAACAGATGAGCTGATAATTGTGTGCTAATACATTTTGTCAAGACGACTTCAAAAGGTTTTATTTTTGTATGCTCTTAAGTCTTGTTTGAAAGGGATTTTACATGATGTGTTTGGTATTGTCTGATCACACCCAGATTGTAAAGATGGTTACACTTATTTCTAGATGTAGCTACATAATAAATAATACATGAATGAAATGAAAAAGAAAAAAAATATATGAAATATATATGAATTTAGATGCACTTTCCATATACACAGATTATGTAAAATTATATTTTTCAACACTTGATTCTGGACTTTTCCCATCTTCATTGTTCCATTGTTGAATGTAATATACAGTCGTCTTATCAGTGCCATATCCATGGCATTTACAACTCTTCAAGCCCTCTCTCATTATGTCTCTTACAAAACAATATGAACATTTCCACAACACTGGACACAGAGTAAACAGAGACGAGAATATCTACCACAGTGTCTCTCTTGTCTCCCTACAGTGCCAGGAAGCGTCCCATCCCGTACTTCAGACGCAGCCCATCGTCCAGCAGCAGCGTGTCCTCCTGGAGCAGCCTGTTCAGCCGATGTCGCTCCCGCAGCGCCCCCTACAGGCAAAGCCGTAGCCGAGGTCGCTCTTACTCGTCCTACAGGAGCTACAGCCGCTCCTCCTCCTGGAACTCCATCTTTGGCTCGCGCAGTCGGAGCCGAAGCAGCGGACATTTGCGCAAATGCCACAGGAGGAGGCATTAGGAGTCCCACAGGACATTGAGGACAGAGTAGAAACCAGCAGAGGGCAGCGCTGAGCGCGTAGAAGTGGTGAGCTGTGGAGATGTCCCAACCGAGGCCGAACACTTCTGTTATGTGTTCTTGTTTGCACCATTAGAGAGTGCTACATGGAATAACGTTTTATGTTTGTTTCCTCTGTTCTTCGTCTTGCATCAGCATCCACAATGACTCTTCATTTGCAAGGATATTTACCAAGTGGCTCAATTTTTAAAATCTTTTTATTTACTCAAATTCTGTGCCCCCTTTTTACTAGGCTTGACATAGCTCACGAAAGTGGAAACACAGAAATCATTTGGAATACACTAATTTCACTTTTTAACTGAAATCCTTGCAGAATAATGTGTAGGCAGGTGTTTGTGGGATAAAAGAGACCGGTGTGTGCAGTGTGATATAAATGTTAAGCCTGTTTTTGTTGGGTTCTTTGCGGTCATAAACCCGGAAGTAGTACTGATGTTAAAAGCAGCCTGGTGCAGGCTTGGTGTTGTAAACATTTCTCATCACTGAGCGGATTGAAACATCCTTATAGAATTTACCTTATTCCGCCTCGCCCACTTTTGACTCTTGTTGCCACGGATTGGCCGGTTCCTTTGTCATGACACTTCCGGTAGAGCGCAAAGTCCCTTCACTAAGTGGAGAACGAGGGAAAATGTGTGCCGCTAAAATCTGATGCACAGTAGATGGATTTGTGTAAACACTGCACTGTTTCTGTGGGCGGCCTGAAAACGGCTTTGTATCCGTGTTGTAACTGATTTTCTCTTGGCTCGACTGCAGCCCTATGTAAACTAATACGAGTGAAGGGGAGGGCTTCATGGCGGCACCAGCGCAAACTTCTGGAATAATGTGAATAAGGGTGGGTGAAAAGTGCTTAAATGTACACTTGAGAAGTCACATTCTTCCTCTGAAAATGTGCCCTTCATTATGATTGGTTAAGCCCCCTGTCACTCATTCAGTGCATGGCAAGGCTGACCAATGGGAGGGGTGATTGGGGAAAGCATCTGATTAGAGAAAAAAAAACTATGACTTTCAATATGGCGATCTCTTCAAATTCGCATTGTAACATGGATAATATCATGATAATGTCTTTATCAACATATCCCCGGTGAAGAATTTGGATTTTATGAAAGCGTTACAAAGGTTTGGACAGGACCACAACAACCAACAATTTATACTAAATACTATTGCTTCCTCTGCCTGGTTTGAAAGTGGGAAAAATGAGGTAACCCTTTGATTTTGTCCACCAATTCTTGACCCAATGGATTTTGGCCTGAAGATTCATATTGGGAAAAGGTAGAGCCAGAAAGCACTAGAGAATTGTCCTGCACTCAAATGGTCACTTCTCACTCTGCCATGTTTGAAAGAATAAATACCATAGGAGTCGGCAATGGAAGCCCAAGCAGCAATTATATCAAACAGAATTGTTTATGATGGGGGGGGGGGAAATGTAATATGTAATATGTATTTGTAATTTGTGTTTAGTGGCTGTTGTATGGCTGTAAAAATTGAACCACTTGATGGGTGCCTTTTAGAAATGGCTCCAGAGAAAAGCTTATCAGAACGAGGCACGCTTTATAGCTCTGATCTGGCCACTTCACACGCTGCGGCGGAACAAACACGCCATTCCCTCTGAAAAATGAAATGGCAAGGGCAGGCCGACGGCGAGCAGGGCACCTGTCAGCCCAAATGTCAAATTAATTTATCCTCCGATCAAGTGGAAAGCTATTGAAATGTCAGCTCGCGTAACACAGCGCCGTGGCACCGCAAACCTGGCGACAGCACGGGAAATTTCTCTCCCCGTCAGCCGAGTCATGAGCTGTTTTTCTAATCTGTACAGCATGTGTAAGGCGAATCTAATAACCAACGTGTGAACATTCTAGTTTTGCAAGCACGTTCTCTGTGGAGTTTGCTCGTCATATATCCAAAAAAGCATAAGTGAATAACAATTGTAATCAAAAATGCCCAGAGTTTGGAATTAATTCTCCTACGAATCGTACAAAAAAAACCTAATGTTGAGCACTCTCTTGTGGTTATACCTCAGCGATAACATTTCAGAAAACCTCCAACAATGTGTATAAGCCATAATATCTGTAGAGATGTTTGCATTGTTCGTCTATATTTATTGCTTATTTATTATTTATTGGTTGTTTACAAAGTAGTGGGCACTATTTCTATGCAACACTGTCAGTTTTTATCTCCACTGTAACTTATTTATTTTTGTATAATGATATGAAGGATATTCTGTTTCTCACCTCCTGTATATCAACCAGGACATTTCACAAGAAGCAGCTGCGGGTCGGACCTGAGCAGTTTGCAAAGAGTTTGGAGCTGCCTGGTGTTATGATTAGGAGTAAATGAAGCTAATAGGGGCCTGGCATAACTGTTCTATGCACTTACAGACTTCACCCCGCGAAGCATGAGGTGATATATTGTTCACTACTGATCTCTGTTCAACTCTTTAGGAGCAGGTGAAAGCCAGTGACTCCCCTCCTCACTGTGTAAACTGTGCAGGAAATCTACTTTGGAACATGTATCTACGGTAAAGTGGTGTAAATATGCATATGGATGGACTAGTTTGATACTTGATGATGATTTGCAGAATGTAGAATGTTGTAAATCTATGTTCACATTGTTTGTGTAGGCTCTCAGTCCATTGCAGTGGTAGAGATGTTCAAAGGACGTTTCGCCTTTGACTTCAGAAGAGCGAGAAGAAACGCTTGAAGGTAGAAGCAAAACGTGTTGATTAATTGAAGATGTTTTTTTCCGCCCATTCCTGAAGCTTCTTCAGCTCTTGGTTTCCCTGTTGGCTGGTATTTAAAACCTTCTTTACTCTGAACTTGGTTCTGCTTTGTTGAAATCCAGAGCTGAAGAAGCTTCTTGGGTGTGTGAAGTGACACGTCTTCAATTCTCAACTATCTGATGACTACTTTTTGAAAGTCTTTGCGATGGAAAGGTCCTGGCTGAATTTATTTGTTAGTGATACTGATAATACATTATGTTCACGCCATCAAGACCCATCCACTAGGAAAACCTTTACCAATAAAACAAAACAAATGAGTCAATCAATCGGCTTCTGAAAGACAAAATACAAACTTGATTGTATTTAAAAAGCAGTACATCAACAACTTTTCAATCATGAAAATCTGAAGATTTTGTCCGCTCTTGTCAAACAATGTGAATGTAGCCTTTTTGCTAAATGGACACTCAATGGACTGTGGACATCTTGTACTTGAGTTCCCTCTGACCATACCTTAAGTTTTGCCATACAAACCCACCTCATAGCAATAGTGAACCAATATGTGAAACAAACAGCTCCTATTTTCTGTATTAAGGGGCACGTTTCTCAAGAGGTGTTGCTCCTGTTGCCACATTTGATCTGTGTCGGGGTGATGGTAAACAATGTGTCATGTGGAAATGGAACTGTACCTGCCATGACCTCTTCAAAAACAACCCTGTCACTGCGTGTTCAGAATAAGCTATTAAATCATCTTCTATCTTGAACTGCCTTGCTTCTTTTGATTCTTGGGAGCTAAATATACTTTGACGTCACACTGCTCAAGTTGTAATAGTAGCCACTTAATGACGTAAAAGTGGTTTCTCTAGTCTACGGCACTATGACCTAATGGTTATTAAAAAGCCAGTGAGTCACCCCATAGGAAGGGGGTCATACTGCGGCTGACTGACAGGAGCACACAACTTTATTTGGACAAGAGAGGGCCGTCCTTCAACTGCTGTGACAAAAAGCACTGTAAAAGAAAGACGTCGATTGCAGCACATCGCCTATATTGTCATCTTGGAGATGTTTTTGCTTTAATAGTGTACAGTATACACTATTGTGCAGGGCTATCTTGCAATTCCACTGAGAAGCCATTCATTCACACAGGGGTGCCCTAATGCCAAGAATTAAAATCAGTCATAACCATGTTGTTACCGAAGTGAAAATGGGTCCCACTTTTCTCTGCCTATTTGACAAATGTGTCTTAGCTATCCAAAAGCAACTCCATATCAAACCCACAGTATATTCAATCACTAAATTATATTCTGTTATGGAAGGAGTGTGGGAGAACAGTCAGTGGTTTACAGTGAGTGGGAGGAGTCAGAGGGTCATCGTGTCATTGCTTCAAGTTAACTTTTTCCAGTAACTCCCAGATCGTCCCAGCACTTTCCCGACACTTGAGTGAGTCGACTCATTCATCTTCAGGGAAATTTGCGTCCAGATAAAACCCGAAGCCAGTTGTGTTTTGAAGTGAAGTAAACTTCGGACTGAGTTCGGATCAGCAAAAGGACGACGTGCGCGAGGGTGATGCGTCTCACAACCCGGAGGACATAGTGTCAAGTTCTGCTGTGTGCTTCTTGTTTTATAGCGTACTTTTTTATTAGATATTCGTGGCCTCTATGGCTGAGGGAGATTACTACACGATGGGGAGCCGTCAGCGCTTTCCCCGAGACCCTTTCAACGAGTCCCCGTTCGGAGACCAATCGCCGTTCCGATCCCAGTCTCCTTTCAGGGACCAGTCCCTCGCGTCCCGCTTCATGAACGAGGACTTTGGGATGGCTCCGTTCCCTGATGACCTCGCTATGGACTGGCCTGGCTGGGCACGGCCCGGCCGCATCAGTACGCGAATAGGCCCCACTTTGCCGTTTAGTGGCGGTTTACGCACAGGTTTCCCCGCGCGCACATCCACCGGAGGACCCACGCTGTACACGAGCAGATACGGGGAGCCGTCTTGTCATAACGCCCCCACCACAACCAACGGAGAGCCGTGGAAAGTCTGCGTGAATGTGCACAGCTTCAAGCCAGAGGAGCTCCATGTGAAAACTAAAGACGGGTTTGTGGAAGTGTCAGGTGAGTTGGCCATTCCGTTAATAACGGGGTAACAGGCCATTTGCAACGGTGCGAGGGAAACACCTGTTTGGGTCACCGATCGTTTTCATTCAGAAAAAAAAAAAAAAAAACTGTATAGGAGAAATGTTCAGAATAAACAGCAGTGCCCTATAGTGGCCTACACACATTTAGCCCACAGAAGTCAGGTCTTGGACTGTCACCTAGAACCTGAGACAAATGCAGAGCTGTGACGCAGCAGAGACACATTGCCCCTTGTGGGCACAGAATGAGGAGCTGCCGGTGTAATTCACTGAGTCAGAGGCTGAGTTGTAATGTGGTCTTAACACAAACAGATACATACATGTTATAGATTGATCCTACGTTTGTTTTGGATGTGTGAGCAAAACCAACCATCAGAGGATGACAGCTGCAGTTTGTTTTAGACGTGACTGTGTCAGTATTTTTAGTTTTATAAGTGCTCCCTTTTTGTGTGTCATAAAAAAGTTTAGGTAGTTTTAAATGCTGGTGACAGACAGAGTTCTAATAAACTGAACGATGAGCAGCTCACACAGGTCTGATCTCTGTGCCTCAGTCAGTGTGTCCAGCCTGGATCAGCTGTAGCTGTAGAGGGAGCGGTGCTGACTGTGACCGCTGGGAATACGTTGGCAGGCAGATCCTGAGCAGGAGCACCTGTTTCAGATTCCTGGAGAATCACTCCCTCACTTGTGCATGTGCTGCTTTTAGACTGCAGGCCTGGGAGTCTGAAGAGAACCTCAAAGACCAGAAGCTTCTAGAAACAGTCGTAAACATGCAGCAGGTCCTCTGCCACTCACAGATCAGCTGCTGATTCATGTTGTAGACATGTGCTTTTTATGAGACACATGGAGCCCAGGGATACCCTGGCCTACAGAGGACTCTGAGATTATCATGAACACATTGTTGTCACCGGCTGGGTCATTCCATGAGTTGCATACACACTAGCAGTCACGGGGTTGACCTCCTCTCAAACTGTGTCTGTCACATAGTTACAGCAGAACAGCTCAGTGTTAACATTTCACTAGGATATCAGGGCACATTTAAGTTTGTCTATGTTTACAATGTTGATTTTTATGTCAATTTAAGCTTTTGTCTTCTGAGCAGCAATATACCAATATGCAACTGAAGTATTCAAAGAAAAAGATGCAATAGATTGAGCATCTGCAGCTCACTTCAGAGCAGTCTGCTATTGTGCCTATGGGCAAGACACATACCGTATTTTCCGGACTATAAGTCGCTCCGGAGTAAAAGTCCCACCAGCCAAAAAATACATAATGAAGAATAAAAAACAGTCTTTCTCAGTTGTAATGTAATTTTCAGTGATACAGGAGTAGCAGATACTGGTACACAAGCCTAGAGCGCCCTCTAGCGGCTGTCAGTGTGAAAATAACGAACATGTGAAATTATATACTCTGATATATAAGTCGCACCTGAGTATAAGTCCCAAGCAAACCCTGCCACACTATGAAAAAAGTGCGATTTATAATCCGGAAAATATGGTATCTCATCTGTCTTCCACACGGTCAGTGTGCACACTAGAATCCTACACCGTACACATTATGTTGGCCTGGAAAGATTTAATAACATGGTAATGGCCACAGTATCAACATACTAAATACTGCGTATAGTGTATACGATGAAGCAAACCAAGTATTATTTTCCATAATTGTAAGATCTTTTTACCAATTAGGTTGTATTCAAGGTCAGTATTCACATTGATGTAATCACCCTGCGCACATAGAAGGAAGCTGACATCAGAGAGGAACAAAAGCATCACAATGTTGCATAACACGAGAGAGTGCAGTAATATCTTCTCCTTGAATGTATTACATAGAGTCTGTGGAATCTGCCATGTCTGTCACAAGGAACAACCACACCTCTATTATTTATGAAATATGGACACACGGTAATCAGGGAAAGTTAGCAGAGTGATGAGACAGTAATGACTGTGATCTCACTTGTGTCCGGTGCCGGTGTCCATGGACCTCTCAGGGGGTATAGAGTGGCACAGTGAAGCACAGTGAGTCTTAGGGCTGGGCCGTGACATTAACAGCCCTACAGCAGCTGCAGCAAACCCAGGAGATACAGGCGGAACCAGGGCAGGCCTAAGTTAAGCTGTTGCGCCAAGCTGTCTGGGTCATTCCTGAATAAACAAAACAAATATGAAGCGTTTTTCAATATTTCAACATTGAACATTTCTTATTACTCAACACTCAAGTCTATGATGAAATGTTTTGGTATCAACGCCTTTTTCCATGGGTAGAACAACACACAGTTTCCCATTTATTTGATCTTCCATATCTGTGGATAATGTCTGAAAGTTTTATCAAAGTGGAATATAAACACCTGTTTCCGTAGCTACTCCTAAAATAAATAAAGGCCCTTTGGTGTTCCCTTTGACATACACTCACACTCAAATTCTCATCAAGTAAAGACACAAAAGTGGATCACATAGAATTGTATTTTTGTGAGTCAAAAATTTCAACCACTATCATCTCCAATAGCAGAACATTGGATACAATTATAATTCCAAAACGTGCAACAGATGCAACGTTGAATTGTACTTGAGAATTATGTAATATGTGTGTATGATGGTACTAATGATGGTATAATGGTACTTGGTAGTTCAATTATATTATTATGGAAAATTTGAAATATAAGAGCTTCAAACAGTAAATGTATGTAATGATATTGAACATTGACAATTTTGAAAATATGGTATATTCTCTGTGCTTTCTTCTAACAGGCAAACATGAAGAAAAACAGGACGAAGGAGGCATCGTGACAAAGAATTTCACAAAGAAAATACAGTGAGTACATTGATTAGGCTACGGAAAACAGCTGCATTCATTATATGCTTTGTACTTTTGTATCAATGGTGGCTCCTGAGTGACTACAAGGAAAGCTGAGCTTCCCCCTAAATTAAATACAATGTATGTAGCAAATGGGCTTATTAAATGTCATGAGTGTTAATTCGTGTGACAATGTCAGTTGTTAATCAGGTGTTTCTGTGTGGTCTTCGCAATTGTCTCCCTGTCCCTTTAGAGCTGCCAGAAGCTCTATGGAAAATCCCATTAAAGCTCTCTTTTTTCTAAATGAGCCTCTGATTAGCTAGCTATTAATTGTTGTGAAGCTCAGCTTAAAGCAGAGGGCGATGTTGTAATACCCACCAGCTGATGCTGATTGGCTCCTTCCACACAAAGGGGTAGAACAGCTTTGAGTGACAGCTCCTGCTCCTCCTGCTCTGTGTGTCAACCTGAGAGCAGCATTAGCATTAGCGTTAGCTTGCTGCTGTCACTATGAAGCTACACGAGGAAAACTGTAGCTGTTGAGACCAACATGAGAGGAATGCACTTTATTTCAGTCATGGATGACTTGTTTTAAGAAATATTTAAAAAATAATGTACTTTAGTGGGATAAGAAGACTTCTGTGGAGAGTAAAACATGTTTTTCTGGCGTTAGCTCCTCCTGCTTTGTGCTGCTATTAGCCACATACAGCTACATTATGACTCAAGCACAACGGCTCAGAATTAGCCTCAAATGTGGACCTGGTTTTTTAGGTGTAGTTTAGTTTAGTTCACACTGCAACAAAATGGCGGTACGTTTGTATTGGACACACATTTTTTTTACACAACAACGCACATTGTATTGCCTGACACCCAGTCTCACTGGAGGAGGTAGTTTTGTGTCTCAGTGAGACGCTGTTCTCAGCTGCTCTGCCTCATGTGAACTGTGGAATACAGTGATGAACTTAGAAGAGTCACATCACAGCCCTGTCTGAGCACTGGTTGGCTGAACTCACGATCGCAATATATTGTGAAGCTTCTCACATTTATATTTAGTCATAAGACGGCCTGTAAATAATTTGCAATGACTTACTTTTACTTTACAAGCTACAGAGTTGCCTTGAAAAGCCATATTTATCCCAAACAGACAAAGCATCTTCCTCTGTGCACTCACGTTGCATATAAACACGTGTGTTTTGGTCGTCGTTTTCATATACCTACAGTAAAAGCAGATCGAGAGAGGACGAGATTGCTGCGTTTTCCTTGAGACCAGTGTAAACGGCGCCCTAGTTTGGCCCTGGTTAAGTCCCAGGTATTTAATTGTTTAGTCCCAGTTTTGTTTTATTCCAGTTTACATCTTGTTAGCCTTGTAGCTACTGTTTAGACTTGATTTAGTTGCTGATGTAGGAAATCTACTGCATTTTCCTCTCAATATTAAATTGTTGAATTTAAACATGTTGATCTTAACTATGAGTCAACAAACTCCTCTTTGCTCTGCAAGGCTGTGTGTAAAAACGTAGGGTACAATGTTGGTACAGATATATGCAGGTCTATGATAATGAATAGAAAATATCATAGAATTGATATTTTCTGGCGGTCTTTCCCCTGTTTGAAAGACCGCCAGCCACCACTGATTTGAATATATTTTTGAACTCCCTTGCACCCACTAATAGGATGGAAAAAGTTGGACTCCCCTTGTTTTTACAGAGCGGTCTAGATGTTCCGATGTTGACTACGGCCCAGTGCACACTTGTTCTGTCCAAATGTATCAGCGGTTAGGAGCGTCTCTTAATTGTCCTGTGCCGACTTCAAACAGATGTGTTAATCTCTGGTGCGGAGTTGGCGTCTCTGTGGCGCGTCACTTCATTTGTTTTCATTTTCTCTTGCTTGTTAATTAATGCGCCATTTTGCTAGCCCGCCGTAGTTCAGATCACAATCCTTTTAATTGGTGTGTCCGTGGCTTAGGTCTGTTGCTTCCTATCCAAGCACAACCTGACGCAGATGACAGGCAGAATATGTGGAGCCGGGGGGAGGGAGGGGATCGAGTATAAATAACTGGCCTCGATACACAAATCCTCCGCTGCAGGAGAGATAGGAGCGACCACTTATTATTGCTGTTTGTCTGCGGGGGAAATATCATTTAAATGAGTCCGTCACTGCCGCTCGGTCAACACTTCGCCATTATGTTTCCATTTATTTACATTCAAGAGCAACGGCCAATATAAGTCAAATGTGTTGTCTTTGATTCATGGGCTTAGACGTCTTTGTTAAAACTGTTAAAAAGTTTTCTGTAAGCTCTTTTTCAGCTTTGCAATATCACAGAAGTATTGTTCTCAACTCTTGAATCTTAGAGAGGCACCTTCTACTCTTCCTGACAGGCTGCGACTCAAATAGAAATAGTCATTTGAGCTTACAATAAAAAACATTTTGCAGTTTGACCCTCTTGTAGCACATTGGTATTTTCTCACAGAGTAGTGTTTATTCAAGCATTGATTGTAAGTGCTAACTAAAAAAATATAAAAAAAATTAAAAAGAGTTAAAGGGACTAGATGGAAGTTGTCGTTTTTTTTATTCGGCCACTGCCACCTCAGGTCTTAGAGTCTCTATGTCACGCTTGTGCATGACGATGGAGATAGCTTTGACACAGTACACTATGTGAAGCGCTTTGGGTGACCTGTGTCATGTGGAAAGCGCTGTACAAATAAGTTTGTCTATGGAAAATAAAATGCCACTGGTGAAAGTCCATGAACTTTAAAGGCACACTGCGTAACATTTCAGACTGTTCTGTTATGCTCCTATTGACCAGTTTAACACACACACAAAAACCTATTCAAATTTCATATTTGGCTGTCTTTAGTCAACATCTCCATGGAGACGAGCAGGAGACGTCCTGCTCCTGGTAAAGTTCCTCACAGCATAGGCTACATGTTTGCTTGTTCATTTTTAGGGATTTTTCATTGAAAGGAATATCGGTTACACATTTTATGCCTGTACTTTATGTAGGGTGGGGAATTTTTTTATTTAATTACGATTAATTCATTACATAAGGTTTTTCCTGCAAGACGCTTTACTGTCAGACTTGTTTGTTCACACAGTTTAGCCTACATAATGTTATGGTTTGGGTTTGATTTATTGAGTTTTGTCTTGTTTCCCCTGTTTTGGTTCTGTGTTTCTGTCTGGTGTGTTTATTTTGATAGTCTTAGTCTGTGTCTGTGTCTGCCTGCTTGCCCTTCCTCTTGTTTGATTACCTGCCCCGTCCTGATATGTTACACCTGTTCCCCATTTCCCTTGTGTTTGTATTATATCCCCTGCATTCTCCTTTGTCTTTGTCCTAGCATTGTCTTTGTTCCGGTTTATGTTTGTGTCATGTCTTGCCAGTTTTTGCCTGCTCCTGTTTGCCCTGTTCATTCCTGTTTTTTTGGCCATTAAATTTGAGTTTTTGACGGAAAGCTGCTCTGCATTTGGGTCTATCTCCCGCACCTCACCTTCAAACCGTAACACATAAACTTATTTAAAAAGGTAACACACCAATGCCTTAGGGCAGGACAAAACTGCTATTGTCTTTTAAGTGTTTGAAATGATCACACCGGCCTCACATCTCCACTAAAAAACAAGTTGCAATGTAGGAAAATACAAAGAAGCGTCTAAAATACACCTCTAAAAATAGATACAATCCCTAAATAAATTATGCTTCAATGTGATTAATTACGATGAATTAATTACAAAGGCCATAAATAACTCAATAAAGAATGTAATCGAGTCCCACCACTAATCTTATCGTATTAATTGGGGGACATGTTACGAGTTGTGGTTAAATAGGGATAAAACAACACTTTGGCTAGTAGTAAGACATGCAAAGTACCTGAAGGCAATTTGAGCCACTTTGTTTTCAGTCTATTACAGTGTCAAATATCGCATCCAGCTGGTTGTATCTTTTCTTTTGTTCGCTGCAATACTTGTGCGTGCTTCTAAACTAACCCAACAGCCTAGAGTTAGACATAAACCACTACATTATCACACACATGAAACATTTTAAACATCAACATTGCGAACATCAGTCGCTTCACGTAACCAGCTCTGAGGCTTTAGATATTCTGCTTCATGTCAACTTGGTCCAAATATGTAAATTATTAGCTAAGCGTGTTGTTGTTGAGTGGTTTAGAGCACAAAGGTAGCTTGGTAGGCCTGGGGTCAAGTATCTCCGCAACAGCATGCACCAGAATGTGAATGCCATGTTAAGTAGTGTACACAACGTGACTGGTTTGCCATTGAAGCCGCCTTCCTCCTTCGAAATGCACCGTGCGTGTCGGTGTGTGTTCATAGGTTATACTTTACACACAGCTCGTCTTGTCTATTTCTGCTCGAGGAAGAAAAAAAAAAAAAAAAAAAAAAAAGCATATTGGACAGTTTGTTGGCAGCTGTACAGAATCAATGTGTGAGATAGAATGTGCCGTAGGTAAATAAACTGCGAGTTGGACAGATAAGGTTGCTGCCCTAGTCCCACATAACAGACCGGCTGAGTGATTTGACTTTGTCAGAAGGAGCAACTCCAGTTACATGCCAATTGGCTCCTTGAAAGATGGAGAGAAAAAAGTGTCGGAAAGTATGAATGGTAGGGCTGAACCGATATGGATTTTTGCAGTCCGATACAAATACCGATATGAAGGAGCTTGCCGATTTATAGACCGATTATTTATTTAATTTACTCTAAGCATTTAGGCATTTTGGGCTCAACTGTGAACATTTTGGAGTTATATTCAGAAACATTGTTGACCCTCTTCTATGAGCAACATAATTCAAGAAGGGCCATGGTGTTATTGGCAAACATTGTTTTCAATCGTTAACTTGTTTGAACTTGCAGTTTATTAAATTTGCACACAAATCCGCCCATTAACACCTTTTTCACATAACAAAGTGGGGCCAGTAAACAATAACTACTGCCAGTTGCTCTTTGAGAGGATAGACAAGTTGTTTACGTGTAGCTTGAGGAGCTACAAGCTCAAAACACAATCAAATAATAACAAGAACAAAATGTGCTACATTTTTGACACTCATGACTCATTTTTCCACCATGCCCTATAAACACAGAAAAAGCAGCTGACCAGTGGACACATTTGGAAGATGAAAGTCTTATACATTTACATTTGCCGATTGTGTAACATGGAGCGTTCTGTAAAATTAGGGAGCGCTTTTGGAGACAAATCTTCAATGCGATTTCACACTGCTTCACGGAGACCTAGGAGACTAATCCTCCTCTTTCAGATGCATAAAACCACAAGTCTTGATGACTTTTTGTTCCAGAAATATACGCAAAAGTTGTTGATGTTGCCGATAGCCAATATTCTTCTGGGTACCTATATCGGCCAACATAATCAGCCAGACGATAAATCAGTCGGGCCTAGAGGTCTAGCTATGGATTTGTTTCAGTGGCCAGTGGGTATAATACCTTTCTTTTTTGCTCACGCCTATACAACCATAAACAATTTGGTGCGTAAAGCAACATCTCAAACTGAAAATATATTGCTGTTTGCGTCATAAGAAGGTGCACAAGAAGTAGTTATTTTTATTATTTTTATTTCATGTTGTCCCAATGAACAGCAATTTCCTCAGAGACAGGAGTTTATAATGTTACGGTGCCCTTATACACAGAACCAACCCGTGCTCTTCCCCTCCACCCCACTTTCACACGGCTATTCATCTCCATTGTCACACTCCACTGTCATCTACTTTGGCTTTATTTCGAACTGTGTTTCTATGACTGCTGGGTCTTCCTTATCATTGTTTTGAAGCTGCTTTCTCACCTATACAGTAGGCTTGGCGTGATTTCGTGTTTGTCTACACACGAATAGACTTGACCCGACCTTGTTATTTTGGGTAAAGAAGTCTTATCTGGCTGGATAGATTCTGGTCTGTGCTTCTCAGTGGAGCTGAGGGCTTTCTCTAATTAAAGCCACAGTCAGCCTGACAGAACAATGCCGAGCCAAGGAGCTGTTTATATTATGTTACAAAGACACTCAAAGCCCGCTCTACGCCCATATTTGGTCTTGCTGTCCAAGAACAAGGTTTCTGTGGAAGGTGGAGGTATAAGCACCTCTGTGGCTGGACATACAGAGGCAAATTCCAACAATTCTCTCATAATTTAACATAGATTTAACTTGATAACTATCAGGGTGGATGTTGAAGTGTCCAGAAAGTAACTAGCTTAGCTTCATAAGTTTAGCATAGACTTAAGTAAGTAAGTAAGTAAGTGCTTTATTGTGATTGTACAAGCATACAACGAAATAGTGTTCAGGTGTTAGTCCTGAGCTCCTGTGGCTGAGCTGCGCTGCCACTGTGTCAACCTGACCCGCATGACTTTGGAGGTCAGGGAAACTGTAGCACTCGGAAGAAACCTGGCTGGCTGCCCTCTGTCTCCTCTGATCCTCTGAAACGGTGCAGCGCCTCCTGGGTTTGTCCCTGTTTCAGAGCGTGGTGTCCTGTACTGGTCAGCTCCACCTCCTCCTTCCTCTTCCTCCCTCCGCTCCACAACAGTCTTTCACCATCTCTTGTTTGTCTTTTTTTGTTTCCTGTAGCTCCTCTTATGACGCCTCCACTGTGCTGCAGCTGTGCTAATGTAGC
This sequence comes from Neogobius melanostomus, assembly GCA_007210695.1. NCBI lineage: Eukaryota > Metazoa > Chordata > Actinopteri > Gobiiformes > Gobiidae > Neogobius > Neogobius melanostomus. The sequence goes on along the minus strand of VHKM01000006.1, from coordinate 4,463,610 downwards.
ATTAATATTTGTACATAAAACTTCCCCAGGCTTCCACAAAGTGAAACCTTTAGCTGAGTTCAGGGTCACATGTTGTCCGTACCTTATCTTTGTTAAATATTTTCTCATTCTTTACAGATATTTAAACAAATTCCACCTTCCTTGTTATTCTCATGTCACGTTAGCAGAGCTTATCAAAAGCTCCTTGCTCTGTATCAGTGACTATTCACCCCGTGTTGACTGTCTTAAGTCGACCAAAAACATAACAATTTAAATCCTGATAAAATGTATGTAGGCCGGTGTATTAAATATATAGATTTTTTAAGCATAAATAAATAGTACTGTAAAAGATACAGTGGTTGTAAAGGTTTTCATTTGTTACATTTTGGTTTTATCATACCTGCCTAACCTACCTCACTTTACTTCCTCTATGTACTCCTCCCTTCCTGCCCTGTAGCTCCCAACTGTGACATTTCAAAACCTAAACTAACAGGATCTGTAAATGGAAATAAACCTACGGAAACTCCCAATCCATTCATGTCACACCTAAAGACCATTGTAACAAACTCCTCCCAAATCAAAAGCGTCAGGGCCATCTCAAGACCATCCCAAACCCTTCCCGGAACCTTTCAAAGTCACGTCCTTCACTTCTAAAGACTTGGCAATACAACATACCTGCTCTCCTAAAAGTGGACACTCGAGGTCAAAATCGTCCAGTGAGCAAATCCAAAGTGACCCCTCTCCTGTCTAGTCCTTCCTCCATTTACTCCTCAGTCTGATTCCTCTCACCTGTTCAGTAGGCTATATAGGCAACCTTCAGTCACTTCACTCTTGTTGATCTTCACATGGGGCGGCTGCTTTCATTGCATTCCTTAATTCCTTGAAACACACGTGTATCTTTCTGCCCTCACGTGTTTGCCAATCAAAGGCTTGTCCAATAAGTATTGTGTAAAACTGTTTCCGAATCCTGGTTTCTGTGCATTCTGACCGATGCCCCATGGTTTAATAGTGCAAATCATCTGAACTACAAATATCCTATCTTTTTTTTACAGTGGTTCAGTGCAGAAGAATCTGATCCAGGATAAAACACTTAACTCTCATTGCTCACTCCAGCTGTAACAGAAAGAGCCTCCGGTGTAAATTCTGCCAAAATGAGAGCTCAAATGAAATGATGCTTGGAAAATCGATTATTACAGGTAGTGCGTGTGTGACTTGGATGTTCGATCTGCAGTGCATAGGTGCAACATCTTGTCTCGAAGGAAAACTGCTCACACGTGTTGTTTAGATTCCGACAAACTTGTTTAGCAATTCACATTTCAGCCTTGTCTCAAATAAAAATACTTTATACGTTTAATTTCACAGAATGCTGATTTTAAAGCATAAGCCACAAAACTAATTGCAATTGCTATACTTGTTAGAAAAACCTTCCGACCAAAATAGTTTAAAATAGTCATATACAACACAGCTTGAAAAGAGCCTCTTAAAAATAGCGCTTGTATTGAACATCCTGCACAGCCTATCTTTAATATATTAAGACCGTGGCGATAATTAAGCCCCCAATCCCATAATGCAGTCGCACCCAATCTGTAACCAACAATGGCGTCTGGAAAAGCGGATAAACATTCCCTCGTACGCCGTCAATCTGGCTGGTGTCCATCAAAACGCTCTAAATCCTGCAAGCCCCAAGTTTTGGAAGCCAATTATCACAAAGCGGCTGTGGAAAATAGGACACATTCTGTCCAAAAAAAAAAAAAAAAAAGTGACAGAAAAGAGGAGGGAAAAGCCTAATGCTGAATAATCGCGTGTGTGTGTGTGTGTGACTGGGGAGTGCAGACACAGATGGTACAGGTGTGAGACTTGTGACTAGCAGACTGGCTATAATTGGATGCACAGCGCACACTTGCATTGCTGCTGCCCTCCTCAAAGATTTTGGTGCTTTTCTTTTGTTTATTTTATGAAAGTATGAGCTCTTAAGTACGAGGATAATAAGCCTAATGATTGCTGAGCTAAAAGAAAAATGGCACAATGATTGGTTATACGTCGTCAAAATATCAAAGTTTTCCTCTTTTCCAAACAACTATCTGACCGAAGTTCTGTCTCTGGGTATATTGATGAAGTGTCAATAAATTATAATGAGCCTGGCATTTAGTAAAGTTTAGGAGAAGACTTTTGCAGAAATGTCACAGAGTTCAGTGTGACCTCTAAGTGGAAACAAACTGGTGTATCTTCAGGCTGTTTGCGCTGGATGCTCCCCTGATTCTGTTTCCTCCCACGTGTGCGTTTAACATGCTCTAAGCACACACAAGAGCTGTGAATTTTGCCAACTTTTAGTTTCTCTCAGCAGCGAATCCTCACTGAACTCTCTCCGAAGGTCGAGTGCATGAAAATAGTTTTACTGCAAATCCGAAAATAACAAGCTACACATTTACGCACATTTTAGGGATCATATAAATGGCTGCTTGGTGTGTTTTACACTTTAGCATTTCACTTTTTCATCACTAGATTTGGATTGTTTACATACGAATAAAGCATTGCATTGAAAAATTTTTACATTGTTATTTTTGTTAGTATTTGCAATTGAGTCTTTTCTGATACCTCTAAACGTTGGTCGCTGCTAGAGGTTACAAACATTTTCGTGCCAGCCATTAGTGAGGGCTGGATACTGTTAAAGCAGTACTAAGTAACTTGTTTACCTTAATAAATCCTTTTCCTAGTCCCTCTGGGGGTAATACAAGTGTTAATGTGATGATTGGGGGGGTCTTTCATCTCCCCCTGGTGTCTCTGGCCAGAGTTGCCACCGGGTCGGAGGTGCAATACACACTAATAGAATCACGAAGAAGAAGCTAACAGGCTAACGGGCAAGGCTAACTGCAGGCTAGCGCCACTTAAACAGTATTTACAGCCAAGTTTGAGTGAATTTTTTAATCTCCATTGTGTAATTGGATGCACAATCTCCCTTTGTCTTTTCTGTCAGCGTAGTATTTACTCTCACAGACAATTAATGAGTAAAAAAAACGCAACATGCTACGACACCCGCAGTGGCGCTTATGAAAAGTATCAGTATGGTACTAAAGACGTAAAGATTCTACTGGTACAAAGTTTCTTACGGTATAGCTCAGATGGTAGAGGAGGCTGTTTTATAATTGGAATGTTGCTGCTTTGAACCCCGGCTCCTGCTTGTACAGACTGCCATTGGGTTCTTGGGCAAGACACTTCACTAACCTTGCCAGTGTGAGTGTGGTATAGTTGTGGTCGGAGGGCGGGTGGCACAGGTTGGCTGCCTCCTTTGTGTGGAGTGAATGAATAATGACTATAGAGTGGCAATACAACAAGCTCAGGCTTTTTTTTTTTTTCCTGTGAGAGTAAATACTACGCACAGTTGTCCTTTGGGGCAGACTGACTGAAGCACAGCTCCACAAATCTGCTTGCCTGGAAACCAGACTCACCGCTGCACCAGCGTTTGAGCCTGGTGACCGTCGCATCAACTACATCTCCACAGCGGTACATACGCGATAGGAAGCGGCGTAAACCAATCAGTGAAGGGCAGGCGTCTGCTGTTGATGCAGCGTTATTAGCGGTTCTGTGTTAATATTTTCGCAGGATTATGAATCACAAGCTCACCTACTGTCGATGTAGATTTGATCATTTACCGCCGATTGGAAAAAAGGTGAACAACACGTGACCGCAAATAAACAAATCTGATTGCTCGGGCTCGATTTGACTTTTATCTCACCTCCAACGATGGCATGGGTCCAGACTGATACCCCTCTGTATAAAAAATACAGAGGGGTATCATTCTGGTCTCGCCAGGCTACAAATCTGCACCAACTCTGACCACACACTCACTCACACACCACTCACATAGGCATCTGATACACCCCCTCATGGTCTCCCAAACTTCACTGAAGATACTGGAGACACTTAGTTCCTCAGCTGAAGTTATTTATACAAAAATGCTCGTTTTTCTCAAAGATACGATATTTAATGGAATTAGAAGCACAGAGAATGGAATTTTAGCAACTCAAGGGCATTTTGTAATGGGTTTATTGTGTAATTATTTTAGTGGTTCATGCTTTTCATTTACAATACATGAAATGCCTGTGTAATTTGAAGAAAACCCTCCAGTCACAATTAAAGCTAAACTTGAAATGATGTTAAACCAAGCTTAATGTTTTTTAACAGCCCCAAAAATATTCAGAATAAAAAACAATTCTGACCATTTTGTCTGATTTGCAGAATCCCCATCGACGTAGACCCGGTGACAGTGTTCGCCTCCTTGTCTCCAGAGGGCGTGATGATCATCGAAGCTCGACAAACTCCTCCATATCACCTCTTCAGCGACCAGGACCACCTGCTGGGGGACACGCAGGAGCCCGAGGCCCCCCAATCTCTTGAGACACCTGTGGTTTAACAACTGTCCATACTCTGGCCAAAAATAGGATATGCCACGAAAGAAAAACATATTCAGGAGCATTACAATTTGAGAGAAGAGAAAATATGAACTGCTAAATTATTACAAGAATCACATAGATTTCTGAACATGTTTGTAGATAAGAGATAAGAGGTCTAATATACAGGGTTAGCAGTTTTTCACTAGATATTTAGTTGTTTTCAAAGAATATTCTACTTCCTAAATAACTGCAGTCTTTGTGATTTTCTAATTGCAGCAATTCCTTTTTTTATTTAATTGTGAATCATTTTTGCGTTTTAATGTAATAAAAATTTGAGCATTATTTGACCTTAACAGCTCCTCTAACTTTATGAAGCATTTTATAGTTTTTTTTTTTTTAAATATTGATAGCCTCCTAAAATGTTTGTACAAATCTTGTTACAATTCTGAACGTGAAAATGTATAATGTCAAGTTTAGTTCACAAACTTGCCAAAGGAAATTTGATGTCTGAAAAGTCTGGTCTTACTTGTTACAATGAGTTACAATGTTTTCTTTTTAATTGCAGTTTGGTTTCAGCTAGAGGTTGACCGATATATCGGGCCGATATGTGGGGATTTTACGGAATCGGCGATCTAGCGCTGATAAAGCGAAGGCCGAAGTGATAGAGACTTCCCCTTTTTTGCATTGGAAAGAGTGAAGTCAGGGATGCAAAACTCCCTAGGCCTCAAGTTTCACTAAACCTCAGTCAATATGGACAAGCTGCTTGTCATTCTGAAGCACAGAACCTGAAGAATTCAACTGCTGAGTTAGTTTTAACCTCCGCTATAGTATTTTTGATCACCACGCAAAATGCTGCGGCTAGCAACTGTATGCTAATGCTAACAGAGAATGCTAATGCTAACGGCAACAAATCAAAGCTGGACAGAAACGATGATTGAATCACCTAAAGTAATAAAATAAAGTAGTCTATTTATGTTTTTACAGGATATTGGTCTAGCACATTCGTCATCGGCCTTAGAAGAAAACATATCGGTTGACCTCTAGAATCCCCCCCCCCTTCCTTTTATGTTTTGCATTACTGCTTTAACTTTTGATAGAAGCCATTTTCAAAGCCACTTATATGATTGTATTTGTTTATTGTTGAAGGTAATTGCTTGTGTTTATATTCGGACCGACTGTGGGTTCACGTCCCCCTCATCAGGGAGTCTGCTACTAACACACAAGTAGCTTTTACAAATGGATATATCGCCATAATCAAGAATATATTAGACAAGTGCCTTTATTTCCTCTGTGCTGCTTTTCCCTTCACTCGGTTTGCTATCCAGTAATAAATGAAGAGATTAAAGCGAATCACTGTCTGGCAACTTCATTGTGCTTGGCTCATATGCATATGTCTGTGTCGTAAATAACTGTCAATATACAAGCAATTCATTAGTGCCGCCGGTGTTACAAATACACCCTTCATAAGTGGAGATGAAAGTGCCAATTTGTGAAAGGATATAGTGTTCCTTGGTTTTAATAAGAGCAAACTAAAATGATTAAATATGAAAAGAAAAGAAAAGAAATCGTGTGACTGTTGATGTAAGGCATTCGTTAAGTTGTTAGTTTTGTTTAAACTGCATTAGAAACATGACACACTTGCTAATTTGGCGTAACCCATCTTTGACAAACACAGTGAACACGCAAACTCCACACGGAATCAAACCCAAGACCATTTTGAAGCGGCACAGCAAAATGGAGTTTGCAGGTTCTCTCTGTGTGTAACATGTGCAAAATTGCACACACAAAAAACAAAACTCTGATCGTACGTCTGGGTCAAGATCCAGAGATGGGTCCCCGTGCACTGCACCGCCGTCACCCACTGCCCCTCCTGACAGATGGCCCCTGGAGGACTGGGAGATAGCAAAAGGATAGGTCAAATGCGGAGGACAAATGTTTCCATGGGGATACAATCACACTAGTATGAGAAATATTGCAATATCCAACAACAGTTGTGAATATTGCAATGACATGTTGCAATATTATCTCTAAACCAGTTCAAGAAAGCAAGTTTCCTTGAAATTTAGCAAAATAGTAAGCAATTTTGTATTTATTAATTTATTCATCAAATTGTGTTAGAACAAGAGTTACTTCAGACTTTTTATTCAGACTAAAACTGAAGCCTTTTTTTGTTGGGTTGTGTGTTTTAGTTTTGGGCTGCGTATATAATCTCTACCAGATTGAAGACCTCAGCAATTTATTATGGATTTTTACAAGTCAGATATTCCATCCATCCATTTTCTTCCGCTGCATCGCGGAGGCAGCAGTCTCAGCAGAGTTGCCCAGACTTCACGATCCATGCAGACCTTCTCCAGCTGTTCTGGGGGACCCCGAGGCGACTCCAGGCCAGCTCTGAGACATAGTCCCACCAGCGTGTCCTGGGCCTTCCACGAGGCCTCCACCCATTAGGACATGCCTGGTACACCTCCCGAGGGAGGCGGCCAGGAGGCATCCGGAACAGATGCCCTAGCCACCTCAGCTTGTTCCTTTTGATGTGAAGGAGCAACGTCTCTACTCCGAGCTCCTCCCGGGTAACAGGACAGTCAGTGCCATACTGGGAGATAACAGACTAGCTTTCCATACACCTAAAGTAGGCAGAAACTGATCCATGTTTATCTGTATAAGTTTGAAATCACATCATTAAACTAATCTGCCTTTTTGACACTTCCACACTCTGAAAGTTTCAAATATTTACACTGCACCTTTCATTCACCAGAAGACTTTTTATATTACATTATTAGACCTGTAAGCTAATCACAGTTGCTAATCATTTGTTAGCATTTTAGGCAAAATACTATTGTATACTAGATAGATATTTTTATGATTTAAGATATCGCTGCATTTTGTGCAGTACCCACACAAGGGTAATTCCTGTTGCCTTTGTCTGACAGTGAAACAGTGAGAAAGGCAGGATATGAGCAGTAGCTTTTTGATTTGACATAATTTGCATGAGAAATATCATCTAAAATGACAGCGGGTGGCGTTTGTGTCACGTGACTTACAAACACTGATTGCTTGTTGAATAATATATAAAGGTCTGCTTATCAGAATTCTTGTTGGGCATTTTGTTTGACACTAAATGAGTCTATGCTGTTTGATTTCTCATATTAAAACCCACAGGAGACAACCGCACGACCAAGGAGACTATTGCCCGAACACATTCAGTCCAGCTTTCTTTCATGTTGATGTCTTTGTTTTGGCTTTTGCTATAAAATCATCCAGCCAGTATCCCTGTGTGACATGTGTGTGTGTGTGTGTGTGCGTTTGATTGAGCACCATGCCGCTCCTCGGGCCCGACGCCAGGGCAGTGTCCGGCCTGTGGTCTTTATGTTGACTAACAGCAGGAGCCGGGCAGCAGATTAGCAGGGGCTTAGCGCACAAGTTGAATGGACCGAACCCGTGGAAGCCGGGACTGCCAGTGTGCTCGAAAAGATTGAAAATAAATTGGTCCCTTCCATTGCATGTTCTGTGATGCAAAATAGTATTATCTTTTCCAGGTTGGGGGAAGCTGAACGGTAATTTTGAATGTCCAAGCTGGATCAACAACAATAAAAAGCCCCCATATTTTTTGGATGCGCGGCTTCCTTTGATGTGCCACATAAACAGATGTATTTATTAGTATGGGATGAACTGGGGCGGCTGTGGGAAAAGGATTGTTGGAGTAACGCCAGGCTGGCCTGAGGCGAGTTATATTTGTGCAACGTAGCTAATGCGCAGATGTACAAACGTATAATACGTTGGTGATGTCTAGACCCTTTGATGAAAATAGAATGATTGTTTATTCCAAATCCAACAATATAATGAGCAGCTTTTACAGCTTTAAAATAGCCATTAAATGTTTTCACTGTGTCCCTCTCAGGCATTCACTAGAGAAGAGTTGACATTCACTTAAACTGACACTAATGTGGTGTGCATATTAAGCAAAGAAAAGTTATTACCATATGAAATGTTTGTTAGAAATGCTGTTGCCAACAGAGTTTTGAGAACCTTAAAGGGATACTTCGGGATTTTTGACATAGGGCCTCATTTCCTAGTTATCCAGAGCGTTGTTGATGTCTGGAGATATTTTTTTCTTAAATTCATGCAGTTCTTATATTTGAAGAGTCTAGTGGCGCTAGGCTAGAGCAAGGCTAAAGCAGTTCTATGGTAAACGCTAGCCTGCATTAAAAACAGTCTGACTCACTCCACAGTGCACCTGAGGTAAATCACATATAACACCAGACTAACCATATAAATGTCTGTGTTAATAGATTTTTTTTTCTTTTAAATAAAACTGACCTTGTATCACATGAATTACCGCATTTTGAGGGACTATTTTCTCGCAGATCACTCCGCCGCTGCCTTAGCTTACAGCCACGAAGCTGATGCTGCTCAAATATAAGTTATTTTAAATGCAAAATGGTTAAAATTATTCTATGGACACAGACATTTATATGGTTAGTCTGGTGTTATAAGTGATTTACCTCAGGTGCACTGTGGAGTGGGCCAGACTGTTTTTAATGCAGGCTAACTGATACCATAGAAATGCTTTAGCCTTGCCCTAGCCTAGCGCAACTAGACTCTTCAAATATAAGAACTGCATGAATTTAAGAAAAAATTATCTCCAGACATCAACAACACTCTGGATAACTAGGAAATGAGGCCCTATGTCAAAAATCCCGAAGTATCCCTTTAAGAAGAATATTTATCTCACTTGTTTAATTAATATCATATTTGACCAGTTTATTCATATTTGGTTACATACAGACTTGATGCAATCATCTTGAAGAATATATGGATAATAAGATTCAGTAGTGTCTCATAGGAATAAAGAATTATCTGCATTTGCTCATCTTTCTCTGCATTCATCGTTGTTGGGGAACCACTTAGAATCAGCGGAACGGCAGTGCAGGAAAGGTTTCAGACCGTGTGTTTGATTCATGTTCAGGAGCAGTCGTGGGTAGAGAAGAAGTAAAATGTACTTAGTAATGATTTGTACGTACCCAAATCATTACTCAGGCAAAATATTTTTTTAAAAGTACTTGTCTTAGGGAAGTACTTGAGAACTGTAACAGTTAAAATCTGATGCATGTTGTGGTGTTGATATACACAGTAAGGACAGACCAACATACAATAATCATTAAAGTTTAAATTAATCAAACTTGGTTCATCTTCAAATGTCAACAAGTTCTTGATCATTTCTGTATGTTTGTGAATTTTGCCAGTTACAGAATTACTTTGAGTGGAAAGCGTAACCTAATGCTTTACTTGAGAGGACTGATGTTTCAAAAGTAATAAAGTACTGTGTTACATTACTCAAGTTGAGTAAATATTAGGGCTGTCACGATAATTAGTATACCGACTTATCGTTCAATAAATAACAGTGAAACGATATATTTTTGGGCTCGATATTTATCGTCTATACATTTATTAGCATTCCCCCAATTTTTTCTTTGTAAAACTTTGATTTCCAACTGAAGCAAATTGAGTTACATTATATTTCATGTTTATTGCAGCTTGTGTGGCATTTTAGGATATGACTATGTACTTTTAGAACAAAGTTTTACTGTCATTTTTATGGCTGAGTGTTGACAGTATCGAGTATCGTTAGAGTCAATATCATCGTTTATCACGATACTTTCCTGCCTCAATATATCGAACTTCAAATTTGTTATTGTGACAGGCCTAGTAAATATAATTTAGGTCTCTGTCAGAAGGATTTGCCGTTAATGAGTGCAAAAGGCCCAGAATAAAACCATATTTTCATGGAGACACCATGACAACTTCATGTGAGGTAGGGATAAAGTGTAAGTATATGTTAAAATAAAAACAAATGCAATTTCAGTTTGTGTATGCTTTAATTAGAGTTAAAATACTAAACTGCTATATATGAGATACTTGATGTACTAGTTTTAGCAAGCTAATGCAGGCCGGCGTGTTGGAAGTCTTTAAATTATTTCTTGGCTAATTTCAGGACTCTTGATTGCATCCTGTTCTTCAGATGGGGACATGTCTTCCTCCTTGGTTGTTACTTGTGTGCTTCCCAAACTCTCCTTGTCTCCGGACACTGAGAGATCTGTCTTTTCTGAAGTCCCCTCCTCTCCACTCTTGTTTTCATCCTGTAGTTCTCCACTATCATCACGACTATCATCATGTACTTTCGCAGTGGGCACTTCTGGATCACTGAAGTTGTCTCCGTCGTGTTGCTTTTCTGTTGACCCTAACTCCACCTTTAATGAAATGAATAAAACATAGTATTAGCATTGCTTGTATACTAACACTATATGTCAATACGGCATTACATTATATACAACCAGTGTTACAGAAAAATTGTAATATATTCTATATTAGTCATTACAGCTTTATAAATGTTATATGTTTATTACATATTACTGTTTCAAAAATGTAGCTGAGTTACACTACTTTGAGTTACTTTTGGCAAAATATAAACTGAAAATAATAATAAAGCCACCGAGCAAAAGTGCAGTCAGAGATTTCCTTTTACTTGGCTTTCCCCCATCCCTGCATTTTATTTGGCATTTTTTTGTTCATACACTTAACTGCTCTTGTAACTCGAGTTACTTGATTTGTAGTGACAAATATATTGCTGTATTTTGTGTAAGTAATATGTTACATTCCTTAGTTACTGAAAAAAGTAATTTTTGTTATAGGTTACCCCCAACACTGACAATAACAAACATAAATGTCTTTCCCGTGTTCAGTTTTACTCATAGTTGTGATGTCCATTTTGAATACATTTGGACAGTTGAAAACGGGTAAATACATTATTTATAATTAGGAAATGATGTTGTCGTTCTTTTTAAAAATCGGTGCCATAATTATTTTATTTTTCCTCTCAATACAATAAAGATAAATAAACAAAGCTCACTGCGACTACTCCTCGATATCTTAATTCACCTTTATTGGTATGATAATGGTGTCCGGAACAGGAGGCTCTGGCACCGGAGCCTCAACAGTCAGGATCCCATCTACTGAGAGAGATGACACTACTTTGGTGGCGTCAATCTCCGCCGGAAGTCTGTAATTGAAATAGTGCGTCAACGCAGCCTCCAAATATAAACCCTTACAAAATCTACCACATCTCATTATCCAGCCCACCGAGCACGCTGTCTAAACGGGGCATCTCCGTTGAGTTGATGCCTATTTGCGCTGCCTACCTGTATTTCCTTGTAAAACATCTGGCAACAGATCCGTGCTCGTCCGGCCTCTCCTCGTGCCTCCCTGGGGATGGATTAGAGTTTAAACGGGGGAGCAACACAACCAAAGCACTCAACACAGAAATGAAATTCTTCCACAGAGCAGTGATTTTTAATTTCCCCCAGCACATTATTTAAGCAGCTTTTCAATGCGGTTACAATAACTTTTGCATTCATTAGCGTCTTAAGGATTCATTTGATGAAGTGTAAGAAAACCACGTGGATAAAAGTTGGCCATAGAATAGGTGGATCTGCACCACTATTTCTTATGGCCACATCAAACCAGATGATCAGTCATATTGTATTTGGATTTTTGTCTTCTTTTCAAGCTCTTCACTATCATGTAACAGCGCAGAGTTGACAAAGTGGGTCAAGTATTTCGTGGATTACTTTGCCCAAGATTTGAACACCCCAACCCTCAGGTAGGTGGGTGAACTAAACCGCTCTTTCCACTGAATGTCCATATAACCCTGTGACCACATGACATTTACTTGTGTGAGAATCATGAGCACTAAGTAACCTGTCATGTTTGCACTACGTGGTTATTCACACTCACATCTGCAGTCTATATTGTGTATATTCAGAGTACTAATTTTACTATATCTTCTGTATTTTTATTTCATTTTATTTTACGTGCCCTTATACACTTATAATTTATTTTATTACTAGTTTATGTTACATGCTGTACAATTAGCTAGTTTGTGAATGCACCTTCACCGACAATGGCAACTAAAGGAACAGGCCACAGTTTTTCCATACTGAGATATGTTCTTACCTGAGCTTAGACGAGTTGATTCGTAACTGTCTGGTCTTTGTGCGTGCGCTCAGTCACGCAAATAGACCGAAGACGTTGCTAGCATTTTGCCTCTCCCCAGCATATTCCTATGGCTCCAAACTGGGGTGAAGTTAGAAGCGACCAAGCTTTCCACGTTTTCCATATTTAAATACTATATTGTAAGGCGTAATAACACCTCAGGAGCACTTCGACGTCCGCGCAGTAAAGTAAAGATATAACTGCACGGAAATTAGGCAGGGTATTATTACGCCTTACAACAAAGTGCCCCTTTTTATCGGCTTAGAAAATCAAAATGTCGCTTGTAAGTTCACCCCCGTTTGGAGCCATAGGAATATGCTGGGGGAGGCAAAATGCTAACAACATCTTTGGTCTATTTGCGTGACAGAGCGCACGCACAAAGACCAGACAGTTACGCATCAACTTGTCTAAGCTCAGATAAGAACATATCTGGGCATACCTCCCACTTGTAGAAATCCATCTTTGACACTTAGCGATATCTCAGAGGGAGAGAAGTGCGCCACATCCAGGCTGACCCTCCACTTGTGCTGCTCGGGTCCAGCGTTGGGGCCCGGGCGGTAGATGTGGGGCACAAACGGTGGAGCGTTGCTGTACCACGGCCAGTAGGAAGATGATAGAGCTCTCTGCAGCCAGTCCATGCTCCCGGGGCCTCCCAGCCCCAGCGGTGGCAGCAGCCCAGAGTCCTGATTGAACCGCGGGCTCGGCTCCCACCATTTTCTCAGAGGGTACCAGGGACCAGCTGTGCCGTGGTGCTCAGCCGACAGCTGGCTTTTGACCTGGTTGCTCATGTTGAAACAGAGAGAAGCACTTGAGGAAAAAAAGTATGTCTCTGACTCGAAGTAACTTTTGGACCTTGTGAAAATGTGCAATTAAAAGCTGCTTGAGAAAGAAGTGCGGTGAGATTGAACGCTCTCGAGGGCTCCTTTATATAGCGCTCCGGTCTTTTTTAGCACTTATTAAGCCCTCATGCCGATCCCATGAGGCGCTTGTGTGGGCATGGGGTGATGGGTGTGTAGGGGCCGTTACCTCTCGCTGCCCCGTAAAAAAAAACAAGAGGCGCACTAATTAGAAGTATTTTTAACTTTTCAGGCTATAATGGCAAATAGCAAGTGCTTGGCCCGGTTAGTGTCTGTTTGAACTACTGCATCTGTCGCCTGTGGACCGGCTTTCACATGTCCCAGTCAGTTCTCTTCTGCGTGCGCTTTTACCGGACACCTCAGCATTGTCGTGAGCCAAAGTCAACTCCTCTGAGCACGTTGTAGAAATGGCATTGGATCCTGACATAACGCGTACAGTTAGTATTTCAATGTATTTTTTCTACAGCTGCTGTATTAGTCATCATCAAACAGACAAAATTAAGAGTGATGTTTGACCAATCATTTGCATGAAAAAGTTAGCCTGGGAATACCCATGCTGCTGTGTGTGCTCGAATCATTTCGAACTGCACAGCAGCCTGGGGACCATCCATCCATCCATCCATCCATCCATTTTCTCCACTTGTCCGTTGCCGGTCGTGGGGCAGTTGGAGCTGCCCAGGTCACATAGCACATAGCCTGGGGACCATGGCTGAAATTTTCGCATGGATTTGGGGACCAATCACAGAACGAGGAGGGACGGCAAAACAATGACGCACTATTCGACATACGGAAGCTTGTTTGTTTACGGGTTAAAAATGACAGCAGCAGACGCGACGCCATTGTTCAATCAAGCTTTAGACCGTGTTCTAAATAGTTTAGCTCGAACGTTTACAGCGGGTACGTCATACGTCATTGGATACGATGATACGATTGGCTATGGCTATACATGCAGACGCATATGATAGACATTCGTAGCGCCCAATACACGGCTATGGACAATCGTAAACCACACCTCTCCTATGAGAAAATGAATCGATGGTCCCAATTCTGGCAATAGCAGGCTGTTGTGAAATCTGAGCATAATCCTTTTGGTGGGATTGTGGGAAAGCGAAGTGGTCGAAATGGGCAGGCAGACTTCACATAAAAAGTATTGTTCTTACCAAGTATAAATGTATTTTTCCAAAACAAGGAACTTCTCAGTGACAAACATCACTTGCATGAACAAAATGGCATCTCTCCCATCACTACAAGCAGTTTGCTTTTATATGAACATTTCAAACAATGCTTAGTATTTTGGTCTGTGTTAAAAAAAAGCTGCTTTGAAGTGTAACTGGTTCTCCTTTGACATTGATGAAAATCAAAATATGATGCTGCTAATTGTATGATTGATAATGTAATTGCAATAGGATAAAGTTATTATTATAGTTCTGTCATGTAATGTTTTTTTTATGTAAATGCTATATTGTAAATGTTGTATTGATTTTGGGGGTGGGCGCTTATAAGCTCTTGCTTCAGCCCACTCCTTTTGAGCAGAATGTTTACTGCTCAAATAAACTAATAAACTAAACTAAACTAAACTTTTATACCTCTCCTAATGGGAACGGACCTCCCACAGGTGAGTATTTAGCTTGATAAGTAAATTTAAAAAATATACACTTAGCTGGTAAGTTTGAACATTTTACATAAAATACAAATGAATGAATCCGATGGTAATTTTCACCTGATGGATATTGCAAATTAAATGAAGCAAAGTGTCAAAAATATACAGTATCATGGGACAAACCCACTTTGTATTTGGATCAGATGTGCATCTTTTGTAATATGTTAATGATATATAAATCACATAAATCATAAAATATCAACATGCCGCACTTTCATATAGGACCTGACTTCTCTCTAATCATTCATATGTGGTAATCCAGAAAGATCAGTGATGCAAATAACTGACAACTCCGAGAACCCAAGTGTACAGAACGTGTTTGTAGCAAAAGCTTCCATCATGTCTGTGCTTCTAGCTTCTGTTTCTGTCTTGTCAAACATAAAGTCGTCTTCCCTGAGTTACACAATGACATTATTTGTCTGAGAAAAGACTTTCTGAGTGCTTTTGACAAGATCATTGTCCCTTTCATGCGGCGTGACAGAGTCGTTGCAAAGTGGTTTGTCCTCAGACGCTGACATCGTGTCCAGTGGAGCACAAAGCAGATCCAGCAGATGCTCCTGACACTGTGGGTGACACTTGATGCAGACTGATCTGCTGAGCGAGGTCACACTGGCGCTGGTGCCATTTCCAGAGGAAACTAGCATAAGACTTTCACTTTACATACAGTACCATGCGCACTTCAAAGTCAGTGTGAGAGGAACAGATCCACCATATTTGGAAGTCAATGCTGTTTCATGATTTAACAGTCAAACAGAGATTGACTAGTGAAACAACTCTTGCAAGTTCAATTAAAACTCATTTTTTTGCAACCCAACCACTCTCATTCAGTAATAGACAACAGGCCTACACCATTGTATTTTTGCATTTGTTAAAGCCAGCTTACTCTGAATGTAATATAATTAATATGTAAAAAATGTAATATGTGTCACTTCTAACTGAGACACTTGATTAAAATCTGCTCAAAGATTGTAGGACAGCCCCTGGATGGACTGTACGAGGCTGCATACCATATGCAGGCTGCATACCATAACAACACATGGCTAAGAACATCACTTCAGACCCCGGCCATGTTCTGAACCTCGAATATGCGCTGTTACCATCAGGGCGGCGGTACCGTGTGCCACACTTTAATAAAGTCAGATTGAGGAACTCTTTTGTCCATCAGTCCATCCTGAAACTAAACGAGGATCTTAAGTCATAAAATCAAAGTGTGTTATGGCGAGCGGACAATTGTTTATAATGTCTTTGTGAATTGTCTTATATCTGTATGTCTTGTTTGTATTTTTATGGAGCTGCTGAACTGTAAAACAAATTTTGGATCCTTGTATCTGACAATAAAGCATTTATCTATCTTATCTATCTATCTATTTGCTACTAACTGCAGGGCTTTTCCTCCCAAAATGGAAGCTAGCAGTTTGTCCTTATGCTAATTGGGCTAACCAGCAGGTGAAGACAAGGGCAGGTTTAGAAAGAAAAGACATATGTATTCTTCCTTTTTACATGACACCACTGTAATCGCATTCTGCCCAGTTTGTTTATGTGCGTGGGAGATTGAGATGAAAAATTTCCCTCAGAAGCGCCTCTCCGCCCCCTGTAAACACATCATTACCAAATCATTTTGATGTGATGAATTAGGATTAACTTCAAAGATGGATGACAGTTTATTTATCTCTCACTAAATGAAAATTTAAAGAGCTCCGATTCTGACTCACAGCTCTCCTTTTTTTTTTTGTCAGATTGCTGATTTATCTCTTTCCAATCTGGCAGCTGCTCAAGTTTAAGCCTTCATAGTCTATGCTGGTATTCCTTCCTTGAACCGCTAATGACCCTCTGAAGAGAGATTTTCTATCTGTCACTTACCAGCCACCTCAACTGGCCGGTTCCAGCAGTGCTGTCCAGATCCCCTCATCTTCATTTAATCGACACTGTCTGTGAGCTGTGATGAAGATTTAACAACCCAGATGAAAACGCCATCCGAACAAACCGTCGGAGCCAGGAAGGTATATCTAAGCTATTTTACTTTGAACACATCTCAGCAGGCGATCATTTCAGAGATAGCCCACTATCTTCACTAACTGGTAACGCTGGTGTTATATGTGATCTTCAATAAAGTAGCAATGTCTAGACTTTCAGGCAAGCTCGGAGATTGGGAATCAACAACAATGATCTGAACAGGACAAGACTGCACCAGGTACTCAGGAAACTGAACTCTCCCCTTGCCTCCCTCTGCTGCCCCCTATGGGTGTGGAAATATTATTTTTTATATTCTTGTTTATGGTGTTAACTATTTTCGTTTTGCACCAAGGGTTTGAGAGCATTGCAATATGTGTGCTTTAAATTTGTTCTATATGTGCTTTACATTTGGTACGAATTTACGATAAAGGAAACTGAACTCAGCAGATCAACTTTATGGGGCTGTATTGTGCAAAATCGACTTTTTAGAGCGTTGTACAAGCTTACAATGTTGTTCTCTCATCAAAAACATACCTGGAGTTGTGTGTTGAGTTACTAGCGCCTCTTTGAGCAATTTTAGGATCTTCTTAGCATTGTGGCAACAGCTCCCGAAAAACGTTTAATCGCAAAAAGAACACACTCGTCCTATAGTTTCACACGTGATAAGTATTAGCTCTCCATAAATAACTCAAAAGGCAGGTTTACTCACAGTTGACCCACATGTCAGCCCTAACAGCCCTGCAATGACCCAGATGCTACGGCGTGCACATCTTTTACCACTCTGCTATTCAAGAGGGTGTGACACGGAGAAGGGGACGAAGAGATTTGGGGTGGTGCGTTCACGGGGTACACCAATGTAGGAAACTACTCTACCTGGTTACACAAATATAACACAACTGGCCAGTAATCCACACTACGGCACGTTGTCTTCTGTCACAAATTCATTATCCAAAACAGTTTCCTGGGTTAAAATGACCGCAGCCACTTTTGCTTATTGGCTGACTGCAGCAGTAGGCAGTCACAGCAAACCTCAACGTCAGCCACCCGCTGTGCATCCATGGGGTATCGGTGGCTAATGCATCATGGGGGATGGAGTGTCAAATGGCTGGTTTGTTCCTGTGGACACTGCATTCATCATAGTTATTGTGATTCAGGCTGTCATCGAGCGTCTGGCAGACGGATAGAGGCCTGTTTTCTATCAAAAACTACACA
Source organism: Neogobius melanostomus (assembly GCA_007210695.1). NCBI lineage: Eukaryota > Metazoa > Chordata > Actinopteri > Gobiiformes > Gobiidae > Neogobius > Neogobius melanostomus. The sequence continues at coordinate 4,445,509 of VHKM01000006.1, read as the reverse complement.
TTAAAATGGAGTGGCTACTGTAGCCTATGGAAATATACTTTTGGAAAGGTCTTTCACAACTTATTTCACCCCTCCTGAGTCCGGAATAATAGCGCTCTGCATAGCTGCTGAATGCTGAAATCCATCCACTGAATTGCCTATTGCGGCTCCCATTGTTTGTAAGAGAGTAAGAGTGAACAAGGATGAACTCTTGATGCCTGTAAATCATCAAAGAAGGGAAACAAGGCAATTTCAATGACTGAATGTGACTGAATAATCACAAACATATATACACAGGTCCGTGACCTTGAGGAGGGCTGGAGTGGACCACAGTTTGTGATTTGACATTGAAGCAGATGGAGGGAGGGAGAGAAGGAAGAGAGTTCAGCTTCCTGACAGCCTGGTGGATGAATCTATCCTTCAGTCAGTTCGCCCTGGCCAGGAAACTTCCCAGTCTCTCTGAAGGCAGCATACAGAGGAGGCTGTGATCTCTGTAGAGCTAAGAGTGCTGCCTGCGAGACAGGTAGAAAAAATGTCCTGAATGGAAGGGCGTGAGGCACAGAGGATCTTTGTAACAGATGTGCCACCACCGGAGGCAAAGTGGCCACTGGGAGGTTGTCGAAGTTGAAAATCAGACCAAAAGGCAAGCAGTGGATTAGTCTAGAGCCAAATTTATTGACAACAGCAATCAGAAGTCCAGCAAACAGGCAATTCAGAAGAGAGGCATTGTAATTTATGTATCCATTTATTTATTGGTTTATTTGATAGGGACAGTGCATGTTAATGAACACACGACACCAGGTTATAGCCATGGACTAATTTGCATCCGTTGTCCCACACTCACACTCTCAAACACACTCTCATTCATCCTGGCTTATTGTTCATGTTTTTAGTGGTAGGGGAAACCAGAGTACCTGGAGGAATCCACACAGAAAGGCTCCGTCCAGGTGGGAATCGAACACAGGACTTTCTAGCTGTGAAGCATGAGCGCTAACCGCTGCACCACTGTGCCGCCCCATGTACATTTACTGCTGCCTCTCTGGTTTTGATTTTCAACTTCCACAAGTAACAGGAGATTTCCCACTTCAGCAAGGTCTGTCTGGTGTCAGGCACAAATGGAGCCAATAGTATCATGAGATCTGCAGTTGTAGAGGTGCCGCCTTCACTGGATACGTTCCCCAGTATTTTGGGTAGCAGTTCATTGACTCTCATAACTTAAGGCACATTAGCCCCACTCCACGCGTGGCCACCACCTTCACCAAATACTGGGGCGAAAAATCAATTCCATTCATTTTTGCAGTCAAAGAAGAGGTTGAATTTCATGAGTTTCTTTTTCATTTGAATAGTCCAGTAATTACAAACAGACCCACAACAAACATTTGCATTTGTACCAACCAAACCTAAATCCTACTAACCTATTGCTATAGGGTTTCTATGTAGATGTGTTGCAGCGTCCACTAAAGGCCTCTGCCGTTTCCTGCAAATACATGTTTAGGGCATGGGTGTGTGGGTAGTATTCAAAGGCTGTGCTCTCCATTCTCTGTGTCCACTGAAGTAGCAAAGAGGCAACAGCATAGTGGCTCCGTGACTGGAAAGAGATTCGCGGCAAATGAGCCCATCCATCAGCAGACGCACAGGGGACTGGCACGGGCCACACGGACACGGACTTTTGAAGAGAAGCTTCACACTGAAAAATGACAACACTGGCATTTCCGTGATTATTACTTTAGCACTACGCCTCCATGTTGATTTACCGGTTCGGCTTCGATATTTGTGCACTGTGGTCCAAGGTCAAACTGCCCCAAAATAGTAATTGTCCAATCATACCTAGCAACCGTTACTATGAAGCTAGGTCCGTCAAGCCGCAGACCACCGTTGCAAAACAATGGTGCATACCGGCACTGAGCCCTACCAGAAGAAGAAGCAAAATAGTGAAGCGATCTGCCTATGGTGTATGTAAATCGGACACTAGCTACCACAAGAGTGTGTCTAAGGGAGTCGACGTCTTTCCCCTCCCAAAGCCGAAAACACAACTGGAGCGCTGCCTCGAAAATAAACAAGCATATGTCTGCTCTTAGGTAAGGCTAGGGCTAGGCTAACACCTTAGCTAGCTAACATCTAGCTACTGACAGTAACACAAACTCGAGCTGTTTGGTGTAATTTTAATAATAATACATAAGTCTTATACAGCGCTTTTCAAGGAACTCAAAGACAAATGAAACAGACATACAAAGATGGGAGTGCTATTGTAGGTTGTAGGCCAGCTAATTTTACAAGCCTCAGTCTACAGTCTCACAATAGTGTTACGTAACTGTCCTAGTAAGTCGTTGTTTTTGTATTTTTTGTCCACACGTTTAGCTATCTCCCTTTATGATAAAATTACTGTGCATTTTGTTACAGTAGTAATGATAACTGGCTGCAGCTGATTATCATTGAGGCACCTGTAGGTTTAGCTAGCGTTAGCTAACTTTAGTGAACCGAAGCAATTATCAATCAATCATATTTTGAAGAGATCATGAAGTTTCTCTGATTTCGCTTGAGACCTGTATGCTTTAGTCTCTATAGTTGTACTTTACCTTTCGTTATAGTTTAAAATCTTGAATATATCCTTCTGCTGCATATTGCAACCCCTTTTGCCTCGATCTGGAGGGCAGGTATTTCTCCAATAAGAGTCACTAACATGAGTCACTCCAGCATCGGCATCAGAAATTTTTATGGACCTAGCAAGTAACTAAGTAACTAAGCTTTTGTGAAAGGTCAGTTGATTTAGTTATATATTTATGATAATGTTACCTCTGCTCCACCATCCAACAGTTTCGTTATGAAATCCTTACATTTTACTGTGGGAAAAATGACCCTGAGGTATACGTTTGTTTCTCCTTGTGTAGTCGGTGATGTTAATTACTAATGTGTGGCTGCTGGTTACACATCGATCAACAAGGTGTCAATGACAAAAAGCCTATATTCTTTTTCCAGACTTACCACTGACCTTCCATTAAAGGCAGTAATTTGATCACGTATAAACCGTTTTTTTTTCAGACAGGGACATTTCCCCCCTATATTCTGTCCTTGCTCTTGCCTATACTCTTTTTGCTGCAGCTAATCTGCTTTGCCTGACTGTGCACTTCCAAGTTGACCTACAAAAGTCTTTCCAAAGTAAAGTTACAATGTATTTGTATTACAGTAATGATAACTTTTGAAATATGACATTAGATTATTGTTTGTAAAAGCAAAAGATCCCACAGGACAATCCACCAAACATAGTACATTTATCCAAACCTTTATAGCATACATGAAAAGGAAATTTCCATTGATTTATAATCCTAGTCACATCTACACTGTCTCACTTTGCCCAATCTAATATATTCTGGGTACCACACTTTTATCAGACATTCTTTTCCTACTCTGTGCCGTTCATTTTGTAAGGATTAATTGACAGATTACGTGCCACTTCCCCAAATATTTGAATCTGGTTCTGCTCTGAAGCCTCTCTGTCTTTGTGGAGGAGGACACGGGGGGATCAGACTTTTAAAGGTGATAAAGTGTCCCCAGTTTGCAAACAAAGTGAGCAAAACAGGGAAGATGGAGGAGTTGCTTTATTATATTTTTCTCCCAGGGCGTGCCTGTTAGTTGTTCCCAGGCTGGAAGGAGAAGAGACATCATTTACCTCAGGAGACAATACAAGGTGGGTTTTAGAGTGTGTTGGTTTTGAAAGGTTGTTTTTTGTTTTGTTTATTTTCACTTGCAAAAGCAGAAAGTAAGCTGGAACGGCTAATTCAGCTCTGCTTTTTATTTTAATTGGGCATGCTAGTGGAGTAGTGCTGTGTAGCCATGGGCAGGGAGATGGAAGATACTGTATGTGGCCACACTTATGACTTATGGTAATTTAGGTACTCATGAAGCTAAGAGTCAGCCTTGCCTCTTTTAACTGTATGCTTACAGTTAAAAGAGGCAAGGCTGACTCTTAGTGCCTCATATCTCCTTGTAAAAAAAAAACCTTACCTCGGCTGGAGCGTTGAGTCATTAATTGGAAAATTGGAGAACAGCGAGTTGATGGCAGTACTTCAAACTTTTAAATGCATTTTCAGTACACAGAGTATATAGCGTAATCCAATATATTTATAGTCCCAGGATGAATTACTTAACCCAGTGTATTTGTATCTTCTTGCTATGACAGTATACTACACTTCTCAGATTGCTTTGCGCCACATATTTTCACTTATCCCCTTGGGGGCAAAAATGTACCTGGTGTTTGTATGTAGATTTGGAGGATTTTGTACCTTACGTTTTTACTTGCTAAGTAAAATATATAAGTATATTGTAAAAGCACTAATTTGTGAATAACAAAACTGCAGTCTATTCCTGTACTCTATTTCTTCAGGTACAGGGCTTTGAAATCCCTCTGATCTCTCTCTGCATGCATATGTCATGATATTTAAGGGGGAAAAATTAATACCCGTTTGCTCAGCTCTTAACACTTCAGTGACTGCTGAAAACGGTGGTATTTGTTATCGGAGTGTGTGGCCGCACTTGTGACCTCACCACAGGGTGTAGACACAACCTCCAGTGAGGGGGCCGAGGGTACTTCCAGCCGGCTGACATTTGTGACAGTGGCTGATAGAGCCCTAGTGCTGAATTATTCATAGGGAGGTGTTATGGGAAAGGCTGTGCCTGTTTATTCCTGAGAGTGAATATGGCTGTAATGCTTTGCATCTGCGATGGCTTTTAGGCCAAATGGCAGGCCATTCTCTGTCAGCTCGCATGTCCAGAGTTCTACATCTCGCTGGCACTCAGGCCACAGAAAACCTCTTCAGGTTAATGCCCCTGCCTTTTGTTACTAATTTGACAGGACACTTTCTCACTACTGCAGATTGTAATGGGTATACAGTAGCATTTCATGTTTACCTTGCTCGATAAATGTTTTTATTCAAAACAATCATCATAAGCCTAACATCTGTGATAGCTTTGTTTTTGTTCTCTCCGATCATTGGAAGTGATATCCTGAGTATTTTCATTGATGTGTTTTACCATCGTCTCACACTGTAGAGATTATTTTGTTTGTCAGGCTGCTGTGACTGGTTTTAAGTTAAGGTCATTACAGTGTGAACACTGAATCATTCAGTGTTTTCACCACAGGATGTAATTAAAAGGCAGGTGGTATTATCCTCAAATGCTATCGTTCAGATAGTCAAAAAAGACTTCTCACTTCTTTTTGTTGCTTGGCAACAGACTGCCGCCCTGTTCTGATGTCTCCTTCCAACAATGGCTGTATGTACATTATTTTGGCCTCAGGCTTTAGTGGCCTTGATTCTGTATAGTTGTCTGTTTTTGAGTTTTCAAGTCACTTTGGCTGGACTCACAGAAAATAAGATGTTACTGTATTGACTTGACGGATCTACTTGTGAAGCTTGTCTCCAACACAAAAGTTTCATTGAGTGTTTGCTGATAATACATTGCCTTCCTCAATGGCTTTTATTTTGTTGTCAAACCACATCCAGCAGCAGGCATTGATTTTGACAGCACTTGTCTGTCTGCTTGGTCTTTGTCTCCTCCTTTATTTCTGTGCATTATTGTTCGGCTTTCACACACAAGCAGTGTTTTTTGTCAGACACATTTGAACATGTGGCACATCTAACAGGCAAAAACTCCCACTTGCTCAAAGTTTGAAGACATTAAGGAGCAGAAAAGCATAATGGAACGCTAATGCAAAAGTGTTACTTTGGCATAAAGACTGCACCAAATGAATCACGTCTCAAGCAAGGTCACCAATACACTACTGTTGGCAGGCAGCAGCAGCTGTTACATCAGGCCACATATTTGAAGTACAGTCGAGCATTAAAGAGCCTTTATAATGCAAAATACTACATATTAGTTTACAAAATATTAAAACTGTTCTCCAGACATCACATAAGAAGTTTACTGGAATACAAGGGATGTGGCACAATGCAAATGAGTAGACTGACACGCCTCGGAGCTAAAATGGTGCACTCCATGTTTGAGTGATCTGAGCCAAATGAGAATCCTGCAACACAAGTGTTGGTGCGCCCCTCCTTCGCTCCCAGCTCAAGTGTTTGGCTGCATTTGTGGGTAATATTAGGAGCCAGCTGGTCGCTAGATAACAAACAGGAAGGGGAACATATGCAGGTGTTCACGCCTGTATCGACGTTCATTAATGCAAGTAACGACAAGTGTGCGTAAGAAAGAGGTCGGGGGAATCTTGTGTTGCTGGAGCGCTGACCTGGACGCTGCCCCCTGTTAGCATGGACATTTCTAATCACAACACTACACTGACTCTACTATGGCTAAGATAATGGAACACATAAGGGATAGCTCATTAGAAAATGCATCCTAACTTTGGAGCAAAATAAGGCTGCAAATGTGTTCCAAATAATGAAAACTCGTGTGAAAAAAGTGAACCATTTTGTGAAGCAACCGAAAGGGGTGGGGTTGAGGTTTTCAGTGCCTTCCCGGTTGAATGAAGAATCACTTGTTAAGGGTAAACACAAGTGTAAGGTTACGGGCAAGTGTAACTCCTCGCTCAGGAAGGAAGAATGCCTTCAATTCTAAACAGTCCGAGCACTGTGTGTCTTAGAAGCAGAAGATTGCCAAGATAATGATACCTGATGGCAGAGGCTGATTTTGATCTAATGAAGATGAATAAGTCGTTGAGACGAGGCAGAGTGTGACCTGCTGAAGTGGCTGCTTCCTAATCACCGACTCACTCTATCACTCATGGCATCCATTTTCAATTATTCCCATTATTGCCTCATATATTTTAATCTATTTTCCAATCATATGTCGAAGAGAATCATTTTTTCCCCCCTACATTTGCAATGCACTGAACTATAAACCCTGCGTCCTATCATTTTTGCAGCTCTCATCTTTGCTTCATTTACATATAAATAAAACAAGAGTATCGCGTTCCTGTCAGCCCTGTGTACATTCTCTACATTGATTATACATAAATGTGCGTTATTGTTGAATTGAAAAGCTTACAGCCACCATAACAGATAGAGCCTTTTTCGTATTCCATTTTAAGGCCTATGCACACACCAGTGACTTCATATGATGAGCCCGACAACCAAGGACCATTCACCACCCTGACTCATACACTTGAGCTTCGACAATATAGGCTCACTTCTGAAGAAACTGAACCTCTAGGAGTACTTTGTCTTTCACTCAAGTAATGTTATGAAGCATCAACACCCATTACCCAAATATCAGTCTAAGGTAAGGTAAGGTATACTTTATTAATCCTCCGTAGGGAAATTCATTCTCTGCATTTGACTCATCCTCAGAGTCGTAGGCGCAGTGGGCAGACAGCGTGGGCCGGCGCTCGGGGACCCAGCTCCAGATGTGGAGCCAGGCTAATGGTCAGAAACACCTGGCTGGAGGATTAACCTATTGTTTATAAATAAATCTATAAATGACAGAAAGCTCATGTTGACAAATGAAAATATATTGACATTTGTATTTCACAAACCGTTAAAAATATATATTTTGATATTTTTGTATGCTTTGTCTCTCAGATAATGCATGCCACTATAAAGACTATTAATTCAGTTGTTTTCACTCAATACATTCCTGCTCTTGAGTTATTTTTCCATTATTTTTTTAAAATAATTTGATCATTTAAATTTATATTCTCCACTCTGATGCTTGTGTTCTACCACAAGCCAAAGTCACTTTGGTTGAAAGGGCGTTACGTCTTGGAAGTGGACAGTTAGAGCGGTCCAGCATTGGGTTATACAAACAAATTAAAATCTGCACCAATGATGATGGGCACATTTTTTTAATTTGGCAAGAAGAACCATTAGTTTTAATCATAATTGTGTTTGTCCATAATTTGGTGTGCACATATTCACAAGAATGTTGTTTATTTCTTTTCTTTTTTTAAACCCAACAACATAATTTCTTCCGTCTTGATCTAAAATTAATTCTGTGAGTTGGAAGTTTTTTTGTTTTGTTTTTATAAATCAAAATGCTTGTCCTGAGGATGCCCCGGTTCCTGGTGAGGATCACACATGAGCAACCCGCCTCTGTTTTAATTTATGTGATTCAGACTCTTTTAAATTAATCCTGAATCATTGCTATGTTGCAAGCTAAAGCGCTTTCTTTTATTGCTATCCCATTAACATTCTAGCTAATTACATTAATGTTATTTTTATTCTAACAAGTGTTATATTGCACGTTAGCACCGAAGAATATTGTGAACTGACAAAGGCAATTCAGATTCTAATGCCCACTGAAGTGTAGCCTACATTAGATTTTACCAGGCTGTGTGAAACTGGAATGGGGAAGGGAGTTGGGGTTGGGGCACACACACACACACATCTACACAAACAGACACAAATCCCGGGTTACTCTTAACATCTTTACGATGTATAGCTTAGGGGGCTCTGATGCGCCAGGCCGAGGGCGTAAAGTCTGGTGGTGTCTTTCCACCTCCAAGCCCTGGTCACTGCGGCCCAGAACATAACGCAGTGTTGCAGCCAACTCTTGGTCAGCATCGCGCTCCAATAAGGATTCCAATCTAGTGAACATCAGGTTGTTCCTCCTGCTTTGTGACTCAAGGTAGGATACTTTGTTTTTTAAGACGCTCACCTCCTTGTAAAGATATTTCATGTGTAGCGTCTTTGTCCTCTACATTCACAATGCGTTTTTCCACGTTGCCAATCCTGTTAACCATTGCTCACACATCTTTGTTGATCTCTTTCACAGATGTACTCACTCTTCAAGTTTCTGGTGAGACATCTATGCCTGCAATTTGGATCAAACGTTTCTGCGACCACACAGGTGTTTGCTCCTCCTCACCCATTGTCTGTTTGGGGAAGTGCTCCTCTCTTTCTCTTTCATTTGCCTTACTCCTTTTTTATGGAGGTGTCTTTCCTGTCAACATGCACTTGGTGTTTAAGTGAAGTTATATCTCCCTATTTAGGTTGACAAAATTGCCTGACCCGAACACGTCAAATGACTCACATGACCCCCCTCACCCAAGATTAATAAAAAGGTTAATTGTGCGTGCATTATGATGAAAAACAGGCAAACAGTATGTGCGGAAAAGTTACGCTTGGTGGCTAAACTGCGGTAATTAAGCCATTAATCTGCTGCTATGCAAAACGCTTCACCTACAACGCTCTCGTAAGAAGTCATTTGGTGCAATGAAGTGGCCTGATTTGGATGATTTACGATGCGGATGTGTGTGTTCAATGTTGGGAAAGGTTTACTGCCGGCTTCAAACAGGGGAAGCTCATAATATTTTCTACGGATCCGTCACAATTATCATGGACCTGCATATACCTACAGTACCAACATTGTACCCTACATTTTTACAAACAGCCTTTTCTGCCTAATATTAAACAGTAGCTATAGGCTATCAGGGTTTAAACTGGAACAATACAACACTTGGACTAAACAAATAAAACTAAACTAGAAATAAATCAGGTCCAAATAAACAAAGAAGCCAGATCCACATTTCCGCTAATTCTGAGCTGTTATGCGTGTGTCAAAATGTAGCTGTATGTGGCTAATAGCTGCTAAAGCAGAAGGAGCTAACGCCAGAAAGCATTTTTACTCTCCACAGAAGTCTTCTTCTCCCACAAAAGTACATTCTTTTGAAAGCTTCCACAAAACCAGTCATCCGTGACTGAAATATAGTCCATTCCTCTCATGTTGGTTTCAACAGCTTCAGTTTTCCTCTTGTAGCTTCACAGTGACAGCAGCGAGCTAATGCTAATGCTGCTCTCAGGTTGACACCATAGACCGTTAAAAAGAATAGACAGCTCCTCCTCACTCTTCCCCGTTTACCACAATGACCAGGTTCGAGGGGGAAATCATGGCGGATTTACAGACTCCTCCCCAGCTCTGACGAAGCATGTTCCTAATAAGGGCATAAGTGCGGGATCTTCACTGTAGACTCGGCCCTTGCGTGACGTGTAGCTCGCGCAGCTCCAATGCTAACAGTCCGACCTCCGTTAAGTAGGAGATTTTAAAAAAAATATTTCGAAAACCAGCCTGGTTTCTTTTTTCGTGAGTAACCCAGCGTTATGTCAGGAGGAATATGTAGCCATAGAAAGTGTTAAAAAAATTGAAACCAGGCATTAAAGTTGTTTTTAACGTGTCTAAAGCCCAATGCTTTTCAATGGGGGCCTAGCGATGATATGGAGGTACTACAGCAATGGCGGCCTCCAGTGTTGCGGTCATAAAGCAGAGCAGCTAACGGCCATTGGTTGACACACAGAGCAGGAGCATTCGGAGGAGGAGCAGGAGCTGTCACTCAAAGCCGTTTTACCCCTTTTTGTGGAGGCAGCCAATCAGCATTCAATCAACCAATCAGAGGCTGCATTCTAAAAAGAGAGCTTCAATGGGATTTTCCGTAGAGCTTCAAGCAGCTCTGAAGGGACAGGGAGACAATAGCGAAAACCACACTAAAACACCTGATTAACAACTGACATTGTCACACAATTTAACACACGCTAGTTTATTTATCATTTCATTTAAGGAGACACTTTAAAATGTTAAAATGATGTATTTTCCACCTCCTACTGGCTCCATCACTGTGTAGAATGAGCCCAGACCTATTCACCACAACTGCCACTAAAATCCTGCACTGTCTCTCAAAAAGTTGTTACTTCGGGCCTGAGCTGAATATATATTGTATAGCGAGTATACAAATGACAACTTCCATCTAGTCCCGTTAATACCTAATTTTGCAAAGTAGAATGTATTTCATTAGACCATTTTTTTGTGTGTGAAATTTTAGGAGATGTTCAGTTACCCTTGATGATGAGCTACCGCTTTACCGTAATGACAGAAAGCCACTTTTGACCTTGTAACTCATAAGATAAGATTTGATGGTATTGTTATGTTTCGACAAAGACGAGATTGATGCGTCGGGCTTGGCACTAAAAGCCCTATGCACATTCTGGCTTATTCATCTGTCATTTGGGTTGACTGAGGAAAATAATATATCATTATTAGCTCGCTCAGTTGAAGCCTTGTATTTATTTATGCATCTACGTGTTTCGGATGCTTGACAACTGCAATCAACTACGGCCAAGCGAGATGAGTGTGCGTGACTGAGCCCATTTACTTTGTCTAATTTCTGCGCTCAAGTCTGTGAATGTTGCTCTTTGGCTGTTCACGCTCAGATATTTCTAAATCAAACCATGTGCCTCCATTTAAAACCATTTCCAACCTGTCACCATCCCAGCAAATTCACTCTCCCTTCCTGACTCTCCAAAATAACATTTAAATATAAGCATTTTGTGTATTAAAGCAGCATTTCCCATTTACATCTCTTCAATTGTTGCCGATTCTGATTAAGTTGATTTAATTGCATGGATGTTTTGGGAGGTTGTGCAACGTGGTCAGGCAAACTACCGCAGAAGTACACTGCCTGACCAAAAAACAGTGTCCACCTGGGTTGAACTAACACTTTCCCATCATCACTATAAGATCAGTAAAAAGAAAAGAAAAAAGAGTGACACTGGATCTTTTGACATTGCAGAAGCTTTTTTCACACGCACTCAACCACACAACCTATAAACAAGGCCAGGGCTGTGATACCGCCGGCGCTACACCGAGACCATCGCTTTATGCTCTTTGTCTCAGAACAGTTTGAACTCGTGGCTAAAAAGTAGTTTGGCGTCCATTTAGTATGGAAAATGCAGCACGACGTTTGTGGGAAAAACGAGCGAGTAGGAGATGAGAATGAAACGGCAAACAGGAGCTCGTACACGGTGCACAGAACCTGTCCCGCACCGCGCTCACCTCTCGGCCCTGGTGCAGTGTGTGTGCGCTCTCATGTTACAACATGGACAGACACCTGCGGCTTATAGACAAGCGTGGCCTATATATGCACTTTTTCTTTTCTTTTTTAGTTGGTGTGGCTTATATTCAGGTGCGCTCAAAAGTCCGGAATTTACGGTACTCTTGCAGTAGCTATCGATAAAAATATGCTAGAGATATGTGGCATTATCGGTTTTATTTAAAGTATTTTATTATATTGAAAGTCTCTATTTTAAATATTGAAACAGTGGAAATATTTCTATACATATTTTTATCATACTAGGCGTTAGTGATTATATATAAAACTGTGTTGATGTAATCTGTGCTTTAAGGTTCATTTGAAACTGGGCTCTCCATTTTACTGCCCCATTATTGTCTTTACTGTTGGAGCCACTGGGGGGCAGTGTGTTAGAAGGAGGAGTCAGATTGTGCAGAGGAAGTGACGACAAGAACATTCCAAGAGCACTGATTGGTTCGACAAGGACACGCCTACTTCTCCATGTTCTTATGTGTTCAGGGAGAGGCTCTCTTCTCTTCCTCGCTGGCCGACCAACATGTGTCCTCGGGACAGCTCGCATAACTTGTGTTTTAGATTGTAATATAGGGAATAAAACAATGATTGATTTTAATCGATCGAGCCTCAGTATTCTTTTCCATCCATTAAAGAACACGACAAAACGGTCAGCAGATGTTGCCACCTGCTCAAACAGTATAAAAGCTCACCCTGGTTCACACGCACTTTCTCCGTCTTCCTCATTGGTGTCCTCCAGCCTGGTTGGGCTGTGCCAAGGGTTGTGTGTGTTGTTCTACGGTCCAGGAAGCTAACGTTCATTCATTCCCTCATTCTTAAATATTGGTTTGGCCGCTAACACACAGATATTAGCGTAGCGGGTGGTTGAGAGACTCATACGCACTACTCCATGGCGTCCATTGCTCTCTCGGTGTGTTGTGGTCCGGGGTCTGCTGGGGTCCTCACGTGGTGTAACCAGTGTGCTATCAAAGCACCGGCCGGCCGAGGATGGCTATATGTGGGCGTGTGCGACGGTAGGATTCACCTATTCCTCCGATCATCACCATCCTCATATCCAACGTCTGAAGCTGTCCACTCTTGGTCCCCGGAGGTTCAGATCGTAGTGAGTCTGTGTGAGAGAAACAGAATGTCGGGCCGTGCGATGGGTCTCTGGATAGAGAACCGGCTTTAGCTCGCTCATTTCGGCTGAATATGTCTAGAAGAGACTCGCAAATCTTTCATCAAAGTTTCTTGTATTGGAGTGATGTTACACTGTTTATTGTCCCACCAAAACAGGGAAAAGCAGTTCCGCCTTGACATTAAAAACTAGGCAATTATCCCATGTTTTTCCCTATTTGTCGGGCAAATGGCTCATTATGTGCAGGATAAACAAACTCGTAAAACGAGCCGTGTACATAACGTACTCGGTGTAAATGAGGCGTAAGAAGAACTTTCTGGTTAAAGAGGGGAGGCATTTGATTGTTGATGTGGTGGGGTAGCCTATATCACCCTTACATTGAGCCAACCAGATTGCGTGTGTGTGCTATAAATACGGGGGTTATGCACCTGGCGTGACCTCTCCTCCCCTGACGTCACACGCTGCTGCTGTAGCGGGGCACAGCGTGAAAGTTTGTGAAGTTGTGAGTTGCTCTCATCGTTCAGGAGGCGTCGAGCCGACGACTTTAGGCGTCAAGCCAGCAGCTCGAGGCGTCAAGCCAGCAACTATGTACACACAACCGTGTTACCAGATTACTTGAAAAAGTAATAGATTACAGATTACTGATTTCTCCTTTGAAAAGTAACTTAGTTACTTTACTGAATACTTGATTTTGAAAGTAACTTTATTAGTTACATTCAACTGCGGCCGACAACATCTCCACCGTCTCTACACACTAATGACAAACCCTTTTACCAACACTCAGTTTATTGGAAGTGCATTTTAACATCAACAAAGCTGACGCCGACTCAGAAAAGTGACGTATTTCCATCTCTCCCCCGACCAGTGTTAGTGTTTTTTAGGCTGAAAACAAGACTTGTCACTTTACGTTACATCACTCGCCGAGATGCAAAAAGAAATGTGTTTTTTTCCAAAGGAAAATTACAAAATAGTAACTCAGTGATTTGGAAAAGTAACTTATATCTGATTACTTGTTTGTAAATAGTAACGCGTTAGATTACTAGTTACTGAAAAAGTAATCAGATTATAGTAATCTGTTACTAATAATTAGTCACTGGCATCACTGGTTGTAGACTGTTGTGCTGTTTAAATACAGACTGTGATATGGAAAATGAAATGAACGTGACATGTGAGAGTTGTAATGAACTGCAACCGAACATAATAGACAATCCTTGAACGAAGGAAACTGTGGACAATTTTAATCAAACATATAACAAATACATTTCCTACTTTTGTAAATTAATGCCTCTGTCCTTCCAATTGTACAAATCTGTGTTGCCTTTTACTGCAGGTTAAATCTAACTTTACTGAGTGGTTGGTATTGAGAAGTAAAATGGTCAAAATAATTAGTTGTGGGCTCCGCACTGTAGGACCTGCAGTCTGCTCTACTACATTTACTTTAATATTCCACTCCATCTCTCCTCACTTTGCAAACTTAAATACTGTAATTTTAAGGTGTGAGATAACAACCTTCATGTTTTGGGGCGACTGACTTCTCTATTGGGAATGACATAACGACACACCTAAATGTTTGCAGACTTAGGATACAGGAGATGATGTGTTTCTGGTCATCAGTTCGGCTCTGCAAAGATGTTCCTATATTTTCACAACTTTCGCATAAAGTTTATAACATGTGAAATATCCATTTCATGAAAATGTTCTCTCTGGATGGACTTTCTGTACGTGGCTTTACAATGCCCCAAGGCCAACAATAACAACAACAGCAGCATAAAACATGGCTCGAGAATTGTGAACGCATCGATGTGCAGGCATTCAAGGGTTTGTGCTTTGAATAAAACAGGACACGAAGGACAACAAGGTACACAAGTCCCAGTCTTAGGGTAGATAATGAGTGTAACATAAGCAGCATGAAGGAATAGCTCTTTGACTGTAACAAACCACGGCGTGTCTGCCCGACACTGATTGCACCATTCACGTCAAACAGATGTGTTACTACATCTCGGCAGACATCAAACAAAGGCAAACAAACAGACTGAATATTTAATGTGGGACATCAGAGACGGAAAGATATTGCCCATGCCTTCATTTGCTGTTTTCTTTCATACGGAACGCCGCTTTGATGATGGCTGAACCCAGGCTAACTTTTTGGAAAATATGTCAGGAAAAGTTTTCTCTGACAAATGCACCTTGTTAAAACTCACATTAACCACACAGGACTGCGAGAACTACGCTTAAGGCTTTCTGTTCTCTTTGATCCAGAGTAAAGCAACTGAAGTCTACATTGTAAGTGCTGACTTGAGAGCAAAGTGAAACGCAGCAGCAGATGGACAAAAATCACAAGAATTGTATTGAGGAGTGGCTTATACAAAGATATTGCACGGTGCACTTGCAAAGAATGTAAGGGTTTGGGCTGATCTCACAGAAGCTACAATCCTTGGATACCTAACTTCCATTTGATGTTATTAAGGCGATTGACTGTGATGTTGATTATTATTATTGTACTATGATAAGAAGAGTGAGTATTATTGCTGTTATCTTTGCTTTATATGTTATCATCAATATCATTGTTGTTGATGTTATTATGGTGTTAGTTTAGTTTAGTTATAATTGTTGTGTATTTTTGTATTTATTGTCCCCTTTTCTGTTTCTTCCTCTTATCCTTTCTTTCCTTCCTCTCTCTCTCTCTCTCTCTCTCCTGATCACTGGGCAGGGTGGTGGGAAAAAGAAAACCCAAAACATGGTAAATGAAAATGTATTAATCTATGAAAACCACAAATAAGAAATTATCACTCACACTTTTTTTTTTTTACAGTCGAAATGAACATGACAGATATGTGGCTCATCAGCGACGGCCTGTACTTTCATGACATGTTTGTTTCTTAACCTATGAGATTTATGAGGCTCCGACTTGACAAATAGTCGGTTGCACTGACTTCAACAAATCAGGCAACAAATTATCACTTGTATTCTTTTGAGTCAAAGAAATACAATGTTTACGTTTTGGACAAAAGAAAATAAATTACAGCACACAATGGCTGTACAGTGGGTCTCTCTCTCAGCCCATGTTCATGATGTATCACCTTCACGTCACCTGCATTTCTCCTGACTGCGTTAGCTGTTGTCTTGCGAGGCCTTGGGAAAATAACATGGCTGTTTGAAGGCTGCTGGCTGACATGTGACAGATCCTAATCTTTGTGTCTATCTGGCGGCTGACGAATGGCCTGGGCGATAATGAAAAGAGGCGAGCCAGCCAGGAGGAGACATTTGAGTGCAGGCGGAGGAAGTCCTATTGTGTTTGATGTGTTCCTGAGATCATTACAATGGATGTGGTCATGAGGGCCGGGAGTGCTGGAGTGTACAATTGACATATGAGATCTCTCGGCTGTGTGCAATTGCATTTTACATCTAGAACACATTACAGTTTCTCTTAGACTAAAGTCTCCAGTGTGTATTTTATTGTCCACTTATTTTGTTGACATCTCGCTATCAGGAAAAGCTTCTATAGTGTAACCGTGCAGACCTTATTAAGCGTTCCAAATGCCTAAACTCGATTAATTTAGCAATAGAGAGCTTTTTATAACATTTTAAGCTCACACGTAAGGATGTGGATTAAAACAGTTAAATAAAATCTACAAAAAGAAGTTAACATTAAAAAATAGCTCCGGCTGTACAAGTAATGCACTCACTGAAGATCCACAACACAATTTCAGTGGACCCCTGGGCTCATTTGTCACAAGGGGGCAGCTAATATCTAATCTAGAAACACAGAGTCTAATAGGGCATGTTGGCAGGAAAAGTTCACATCAGGCATCAGGTGACTCAGATGGATTATGTGATAAGTGTTCCAGCGGTGCATGCAGTGGCATGGAGCGTACCATTATAATGTAATTACAATAACATAATCCCCACTCAATGGGATAATTGGTAACCCTAACCTCTTTTAGACCTCTACAAATGAAGATTTGATCACTAAGACATTATGTCTTTCAAAATGTAGATTGTTCATAAATTAGCATGCCCTCAGCACAGACCTCCACCAAGGCATGAGCACAATCTCGATCTTAGAATTCAAAGGTTTGTGTGATGTTTGTTCGAGACCCAGAGCAAACACATGTATGTAAACAATTGTACGATTGCAAAAGAACAATAGCCCCCATAATAAAATACTTACACTACATTCCCTGTACCTGTACTCTCTATTGGTCTGGAACGCTATGTTAAATCCTATTGTGACAGGTTAGGTGTACTGTCGGGCCAAAAGAGTGAGGGCATGGCTCCACACCCATCAAAGGTGTTTTCTATTAAAAAAAAAAAAAAAAAGGTTTGGTCGTGGCTGAGATTGTTAAATCAATGAATCTCAACTGGTGGGTCTGGCCCAAATGTGGGTCGTGGAACCATTTTCAGTGTGTTGTAAGCCTATTCCAGGGAATGTTTTTTCAATATTTTCTATCTGAAACTGCATGGAGTCTGTTATTTTGTTTTGATCATAATTTACTCTTAAGCATATTACAGCTGTTCAATAAAAACTGGTGTGGAAAATACAGTATTATTATATATACTTATGTTCCTGGTACATTCCGTGTTAGTGATTGAGCATGAATGTATTGCATTACTGTTGGGTATATATTTGACTATTCAGTGAAGAGTGTCTTGACACGAGTGACAGATCCTTCCTTTGACAAGTATAGGAGCCTCCTCCTGCGAGCCATGTTGTGTTTGAGTGTAGCGTCGAGTGTAGCAGTGTGCGCTCTGTGACGGGTGGAGGTGATCAGCAGCAGCTCAGAGCGCCCGCTGACACCGCTTGATGAAATATAAAGTGGTGAACTCCGGAGGGGATCCAGGACCAGGCTTAGCACGGATATTGCATTCTTCCATCTCTGCTGCACAGCCCTCAGGTCTGCGCTCCTGTGATATAGACCCACCAGAGGGAGGTGAGGCGCTGCGCGTGGAGAGAAAACGCAGAAGCAGCATCTGTGCAGCTTTAACTCCTGGGTCGCCCACGGGAGGTCTGTTACACTTCATATGCAGTCAGGCATAATTCTCAAGTAGCAGCTTTCTTACGGTTACCTCTCCATGTGAAATTGAGCCATGATGATGATTCTGCAAGCGTTCGTGATCCCTGAGGCGCTGTCTTGGAGTGTTGTAAGAGGTAGGTTTAATCGGTCTTAACGGCACTAGCATCAGAGGAGACCGTAATAACGAATTATTTTGAAGGTTATGTGGTGTCCCCCAGATAATGAGAGCACTGCTGTGATCAGAGCAGGTGAGGGGGAAGGTATCTAGGCAAGGCAACTTTATTTATACCGAGGATTTCGTACACAAGGCAACTCAATGCGCCTTACAAAAGAAACATCAAGACATGGGAAATACACGATGACCGGCCATTGACCAGGGGGTGGGGCTGAAGAAACGTGTTGAGGCAGACGCAGAACGACGGGGGCGTAGTGTGTGTGGGGGTATGTGTGTGCGGTTATTTACAATCTGAAAGTCATTGTTATGCAAAATAGACCCAGAGAGCTCAGTCCTTATCAGGTTTAGCTCCGTGGCTTGGCCTTGAAGGGAAGTGTTGACAGTGTAGGAGAGATGAGCGGTTCAGCTGCTTCAAACCTCCTCTCTCAGGAGGAAGAGAATTATTCCAGAATAGTTCACACATTTATAATGAATTAGCTTTTTTCTTGGTCTCAGCATTAGTTCAGTTCTCCAGAGCAGGTAGTTCCCTTCACAGTTCAACCCTTTTCCTCCCAAATATAGTCCTATATTATTGTCCATCTCCACAGCGAGCTGCCAAGTCGTACATAACAGTCCACCGTTGGGGTGCATAACTATGTTCCCGGGTCCTACTGTATGTTCCCCGGGGGCGATTTTTTTTTTTTTTCCGTAGGTGAGTTGGTACTTCAACCAATCACAAGTCATGAGAGTGAAATGTCATACATATATCAAGCAGCTTAACCCTGACTCTGCCCTAGCCACTAACCTTAAGGATAGTGGGCTGGTGCCTAATCTTAATCAATAGAAGTGGGGGAACATAGGGCTGACCCCCATCGTTGTGCGTTACTTTCCGGTGTAATTCCATCACTCGGTCACTCCCTGCTCCAAAGTGCTCGTTAATTTTAACGGACAGCAGCGCGGTCCGATTGCAAACTGATGTCATTCCAAATTTCCGATAATCCAGGGCAGTCCATCCCATAAGTCCAAATAAGTAAATATCTTTGATGTCTCCGACCGACAGGGCCGCTAGGCAAACGACAGCCATGCAAACCGAGCTGTGAAAATCCGGTCAGGGAAGACGACCTCCTCCGTGGTCTCACTTTGTGAAAAAAATTATCAATTGCGCTGAGATTCCAGTTATCAATTCTGTAGTTTAGCGGTTCGGGAGGACAGCGAGCAGGTGGTCCAAGACCACTAATCTAGACTAAATGCATGTGGACACTGTCACATACGCGGACTATGCAAGTTGTGTAGGGCCCTCCTCCAGTTCCTCAGGCTTCTCCTGCCACTAAAAAATGTGAATGAGAGTGTGTGAGCTGATGGTGATGGTCAGAGGAGCCGATGGCACAGATTGGCAGCCTTGCTTATCAGTCTACCCCAGTGGGCGGCTGTGGCATCTACAATAGCTGAGTGTGGTGTGTGAATTAATAATGACTACATGTTGTGCTTTTTGACAATCAATGGGTGCACCCTCGGTCGATTAGTCTAGAGATGGGCTCTGATATAGACCAGACTGGCTTTGATAGTGGAAGAAGGACATGCACTGGCTAAATATGTAGAATTATTGAATCATGCAAACATGCAAATCATTGTTTGCTTATCTGAAATTAATATAAGTGGACACATTAGGTAAAAGAGCTGTAAACGCCACAGGGAGAAGTGAACACGGACAGTAAAGCCTGTTCAGTTTTTAGCGTTTGATCATAATAATGCTCGAGCCTCCAGGGCCTTTATTCAGCTTCAAATCCAATTTCCAACCAACTCTTGAGTTTTACGGACCAAACGATCGAGCTGGGGCATTACTGTACGTGAAGACAAGGGGAGGATAAAATGCAACGTTATCACAAGGTTACGACAGTGGTGGGCCCTTTACCAGGCGAGCTGCACTGATGTTCAGCATCAATCTAAACGGCACACTTTTTTTTTACGAGAAGATGAATTATGATTGTAATAATGGTCGGAGTGACTGCGGAGCTGTCTGTGCCTCGAAGGCCGGGCCACTCAGCGCAGAAGGTCAGCCCGGTGATGAATGCGACCATGAACAGCGCCTGCTATTTTCCATTGGCAGAGACCTGAGCTGTGGCAATAAAGACACTAAGGAAGAGGGAGCCATTGAGAACAAATGGGACCCATTCATATCAGCCAAGGTAGCCTTCCCTTTCACTCTGCGCTTTACAGAGTACAATACATGATACACTTCCGATCAAAAGTTTAAGACCAGTTGAAAAATGGTTAAAACATTTTTTTGGATTGGTTGGATCTTAACAAGGTTCTAAGAAGAAATGAGAGTGAGACAACAGAAAGTAAACTTTTTATTGAAAACAACAAATGAAGCTTCTGCGCAAATTCAACCTGGAAGACATACCAGCTGCATTCATTCAGCGCCTCCTCACCGGCAGCTCTCTGCAATCATCAATCAGACCCAGCTCAAGTCCCTCACGTCAGCCAATCACCAAGGCAATTGTCCCTGCTCCCCTTCTTAAGCCCCTGGGCAAATCACTCAGAGTTTCCCAGCCGTGCTATGACCCTCCTCCACCCCTTTCTCCGCCTGGCCTCTCCCCAGCTCTGCTCGTGCCAACTGGTCACCCCGGGTCTCCTTCTACCACCACCAGTGTCCAGGCCCTGGGGAAGATTCTGGCTATCGTTCAACAACGCCATGCAGCTCCTGTTTACTCAATGAGAAATGAGTCAAACTGCTATGGAATGTTACCTTTATCTATGTCACTTCCTGTCAGTAGCTTAAAAAATCTAATAAAAATAACTTTACTGCCCAACATTTCTTCATTAAACTGCTGCTTCACTGAAAAAAAAAAATAGTTATGCAGCTGTTGAACTTGCAACTGATGTTATCCTTCTAATTAAGTGATATTTTCATATGCACTTGAAGTGATACTTGAAGAAGTGGAAACTCTGCACATCTAAGAAGCCCACAGGTGCGTAAGAGAGGAGAAATTAATAAAAAAAAAAATATCAAAGCTCCTGCACACTGTCCCTCATTTATCAAACTTGCGTACAGTGAAATCAGAGCGTATGTGTGTACGAAAAATCACCGCCTGTTTTGGCATTTATCAATCTGAGCGCACCGTACGCCAGGTGCTCAAATCCGACACCAAGTCAGGAGGTGGTGTACGTGATACACCAATTTTAACTAAACACTAAACAGCGCTGGTTTTTAACAGCATTGCCACATCGCATATTATCCTCATTAGTGATTTAAACATGAAACAAGGCTACAGCGTTAATGTTTATGGGCAGACTTGATTCAATGTTGCGCTGCAACAACATGCTCCTCCACGCCACGGGCCGAGCCCAGAGGCTCAGCCCGGACCAGAGACACTAGAACACTAGAACCTGGACTGCAGCCACAGACGCTCATGGTGTTTTTTATATGTTTTGTTTTTAACAAAATACCGCTGCTGCACAAACTTTGTGTGGATTCCCCGCCTCATGCCCGCGGCCGTGTACCGGGACACCAGGACTCACCTGGGTCTGAGTGAGGCCCTGCTCCGTGTTCTGGTTGGTTTGAGCGCCGAGTCTGTGGGCTGTATTCCGTGACGTAAGTACCCCGGGCGTCAAACAAATCCTTCGACAGCTCCACAGCTTTCTGTGGTCCGGACGGGTTGGTTAGGTTCCGGTCGGCTGCCAGCTCTCTGTGCAACTGTTTCCTCCAGAGGAAAGCTCTGCTTTAGGCCGAGTCCCCGGAGCTGACAGCTGCTTTTCACTGGTTCAGATCATGGTCCTGAGTCTGTACTGCAGCGTTATGTCCATGCTTTTTTGTATGTGGTCTAATTTTATACCCTTTTTTTTTACCCTATTTAGGCCTACAGCTTATTGAATAAAGTCACTTTTTATTATTAGCCTATTTCTTTTCCCCCCTCTTTTTTTATTTAGTAAATGTGATCTTGGATTGGCTATAAGGTTAATGTGGGTTACTGACAGATTTTTTGATCTTCCTCATGCGCAAAAATATCATATTTGTTATGTTAAAAACAACTATTCATCATTTCCTGGTTGGAGAAATGTTCTTTTTTGCAGTGTTTGGTGTGTGCCGTAAAACCCGTGGGTGAGGCCTCCTCATACATGAATATTTTTGGCCGTTTTATTCAAATGACGCTAGGATTTCTCCGTAGCATTTACCATCAGCTGCTCTTGCGTACGATAAGATCTGAGCGGAAAGCACAGGTTCATAAATGTCACACGCCCTCTGGTGTATATCGCAAATACACCTACGCAATGCGTAAAAATGGTGTACGCGTAGTACGCACACACCATTTTTTAACGTAATGTTGATAAATGAGGGCCACTGTCTCACTCTTTTTCACTCTGAATGACCGCTGTTTTCAAGAGAACTTTACGTGAAACTGTCAACACTGCAATAAATGATAAAAATGTCTGCGTGTCATGAACTACAGTAATGTACTGCCCAAAGCCACATGAACTAAAGACTGAGTTTTTCTGAAGTCTTCTCAGTTCTGATGTGCCACCGAACAAAGTTATTTTCTTCTTTGAGTTGACAACAAACTCCGAGCTCAGCAGGACATCCACTTTATTTTTCAATGTTCTCTGTCTACCTCTGTGGCAATCACAACCATCACTTCCACACAAATCCATACGCAATACACAATGCTTTCTGCCCTCAACCTGTCGTTCAATTGCAATACACATCCGTAACTCAGAATGGCTCATATGTGATTCAAAAGTAATTGGATTTAGACCGACCGATTTTGTTGCCATATTAGAACAGACCGATATTTCAGAAGGTAATATAGATATCTTATTTAGTCATTGAAAAAACACATTTTCAATCAGGAGAGTGATTAAATATCAAACATCCTTCTGAAAGAAATGCCTCAGAATATTGCACAGTACAAGACTGGCAAATGTGTTCTTGTTTGATACTTTGCCGCAGTGTAAGAAAAATATATGTTGAGAGCCTTTGAAACAGCCTTAAAGTGATGCAGTCTGTGGATTTTTAAATGGGAAAGCTGTCTGCACAGTCTGCAAATGATGAAGTCAAAGTAAAACCAAACGGAAACTGCCATGAAAGTGTGATTTCTATAAAATCCTTGTTTCTACACATTTTATTTTTAAGAATACTTTCTCCAGTGCAGTGCAGTTCATTTTCTCTCAAAAGCTTTCTTCTACTGACATCTATGGGTGAAAGTCTATTGTTGGCGCCAGTTATAGTTATGGACGTGTACAGGATCATCACAAACTCTGGAGTGTTAACACTGTTTCATTCATACACTTTTTTAGTAATTATTCATAATTCAGGTTTTGTGTTTAGCAAAAAAGAATGGCTTTATAACAAATGTGGTGTGTCTTTCCCTCAGTTTCTCCTAACTTGAAAATGTACACAATCCTAAAAGGTCAAGAAGTAACTTGTTAAATCTATTACAAAGTTGGTATTACTTTGAACAGAACAAATACAGTTTCAACAGTGTGTAAAACCAATGTCCGAGGAAAGGAGAGAGTTTACTAAATGAATAATGACTCACTGCAAACACAAAAGAGTCACCATTCTCAAAGACTCACAATTACACAAGTCCCTTTGGTCTTTTAAAGACAATGGGTTTGAAAAAAAACCTGTACAAGTAAGACGGCACCTCCTGCTGAGAGTGAAATCCTGAGACTGGCTCACACCGTCTGCTCTTATTTCAAGACGAAAGATCTGTGGTCAACAATTTCACCGCGTTTATAGTCCTTGCCCTTTATTCTTGATTTCTTTCACTCTATTTTTTTCATTATATTTATGTATTAAAGGGGGTATTATGCTTTTTTCAATCACATAGCACCAGTCTATAGCATACTACAATGATGACGTAACCTTCTGTTGGTCTGTATATGCAGTAAATTAAAATAACTGCCTTGAATAAAATTGCTCTCTCAAAATGGCTGTACTGAACGTCTTGAACTAGGCCTCTGTCTCTTTAAGAAGCTTTCCGACACGCCCCCTTCAGCACACTGCTGTGGCATCTAAACAACAACACTACTGTGCGGGGAGGGGCTCTGCTGAGCTGAGGAGCAGTGGTTGGTGGCTTGGCTGGTGACAAAAGGTCCAGAGGCGTCTCCAGGAGGTGGGGGCGTTCCTAGGAGGACTGAGGCATAGCTACACCTAAAATGGCTGCCGTCTAAGTTTTTACTGATTACTCAAAAATATGTGAATGAGCCAAGGCAACACTCCAGGCATTTTACATAATACCCCTCTTTAAACAACTTTTGAATTCTTTCAATCTCTTTCCATTTCTTTCTTTCAGTTCTCCCTCTTTCTCTCCCTCTCTCGACTCCTCATTCAGTGCAATCTTGAAAGAAGTCAGAAAATCAAAGGATTAATTCAGCCTCATTGGGCTAAAGCAATTAACTGCTGTTCCAGCTATCCCCAGAGTTATGTCTAAAATCCAGAAATTGTCCACTGGAGATGTGCCGCACTCATCAGACACTATGGTTTCACTGAATAGATGGAGTTTAAAGAGAAGTTATTTACAGAGAGAGAAAAGAATTAGGCCGACTTTTGTGAAGTTTATAAAAACTCTTGACTTTGGGTATGAAGCGATTTAGTCCATGCATTTCAACACTCTTTTCCCTCTTATGTTAATCCTTTGTGACAATAGAACAAGAACTGTCATTTTGTGTTACTATATACACCCAAGAAGCGACGCTAACCTCGTCACCTTTATTTCCAATGACTTCTGCTTTAATTCACGGTCGTGTAGTAACAGTGTCTGACCGCCAGGTGATGCTGCCTGACCATAAACACACCGACATGCCGTAACATTTACTGGCAGTGACTTCACACGCTGTTTTTTCATGTGACCCACTTCCAGCAGTGCTATTATGTAACACCAGGGCACAGTTAGTTCACACGTGTTCTTTCGTGAAGAAAAACAAAAACGCAGATTGTAACGAACGTGAACTGACGGCAACATGCAGAAGGCAAACAGGGCAGGGTCCTAACCCAAAAAAAAGGGGACGGTTGTGAGAAAAAGGTAACACGCAGAATATGTGAATAACATACCAAACAAACTATTACAAGTGTTTACAAGCTTTTCAAGTGTTCATATCGACCATGGTAATGTGTTAAAGTGATCGCAAAATGTTGTTTGATGACAGTTTTTGCGAATTTAATCAATGCCATTCTTCATATCTCTGTCCTTCTCTTTCTCTTACAATGAAAAAAGAGTGCATATAGGTTACAGCATCAAATCATTTTTGGTACAATAACATAATAAAAAATGGAACCACTTTAAATTTTGCCAATGAAAAGTGCATTCAGATAGTTGACTCCCAGAGAGCGACCCTATATTGAAACTCCATGTAAAAACACCAACAAAAACTAAACTGAGAATCATCTTACATTCATAAACAATGATCAGAAATGTGTTTCTTGTGCTATTTGACAATGTAGTTAACTGTGTCTGTGCCAAATCACTTTTCAGATTTTACACCTTTCTCCCAGAAAATTGAATTAAACCTGTACTTTATTGATGTTTAGATGTCCCCATCTAAATAAAAGAAAGAAATGAAACAAAATGTGTAAAATAACAGCAATATCTCAATGCTGTTCCGTAGGTTCCATAACAGCATCTTGTAGGTACAGCATACCATTCCCGTGCAAACGTTGCGTCTGAAAGCCTGTCATTGTGAGGTATAGTAATGTTGACATGTCAAGATAAAAGAGAAACTGAAGCCAGTTAACCTTTGCTTTCAATGCAGTTCCTATATTTAGAATCTTTGTGACATGTGTGGAATTCACTTCAGTGTCATTGGGGCGAGACAAAGCGTAGCATAGCATTCTTCAAAGTTACTCCTCCAGTTTAGTTCGAGCTTTCTGGAGCCACAGTCCGCGTACCTGATATTTATCTCCGCCACAGTCAGAGGGTGTAATCAAGAAGAGAAGAGGCGCCTATCGTCAAATTACAGGCCTTCCTTGGCCCAATACTTTCAGTAATCACATGTTTCCATTAAGACTTTTAAATTTCCACACAAAGCCTAGATATAGTTTCTGCTTACATTGACATGAGGAATGTGTAAAGAATAGCAGCTTATTGGCAAATGAATGGATTAATCATAGTCTAATAACACCATTTCCAAAGCTTAAGACGAAGATCAAAGTGTATAAATCGTAAGACCCAAATAACAAACAAAATACTTTCTTGATAACTGCCTTGGTATGAAGGATATTTGCTCATCTTAATAAGAAAATAAGGTCTGGAATCGAAGGCTTTACTGAAAAAGTTACAACATTCATTCACTTGCTTTGGATCAATTATAGTGCTAGACTTACCAGGCACGCACGTGCACACCTTGTGCTCAGTGTTCTGACCTTTGTGTTCTTGGTTTGTTTTTCTCTGGTCCAGTTGCACAGGTTGAGGCGAGGCACAAAGCTGTGACTGCACCCATCTTATTTAGATCATGGCTTATGAATGTCTCCAGTTAATGACCCCTAACCCCTATAACCTGATTTCTGGGATTGTTGGGTTTGTCGTCTTCTTAACAGACAGAACAGATTCATTTTCACTGGTGAAAAAGAACCTAAAACATGGAACTATAACGGATCGGCAATTAAAGCCGTAATTTATCTTCCATTTCACATTGTTAGTTGTGTCCCAGATTTATTCCTAACTTTACATTCCATACGATTCTTAATAGGGAGGATTTTACAAGCATGTTTCACAGCTTTCAGGGCTTTCATTTACCTGATCAATGTTTTTTAATTTTATTTGCATCAATACTATTTCCGGGTTGATGATCACTTATAAAGGTCAAAGGGTCAACATGGATTTCACACTACAACACAATTACATTTTGTGATGATTTTCCATCCATCCATTTTCTTCCGCTTTATCCAGGGCCGGGTCGCGGGGCAGCAGTCTCAGCAGAGATGCCCAGACGTCCCGGTCCACCACGCCTCCTCCGGCTGTTCTGGAGGGACCCCGAGGCGACACCAGGCCAGCTCAGAGACATGGTCACCTCAGCTGGCTCTTTCGACGTGAAGGAGCAGCGACTCTACTCCGAGCTCCTTCCGGGTAACTGAGCTCCTCACTGAATCTCGAAGGGTGCGCCCAGCCACCCTGCGAAGGAAACTCATTGATGATTTTCCTTTAATAAATAAGTCCATTCATCATTGTTAACCTCTAATCTAAAGACAGTTATTCATCCTTTAGTTCAAACACAATAATAGATTGTACAGTGAACCATATGACTTCACACTTGGGTTGGGTGCTGGATATTGCAACATTTATTATTGGTCTCTAATATGTTTATCTATGTTTGTGTACCACATTTTTCTGTGAATGACATCGCTTGTCAAAGTCCAAAGTGAGCATCACATGAGCAGGGCCTCGCCAGCCAACATCAAGTCACAAGAGGCCATTACGTCGTGGTAGTAAAAAACAGGGCAACAGCATTATCTGGCCTGCAGCCTGTTGAATGCATTATCTGCTGTGGAATGAGGTGTTGGGTGGTGTTGAAAAGAAGGTCACAGTCATGTTTCTACACATCTCGATGTGACAAAGTAAAATGAGTGTATAAAAGTATCTTTTTTGAGTTGTGTGAAACCTCTTGCTACAGCCGTTTTGTGACATCTGGTTAGTTTCCTGGAGCATTTTCAAAGGTCCCGTCCTGCTCCTCTGATCTCACCCAAGGTCTGCTGAAACTACTGGTTATGTGCACCAAAGGGTTCATTAAGAACGTAGCTCTTTGGGATACGCCCTGATCGTCAACGACTGAAGAGCTAGTTCCCAGGGAGAGGTCTAATTAATGGGCTGTCAATGTATACAAAAGGAAAAGTGGAGACTGCATAAGCTTTAATGATTTGTATAGGTTGTCTTAGGGCTGTGTCTGATCTAAACATTGTGATGCTCTGTTCTCCTCTCTGTCCCTGGTTCACCCTCCACCCTTTGCCAGTTCGTCTTCCCTACCTATAGTATGCGGTATCAAGACTACGCTCTGGACTTCGCTACATTTTTCTGTTTTTGTTTTGTTTGTTTTTTCATTGTCCCAGCCCCTATACCTCTCCACTGCCTAGACCCTTACCCTTTCTGGAAAATATATTGTTAAACCTTCTACGCATTGAGTTTTGGTCCTGCATTTGGGTTCTTTTTCCTGGTTTTCCAACAAAGAATCCCACACTCAAATTACCCTTATCCTCTCATCCAGTTTTACAGTGTCATTGTGATACGGCACGCATTTGTCATGCGATATCTCTGTCAAAATCAACAAACACAGTTTCCATTGTGAGCATTTCTTTGTGTGATTGTGGCATACTGCTATGGGAATCGCACAACCTTACTGTGGATATATCATGCAAAACTGTGGCTTGATTGCGTTGGGCGTCTCAGCATGGATGCTGTATGGAAACAGTCTATGGGCGAGAACTGTCAGGATTTCAAGCAAGTTCATACTTTCTGCAAGCGGCTTACAGACATATATCCATGGCAGCACGGTGAATGTCCTTTGACAGCTCAGGTTCTGGTAATGATTTGGTAACTGAACAATGTGGAAGACAGTTCCCGCATCTGTCATTACGCAACATTAACAACATACGCTATGCTGTTGAAGACGCAACGGCCTTGCAAACAGGATCACTCAAACGTTTGAGAACGAAGTGAAAATACTACTCCAGGTATGTTTGCGATGAGAGAACAACATTATAACATGGTTAAAAGTAAAAGATAAACGTTGGTTAAGCTTGGAATGTCCACTTATCAAGACCAATATTTGCTCCTAAACACACAGGATAGTCATCGAAAAGCAAATGTTTAAACTGACCCCCCCCTCCACTCGACATTTACAACCTTCCACCCTTGTGTTATTTTACTCTGTGCTCCTCACAAGTGATAGTCAAAAATTGTTTATTTAAACTTCAAGGTTGTCGCCTTGTAGTTTTTTGTTTTGCCACTGTCTAGTCATCAGAGGTCATTCTTGGCACGCTCTTCTTAGTCGATAAAACTGAACAGCAAAATGTTACAAGTTACTAAAATAGCATGAAATGGATTAAGTCTTGCCATTTGTGCTGTGTGTGGGGCTTGCCTTCTGATTTCTATGTTTCAGATCAGATATTCACTGTGGTGTTTACAACTGTGGGGCGAAAGGAGAAAGTGGAGGCTGCTGTTTGGAAGTTGCATTACGGGACGTGGGGGTGGAAAGTGGAAACAGTGGGGTTGTGGCAGTGGGCTATCAGGAATGTCTAGTCTCAGTCTGGAGATGAATCCCTGCCCCACATCTACCTTGACCAGAGGGGAACTTTAACACACCATCGTTTGCTATAACCCCAGGGATACATTTGAATACATTTCGCTGTTTACCGATGTTTTTAAGTCAACGTTACAATGCCAGAGGGCTGCTAATGCTAACAGTAAATGTTGACTTTCGGTGTGCAGAATGCCGAGCCAGTTCTCATTCATAATTAATTGAGATTGACAACAATACTCACAAGACAAGCAAAAGTTAAACTAAAAAACAAACCATACTATACCCCTACCACATTCCAATCCCATATGATAATAGAGGGAAGAGCATTTGGCAGGATACTTCTGCAGACAACTATGGAGCAGCATAAGAGCATTACATGTTAGCACCAATGTTACAAAAAATGAGCAAATTATTTGGTTTATCTGGACATAACTTATCTCACATGACCACAAATGCACACAAGGATAAAGACTTTAATTTTTGGAGACATTCTGTGGTCTGATGAAAAATAATTGTTTGGCCATAATGACCATCGTCCATTTGGAGGAAAAAAGGGGAATCTTACAAGCCAGAGAACACCATCTCAACTGTGAAATACGGGGGTGGCAGCATCATGCTGTGGGGCTGTTTTGCTGTGTTAGGGACTGGTGCACTTCACAAAATAGATAACATCACGAAGAAACAATACTATGTGGAAATATTGGAGTAACATCTCAAGACATCAGCCAGGAAGCTAAGCTTGGGCGCAGATGGGTCTTCCAAATGGACAATTCCCAATACTGGTTACAAAGGGGATTAAGGATAACAAAGTCAGTGTTTTGAAGTGACCATCACAAAGTCCTGATCTCAATCCAGTTGAAAATGTATGGGCAGAGCTGAAAGGCATGTGCACGCAAGGCGGCCTCCAAATGTGGTTAGTTACACCAGTTCTGTTTGGAGGATGTTGTGGAAGGATAATCCAAACATTTGTCCCAAGTTACACAGTTTAAAGGCAATGCTACCAAACATTTATGAAATGTATGTAAACCTTTGGTTAAATGTTTTTTTTTTAATATTAATTGACCTAAAAAAGTAAAAGTTAATTCTGGTTTAATGTCAGGTAATGCAAATGTGTCTTTTTATATAGAGTATGTAAACATCTGGTTCCCACTGTACCTCTGAACCGCGAGACTAATGAATAGTCCTGATAATTAAGATTTGCATATACTTCCAATTAGTCATTTTATACTCATCAAATACTCATTGGCGACGGTACTGTTAAACGTTCCAACCTGAAGCCAAACGCGTATAGCGGTGGATGCTCTAACAGGAAGATACAATATTTACTCTGCGCTCCATTCAGAGCTGAAGCGAGAGCACGCTGTGGACAGAACATGCAGCTGTTTACTTTTTTATTTTATTTGCATCAATACTGAAACATTGTACAATTTAAAAGAAGTTACAAACACACACACTTCAAATAAAGATACTTGATCTCTGTATGTGTGACAGTGTTACTGTTGAAGTTGTTTGAATGACTTCGAGGAAGCCTTTTATGAGTCTGGATGAAATAGTTTTATCTGATACACGTTCAGAACGACCTTTGTCTCCGTGATAAACAAATTAAAGCACCTGGCTCTTTCACACACGCGCAACCGACCGCCTTATCTAACCGCTGAGGCACACTCGCTCTCCCATTTTCTATACAAACATTTTGTCTCGACCTTCATTGGCAGAGATAAGATACAGCTTTCAGTGTCAATGTGACAAATGCTCTTTAGGCCCAAGGCTCTGAGCTGAGAGCTGTCTTTGCACAGGCTAAAATAGCAGTGTAGCTTTTCCTTTAAGTGCACCCACACACCCACACACACACACACACACACACACACAACACACACACACACACACACACACACACACAGGGCACATTTACAGCTGAGGCCGTGGGGGAAAGCACCTGCTGAGGTCACAGAAATGTGCAGGGAATATGAAAAACTGTGACCATGAGTGAACCGTGCACATGTTTGCACCCAGTCCCGTGTTGTTTTATTGTTTTATTATTTGGGAAGCTTTGATGCTGACAAATATGGCCACGGGTTGAGCCAAGTCAACTGTAGTATTATGTGATATTTTATTATAATTTTAAAATAACACAAGGTCTGCCACATAATCCACAACATCACAAGGTTCCACAGTTTTAAGAGACTTTTAAGCCTGGCAACAGCGCAATTCATACCAGTTTAAAAGGTAATGTTTGATGTCATGATGTAAACATATCCTTGCTTAACCTTTTTAAATTAGGATATTTACTGACTTAACAACAACAACATATCATGATAACTGCAACAGGAAAATTCCACTTTGCAACACTTGGATAAGGTGTTTGTTGCTTCAGTCAGCAATGGGGCTTCTTGGAAATCCATGGATGATGAAATTCCACGGAGGAATTGCCATATATAGACTGTGTGTATGCTCCTGCCTTTTTGTACACTTAGACCTGCAACAGCTGGCAACAGCTGGCAAACAAGAGCAGACAAAAAGGCCATGGATTTGTAACTTTAATGTCAGTCATTTCCAAATTAGGCCAAGTAATGTGTCAGTGATTTTCTTAGTTATCTTTTTGAATCTTGATCCTCTAAAGTGAGCTTTAACCACAGACAGTCAGCCGTGGTGTGTGTGGGAGGGGATGAAGTGGCATTTCTTCCAGCAGACACGCTGCCACATGTACAGGAAGTGAAGCCATGGTGATGGAGCTCTGTGACGCCAGTGCTAATAAACATCCCTTCAGGACATTAAGCTTCCAGGGGTAAAGCATGTTTTATGCACAGTCGTGGTGACCTGTGTGTTTCGATTCATAACATTCAAATCATAATAATAATCATAATGTTTTTTAACATGTACTAGCCAGTGAATTCCCATCAGTATCTCACTATCCATGATGCTTTATTGAACTTTGTGCAAGGCATCGCTAATCCTTATTGGGAAAATAGCCAGAGAGGAAGGACCGCGGCCTCCAGAGATCGCACTCGGAAGTCACATGGGATGCACATTACAACTTGAGTAACCTAAAGTGCTTTACCGCTTCTCAACTGGGAGGCTGTCAGGAGCCTCTATAATCCTATAGGCTGGTAGGCCACGACCCAAATAAGAATTACATTTCTAATATACAGTATCAAGTGAAATGCTGTATTTTACTGTAATGTAGAACAAACATTACATAAACTATAAAGCTGACATTATGACCAAAACAACTGTTATGTTTCTTTACGTTTATAGAAGATAAATGTTGAAAAACACCCTGGAAAAGGTTTGCGACCCACTGAAAATGGTTCTGTGACCCACTTTGGGGTCCCGACCCACCAGTTGAGAACCACTGATCTAAATATCAAACCATATCTAAACTATAACAACCAAACAGCATTTATTTTAGACCGATAAACTTCTATTATTGTCTCTAGCAGCAATTGCAGAAGAAACAACCAAAGTGAACCGAATACTCAAACTGGGGAATACATCAAAATACTTCTCCACATATGTTATTGATGAGAAGGAACAAAATCGACTTTGCATTATGTTATTTGAGCATCCATTACCACGCGGTTGCCTTCACACGCTTCGGCAGATTGACTCTTTAGGCTGAGCCCGTTGCCCGTGGTAACAGAGGACAGGACTCAGGAGTGCCTCTGACTGATACGGGCCTCTGCGTCACCGACTCGCTCGTCACTGCTTTGTTTTCCCTTGTGCATTTCCTGTCACTGTGATGCAATACAGCCGATCCAGGACTGCTCCAACAGGACTGTCAACAGCTTAAACTAATTTCAGACCAAACACTCCGACAGACAAAACGGTAATCTGGATAAACAAGTTTGACTTAAACTACCTGTTGACAAGCCTGTTTGAAACGACTTTTACTCCTCTGAATACGTCAATGAGCCCTGACCTATCCACCTGACATTGGAAATAATGTCAGTTTACTTATATGTAAATTAAGTTTCCTTGTGAGCAGTGTGGGCGAAGTGTTTTGCCCAGGTACACAACGCCAATTTGTTCCAAGGCAATATTCGGCAACCTTAAAACACTTGTCAATTCCAACGTCAGATTATGGAACTTCTTATGCAACAAATAAAACAAACTCGATATTAGCATATTAGCATATTAGCATATTAGCATGACCCAGCAGCTTTACTTTCCATCATGGTGGCTACGGTGGGCTGTTTTCGACGGAAGTCAGTGCAGTGCAGTGCAGACTTGTGGGTTTGTGTGATTGCCTTTCAATGTGAGGACAAACTGTGGGGGTTTTATCGTTCTCGCCCTTGTTATGGTCAGGAGATATTCTTAAAAGCCCAATGGGGGTCCGTGCACCCCCACAGTCTGCTGCTTTAACACCGTCTTGTGTTGCCTTCACCTCTGAGCTGCTTTAAGTATGCTTTGGCAACTTGTTCGGTCACGGTGGTGCTTTGCGCTTTGCTAAAAATACGTGTGTTAAAATGCTTTATACCGCGCTTCTTTTGTGGTTTGTGGACAAAGTGATAAACCATGATGGGATGTACAACTAGAAAGGTAAAAGACCTGCTGTAATCAACATATAAGTAATAACTCTTGGGGTGGTCAGTTATCATGTCAGGTGCTAAATAGCGAGTGAAATCTGAAAAGCGAAATTGTGTTTTTTTTGTGGGCATGCTGCACCCAATTTACCATTTAAAATTGCCTATAGTAAATGTAAATGTGAGAACGCTGTGTGAGTGAAAAAAAAGCACACATTTATGCTGATATACTTTTGCACATAATATGTCTTGCGCTCAAGCAAATGACCTCCCTTAGTTTTAACTTACAACTTAAATTTGCCCCAAGGAAATTAAAGCTGGGATACCTGGTTTTTCCAGTTCAAACTGTGACATTTTTGGTTTTGGGCCTAACTCGTTTCTAGCTCTCACAATCAGGGGGAACACCCACAAACTAAACTGCACTAGTTTAGATTGTACGTTTATCTTCCATTGCTTAGGTGAAGACAATGCAACAAGGTCTGTTTTTTGCTGTGTTGACAACATACTCTAAGGTACATTTTACTCGACAACACCAAAAGTCAGGTATCCCAGCTTTAATACTGAATTGATTAATTGGTCAAAACACTTCATTAACATGCACAAGACTCATGCATGTAAACAGGCCACGTCGGTTTGTTGCCATGGGCTTTTTACATCCACTCATGTACAAAGTCAACACGCTCTCATGCTTATATCAGTGTGCACAAACACTGGAGGCAAGACAGATGAAGTCACAATAAGTGAATGTACCAGTACCAGCCTTTGGAATGATGGCTGACTGTTGCCTATTATAGTAAATTATAAGGTTTTAAAGATTAACATGAGCTGGTTCATTCTGATAGTACCCATGACTACTAAAAATGTAATTGTTTCAGAAATCGTTGCTTGATTTACATAATTCTAACCAATGTGTTGCCCCGTGTTTTGGATACGCTCCATCAGGTTCTTCACAGAGCTGGATATAGACATGATGGCTGTCCACTTAGTGTGTAGGATTAGAGATCCTCTTTATAATACTGCTGAGCGGGGAAACCCGTGGCTCACATTCCTCTTTGTCCATGTATAGACGATAGCAGGGTACTTTTAGCAGCGCAAATCTGCCTCTAATTTAGGAATGAACTGACGTATTCTGTTCACACTGATTCAACACACACTGACTACTGCAGGAAGTGGTCTGTGTGTGGAGTATGTGAATAAATGTACTTTTTAATGTGTCACTTGTGTCAGATAAAACGAGGGGAAGTAAAGAGAGAAACAAAGAAAGGTTCCACCTGCTTGAAACTAAACCTTTCAGTTTCACACAAACATCTTGCAAATATCGAAAAATATGCTGCAACGTATAGAAACTGAAACTTCTCTGTTCTGTTCGCTTTCTCACTTTCAGCCGAGCAGCTGTGGTGACTTTGCTGTGGTTTGGCCCGCGAGCGTAGCAGGATATGGCACTGTTCACCGCTGTCTTTGGGGCCGCTGATGCAAGCCTGCGTCAATGCCTCTGTGTGTGTGTTCTTCCTCCGAACTACAAGGGGACAAAATGGAGGTCAAGTTCCTGAGAAAAAATCTGAGCGGGAGATTTCACCGGTTTCTCTTTAAAACCCGGGCTGACTTACTTCCCCTGTGGTGCAAGAGCTGTAACGTTAGCCATGAAGAAATGACCAGGGTTGTATGAAGTTGCTGTGGGCGAGGAGACAAACAACTAAAGCTCGCTGGGTCCAGAGATAGTTTTACATGAGAAAGCCTGATCTAATCTCAAACGACAAGAGCTGGAGGCACTATTGTCTTAACTCACCCCCTGGAATTTACTGCGAAACCGTAAGGTCATTGTAATCACAATCAAAGCCTCAAGAGGAAAGGTGTGCTCCCCTAACTGCCAGCTGTCTCCATTCCAGGTCAAAACAACATAAAGATCGCACTGACCTAATTGTGTGGGGACACTGAGAGAAATGCTTTCAACTCCCACAAAGCACTCTGTCACTTTAGAGCCGTGATGTAATACAGGCAGACGTTCTGAGAAGTGGAAGATTGCACTGCCCTCACTGAACATATTTCAGGGTTATCAAAAATTGTATTTGTTTATTTGGTTGGTACTGTGCATGTTAATGAACGTACATGGGACTCATGCATGTAAACACGCCATGCCGGGCCTTGGGCTAATTTGCATCCGTTGTCCCACGCTCAAACACACTCTCATTCACCTGCCCTATTGTACATGTTTTTAGTGGTAGGGGAAACCTATGCAGACACAGAAAGGCCCCGTCCAGATGGGAATCGAACACTGGACCTTCTAGCTGTGAAGCACAAGCGCTAACCGCTGCGCCACCATGCTGCAGTCCTTTTGGCCAAATATCTATATACCTCAAACGTAAATTGCCCAATTGTAACTAAAGATGTACCGTAATATCTATTTTTTTGTGCGCACATAGTAATCTTTATGCAACTTGGTAAAATTCTAGAACGTTAAGTCCTTTGTATGAAGCATGGTACACCATTAAAGAGGGGGGTAGCTTCATTTCCTGATGCTCCAAGGCAATCTCATTATAAACAGCTCCCCTTTCCTGTGCAGCTGTTTCGTCTGTGTGTGTGTTACACTGTTCGGAGTTAGTGGCTGTAGTGAAACTGCGTTTTTTCACTTCACGATGAGAGATTGAGGGGGAGGAAAGCATATCTTGGATACATGAGCGAACAACATTGTAACATGGTAAATGGCACTAAAAAGTTGAGTTTGCATAATGCATATCCCGATATATTTAGGTCGAATATCAATATACGATATATATCCCGATATTTTTCCGCAAATGAGAGCTGTGAAATTAAATGTTAAGTCATAGTCAAAGCCAAATACGAGTAGTTTTGTTGAAAACTCACTATAAAATGTAAACATAAACAAAGCTCTGTAAGGTGCACATTTGAATAAAAAATATCTAAAATAAAAATAGCCTATAAAATAAAATAGGTCACTCTTTTTCTGAGGGCAGCATTTATATATAAAAGATAAAATAAAGTGCTCAGTTTAGAATAAACTTAAAAAAAAAAAAAAAATCAGCTCCAGATTACCTGTTTTTTTGTTAGGGAATAACTTATCTGAATTTGAAATATCCCGATATGGTCTAATTCCATATCTCATTAAAATATATATCGATATATCGCCCAGCCCTAGGTGTAAACACATCTTTTTTTTTTTATGTAATGAATAAAAGGTATGACAAAATGAAATGCCGAGCAATTTTTTAATGCAATAGTTAGACTACAAGGAGAGCGATTGACAATTACAAGAAAGGCCTTTTTACATGCATACATACAGAGACTCCGAATACACAAATAAATAATGATTATATTTAAAAGATCTGCCCCCTTCCCCCTTTAAATTTACAATACTGTACTCCACCCAATGTTCATCTTCAGTGAGCAAATGGGGCCATTGCCAAACCTTGTTGCGATTACAAAATACCAAATACTGTGGTACTCCGATCTCCCGGAAGTCGATGCAGCTACGCCTATGGTACAGACCCGCTGCAGTAAAGGAGATTATGTACTTTAGCCAATATACAGGTTTAGTCAGATGGTTACTATGAAGCTTTGCGAGCTTGACTGTAGCCCCTGAAACAA
Source organism: Neogobius melanostomus (assembly GCA_007210695.1). Lineage (NCBI taxonomy): Eukaryota > Metazoa > Chordata > Actinopteri > Gobiiformes > Gobiidae > Neogobius > Neogobius melanostomus. Next base: position 4,408,065 of record VHKM01000006.1, on the reverse strand, counting down.
CAGCTCTAAATGAAGAGTTATTCGATGGGATTTAGTTTGATTTTTAGACACTGATTAGCTGGGGGAAAAGTTCATTCGCAAACATGTCATCCCAAGAGCTCTCTCCCAGGGTTGAGGACATATCGCTAAAGGGGGACGCGGAGCCTTCGTATCCAGAGTCGCTGTAGGTGTCTGCAAGGGACGCTTCCTTGTCTGGGTGGCTGAGGGCTGAGGGTGAGGATGGTGTGGAGAAGAGGTCGTCCGCCCTGTGGCAGGTCGGGATGACGACCTCCTCCGGCTCGTCCTTGACGCACACCTCCTCCTCCAGAGCCACCTCGCACACCGGGACTATCTCCTCCTGGTCTTCGCTCTCCGAGTCATGGCACTGCTCATCCACGGACTTGGTGTAAATGTGGTCGAAGTGGATCAGTTCATTAAGGGCCTCCAGCTTAACTGATGAGGCCCCCACAGTTGTAGGTGCGGTGGGAGGTACTGGGTTGCTCCCTCCGACCAACAGCACAGGCGGCTCCTGGCACTCCTGCTCATAAGACTTGAGAAAGAGCTCTGGGTCAAGGATGTCCAGAATGCCCAGGAGCAGATCAGACTAGACAGGGAGAACAGGGATTAGTCCAATAACCCATGACCTAACGATTTACATATACTGCATAGGATACAGGTTTAACGCTTTGTGTCAGCAGGAGCTTACCTCACTGTCTGTAGTGTCAGAACCATCTGTATCCATTGGGAGGTCTTCAGATTTAGAAACTGCTGGGCCTGCACCTGCTGCGGAGGCACACGTAGCCTGAGTACTGCGGACTCAGAAGACCCGGTTCCCAAACCTGCTTCGCTCCCATTAGATATCTGTATCTGCACCTGAGGAACAAAAATTACATTTGAGCTTATAAGAAATATTGAAAAAATAAATGTAATATAAAATACATATATGTATTTGTAGCCTCTTATAATATGCATACTTTTTCTTTGGAGTCTAGGGTATCCAACCCTAGTCTGTGTCTCAGTTCTTCGTTTTCTGTCTGTAGGCCAGTTGTTTTCTCACGTAGTAATCTGTTTTCAATGTGAAGTTTCTGGTTCTGTGGGAAACACATTGCTTTAACAACTCTTTTGGGAAAGCGGGCCTTATAACATTTATTACATTGTAAGGAAACAAATAAAAAGTATTTTACTGTATATCATTTGCAGCATTACAACTTTTATTGTAACAAAGATGCTCACAAACAGCAACTCCTCATTCTTACCTCCAACTCCAGCTCTAACACTTGCTGCTCCAGTTCTCCCATTTTGGCTTTTTTTCTGTCTCTGGCTGTCTGAGCTGCAACTCTGTTCTTGAGTTTCCTGAAAACAGATAAGGAAAACAGGACTTGAACACATTCTTTCCATGATGCTGACTAAGCTCTGACAGTACCAGGCTCATTCTACTGCGCAATCACAGCCATGTTCCTGCCACGCAGGCAGCACGGGATATCAATGTCCTTCTCTGTAACGGAGCCGGGTGGGACCCCGGACTCTCTGATCTTTCAATAGATCGGACTTTGACATGTACAAAGACCATTAATATCAACCAGAACAGTATGTGCGACATTGTATCGTATTAAAGTTCGTTTATATCAGGAAAATACTTTATACCAAAAGGACGATTTATTATGCGCAGCTTTTATTGACAGTTCTATTGTTGATACTATCAGGTCGATATATTTTTGGGCGTGTCTGATCGTTAACAAGAACAATGGCTTGCACTAATCTACCATTCAGAAGGGGAAGTATTCAGCTTCAGCCAGCAAATGTTAGCATATGAAACCAACCTGCGCATCGCCTTTTCCTCTGGACTGAGGTGCGTAAGCCTCTGTCTCTTCCGTACGGGCGGTCCCACGGACGTGTTGGAGTCTGAATCGGACGAAGCCTGGCTGGCCACTGACGGAAGGACCACAGAGATAGGCCGGCTGAAGCCGCTGTGCGTGCTGGATGAGCCATTATGTTTCCCGGAGATGAGCAGCACCTTGTGCGCTCCCCGGTCCCTGCTGCTACCACAACCATGTTGAAATATCCCTCTGGCGTGGCACAAAGTGAAAAGGGGGTATCCTTATTTTCAGTAGAAACCTCACGGTTTCCCTGCTTGACCTTGGAACTTCCGAACTGATGGTGGAGGGGTGGCGACTCATCTATTTTACTATCGTGGTGTAATCTGATTGGCTCTTCAGAACGGTGACGTAGATGAACCCGGAGCGTTGATTGGTCATGCGGCTGATGAAATTTGCATTGAAGTTTCTCTTGTGATTAACAAGTCTGTGAATGACTGCCACCACTCCACACACATGCACACTACAAGGCATGTGTTATTGTTCTACTGCCTTTGACTATAAGTGAATGTGAAAAAGACATTTTAGGACTTTTATTTCACTCTTTCAACAGCAAACAGCAGCACACATACTATAAGTATTTCCACACATTGCATCACATGTTATTCACAATACTAAATCCCATTGGCCATATTTATTTTTTATTTTTTATAAAGGCAGCTTTTTTAAATCTCCAACTGTCACCTTTTAGCCAACCCTGTACAGCAGAATCCTCCTCTTGTTTCCTCATACTTTTCAATGTGGGATTCCAACCAAGACGTTTACCAGTTAAACGAGCCTCCTCCCTGAAAAATACAGCCAGACTTCCTTCTTCCTGTTAAAATGATCCTGCTGCTACGGTGTCACAGTCACAATCATTGGCTTCTTTACTGCTAATTTTACAGTAGTCAAAAATACAATTCAAAAGTGCCATATCAGCAACCGGATCCACTTGACCCCTGCTGACATTCCTGTAGTAAATGCAATTTCTTTTGAACACAAAGTCGGAACTATTGCAGCTTTAGCCCTTTCAGTCGTAACCTACTGTATACCACAACGTTTCAAGAAGGCTCTCTTCCTGAAGTTAGTATTTGGTTTCAAACAAACATTTACATTTGCACAGTGTCCGGCATCCTTAACTGCTAACAGTGACTACCTCGTATAGTCACCTCAGTGCAGTGGCAAAAGCAAACATGTCTGTTTGCACATCCTTACTGGAATGTCTGTAGAATCAACATCTGAGAAGGACACAGCTTGTGTAATAAGCTGATAGTGAGGTGATAGTTTCTTGCTGTTTCTTGATATTCTCATTAACTTGTCTGAATCAAACCTGACATTTGTGTTCAGGTTGATCTGAATGAAAACAAGGAATGTATGATAAGATATCAGCTGTGTGTCACTGAAGGTCTATTAAAGCGAACTTTTTGTCATTACAAATTAAAGCTTGAACTTTAGGATATAAAAACATTTTACACTGGCTCGTAGTTATGTCACACCCATGGAAAGGGTATTTTGGGCCTCGGTAAAACAACTATGGTATTGTAAATACATCAGCTACAAATACTTGTGTCAAGTAGGGCTGAAACAACTAATCGATTAATCGACGACTAATCGATTATTGAAATAGTCGACAACTATTTTAGTAATCGATTAATCGTTTTCTGGTTCACATAGACTCAAATAGAGCAAAAATAACATGAAAATGTAGTATTTTTGATGAAAACCTACTTTGTTTTTATAGTTAGGGTCTGTAGTGTTTTGTACATTGTAAATTTCATGAATATCTGTCTGTGTCTCATCCAATCAGAAAGCAGAATTAGCACAAAGAGCCTCCAAAAAACACTTTAAGTTTACTCCATCAACATGTCCTCAAGCGATGCCACTTTAGCTTTATGTGATTTAAAAAAAAAAAAAAAACCTACACCAGCCATTCCCAAAGTCCGGGATACTGCGACCCCCTTGTCGATCCAAGAATCTCTCGGGGCCCCCAAATCATGAAAATGTACTCCATTCATTATTTTACAGCTAAATTACATAAAAAAGCAACAACTAGATATGACTGTAACCTAAAGACTGGTTTAAACTGATACAGTTGTCCAAATAAATGTATTTTTCCTTTCAAAATATTTTTTGTAGGCAAGCTTTGGGGTCCCCCTGCAATGCCTCTGAGGCCCTCCAGGGGCCCCGGACACCACTTTAGAAACCACTGTCCTACACCCTTAGTTGCAGCTCTAGTGTCAAGCAGTCTTTTAAAATATGGTTTGAACATTTGTTGTGTCCCTATAGCCAAAGCGACAAGGTTAGTATGCAAATAGAGATCAGATTACTGCGAGACACAATCATAGCCCAGTTTGTAGGCAAATGTTTTGTTTGAGTTATAGCTATAAGATCAGTGACAATGTTTTCCACATACCACTTAGTACATTTTATAGTATGAAAGGTCCAAGATTTTATGCAATTTATAAATATATATATAAATATATATATATATATATAAAAAATAGCAGACGTTGAGGACGGTTACAAGTACCTCGGACTCCCACAAGCAAATGGCAACCTCGAAGAGGTGACAAGGAAAGCGGCTACGGCCAAATACCTCCAACGAGTAAGGCAGGTCCTAAGAAGCCAGCTCAATGGCAAGAACAAATCCCGGGCAATAAACAGCTACGCCCTGCCAGTAATCAGATACCCTGCAGGAATAATAAGCTGGCCAAGGATGAGATACAGACCACAGATGTTAAGACACGGAAGCTCCTAACCATGCATGGAGGGTTCCACCCCAAATCCAGCACCCTGAGACTGTACACTAGCCGTAAGGAAGGAGGCAGAGGACTAGTGAGCGTGAGAGCCACTATCCAGGATGAAACATCCAAGATCCATAAGTACATCAAGGACCAGGCTCCAACAGATGACGTGCTCAGTGAATGTCTCAGACAATGGGGAACAGAAGATGAGGTGCTGGAGGTCCTGTCATGGGAGGACAAGCCCCTACACGGCATGTACCACCGAAACATAACTGAAGTGGCGGATATCAAGAAATCCTACCAATGGCTAGACAGAGCTGGCCTGAAGGACAGCACAGAGGCTCATCATGGCTGCACAGGAGCAGGCCTTGAGCACCAGAGCAATAGAGGCCCAGATCTATCACACCAGACAAGACCCCAGGTGTAGACTGTGCAAAGAGGCCAATGAGACAATCCAGCACATAACTGCAGGGTGTAAGATGCTGGCAGGGAAAGCTTACATGGAGCGCCATAACCAAGTGGCTGGCATAGTGTACAGGAACATCTGTGCAGAGTATGGGCTGGAAACCCCAAGGTCAAAGTGGGAAACACCTCCAAAGGTGGTAGAGAATGACCGAGCCAAGATCCTGTGGGACTTCCAGATACAGACGGACAGAATGGTAATGGCGAACCAACCGGACATTGTGGTGGTGGACAAAGAGCAGAGGAAAGCCGTGGTGGTTGACATGCAATACAAGCGACTTCAACATCAGGAAAAAGGAACACGAGAAACTAGAGAAATACCAGGGGCTCAGAGAAGAGCTAGAGAAGGCCTGGAGAGTGAAGGCATCAGTGGTGCCCGTGGTCGTTGGGGCACTCGGGGCAGTGACCCCAAACTGGAGGAGTGGCTCCAGCAGATCCCAGGAAATACATCAGACATCTCGGTCCAGAAAAGTGCAGTTCTAGGAACAGCAAAGATACTGCGCAGAACCCTCAAGCTCCCAGGCCTCTGGTAGAGGACCCGAGCTTGGAGGAAAAAGAGACCGCCCGCGGAGGGTGAGGAAGAGTTTTTTATATATATATATATATATATATATTAGAGGTGCACCGATCAGGATTTTTGAAATCGATCACAGATCACTAAAATTTTGATCGGCCGATACCGATCACTGCCGATCCAATCACATGGTTGTAATTGATTATTATGATTCATAATTTAACTGTGACAAATACTGGGGTGAATTTATTTGGAATATTTATATTTGAATATTGTATAGCCTACTAGCTAGAAATCTACATTGTCCTGTTTAACCTCCAACTTTATTATTATTTATTTATTATTATTATGTATCCATCCATATTTCTGATATTATTATATGCTGTAGGTAGGCTATTGATTTATCGTCTATTATTTTATAACTTTTACAGAATTTCCCTCATGGTCATCTTTTTTATAGTTTACAGTAAACTATTTTTATAGTGCGTGTTATTTCGGCCAATCAAATCCCTGTCTTACTTTGCGTCTCGTAGTTGTTTTCAGATCAGATGCGCGTTTTGGATGAGGTGCCAAACACATACGCGTTTTACTTTCTCTTTTGACTTTCAGCCATTTAGTGACACTTGAAACTATGAATGAACACATGGGATTATGAAGGAAATAAAACACGTTAAATAACTCCAAATATGTTTTATATTCTAAATTCTTCAAAATTGCCGCCCTTTATTCTTGGCATTTTCTCCATGAGCTTCATAAGGTCGTCTTTTGAAATACGTTTTCAACATGTTTGAGAAGTCCAAACTATTTCTGGGACGACATCGTGAAGCTCACTGAGAAAATGTCAGAAGTGTAAAGCAGTAATCAAAGCGAGAGGCGGCCATTTGGAAGAATTTATGTTAACGTTTTGTTTTGTTTTGTTTAAAACACAATTCCATATGTGTTCACTCATAAATGAACGACTTCGGTGAGAATCTACCATGGAAACAGTTTTGAAATGAAAGGAAAAACATTAAATAAAAGTGTGTCAAAACTTTTGGCCTGTACTGTATGTGTGTGTGTGTATATATATATATATATATATATTATATATATATATATATATATATATATATATATTGCATAGAGCTTTTTGCTTTATGTGTTATAACTTTGAAATAAAATATATAACAGTAACCTATTTCGGTGCCAATGCCACTGTTGCAGAGGAGGCATGGCCTGTGAACAATAGCTGCTCGAAAGAAATGCTTTAAAGTGAAGGCAATTCGAATGCTGAAATGATTAGAGCATGCCCAGCAAGGAATGGATTTTTGTTTTCTGAAGGGATGGATTGAATATGCAGTATTTGAACATGTAATGAATGAAACATGAATGAACATTAAAAAAACTACTAACTACTATGGGTAACTACTATGTTATTCATGAGGAGAAAACATTTGAACGTTGTTAAAAGCTCAGTCACTGCCTGACCCCCCAAAAAAAGTCACCACAAAAAGGTCCAACGCTCTAATATTTGGTTGGACCACCTTTAGCGTCGATTACAGCACACATCCGTTGTTTCAGTAAACTTCTGCAATGTCATAAGACCCAGTGTTGCATTCATTTCTTCTTCACAAATGACTACACAGAGAAGCATCATGTACTTTGCCATCTGAGTGACTTGGTTCCTGCAGTCATGTACATTCAAGTGTTACCCAGTGCTTGAAGTGGTGCTGAATGAACTTGCTAAGTAATAGTGGTGTGACTGGCTGCAGTTTTCTGTTTAATCTGCTGGGAGTCTGATATAGGGGCTGCATGGACACAAGAGCACGTGTTTGGTCTGTAGCAGGGAAGCAGGAAGGAGATGGGTCCATAAATGAGATCACATGGCAAATTTAAATCGTGTTGGCAAAATGCGTTATTTTGCATTCATATTGCACTTTACAAGCTTGAGTTGCTGTTTTTTCAAATAACATGAATAAAAAGGAGGATCCCATTGCCTATAATCGCAAGTGTCTGCCCAAAATACCGGAGTTTTAATGTTATCTTAGTTGAAATACGTAGCCAAATAAGGTTCTCTTATGAAACTATAGTGTGCCTATAATCTATATGCACTGCCATTACTATGATTATCTTCTGATTGGATTGTATGATTGGATTGCAACCTATTTCCTTTCATCAATTTAAAAACCCGGTCAGTCACGTTGCATGGAGGTTTCTCTGGTGAGCTTGTGGCATGCTGGGTAAAAAGATCCGCCCATTAGTGTTTGTGCTTTCCAGGGCTGGGCGAACATTTCAGAGCTTCCCTGGGGGGAATGAGAGGGGGCACACCCTGAGACCACATCAGCTGCAGGGGGCCAGGCTCTGCGTATTTGGACAGCCCGTTGGATGTCTTGGTTTAAAACCCACAATGCACTAGGCTGTGTGCTCGGCCTGCAGCCTTCCCACACTTGAGCCTTGTATGGATCAGTTCCTATTTTTGGACGATAGCTCTATGTTCTGGCAATTTCCCCATTTAGTAGAACTGTAACGTCACACTAGTTTGTGATGTTTGTACATATATGGTGCTATGGTTTTTTGGCTTTAGGTGGGATAAAAGTTGTCCGTTTCACTCTGCCCCAGAATAAAAGCTATCTTAAGGCATTATACAGTATATTTTGAAGTACTTTTGTACAACGTTTGATGTTGGTATTTCGTGTCAAACTGGAACTGGTAAAAGTTGTGGGTAATGGACAGAGGCAGTTTTATATTGCAACAAGATATGCCTACTGGAGGCACTTTGAATGCAGGAATACAGGTGAAGATGTGTAAACTCGATTGAGACAAAACCACTTCAGTTTTAAATGACTCAGTCCAGATTACTACTTTTTGAAAACTTGAAAAAGCTGCTACTCAACAATATAACATACAACAAACATACAACCAGGTCAGTATTCTTGAAGTGAATTGCGATAGTTGGGTACAAAGTCAAGTTAATACATTTTATGTGTTTCATATGCACATAAAGATGTATGTGCATATGAAAAATAGAGAAATATTTATAAAAATACAGATTTGCTTGATTAACTGTCTTGAACATTACTGCCATCTTGTGTTTTTTTTTTTTTGCACATATCAGCGTACATGGTTTAATTTAAAATATTGACCAGTTCACTTAAACCCTCAAATATGATGTGGCACTCACTGTGTATTTGTAACATACTCTAGTGAAGTGCTTCAGTCAATGCAGAAACAAGGCTTTGTGAGTTCAGAGAGCTGACACGCACTCTCTTTGTGTAACCCTGCTCCCTCTGAGCTCCATTTCAGATTAACAACTGTTTAACCTAACGTATCCTAAAGCAAATAGTCAACATTACTCGTGTTTCATTATACAAAGGAGGTCCCAGGTTTGATTCCTGATTGTGTTGGCCCATTTTCCCTAGATGTGGGTTCCCTCTGTAATTGTGGACTTTATTGTCATCCTCATATAGGGCAGGGTTGCCCAAATGCGGCCAACAGACCAATTTTGGTTGGCCCAGAGGTTTCTTGCTCAGTACCAGAGATGGTACTTTAACATCATGAACTAACATTTTAGCATGATACAGATCTGTCATCCTATGTTTCAAACCTATTAATCTCCACTAAATTAATCCAGTTAAATATTTGACTGTCAGTAGCCCTTCATGTGGTATACACTTCAAAATAAATTTGGACCCCAAAAAAGGGTGACCAGATTGTCTACAATTAAAACGGGGACAACAGTAAAAGTCTAACGTGAATTAAATGGACCAATCAGCACTGAGGTGAAAGAAGTTTGATCTTTTTAATTGTTTCATTTGCTATGGAAACTTTGTGTTTGACACACACTTGGCCAAACGTTATTAGGCCTAATAAGTTTCTGGTCACCTGGATCAGAGCTTGAGTAAAACTGGGATAAATCAATAGTTTTGGTTAAATTCACGGGGATGGAACAGAGGGCTCAAAAACTGGGACTGTCCTGGGTAAAATGGGATGTATGGTTACCCTACCCCAGAGGAAATAGTTTAGACTCTTCTGCCTTAGCCTATAGGAAACCCATCCAGAGAGCCTGGGGACCCAACTCAGGTTTTGAGACGGAATCTTGGTCAGTATGACCTCACTGGGCGTCTTGCCCTCATGCTGCCTCTGGTATTCTCAATGTAAAATACATCGAGATCAAGTTATATTGTCGATTATAGAACTAAGCAATCGTCTCAAAACAGTTTTATTGTAATGTGTGACTCATAAAACTTTACTTAGCCTACTTGGTAACAACAGAAGTAGGTTACTATATGAACACATAAGAAATCAAAGGCTCACTGAAAATTTGACACCAAACCTTTTTCCCCCCAAAGGACCAGTGGTACAGGGTGAGACATGTTCAGCAATAGATATATTGTTTGGGGCTATATCATGTGCTATACTGCCATCTAGTGGCTGCTTTTGTAAACAGCAAAATCAGAATTGTTTCAGAATGAGAATTGTTACAAAAAAGCTACAGTGTGGTACACACAGGGCAGGCCGGCAGGAGGGAGTAGGCTACTCCAGCAAACGTGAAAATGGTAAATGGTCTGAATTTATATAGCGCTTTTCCACCTATGCCACATATTAGGCATAAAAGCACTTTACAGCAAGGAACCACTCACCAATTCACACATGTGCGCAGACACTGGAGGCAAGGTGGATGAAGTGTCTTGCCCAAAGATATACAACAAAAGTGTGCACCTGCAGGAGGTGGGATTCAAACCTTCCGATCATGAGACAAACCACTCTACCATCTGTGTAAAAACAAGTACCCAACAGTCGTCAAACAAAGATTTACTATACCGCACATCAAATGTCGTGTTACTTACAGGGCAGCTGACAATTTATGCCCAAAGTTTCTCCCCATACTTTATTCCTTTTCATGGTAATGTGTAGTGAGCAGTGAGCACTAAATGTAGGTAAAAAAGTAAGTACTTCATACAATGTGTGATACATTGTATTGTATGAAGTACTTACTTTTTTTTTAATGCGCACTGTGTGAGGCACTGAGGGAATCACTCACTGCACCAGCAACTGCAAAACATTCTCTTTAGTTGGCCAATTAAAATAGGAGCCATTATACAAAATGCAATAATACGTATATAATATAATATGTATACGTTGGATGGACTTTCAGATCTTGGGGGGTCCTGGTATTCTGGAGACGTTGTGTTTTGTGATATTGATGTGTGAACGATCACACCTGTCATAGGCAAGAGCTTTTGTAATGTGATTGTGCTTTACGTGCAGTGGGAGGGGTCAGTCACCTCCAATATTGTTTGCCTAAAAACTTTACTAAAAATAACCTTTGGCAACATAAAAACATAGTCCTAGGGTTTATTGATTATTTAAGAAAATACTATAAGTATATGAATAATAGGTGCAACGGGCACGTCCACATGGACAAAACTCATTAACTTTAGGTTTCAGTGAACCTCATGGAGTTTTTGGAGTGAACTCGTCCTCCAAAACCAACACATATATAATCACTTAGGACAAATATTCACCAATAAAATGTGTGAGTTTCATCAACTTACCATGGTTAGTTTTCAAGTTATGCAAAGAAATGTACCATGAATTTAGCCAGACTTGGGTCTTTTTCAGACTTCAGAGAAAACAGGAAGTTGACAGCACGACCGGTCTCTGCTGATTGGTCAAATGCCACAGTAGTGGGATCTGTGATGTAGGGTGATCTCTTCTGATTGGCTGAGTGAGGACTACATGCTGATGTGCAGCATGGAGGCCATATGTAAAGTGTGTGGAAAAAATAAATAAATAAATACATATATATATGTGTGTGTGTGTGTGTGTGTGTGTGTGTGTGTGTGTGTGTGTGTGTGTGTGTGTGTGTGTGTGTGTGTGTGTGTGTGTGTGTAAAGTGTGCGGAAATTACCAAAAATAGTCACTTGCCCTATACAGGGTTAAAATGAAATGTCCCACTTCTGGGTCCAATGTTCCAAACGGTCCAAACCAATGGGCAATGAAAGCTCCTCTTCTTGGTCCTCATGGCGGGGAGCTGAGATTGCTGTAATACCACCCCCTGGTGGCCAGGGGTGACTTCAAAAGACACTTGATAAACAGGATTCTTATGTAGCTTTGGGCCTCATTTAAACTACTTAAAAGCCTGGCTCCAAAGAGATTTTCTTTTTCTAAAAATAACTATGACCCATGTGACAACGCTGGGCTAGGTATCATATTTTTAATCATGCTTGTTTTTTGAATATTAGAAATCAAAAGTGAAACCCTAAATCTATGATTGACAGGCCCTGGAGCTCTATGGAGGCTGGTATAGTCCGGGCGCCCTGTGGCTTCCTGCCTTTTAAAGAACAGGCTTTGTAGAAAATTAGTAAGATTAAAAACAAGCAAAACTGTCAAGAAGTTGCACATTTTCTTTAAAAAAAATTGAATATAATAAATAATATAATAATATATATTATGGCTGAGGCCATTTTATACCCCCGAGGCCCCATAGACCCCCCTTCATTTCCATAGCACAGTGTACATTTTATGACATAATCATCCTCAGAAATATATTGTATGTACATGTTATATCACATGTCACATGATAACAGAGTTAAAGCCACACTGTGGAACATGAGCACAGGGTTAAAGCCACACTGCAGAACATGAGAACAGTGTGGCTTTAACTCTGTTCTGAGTAATGCCTTTGAATGGGCTGTCAGCACCAGTGTGTCTGCAAAGGTCAACAGCCAGGTGTAGGTAATAAATGAGAATGAGGTGGGCAGCTTGTGTGGGCGTAATTGGGCTTAAGATCCAATACAGGGGGAGCAGCAGTGACTTATGGGTAATTACCTGCAATGTCCCAGGATAAAGAGTGGTTAGTGTCTGTCTCCTTGATTCAATCAGCGCCACACAGAGCGGCGCGGCACATAGCCTTCCTCCTAATTGTCCGATATGCTTTCTCCACTGGTGCCTCGGGAACACAGCAGCAGACCACAGGGAGCACAAACAAGTATGCTAAGTCGTCTCGGAAGAGCTTTTCACATCTCAATTTAAGGTTAAACTCATATGTAAGCCATGCATTATTGTTAATCTATTTACACAGGACTTGAACCATCTTCCTCTCATGAATGTTCTCTTTACTTCTCAAGCACTTAGGCCTATGTCACTTTACTGTCTGCTGCTGTTATAAGGTAGTGAACTCCTTCACAGGACATGGCTGTTGTGTTAAAGGAATAGGCCACCGTTTTTACATACCTGATATGTTCATACCTGAGAGCTTAGACGAGTTGATACGTACCTGTCTGGTCTTTGTGCGTGCCCTCAGTCATGCAAAAAGACCAAAGATGTTGTTAGCATTTGGCCTCTCCCAGTATATTCCTATAGCTCCAAACGGGGTTAAGTTAGAAGCGACCAAGCCCTTCCACAGGCACGCACAAAGACCAGACAGGTGCGTATCAACTCGTCTAAGCTCAGGTAAGAACATATCTCAGTATGGAAAAACGGTGGCTTGTTTTAAGTTTCACTCCAAGCTTTCCATTGGTTGGCTATATGCTAGATTTCTGACCCTCAGAGAGTTACATTTTGCCCCCTCTTGTGTAGAGGGTCCACCTGGTTCACCTATGCCAGAGCTGGCAGTGCTCCTCTATGCAACTAAAGCCATTTTCTCAGAACGCATTTTTTCACTCTCTAGGAATAACATGCAACAATAAAACACATTCAAAGCAGATTGGTGGATTTTTCATAGACATTTATTGAAACTGGATGTAAAGTTATTGATGGCAGAAATCACACAAAGGCTCGTTCTTTGAAACACACACAGTCAAAGAAAAGCCAGCACAGCGCTCAACATTGTATCAGAGCAGCAGCCAAATGACCAAGTCATTATGGACACGGTAAAATAGAAATAACTACATCAAGTCCTGCAAAAGTATGATTACATTTTGTCTTTCACTTTAATCTGATCAGATATAAGGATATGGCAAGTTAATCCAGATCATTTCCAAAATTGTCAGGCAGGACACGGCATTAAAAAATATATATATATATATATAACATTTGAAATGATAAAATCAAACCATGGGAAATTGTTCTGCCTATATTTATAGTATGTAGTCAAGTAAAAATAAAAATAAAATAGACTAAACTTTTCAAATTAAATACTCTATTACAGTACATCTTTCTATCTATCTGGTAGTGTAAAGTATCTTAATAAACGTAGTCAAAACAAACCTAAGTGTTGCTATAATGTCTTAATATGCCACCATTCGGTTCTTCTGCATTAAAAGATAATTCATGATACTCCTTTTGGAAATATATTCTTGTATCTGAAATCAGCCTGATAAAAACAAACAAATAAACCTTGAGATACAAAGTGCTTGCTGTGATTGTAACATAAGTTATATTTTACGCTACATTAAGAATGTACGGTACTCGTAGTAAACTGGTAAACAATGCAGTAAAGAACTTTGATGCTAAAAAAGGTGTATTAGTGAGATATTTTTTTAATAAAAATGAGAGCTTATTTTCTGTTTATGCAGTGTACAGCAGAGTAAATCAAGAACGTAAAATCAATGTGTAAAGTGAAACTATATTCACTTGAAACAGATTCTCAAATATGGCAAGTGGTGGCCAAAACGTCAGCATCTGACCGGAGTACACTAACACTGTGTAAGAACACTGCTCAATAACAAAGTGCCAAAAACTATGTGTCTGGCATTGTACAATTTTAACGAATTCTTTTTAATTTTGGGAAGGAATCTTCCAAGAAACATTGTAAGGAGAAGAAATCCCATTAAGAAAGTCACAAGCACCATGAATGTACCTCCCCTAAAGCTTTCAAAAAGAATTCACCCAATAATTCCCATATCAGCCTTTTTGCAATAGCCTGTATTAACTGACCCCACCACTAGATGGAGTTAAATCTCACAGCACCCACAGCAACTTTCCCTTTAAAAAAAAAACGTTTTTAACCAAGTATTAGTAATGCAAATATAAGACGGCACATTCACAAACACTGTGATGGAACAAAAATAACTGCTTTTCTAACCCTCTCCTTCATGTAAAACTAGCATAAAGCTAATACAAATTAATACCACTGGTAGGTCAGATGAGACCCACGAGCAAAGTAACAGTCCACTTCCCATTGCTTTGCCCACTAAGTATCTACAATTCACAATAGTTGATCAACAATAAGGCTTGAAAGCTGAATAGACATGTATGTATAAAAATACATCATTAGTAAAAATATATTAAGACTATTGTGTGACCCCATCGGTCGGCTGGCATCATTGCAAAAGGCAGAAAACACTGAATGAATGGCACAACATTGTCAGCATATACTTGAACGTGAATTAGTTTGTAGCAATATGATATCATCAGGTACATGCTTTTTCTACCATGAAGCGTTTGCTTATGATTAAGTGTTACATGTGGAGGCTGCACAATGGCCGACAGCCCTTCAATCTAACGCATTTCACAAATATATTTTACATCAGAACACCAATATGCCCAAGTCTACTATTTAAAAAAACAAAAACTTTACAAACGTGGTTGGTGTTGAGTGTAAATGCACACAAATCCGCCATGCACCATTTCACAGTTTCTGAACAGAACACCCATCGGCTAAGTCTGGGTGATGTCCACGTCTGAACCCTGACACACCGAGCAAAGGCCATCCCTGCAAGCAGCATAGACATTTTGAAGTTTCTTACTAACAACCTTCACATGTCACACATCACTCATAATCTGCCGGCTCTGTGTCAAGGCAGTCCATGAACTTCCCAATATATTTTCAACAGAGACAAGCCGTTGAGACAAGCTATTACCACAGGTCACCAGAACCTCACCCTTGGCATGTAAAGCAAATCATTTCACATTATTATTTTTCCAGTTTATGCTTATACATCTGAATTTAACTGCAATGCCTTAAGCTACAGTTTGACACTAAACAAAAGTAAATATATCCTTTTAAATAAATTCATCATAAAAAATATATTCCCATTTAGTTCTAGTGTTTGTGATTACCTTTGAGTAGCATACATATACATATAATTATATATATATATACGTATACATACACACACACACACACACAGTACAGTCAAAAGCAAGATAGGAATGCTAGGTACAAGGATGTGTGCTGTACAGAAGTCTTTTCCAGTCTGTCTTTTATAGATAATTCCATTCTAAGAAAATAAATTTCCATTTTCAATGCCATGAAAACCACAATACGCTTGTCTTACAAAATCTAATCAAAGATTAAGACTTTAAACATTTGACACTGTTATTCGACACACGCGACAGGAGTCTGCAATTCTGCTTCCATGCGACGACCATGAACTTAATACTGTTTTTCTTTGCATCCAATCAAAAAACTGGATACTACCAATTGTCTTCCCATTTCTAAAACATTTGGCTGGCCGTATTTGGTTCACGTGTAATTTTCACTGTGAGAGGTTCCCAAACAGGTCCGGGCTGATGTAGTCCACGGGCATGGCGGGCAGTGATTTGAGGGGGTGTTGGGATGGGCAGGAAGGGGGCGGTGCCTGTTGTTGCGGGGGCGGGTTTAGCAGCAGGCTGCGCTGACTGTCCACTTCCTGCACTACGGTGTAGTCTGCCACAGGACTGAACGTCGGGGTCTGGGGGGATTCAGGAGGCAGGATGTAGGGCGACTGCTGCTCGTCTGTAGGCTTGGGCTCCACCAGCTGCAGAGGGATGGTGTGGTAGCCCTCGCTGGAGACGGGCGACACAGGGGGAGTGCCGTTTTGCTTTAGCGTATCCTCTGCACTCTCTGGATCCACTACCACCAACTGAAAATGAAGGTCTTCTGTGTTATCCTCGCAACTTTCATTTTTACTTCCTTTCTTGGTGTCATCCTGGATTCTCAGCTGTTGGCCAGGGGACAGGACCACTCCCCCAGAGGGCATCACATTGCTGACCTGGGCGTAAAAGTCTGTGTTAACCCAGGTCTGGGGGGCTATTTGGGTGTTGATGAGGATGCCCCTGTCAGAGGAGGGGTCTCTGTCCTCGGGTTGGCCTGGTAACAGAGTTGCCATGGGGATGAGAGGGTCTTGGTCAGGGTGGTCCGAGTCATAGCAGCTGGCGCGGCCCGAGTCATCATCAGGAAAGCTGAAGGAGAACGGAATATCATTATAAAAAAGAACAATCTTACAGTTTCACTGATCTCATTAATGAATGAAATCATTAGTGTGATACAATTAACCCTGATGTGTTCAAAGACATGAAATTAAGTCAAACATTTAGTACTTTTTGTTCTGCACAAAAAGTTCTGAACTAATAACTGGATTTCCCACAAATATTTCCTCTACCTCACTGCAAGTCTGAACATAAACCTATACATGTCTATACAGTACCAGACTACGTTGGAGTTTCCCATGTGCAAATGGTGGCCGACAGGTTGAGGCAGACTCAAGAGCCTTTGGGTGTCTGAACCCTGGTTTTCTTCTTTCTCTCCAGTATCAGCGCCATCAGTTTCAACTTCGATGTATTCCACCCATGGCTCATCTTGATAAAAGTCTGGTGAGTGTGGAGGCAAGCCACCCATCCCACCAGCACCCAGGATGAAATTCAATTCTTCCAATTTTCCTTTCTGCAAGCACAGAAACAAAGGCATGTCGTCAGAGCACGTCATATTTTGTGATGTTTGGTATTGAGGCTCAAACAAAAGTGATATGCATTGTAAATGTCTTGCCCCATGGACAGATTTTTTAAAATTTGTCTCAAATCGAAGACAAATGTACTTATTTCAAGAACATTTCATTTATTTCCAGATTACTTTATGCAGTGTATTTTTGTCAGTGTTGGGGAGAATACTTTGAAATTGTAATTAGTTACTAAATACTGAATACTTGCTTTAAAATGTATTTTGTAACTTATTTCATTACTTTGTCTAATCAGCTTACTGTATTCTGAATAGTTTTAATACTTTCACATTGATCGTCATTATATTTATGTATAATATGGCGCATAATTCCAAAAATGAAGACTACCATTGTTGGAAAACCTGTTATAAATCACTTACCATTAATTAGGAACTCAAAACCTCTCTTGGCAAATTATTATTATTATTAGTTTATTTGATATGGACATAACTGCATTGGACAACCAGATACATTGTTTTTAGTGTTATAGCAAAACTGCTAATTTGCAACACACAAACAAACACTGTCCATAGGAGGCTACACAGCAGATACAGCATCATGTGACACATGTGCAGTGTTTGTATGAACTGTGGCATAAGGCGTTTTAAATCTTTATTTTATTTTAGGAGGAAAACAGGTCAACATTAAAAGTTCTTTCGGTAAAACTTTATTTTAGCACTCACTTATTAACAGCTAATTCAGTGCTAATTAGTGTACTAATTGATGGCTAATTAGCTCTTATTGGTATTGATTTGATTTATTTATTTGAGCTAATACTTACAGTACAATGAGCTATTATTTACAATATTTACTGTACATCATTACATTTGCATTTTCACACAAAACCAAGAAAAATAAAAATAAATAATAACTCAAAAGGAGTAGGCCGAAAAGCAAGAAAGCTTATGAGCGCCCATCCCATATTCAAAATACAATTATTGATTAGCAGCATTGATCATTCGAAGCTTTTGCATGTCATAGTTTGAAAATCTGATAAGACTTACAAGACAACTTACAAGTATGAAAAACATAGAGCGAAAATAGAAAAGTTTATGATTTCTGAGTGTATTTACTTAGTTTGATAGTTTTCTCTTATTTTTTATCATTGCTTATATTACCATTCTGGTCACCATTCTATTGATTTACTTATTGTTTAAGTAGTCATAGTGTTTTAGATACATACATACATATACAGTGCCTTGCGAAAGTACTAGGCGCATTGAGTTGCCTTGTGTATGAAATGCGCGGTATAAATAAAATTGCCTTGCCTTACTAAAACACCTTGAACTTTTGCACATTTTGTCATGTTTACAACCCTAAACGTAAAGATTTTATTTTGAATTGTTTACTGAAAGTTCACACACAAGTAACAGACAACTGTGAAGTGAAAGCAAAATGATACATGATTCTGTTATTTTACAAAAAATAGAAAAGTGAAAAGTGGGGCGTGCATAAATATTCATACAGCATTTTATGAGTGCATTAAATTGCCTTTATAACATTCCTAATGCCTGCAGAATGTTCACACCTTGCCCTAACCATTAAATAGAGGCCACCTGTGCGTAATCTACTCTCAGTATAATTCCAGCTGCACTCGATAATCAGGGACAAATCTTAAGCAAGAAAACAAATCATACACTGTCTAATTTATAACCAATTAACTGATAATTAATTGTTTATAGCTGAGAATATGTTCCCCATTCTGAAGTGATGTTTTGATAATAACTAACAAACTATTAATTTAAAACTAATTAAACCCAAATAGGTCTCTATTCTAAAGTGGTCTTCGCTTCACATCTAATAAATGCTAAATTACATTGTGTGGCAATTTAAAAGTAAAAACAAACAGTTTTACCCATTAATTACATAAAACACAATCAGAATAATTATTTTCATAATTTATTTGTATAAACAACTGTATTGTCAAACATAATCTAACATGAATGCAATTTCTTTGCCCATCCACATGAATCAAAAACTGTAAGAAAAGTTCAACGTCTTTTCGGTTAGAACATATGCATAAATGCTGTCTAGGTAGGTGTCCACAGAAGCTGACAATATTCAAATCTATGTGCTTGATTTTGGCCAGTTAAAAGAAGTTTCAGACAAAAGATTAATATTGAGCTTTGTGAATGCAGTCACTACACGGTAACACCATGAACACAGTCAAAACAGTGTGCTTGTGACTGAGAACATTTGAACTAACTTTTAAAATATATTACTTGTTTTAATACTTGACCATCAGGGGCAAAAGCTTGCCTTTTGATTTCAGGCTTTCAATTATTGCCCTTTTCTCTGTTGTGACATTGTTAGCACACCTATTTGCAAATGAGATGAGGGTTGCAGTGGAAGAATCAAATGTTAGGGTCTTGAAGGTGTCAGGATCCACCATGCTGAGCTCTGCGATGGGAGCCATTAGTTTAATACTGCCGCGGTCCACATTGTTTGCCGTAAAGGCTTCCGTCATTGTCCTGACCCATTGGAACGTTTTCAGGACTTGCTTGTACCTTTGGACAACTTCATCAGGCCTCTTGACTGAGAAAAAAAATAAAAAATAGCAAAAAAACACAATAATTCACTTATTATGCACATTACACTTTAAATATATGTATACATATTGTATAAGCCGGAATAACAGCAAAAAATAATAAGATTATTTCAAGCAATTGATTATAAACATTTTATTTATTTAAAAGGCTGCCTGCTACTTACGTGTGGTCTTGATTTCTCCATTAACCCTCAGGGCTCCCTTTAAAAAAATCCCACTTAACTCCCTAAGGCCTAAAACGGGGCCTCTACTTTCAACAGTCATAACATCACTATACTTTCATATTTTTTCCTACATTCAAAACTCAGAATCATAGAACTACTTCTGCTTGACACATACATACCAAATATTTGTAATTTCTTAATGATTTTTAACCCTTTATTGGCACACAAAAGTTCCCTGTCATGCTGTTTAGAAATCACAATAACTTGTATAACTTTTATAAAAATATTCCAAATTGCATGAGGTGTATTTTTATTAGGCCTTGGGATGGGTCAAAGTTTAGTGGTAAAATTATTTTTTTACAGGTTTTTTGTTTTTCTGTAGTGACAGATTTTCATTAAAAAAAATCCCACTTAGTACCCCTAAGGCCCAAAATGGGGCCTCTACTTTTACCAGTCATAACATTTCATATTTTTTCATACTTTAAAAACTCAGGCTCATAGATCTACTTCTGCTTGTCACAAACATACCACATATGTCATATTGTTATATTTTTAACCCTTTATTGGCCAAAATGCACACAAAAGTCCACTGTTGTGCTGTTTGTAATGCAGAAATAATTGCATAACTTCTATAAATAATATTCCAAATTGAATGAGGTGTTTATTTTTATTAGGCCTTGGGATGGGTCAAAGTTTAGTGGTAAAATTATTTGTTAGTTTTTTGTTTGTTTTCTGCAGTGACAGATTTTCATTTAAAAAAATCACACTTAGCACCCTAAGGCCCAAAATGGGGCCTCTACTTTTAACAGCCATAACATCACTATACTTTCATATTTTTTCATACTTCAAAAACTCAGACTCATAGATCTATGTCTGCTTGACACATATATACCAAATATCTGTCATATTTTTATATTTTTAACTCTTTATGAGCCAAAATGCATTCTTAACTCCTCATTTTTGCTCTTGAAGAGTCAGTAATACTTGTATAACGTTTATAAATGTGATCCAAATTGAATGAGCTTCATTTGTTCATTTGCCCTAAAGGTTGGTCATACAATGGTAACCTTGTTTTTAACAGTTTTTAAATATTTCTGTAGAGCCACACTAAAATGGAACAAAATGCTGTCATCCCATTGAAAATCAATACAAATGTTCTACAGAAACTCTGTCTTCTGTGGTTTTATCTCAGGAGCAGTTTGCAAATGTGGGCACATTTTTATATGAGTTGGATGACTGTGCATAAGATAAACGTTTGGAGGGTGTGGGTGTGTGTAATGAGGGGGGATTTGGGGGTGTGGCATCAAAAGCCTTTCCTCTTTGAAGAAACAACTAAACACAACAGCAATAACAACAGTAAGAAAATGTAAACAAAAGTGTGTAGTGTTATAGTTTTCCCACAGTGTTTCACAGGTGCACTGGGCCCCATTTTGGGCCTTAGGGTGCTAAGTGTGATTTTTTTTTAATGAATATCTGTCACTACAGAAAAACAAAAAAAACTGTAAAAATAATTTTACCACTAAACTTTGACCCATCCCAAGGCCTAATAAAAATAAAAACCTCATTCAATTTGGAATGCATTTAAAAAGGTATCGCTCTGTCATGTTCTACTGATCGCCATCTTTCACAGTTTCTTTCCTCAAGCTGTGATCACTTTAAACAAGGCACTTCTAGTTATTTATTTGTATGGACCTTTATTGTACAGTATTTTACCCTTAAGCTTTTAATGTGGCATTGTTTGTTCTGATTTTTATATTGTGTCTTATTTTGTGTCTTTTTATGTGTTTGGCATATCACACTTTGAGCTCTTTGCACATTTTTTCCAATGTGGTCGTTTAAACTGCAAATGGCCAATAAAATGAATCTGAATCTGAAAAAGTTCCTGTTTAGGTATCACAAATACTTGCATGACAGTGAACTTTTGTGTGCATTTTGGCCAATAAAGGGTTAAAAATCATAAAATCATTTACAAATATTTGGTATGTATGTGTCAAGCAGAAGTAGTTATATGATTCTGAGTTTTTAAAGTAGAAAAAAATATGAAAGTACAAACATTTTATGGATGTTGAAAGTAGAGGCCCTGTTTTGGGCGAGTGTGATTTTTGGCTGTAAAAAAAACAAAAAACTGAAATAGCCAAAATGAACTGAAATTATCATCCTGAGGCAAATTTGAGGAACATCCACTGAACACAGAAAAAAAATGCCATAAAAATGAAAATGTCAAAGTACACAAAAGGTCCCTAGGGAGCCCAGAGGGTTAATTGTTGCCGAAGAAAGTTCCGCTCTTCCTCGAGATCTTTAATCATTTTCCCTTGCCACTCTATTTGGCCTCCAGAAAAGAAATTTGGAAACTGAATAAAATACAAAATAAAAACAATAAATATATATATACACTTAATTGAATGTTACTTGTGTTTCTATATGCAAGAATGTTGTACTGTAAGATAGAGAACCAATATTGAGACGAATAATGACTTTGCTCAGAAATGTAATTATCTCTACCTGTCAAAGTATTATCTGTTAAACTACTGTAACTTTTTTAATACTTGCTGTCATTTATGGCAACATGTTTTATTACAACCACAGGATATACTGCACACAATACAGTGAAATCTTGAAAGACAAAATGGGAGGCCAATCATTAGCAGCTGTGTTATGTTAACAACACAATGTACTTTAAATTGTCTTGTACAAACAAAGAATGGCCCTTCACGGGATCAATAAAGTTTTCTGATTCAAACTGAAAAGTAGCATTCAAGTATGTGAAGACTTGTGTACATGGTAAGGGTGTTCATCAAAACAGTAAATATGTTTGTAGGTAATTTTTAGTTTTTATGTTCACGATTTTTAACAGGCTACTCTGCCTATTGTAAGTCTGTGTTTAAGCCATGAGCGTACATCATGGCTTTAACAGCCATATCAAGTGTCTGGTGTTATCATTATTACGTGCAGATATCACTATATGTTACCCACATTGGCATAAACCAATTAGTTAAGTTAAACAATTAATGTATCAACTATAGTACAGGTAAATGATAAATCATAACCTGATTCCACACTTCCAGTCTGGCAGCTGCAACTTGGCAAGCTTTCTCGATCTGTAGGACAAATGGTAAAACATAAGGTAAAGTCACAACTAAAACATACAAACTACATAAAGAACACAAATATTACCTTCTGGCACACGGGGGCGCTCTGCTGCTTTTTTTTTAGCTTTAGGCTGTAAACAGTAAAAATAAAAATAAAAGGTTACAGAGGACTTCATGTCATTGTTGATTATGCTGATATTTTCTTTTAAATCAATTGTGTTCATTGCATCAACTTCAATTTCATGCTAGAAATGTGTTTGAAATTTCCAATGTTCCAGCTTACAAGTCATTTTTGTTTTGTTTCAACGTACCACTAGTATTTCACTTAGTAGGCTAACGTTAGTGAAAAAGCTAATTTGCAGTCCAGAATCACTGTCAGGTTATTATTAAACTACATGTAGACTTGGGCTTGATATAACACAAAATACCACATGTCTAGATAGTATCAAAGATATACTTACCATTTTTCGACTTATTTAAGGTGAGAATCGTGCTCAAGAAGGCGGTTACCTATGCCTTAAGCTGATTGGCTGTATGGTAAATCAATAAATATAAAAACACAACTATAGTTGTTTCTTGATAATGAGAAACAAAAAGGGATAAAGTTTAGTGGAAAAACACATTACCTAAATTGTACTCAAACAGTGTATTAATTTTCTAGTTACTGTAAGATGGGCATTGATTGGCTGATTTACATGTCAATCAACACCCTCGAAGCGGCAGCTAGTGCGGGTGCAGGAGAGAGAAGAGCAGCACCGCATTGAGAAAAAAGATAAGATAAGATAATCCTTTATTGATCTCACAACGGAGAAATTCACTTGTTACATTTGGCATTCAGTAAGATCAGGGTCTTAGGGTGATCTTACTGATCACCCTGAGGGGTGGAGTTAAGGGGTGTAAAAGTTACAACAGAATAAAAGTTACAACAGACTATAAAAAACTAGAATATCTAGGTGCAAAGTTTTACAGTCCTAGTGCAGGTTGTCAATAAGTGACGCTGGTACAAGGAATAAAGTGGCGCTGATATAGAGATTATTGCACGTAGTTTTTGCAAAGGTGGGTTATTGCACATGTTACTTTAGAGTCTTGTTGTACAGTCTAACAGCAGTGGGGATGAAGGCCTTGTGGTAGCGCTCCTTCTTGCACTGAGGTCTCTCAGCCTTCCACTGAAAGAGCTGCTTAGTTCTTCAACAGTCCCGTGCAGTGGGTGGGAGGTGTTGTCCATGATGGAGGTGAGTTTGGCTAATACCCTCCTGCCCCTCACCTCCTCCACAGAGTCCAGGGGGCAGCCAGGACGGAGCTGGCCCCCCTGACCAGCTTGTTCAGTCTGTTCTTGTCCCGCTCTGTGCTGCCCGGGGCCCAGCACACGGCAGCGTAGTGGATAGCAGAGGCGTCAGGTGAGAGAAGAAAGCGAGAGATGCCCGGAAGAATTTAGCGTCGTGAAGTTTGTGTTGGTCTCTAAATGGACAGAAATGGAAAAATAACACTGCGTAAATGAGTGATATGTATCTTTCCTCAATCTGATGAGGGCATACGGCAATACTGCACCTTTATTGACCCTAAGAACGGTCAAAATAACTCTAATTTGTCATATACATAGGTTAAAACTTGGCTATGCTTTAACAACTTTTGTCTACAGTTTATTACGAATAATCTTTGCAAATGTTCCTACTGTAGTACTACTGTACTTCTGTTGAATAATAAAAAGAAATATAAAAATTCTAAGTCGAAAATATTTTTTCGTATAGCATTCTCATCTCTCTCACATTTAATTTGATTAAATCTTGTCAATCACTTACTCTTTTGTCTTCTGTGGATTGCAGTACAACAGAGGTCAGGCAAGTAGCCGAAATTCCTGGGTATTTGGAATATTTGGAATCAAAGAAAAAAAAGAAGACCGATTTTGAAGATTGTCTCCCGCCGCTCAACTGACCATCTTATACCTCAAAAAGAGAGACATGTTCGTCGTGGAAGCTCTATAATTTCTGATGGATGGAGGGCTTACCGCAGTCTCCGTGATGAAGGATACACTCACACCACTTTCAACCATAAAGAGAACTTTGTTGATCCACGAACGGGCGCTCATACACAGAATTTGGAAAGACTTTGGGGGTCTGCAAATCCACAATCTTAGAGATAATCGCACTGAAAGCATGCTGAAAGACCATTTAGATGTGATAGAGTGGACATATTGGCGTGGGAACCTTCACAAGAGTGTTCCACTTGGGATGCTTATACATGATATTAGAAAGGCATTTCTAACTAGATCAATATAATATATATATATATTTGGCATGTTATGTTTTGTAAATCAGCCCATCTTACAATGTTAAACGCTGTTAAAAATTAATTAATATGATTTTTAGACACTATCCAGTTTTGTTTCTCGTTATCAAGAAATAATTGTAATTGTGTTTTGATAATGAGTCTGTAGGTTACTATAATCCTTATTGATTTACCATACAGGTAATCAGCTATAGGCATAGTCACCCGCCTTCTTGAACTTTGATTTTAAAAATTAGTTCAAATGTTGTCAGTCACAAGCACACTGTTTTGTCTGTGTTCGTGGCGTTACCGTGTATTGACTGCATTCACAAAGCTCAATATTAATCTTTTGTCTGAAACTTCTTTTAACTGGCCAAAATCAGTAAAGAACTTTTCTTACAGTTTTTGATTCATGTGGATGGGCAAAGAAATTGCATTCATGTTAAATTATGTTTGATTATTATAATTATTATTCTGATTGTGTTTTTTGTAATTAATGGGTAAACATATGTTTGTTTTTACTTATAAATTGCCACACAATGTAATTTTGCATTTATTAGATGTGAAGAGAAGACCACTTTAGAATAGAGACCTATTTATTAAATTAATAGTTTGTTAGTTATTATCAAAACATCACTTCACTTCATATTCTCAGCTATAAATAATTAATTAACAGCTAATTGGTTATAAATTAGACAGTGTATGATTTAAGATTTGTCCCTGTTTATCGAGAGGTAATGGATGGGTAACAATTGTTTGTGTAGTATTAAAGGGGCTGTGTGGAGTTTGTGAGTTTTGTACTCGCAATTGCCCCCTCAGGCCAAACGCGTAACTGCAGCCTCGATGATAAGCTCGTGCATGAGGCGCTCAGGCTTTACGAGCACCAGAAATAACAGTCCCGTCCTGGTCAATTTACAGATTTGCAGGCGTGACTTCAACTGAGGTAAGAAACGTTACTGTTTTGTAAGATATTTAGACCAAATCAGTTTGAGTGAATGTTTTCCAAGATAAAATACTTGAGCAAATGCAGCAAAGTGAGTCGAGTGAAGAAGCCAAGTAATACATATAAACGAATAATTGACGTTTGAAGGAGGAAAAAAAAATACTCATATACTTTGTAGCATAAACGCAGGCCTAATTGAAATAATAAAATAATTCCACCGGTAGAAATGCTACTAGGAAAAGCCAAAATCGTCTCTTCAATTCCCTGGGCCCAAAGTTAGCGTAGCTAACTCGTAAACTATATTGTAAACGGCACATGTTCACTTTTTGTAGTCGTTTCACTGCTTATAAATCCGTGAACAGTCATGCTTATTTTGCGGCCAAGAAAAGCTAACATTAGCAGCATTATTTTTGCCATTGTAAATACAGCACCATTACCACTGTTACTACTCAAATGTTTTGTAGGTACAGCACAATTACTGTTATTACTGACACTACTAGTCTGCTACTAACACAACTTCTCTGTAGGTATAAAACTATTAGATCAACTATTTTGGTAACTTCCAAATATGATTATTTTATGGCTTGTTTCAGTGAAGTTTGTACAACATGCACGGACAGTCGGACACCGTTGTTTTGAAAGCATCAACAACACTTTTCCCCCACGTATTTAGTCATAATTTCTTACCTTTCAAGCAAAAATAAGCTGCGGGTCTTTTGAGAGATTCTCAACATTTTCCGATGTTTACTCTGGTTCTTTGCCTACGCCGATCAGACTCCACTTTCGCCTTTCGCCTTTTTTTTGTCACACTCGAATAAACTCTTCGTTTCTTTTCGTTATTTGGGGTCTGGGCCAATATGTCTATGGTCTGGGCTGGAGTTTCGATGGTGCTTGAAGCCGGTCTCCTCTTATTCTCCGCTAAATCCATCCCTCCGAAGTTACCACTCGCGCTGCAGCGTCAGTATAGAGGAGATACAGCTAACGCTACAGCTGAGCGTGAACGCGCATTACGCATTACGCTGTTTGCTTGTTCGACCCGAGCATAAACTATTTAAGTGACTTTACAGGCATATAGAGGCAATTGCGGTGAAAAGGCCACGGCTCATTCTACTCACCAGGGCATTGCTGGAGCATGTATGAGAAAGAAATTTTAAATTTGTATACATTTATTTGTGGTTAAACTTATGTATAGTCCCTTTAACACCTAATAAGGCCTGTATAACCAGAAGCGTATTAACACTCTAATTAATGTCCAACAATGTTCTAATAAGTAGTAATTAAGAATTAATACATGGAAAGTGTTAGTTAGAAGCTAGTTAGATGCTGAATAAGGTCATGCCAAATAAGGACTAATAAGTGCTTTATAATACCAATTAAGAGCTAATTAACCATCAATTAATATACTAATTAGCACTTAATTAGCTGTTAATAAGTGAGTGCTAAAATAAAGTGTTACCATTCTTTCTTAATAATGTTATGGAGCTAAGATGTAATGATTGAGCACTGGGATGTATTGCCTCGATAATTGGAAAGTAACTGTATTCCATGTACAGTATACTGTCAAATGAAAGTGTAACTTTACCAGAATACAGTTACTCAAAATGAGTATTCTAAATACATGTATTTAGTTACTCCCCAACACTGATTTTTGTAGTGTTCACTCAAACCTTTCTTGTAGCATTTAACAACCCTTAAACTTAAACCATCTTTCAAATATATACACACACATACATCCTTGTAACTCTATCTTAGTGAGGACACTCAAGGACATAAGGTATTACCCAGACCCTAACCCTGAACCCTAAAACCCTAACCCTAACCTTAATCCTAACCCTAATCTAAACCCAATTCTAACCCTAACTCTAAAACCACATCTAGACCCTCAAACAGTCCTTCAAATAAGTGAGGACCATCCAAAATGTCCTCACTTTCCAATAATGTCCTCACTCTGTTGGTTAAAAACTCAAACTGGTCCTCACAATGGCGTAATTACAAGAACACACACACACACACATACAGAAGTCGGCAGAGTTCAAGTTGAATCAAGCAAGTCACTGCCCTTCAGAAACTCGTAAGTCATTAAGTCGTATGTTTGAGCAGACCCACGAGCCCCGGAAATGACTTGGAAAACATGGCGCGAGTCTGAGTTTGGGATCTGAGTACTATATTTCTGGCAGAGAGAAAAGCATTTCATTGGCTCATATCTTGTAAAATAGAGCTCATAAATATAATTATGAGGGTCAAGATGTTTTTAAAAGGAACATACTGTATCCGCATCTGGCAATAACACCCAACACAAGTGTTGTCCTCTCAATTTCATAGAATCTCTGATCCTCCCGGCCTTTAATACAAAAGCATCCCTTCTGCTTGTTTTACATAATCAAAAGGTCCATAAATATATGGACCTTTTGAGTGCCATAGTCCGTCGAGGACATTATACTCAGGCGCCACCGCAGAGGGTGTTGAGATGACTGTGTGGTTTAACGGGACCAGGGCCAATACTGACACATGGAGGGTCTGCTTTCAATCACAATTAGAATGGAAATGCAACCAAAACAAAGATGGTTACACAACAACACTTTGTATATAACCATGTCGCCTCACAGACAATGGTAGCTGCTTGCATTTTGTGGACAAACATAGTATTATATTGTATTTGGTAGAGCACAACATGGAACAATATGCAATTTCCTCTCTCTATTAGGGCTGCACGTGTTTGCATGGGAAATAAGGAAAAACTGCTGCGTTTTAAGTCACAGAGACAATTTTAAGATGCTATTTATTCCCATGTACCCAACTGTAAAATTGCACGTGACCTTTTGTTTCTGGTATTACTGTTCACAATGAAGTCATACTATTGTGAACGTTCATACTAAATAATTGTTGAGAGAAAATGAGGACTAACCTTTAGCAGCTCTGAGTCGATGCCCTTTATTTTTGGCGCTGGAACTGGAGGCAATAGAATCATCATTAATCTGCAAAAGAGAAAACACGAGATATAGTAGTTACCACATTATGAATGAAGAAAACACGATACGTTCTTCTTAGACAAACTTCGCAAACTTACTTGTGATGCTGGGACACAACAATAAACATGATGATAATAATGATGCCTGAAATCCCAAATATGACAGCCAACATGACAGGGAAGCTGGTTCCTGAGGATACACAAAATTAACCAATTACTAAATCTTAATGTAAAGAATAAAGACTAACTCCAAAAGATACTAACCCTCTTCACCAGTGCCCACGACTTCAATGAACATGGATGTGCTGAACTCCCCGAACCGAGAGAAAGCCTTCATCCTGCTGCGAATGTGCACTTCATACTCTCGCCCAACGTGGAGTCCATAGAGCGTCTGCTGACAGTCAGACCGGATTTCCAACTACAACAAACGCAACATGACTGATTGGACTGACAATCCCAGAGTGCTGAGAACTATTACTCTTTGAACCGTTTGTAATGACACAGAACACAAACTGTGAAGAAGGAAGCCTCTAAAAACTGTGCATGTTCGTCTGTTGGAGCGCCAGCCAGGGGTAATAAATATGAGCTTGTTCAGGGTCCCATGGCCTCTGACCTACAGATCCCTCCCTTCACTTCCTTCAAGGAGGCTGAGATTTCCCAAAGGCCTTTGCTCTGACTTCCACGGGCTTGCCAACAAAGCTACATACTGCCCTTCAGCCCAAAGAGTTCACGGGGGGAGAAAGTGAAACACAACACCGTTGCCTACACACGCTTTACTTTTAGACTGCAAAAGAATTTGTGTCAAGAATGAAATGAAATTATGTAATATTTACATAAAACTATGTTTCGAAACATTTCATTGTGAAGATCCAATTTTTCACTTTTTATTATTAAGATTTGTTGGTGTGTTTCTGGTCAATATACAGGTGCTCGTCATATAATTAGAATATCATGAAAAAGTGCATTCAACTCAAACTATGAAACTAATATACAGTATGATAGACTCATTACATGCAAAGTGAGATATGTATTGTTATTTTTGCTTATTATGGCTCAGCTTGTAAAAACCCCAAATTAAAAATCTCATAAAATTAGAATATTTTGAAAATGAACTAAAGCCATAATCATCCAAATTATAACAAATAAAGGCTTGGCATATGTCACTTTGCATGTAATGAGTCTGTATCATATATATTAGTTTCACATTTTAAGTTGAATTACAGAAATAAATGAACTTTTTCATGATATTCTAATTATATGACGAGCGCCTGTAGTGTCGTACTGTGAAACTGATTTTGCATCCTTGTAGTATGTTTATGTATTTTATTTGGTTGGGACAGTGCATGTTAATGAACATACATGGGTCTCATGCATGTAAACAAGCCATACCGGATTGACGCCTTGGGCTAATTTACATCCGTCGTCCCCCATGGGCACTCTCAAACACACCTGGCCTATTGTACATGTTTTTAGTGGTAGGGGGAAACCGGAGTACCTGGAGGAAACCTACGCAGACACGGGGAGAACATGCAAACTCCACACAGAAAGGCCCCGTCCCTGGTGGGAATTGAACCTGGACCTTCTAGCTGTGAAGCACAAGCTCTAACCGCTGTACTACCGTGCCTCCGAACATACTGTAAACATACTGTTCCAGTACAGCACTGCTTTTCCCCCTGAAAGTTGTGAAATATGCTTTTAAACTCATCTCTGCCAAGAATTGGGATGGACTGTGTAATGAAGGTTTGCAAGGAGTTTTAAGCACAAAGAACTGTTTATACTTAAATAGTTCCCTTTATTACAAAATATAGGTAAAGTTTAGTTTATTCTTAACATTCTCTTTATGTGACCAGCTTTTCATTCCATATTTCCTCATCATCAAACTGCGATATTTGCGCGGATTTGCAAGCAGTACGCACAGCCAATTTGCTCTGTCATATATTAAATAAACACAACATACCACTTTCCACTTTGTTGAATTGAGCTCTCTGTAGTGAACCTCGTACTCAAGGCTCATCCAGCCCATGCTGACGTCTGCAGAGGGCGGGGAGTCCCAGCTGACCAGTACGTCATACCTGAGACCAGAGGGACTGGTGTTCAGTAGGGTCCAGTTCAGGGCCACTGGGGGATCGGGGCGCACTGAGGGAGAAACAGCACAACTGTAGAGTCGCATCAACACTCAAGTGTCAGCCATCACTAATTCAATAGTTTGTGTTCTTTGTTTTTTGTTGTTAAAAATCCTAAAATATGACAATGAGGCAAATAACAAGTAACAAGTACATTTCTCCATTGTGAGATCAATAAAGGCTATCTTATCTTATCTTAAATAACAATATGGCTTAGTCCTGACGTTGAGAATAGGTCACACTTTTATGGTCAGATTTCCCTTTTGTTTTGATCTGGTTTATGATCTCAGTCATTTCTGGGCATTTTCACATGATAAAAAGAAGGAAGTTCAAGATCTACCCTCTGTACATAAAATAAGATCATCATTTGGTAACACTTCATTATTTTTACCCTATACACACTATTCCATTGTTGGAATGTGTTGGAATGTATCAAGGGTAGTGTACTCCCTAACCCAATCCCTAACGAAAATAAAATAAAATAAAATATAAGGTTCAACATAATGTGTGGATTTTCTGTATATGTTATGTTTACAGTCTATATCTTTCAAACACAGTGAATTACCCATAGACCCCTGCCCTCCATCTGTAATTATGATATGATAATGTTGTGAACAAAACATATCAAAAAACAGCGTTAACCTTCAAAATACAAATGTCACCCTTACTGGAAGTTAATCCGTTAGTAATTTGAATATATATCAATGAATACAGGAGGCTGGACTTCAAAAGGCCTGCCTGTATAATTGATAAGCAGGTGACATTTTCTAGTTGAGCGGATAGGAAGCAAATGGGCATCATTTGGCAGAATCACGGTCTGTGTACTGCAGGTATAATGATCAAAGTAGTGTTATTTTCCCCTACGCCGTGGTATGTTTTTCCTGAATAATACATTGATTTATGGAACAATGTGTCACTATCACGGGTGGCTGAAATGATAGTCGAATTGAGTGTGCCTGGTGGGTCTTTTAGGACAACAAAAAGCTTTTTTTTATAAACATTATGATGTCCTGTCCACTCTATAAAAATGTGTGGACGTGGCCTAAATCTCTAAATGACAGTGCACAAATTCTGACTTTATGGGTTCTCTTACCAATATGTTCCAAAGTGAAGCAGTCATCTTCATTTATATACGTAACGTTGTGGACCTGTAACTTCAAACAATATGTGGTCCAAGCTGTAGTATGGTTTGCATCAAAGAAACACTCCTGGTTTAGATGCTTATAGTGTGGGCACTCGTTCCATTCACTGTTAAATGGGCTGCGAAGCGTAGGAAATAAAGACTCGTTAATGAGCCGAAATTACATTTGAAGCATTATGCGCATTGTGATTGCACTTACCTTTTCCTAAGGTAAAAAATCCTGACATCTTCAGGAGACGACAGGTTTTGGAAACTGCCTGGGCTCCACCAACATCGCAGAGTGGCCCTGTCTCTTGACATGCACTCGGTGAAATGCGGCACAAGGGGAGCTGTGAACACAACATGAATTTAGGGGGATTTGGTAATAATCACAATAACAATAACACATCTTTATCGCTGTCTCACACTTTGTTGGTTAGAAAATGCAATATTGATCTAAAATAACTTTTTTCTTCCTGGTTTTCATGCAATCCCTCTGTAGCTCCTCCCACCTCCCCTCCTTGTGCTCTCCTTCACTGTGCAGCTGTTTCAATAAAAAGAAAAAAAAAGGAACAAAAATTGTCTGTGGGTTTTTTTTAATCTGTGATAAAATGATTAATCTTAGCAAGAGATCGACAGGTGAGGAAAGCATTTCCTTTTTGGCAGCTGCCGCCAGGGTGCAAAGAATAGCCTCTATAGGGAAGATTCAAAGATTACTCAAAGATGGCCAAATGGGCTTTGGATGAGAGAACAGCATTAGAACAGGGTAAAAAGCTCAAAAATCGATTTTGTATAATACCCCCCTTAAATACAATAGGAACACTATTGTTACTATTGTATTCAGTTGTAAGAATACAGATATTGGCCTCAACTTGAATATTCTCACATATGTTGTGAAATATGCGGTCATTAGAGTTTAGAATAGCAACACAATTAAATAAACAATGGAAAATAATGAGTTATTAAGCACAGTTATGAACTTGTGCATAACTGACTTGACTTGGAAAACAAGGCGCGAGTCTGAGTTTGGGATCTGAGTACTATATTTCTGGCAGAGAGAAAAGCTATCATTTCATTGGTTCATATTTTGTAAAATAGAACTCATAAACATAAGTATGAGGGTCAAGATGTTTTTAAAAGGAACATACTGTATCTGCATCTGGCAATAACACCCAACACAAGTGTTGTCCTCTCAATTTCATAGAATCTCTGAGTGATCCTCCCGGCCTTTAATACAAAAGCATCCCTTCTGCTTGTTTTACATAATCAAAAGGTCCATAAATATATGGGAAAAAAAGGAACAAAAATTGTCTGTGGGTTTTTTTAAATTTGTGATAAAATGATTAATCTTAGCAAGAGATCGACAGGTGAGGAAAGCATTTCCTTTTTGGCAGCTGCCGCCAGGGTGCAAAGAATAGCAGTGTTTCCCACACATAGACTATTCTGTGGCGCACCGCCACAGAATCAACACCTCCCGCCACATATTGCGTTTCATATAAAAAAAAAAATATATATATATATATATTTTTTTTTTTTTAAACGCTATTTAAAACACACATGGTATAGAACCGCCGCAGCGGTCAATTTGACTGCGGGGAGGGGGGGGGGTTTAAAATGCGGCGGCTATTCCTCCGTCTCACTCACGCGTCTCTCCCTCAGCCCACACACTGTATTATTGTATTCAGTTGTAAGAATACAGATATTGGTCTCTACTTGATTATTCTCACATATGTTGTGAAATATGCGGTCATTAGAGTTTAGAATAGCAACACAATTAAATAAACATTGGAAAATAATGAGTTATTAAGCACAGTTATGCACTAAAAATGTTGCAACACACAATGTGAACACCTTGATAAAGTGGTGCAATCTTTGTTTCATTTCAGAACAGAATGTGGCAATATATTTACAGGTAAATAGAGACGATGAACAAACATCTAAAAATTACATTTCAAGGTACGACTGCTTGCCCTGCTGGTGTATGGCCTGACTCAGTCCTTTTTCAATGCACTTTGTCACTCCTCAGCACCAGCTCCCTTGCTCTGCCAAATGTCCGGTGCTAGTTTCTCATCTGGCTGAGGGGAACAGGGTTTGGCGCAACCATAAATAAACCACTGAGGGTATCATTGATTTCTGCTCCACTCCCCTCACTGGCTTCAGAATAAATCACACCCAGGCTCAGAACATAAACACGCTTCAGCACCGTACAAGCAGATATCAACAACCAAACCACCATCTCAGATGGGAAACACTCCCTGCAGCAGTGCGAGATGGAGACACATCTGTGAAACGTACTTTCTGTTGCTATTTGCATGCCTAATGTGGAGAATGAATGACAATAAAAACAGTCATTTTTTAGGTAATTTTAGATTTACTTTTACTGTCTGTAAATTTATAAACACACCAAAAGCTCTAAATTTCCCCCAAAATAAAACAAAAGTGCTGCCAAAATATATATTTGTAGATATCTGAGCCAATCCATGTGACGGAGCAGTGGCTCTACTCCATGCTTCTCATGAGTAAGCTCCCTGCCTTTCTTTGTTTTGGTCACTTGCATTTAGAACCTTGTTCTTTTGGTCTTGACCCAGACCTTATGACCAAAGGTGAGCATTTGATTGAAAATTCACCACAATAGATGGATACAAAACACACATTTACTGTGGATGTTCCACTAATATCCACCTCATGCTTCATCTATCCTACGATTCCTACCGTGAACAACAACTTTAGATTCTTGAACTAATATGTGAAGTCCAAATACCAATATTAGCATTACCAAGCTTTAAAAGTCTTGGCTTGGACTAAAGTGATAAACCTTTCCCCAAGCTGATGAGATCGAGACATGACCTTCTCATTCATTGGGGTGAACTCAAACATGTGGCAGCTGATCTGAGGGGGCACCGCCATATTAATGAGTCTAGCCCTGCTCCAGACTTCAGGATGAATGACTATACCTGATTGTTACAATCACACAAACCTTAGTTTATGAGACATAAGGGCAACCATGGTATAATTAGATGTAAGATCAAGGCTATAATCAACAGCTGTAATGTTTGTGGCGAAACATAATCCTACTGTATATCCAAGTGAGAAAGGGTGCATGTCTCATTTTCCTGATCATGACTCTTATACTCTATCTCATGGCAGGGGTAACCTCATTTTCTCATAAATCAACACATTCCAACACCAGTACGCCCTCCCACTCTTACCCCCGTCAGACCTTCCCGCCCTTCATCTTTTGCACACCGGTGTGTTCCCATAGCTTTGCTATTTCAACTTGGCCTCCCTCCCCCAGCCAACAAATTCCAGCTGCCACCATCAAAGCGCACTCTGCAGACACTGGAAGCGAAAGGGTGAGCTTCAAACTGCGGGAGAACATTACATAAAATAGAACAAAACAAACAATCTGATGGTTAAGTTACAAGTGTATGTGTTAATGTGATGGGATTTAAAACTCGCTGCATGAAACCACAGGCAGACACTGAGCATAATGAACAGGGAAGTTAACAAAAGTGCTTTCAGGTAAGTAGGGTTCTGGTGGTTCAGGTCAAAAGGTTAGTGTCGATGCTGAAAAGGTGTTTACATTTCTCAACATGGCTGAAACCAAATAGTGAAGCATGTCATTTGTGGGTAGTGTTAAACCAGGCCTTGAGAAACCGCATTTTCACCTAGTTCTCAAGGTCTTTGTTTCATCAGTGGGATTCACCAATGAGCTTGGAAAAAATGACTATAATGTACTATAATTTATAAAGTAAGCATTGACTTTTCAAGGATACAATTGGCAAATGTTAATTTCTTGAACTAGAATGCAGCATTTATACGTCGAATGTATATTCATATGACATGACCAAGGAAATTCCTATCCTAAATGTGTACAAATGGACATTAATAAAATTATTAATGACAAAAAATAACATATAAAAGTGACTTCTGATCCAAATGTTATTCCGTTTGTGCCGTGGGTCAGGTACACGTCTAATGACCACTAAACATAATCTAATAATTTGTTTATTATGGAGAAACTTCAGAAATTCTCTCTCTCGCTCTCGCTCTCTCGCTCTCTTAGGGTGACCATACGTCCTGAAAAATTCGGGACAGTCCCGAAATCCAGGCTCTGGATTCTCCTGAATCCAACCCAAATTGCCCCGAAAAATATTTTTAGAATATCGAAAGTGCTGTGTGCGCTCTTAATATGGAAGAGGGGCTTGATCTGGACGAGCTCTACAACAAAAACTGCGCTCTGAAGAATGTTCTAAAGTAGGGGTCCCCAACCTTTCTCCTGCTCGGGACCAGGAGGAGCTCGCTTAGAAACACGTACGTAAATGGCTCACATTTTTAAAAGCATGAAGCGCAGCCCTTTGATCGCAGCGCGCTACAGCGGGACCGCGGCACATTCTCTCTCTCTTTCTCTTTACTGTTCACTTAACAGCGGGACAAAAAAACGAATTTTGAGTCATTTTTAATAAATAATAATAATAATAATAAACCAGGACTACTCAGAACTAAACCATGACAAAATCAATGCAAAAAAAGCAATATCAGGGCTAGAGCAGGACTAAACCACATCTGAACCAGGCCAAAGGCAATACAGAATAACACAGTTTCATATGAGGAGCTTCTCAAACATGAGACTCTGCTCAGTCCTCACAGCTGAGCAGACACCTGTGGAGCCTGTTCTTATGTCCAGACCTCGCGCTTTATGATAAAACTCAGTAAATGAAGCTCCTGTGAGATGGCGTGCTCATGTTTGCATTGTCATTTATTCAGCTTACTCATAACTCCTGCCATCGCAAAGAAAGCATCTCTGCTGCACTTGTATCTTTCCCACACACGTGGATTGAATAAAGTCAACGGAGAAAGGAAGCTACAAAATGCACCTGTCAAATGAATGATTCAGATATTATTCGGCTCAGTTAGAGTCCAGATAGCGAGGTTTAACGCGCGTGTTGACACCACTCGTGCTGCCGGTGCAGTTTTCCTCAATCTCACGCGCCATCGGCTTCGTCACATCACCCACTTAACAAACACAAACAGCTGTTCCTTACCTTGGAGTAGCTGGTCAGGCCCTTTGTAATAATGAAGACAGGGAAACACGCCTTCCACCACCTCCCGCTGACGGTCCTGCTTCTGCATGTGATAATCCAAACAAAACTCGATGCACATGGCCCTTGTGCTTCAGTTTGGTGAAATCTGTCAGTCCGTCCAACGATAAGCCTCCTGTTTTCTTAGTTAAAAGTCCTTTTACCCCGTTTGACAGAGCTATGTTTTCATTTGAGCGGCGGGTGATGGTCGCAGAGACACTGCTGCGCAAAGCGGTGCAGATGCGCCGCGACAGTGGCGCCAATAATGCCCAAAATATGTTTTTATGGAAAATGAAGAGTGGGCCATATTTGATTGTTTGGCGGGCCGGATCTACCATCTGGGCCGGCCGGGTCCCAGCCGCCCGATGAGCCCAGTGAAGGCTGCTACACTGCAGCCGTGACTGTGGAATTGCGGCCAGGCTAAATCAGCGGCCAGACTGGCCCTTTCCCCGACCGGCCCTTCAGGAAATCGCCCGACTCTCCCGATTAGCCACGCCGGCACTGGTTGTGAGGAAAAGTTGTGATGAGCTGAGAGGGACGGCAAAAGCGAGAGAGATGCTCTGTGGCGCTGGTGACAGATAGAGCTGCGCGCAACGCATTGAGCAGCACGAGGCTGCACTGATTCTGTCTGTAATAAAACCAGATGAACTATCTATTGATGAGGTTATTGGCGTGTGGACAGGCCAAAGATAAATAGGACAATGCGGTCGTTTATAAATAATTTCCTAGTTAGATTTGCAGTTGTGCATAATGTGCGTAATTGTGAATGTGGCATATGATTAAAAAAAACATGAACCCCCCTCCCAAATTTCAGGGCAACTCATCTGGTCACCCTACTCTCTCTCCTTCTCCTTCTCCTGAGAAGCACGTGGTGGAGGGGCTGGGCTCATGGGGCCTTTTCAGGGAATATGCGACAGCCAACTGTCGTTGCACCTTGTCACTGCTGCTGCAGTGACTTTATTCTCTTGGTCGTTTCTGTCAAATCTGTTGGCCCTCTGGGGGCCCCTGCTGGCTTGGGGGCCCCAGGCAGCTGCCTGCCTTGCCTAATGGCAAGCTACGCCTCTGTATGCCATTTCTTTTGGTGCAACCTGCCTCACAGCACCAGTTTGTCGCATTTGCTGCATGGACGCTCATCAAAAGTGCTCGAACAGCTTCAATGACGCTAATATGGCGGACGTCGTAAGGGGCTACGTCATAAATACAAAAAAACATATCTAGGAGGATCTATTTTTTTACTCGTTGTTTACCACGCTGCAACTTTGCTCCCCGGAGGGCTAGAGGGACTAGCTAGCGCTAACGCATTGCAAAAGGAAGTACATTTCTATCTCATTTACTTCCGAAGTTATTATCGATCGAAATAAACATAGTTCATGACCTTAGAATCAATTTAAGGGCTTTTTGTATTGATATTGGGCTAATCAATGGAAAATGGATTCAAATTGATTAATCAATTAAATAAACCCAGCCCTAGTTCTTATCATTGTGCAAGACTCTCAAACAAATTCAATGATCTATCACTAAAGCCCTCTTCACCATGATTCACTCTAGTTTTTTACACTGCAACAATAGTTAATGGATTTGTACACGGAAGAGGCAAATACATAATTGACTGTGCAGCAAACACAAAGCCCATAAACTCTCTTCGCCGCTTTACGTATTCTGCTTTTCAGGCTGCTTCGGTGTAATGGTCAGTTAAGAGCAGCCAGGAGTGGACCTAATGTTCTGTAAGCTCATCCTGGCTGTCCATATGTATCCGCAGGTCCTTGTGGGCCGTGTGTGCCGGCTGTCTGATAAACAGCTCTTAGCAGCACATCCTGTCTTCATGCGGAGCGAGGGAAACCACTTATCTGCTCCAATGTCCTTTGCAGCTATTAGAGTTTCACTAAACAGCTGAAAAGAGCCCCATTCTGTCCATACCTGTTGGTGAGTTCATGTTTATGTGGATTGGATGATATCTCAGTAAAAAAAACAAAAAAAACACCTGAACTGAGCACATTTTCTTCAGTTTGGCTTTGCCCAATTCTAAAGGCTTCCTGAAAAAAGTGTCAAAATAGCGACAAAAATTAGACAAAAACAAGGATGAAAAGAAAGAAAAGGGCGACAGAAACACAACCAAAAAAGGTGATGAAAAAGCAACATCAGCGAGACAGAAAAGTGACACAAGTCGGGCGGCACGGTAGTACAGCGGTTAGCGCTCGTGCTTCACAGCTAGAAGGTCCGGGTTCGATTCCCACCAAGGACGGGGCCTTTCTGTGTGGAGTTGCATGTTCTCCCCGTGTCTGCGTAGGTTTCCTCCGGGTACTCCGGTTTCCCCTACCACTAAAAACATGTACAATAGGCCAGGATGAATGAGAGTGTGTTTGAGCGTGTGCATGGGGGACGACGGATGGAAATTAGCCCAAGGCTACAATCCGGTGTGGCTTGTTCATTAACTTGCACTGTCCCTACCAAATAAACCAATAAACAAAATGTGAGGGGGGAAAGTGATGAAAAAGCAATGGAAAGAAATGTCCCAAAAGTGACAACAACGCGAGGGAAAAGATCAGTTCAGATGAGTTTTGTAGGTCTTAGCTTTCAAATAAGGCAGAGGAAACACACTTGGTTAAGGCGGGGGTTAAGAGGTTAAAAACAAGTCATACTGAATTTGATCAAAACAAGACTTTAACGACACTAAATCAGAAAAATTATAACTAAAACCAAACAGCACATTTACGATACATTAGTATGTTTTAGGCTGGGTTTGCAAAACTGTGTTGATCTCAGTCAGATGAAAGACTTTAGGGATTTAGCAATATACTTGTTGCTTCATGCGATAAGAATATTCCAATACAATATTTTTGCTATATATTGTGCATCACTAACTTTAAACATCACATACATCTTTGAAGTTGCTTCTGTTCAAAACTACACAGTTTAAGACTCCCCAGACATCTTTTTTTTTTTTTAATTAAATCTCTGGACATATGTTGCTTGAACACACAATCTAATCAGGGATTTCAGGGACTTTATGCTGTTATGGACGTCACTTTGAGGACTCCTTACTATTCACAAGAAATAATCTTTTGTCTTTGAATTGTTTAGTGATATGAAAACAATCAATGATTTACAACACGTGAACACTTTTGCAATTGCGAGCCTAGTTGTTGAAATGCATTAACTGTTTTGCATCAACTACAGTTTTAAAGAGGGGGTATTATGCTTTTTTCAATCACATAGCACCAGTCTATAGCATACTACAATGATGACGTAACCTTCTGTTGGTCTGTATATGCAGTAAATTAAAATAACTGCCTTGAATAAAATTGCTCTCTCAAAATGGCTGTACTGAACGTCTTGAAATAGGCCTCTGTCTCTTTAAGAAGCTTTCCGACACGCCCCCTTCAGCACACTGCTGTGGCATTTAAACAACACTACTGTGCGGGGAGGGGGCTCTGCTGAGCTGAGGAGCAGTGGTTGGTGGCTTGGCTGGTGACGAAAGGTCCAGAGGCGTCTCCAGGAGGTGGGGGCGTTCCTAGGAGGACTGAGGCATAGCTACACCTAAAATGGCTGCCGTCTAAGTTTTTACTGATTACTCAAAAATATGTGAATGAGCCAAGGCAACACTCCAGGCATGTGTTTAATGAGGGAATGACATAATAACATGATATAAAGCTTGAAAAAGTCGATTTTACATAATACCCCCCCTTTAAGACTAAATGTAGAAAGTGTCGCGATTTCACTTACTCATATGAAGCAGCTGGTTTTCTGAACGTATTTTACAGTATGTTCAGTCCCTTCATCGAATGAGACTGAATTATTATGACGAGACAAATGATTGCTGCTACAGCTGATAATTGACGCGAAGTGCAGGCGGCAGACCCCAGATTAAGAACAGGAGAACTCATTGGCCTCAACATTTTTTTTAATAGTCATGCTGTTGACTCAAAAATGCTACAATTACGGTAAAATAGCTACTGAACTGTGGGAGACTTTGTGAGTGCCCCGCGGGGCTGTTAACCACATTGAGAAATTTGGCTGGGATCAGACTTAAAAGAGCGTCTGAATTTGAACACGCCACATTGTAGATTTTATCTCTGCTCCACACTTGTAGAACAGCAGTGCACACAGTTTGGCTTTCACAGGTCCTGCATTCCCAATTTGGGGAATTATAAAGAGGGGGTATTAAGCTTTTTGCACGTATTTGTTAATATTCTCTATCACATGTTTATCACTGTTTTACACTTCGCTGGTTAGAAAACGTACCGTAATATTGATCTACAACAGCCGAAACAGAATATCTAGCAGTTTCACTTCCTGATTTTCATCCGTAAGCCCCTCCCGCTCCCAATCTCTTGTTTCCCTTCAAAGCTGTTACAATAAATGAGAAAAAAAAGTCTGTCCAGCTTGTGTGGCTGTGGAGAAGCTATGGCGAGTGTTTTTACGCCATAAAGAAAGTCGGCAAGAGATCGATAGATATACAAATGACCTCAGGGGGAGCTTGGGAGCTGTTGCTGTTAAGAATAGCTAATGGAGAAGATTCAAAGATGTGAAAGTGGGTCAAAACGCAGCTCCAGGAGTGTTTTTTGATGAGAGAACGTCATAAACAGCATAATCTCCCCCCCAGCCCCTTTACGTAAAGCTTTAAACTGTTGAAAAACTGAATTATTCCATTTTAGAGGTTTCTTTTAATCGCATAGACATTACTGAGGTGTTTGTCAAGAGCTGCTACATGTCTGTGATTTATACTGTAGGTCCTAAATGGTAAGGTTAGATGTTATACTTTTACATTTACTGACAATGAAACACATCAGTTGATTCACATAAATTCTGAAAGGTAAACAGGTTATTTATTGGTTAGTTTTTATTTAGCAGCCCATCTCCAACTGTATGTGTTCACTTCTCTCCCTGTGTTTGTAGAGGAAGCAAAGGCAAGAGAGAACACAATGTTTTTTGGTATTGCTGTTGGAAGTCTTTAAACCTTTAAGAGAGTGCTAAGTGTGGCTGAAGCAAAGGGAGCGAAAGGTGATAGACCACAACCAGAGACAAACACGGGAATGTAAACAGGTGATATAAATAACTCCTGGCATACGCACGCCGTTTCACCCATAAGTGTACAAGCGTACACAAAAACAAAAAGCACTCGCAAAACAAAAGCCGACAAACAATATCAAAGTGCCATTGTCTTGTTCTTCGTCAACATGAAGCCTTTCCTCCCTGTCCCTAAACACGGCCTGTGTCAGCAGTGGCGCAAAAAAGGCATACGCAATGTATGCTTTGCATAGGGGCGCGGAAAGGACGGGGCTTGATCAGAGTATGTTTGATTGACATGCCTGCATTCCTTGCTAGGGTAAGTCTTTACAGTGAACGGGTTCGCGGAGGTGAATTACTTTTTGTATTCCTCTTTGGGGGAGGGGTGTCACTTTATCTGGAACGACCTGCCGGAGGAGCTCAGGACCGCAGAGAACGTTTTTAAAAGCAGGCTCAAGACCCACCTTTTTAGTTTAGCCTTTAACTGATATTTATTCTTGCTAGGCCTATTTATTTAATTGTTATTAATATTTTTTTATTTTTTTTTCTTTATGTATTTTACCTCTCGGTCTTATTTTAGTGGTCCTAATATTCTTATTTTTACTTTTTACTTATTTTAACCATTTTTATGGTCTCCCAGTTTCCTCTGGAGGAGCCCTCTGCCTCGGGAGCGGTCATTGGCTGTGGCTGCTGGGGTGCTGTCCTGTGGGTGTCTGGATGGAGGTGTGGTGTTTCTACCGCGCCTCCTCCGGGTGTCCTGTGTTGGTGCCCTGTGGCTGCAGCCGAGATGCTGCTCCCGATGCAGACGGCTCCTTGGATGGTGTTTCCTTACCTGGTTTATCTGTACCCAGCCTTACCTCAGCCTTATGTCCATTGCGTCCATTGTTTTACCTTGAGTGTGTGTGTTGTGCTTGTGTGGTGTGTCTCTGGGAAGGTGGGTGGGGAGAGTGTGAGTGCGACAATGTGTTTGTATCTGTGGGAGGAGGTGGGTGTGAGAGAATGTTTTAAATCTGTAAAGCACTTTGTGTTACATGAAATGTATGAAAAGCGCTATATAAATAAAAATTGATTGATTGATTGACTTTAGTTGTGCATGCTTATTTTGCGAAACAAAAGTCACTGCTGGAGTGGGGCGAAGAGAGGAATGCAGGATTGGCAGAGGGACAGTGTGTGAACGCACGACCGCGGGACGTGAGCACGGCCTGCGGGGAAACAGTTTCAAAGCGCGGCTCTGGGGAAACGGCGCGCCCAATGCTCCCAGCGCCAGCACTGTCCTGGTGTAGCAATTTCAAACTACCCCCCATTCACCTTACCCCCGGTACTTTAAAATTGATTTCAGATTACCGGGGGGTAGCTTGAAATCGATTTCAAGCTACCCCCCCTGATTTCAGATTACCCCACGCCAATTACAATATGTATTGTTT
Organism: Neogobius melanostomus; assembly: GCA_007210695.1. Classification (NCBI taxonomy): domain Eukaryota; kingdom Metazoa; phylum Chordata; class Actinopteri; order Gobiiformes; family Gobiidae; genus Neogobius; species Neogobius melanostomus. Next base: position 4,364,160 of record VHKM01000006.1, on the reverse strand, counting down.
GGCATGGCTGTGTTAAATATGCCCGGATGTTAATAGCTAATAAAAGCTACAACTCTCATAACTTTTCATCTGCGGTTTTCTGCTCCAAACTTGCAAATAATATATATCAATAAATAAATCCACTATCCTTAAGGTTAGGGCTAAGGTAAGGTTAGGGTTAGCTTGTAAACTCCACTAGGGCTCAGGTAAGAAAGCAGTTGAGAGGGGGGTAAATAGTTTAAAACCTTTACACCTGGGCCATAGGAGAGAAAAAGGCGCGCGGGGTCCGTGAGTGACGAGGCGGCTATGGCGTCCCGTCACTCACATCTTACACCTCTTCACTCAGCTCCATTCCGCTCCGCAGCGATATCACCGCCTATTCGCCCCGGTCATCTCCGCCGCTGCTGCTGCAGCCCCACGAGGAGCTTAAAGTGAGCATACTGTAAGGCAACGAGTTTGAGAAATAAAAGACCTAATGAAATAATAAACACGGTTACAGAGGAGATCGCGTTGAAGCAAGACACCTGTTTCACTTAAGTTTTTTTCTCCCCTCTTTTGCGAGGGAGAGAGAGGGGCAGAGAAAAAGTTACATGAACGAGAGCAATAGAAGCTTAATCGGGCTGTGGGATTGTTTTTTTGTGATAACAAACTCCATAGAGGGAAATATCGATGTTATATTTTGTGAAATAGTGACATTTCTGTTCAAATAAAGTCCATTCGGAGGGTATTTAAAAGTAAAAGTATAATCGTTCAAAAGAGCCAGTCTTTTGGCTCTCTTCAAAGAGCCATAAATCCCATCAGTAGCGCGAATATGATAGAGAGAGAAAAATATTTAAATATCTTTTTTTTTGGGGGGGGGGGGGGGGGGGGGGGGGGGGGGGTGCCAGCTGTGTGTCTGAAACAGGATGAGCATTTCAAGTCGTTTTACCCAAATCTCATGTTCATTTCAGAGCTCACAGCTTTGAAGTCTGTCTGACACAAATGAGCCACATGATTTAAACAGCTTATTCTGCTTTGACTGATTTATTGATCCTAATTTATTGTGTTAAATCTCCTCTAATTCCATTTTAGCCCACCTTCTTTGGCTTTGATATGCTACTTAATGTCCAAAAGAGAAGAAGTGCACATAGTTGTGTGACTGACAATTTAAACGACTTCTTTTGCACGCGGTTGCTAGTTCACATCTTGCTCTCGCTGTGTTAATTACACTACACACTCACCTACCAGCAGAACAACCTTTCACATGCACTCAGCCTCACACCAGTGTGTAAAATTCAATTCAAATACCGGCAGGGAATAGTGCTCTCACAATGCTAAAATTTCAAACTCGATCTCAATAATGGAAAAGAATAATAATAACACAACTTAATACTTGATATCGAAAACAATACTGGGCTATGTATGTAACCTACAATATAAACTATGTACTATCTTCATGAACAGTGACCCGTCTCCATGGTTACGCATATATTCCATTCAGAAAACCTACCAGAAACTAAAAAACCTGAATTAAAATCCTTTTGTCCTTGGGCAAGACCCACCTACCATTTTTTTGTTTGTTTGTTTGTTTTACTCTAATTAATGAATTTTGGCCATGTGCGCATCAAAACAAAGCAAATAAAGCAATGAAAAAGCTCAAAAGTCTATGGTCCATTAAACAAACATTAGACTTTTACAATATTACCGTTCAACCAGGGAGGGGAAAACAAAAATTGACAAAAAAACGAGGATGAAATTGCAACAAAAGAACGACAAAACGTGATAAAAAAAAAAGTGACAAAAATGTGTGACGAACACACAACAAAAAACGTGACAAAAATGCAACAAAAAAGTCACAAAAAATGTGACGAAAACCCGACAAAAAAGCGACGACAATGCGGCAACAACGTGAGGAGAAAGCGCAGTTTAAATGAGTTTTGTAAACTTTGAGGACAGAGACGAGAGCTACAGTAGAGGGAAGAAAGAGCTCCAAACGCCAATGTTGGAACTCATATCTGTCCTTCGCTCGCTGATAAAATTGTCACCAGCCAAGCCACCAACCACTGCTCCTCAGCTCAGCAGAGCCCCCTCCCCGCACAGTAGTGTTGTTTAAATGCCACAGCAGTGTGCTGAAGGGGGCGTGTCGGAAAGCTTCTTAAAGAGACAGAGGCCTATTTCAAGACGTTCAGTACAGCCATTTTGAGAGAGCAATTTTATTCAAGGCAGTTATTTTAATTTACTGCATATACAGACCAACAGAAGGTTACGTCATCATTGTAGTATGCTATAGACTGGTGCTATGTGATTGAAAAAAGCATAATACCCCCCCTTTAACTTCGATACTACTTTCGTATCGAGAAATCGTTGTTTTTTTGTTTGTTTTTTACCCTAGCAAGGAATGCAGGCATGTCAATCAAACATACTCTGATCAAGCTCCCAGTCATAGTGTTTCATCAAAAAACAAATTAAACAAATGACAATGAACAAAAATATATATACAATCGTGGACATGTTTAATTTGTTGGCAGTTAATGGGCTTTTCTGAAATAGACTCATAGAACATTCATACCTATTTTACCACTAAGTATCATGCTGCGTATCTGCTATATATCTTGGAGGAAGCTGTAACTCTCTGGTTGTGTGCATAAGGCACATGGAGCAAGACCTCTGCGTGGTTACTACGGGTAACCAACTCTGTGGCTAAGAACACAGCCTCACCGGTCACAATCGATGTTTGAGCCCGAGGTGCAAATCATCCCGAGCACAGAGACAGACATTTAGGGACGCTCACGGGAGAAGGGAAAGCAGGCCAAGAAGAAGATAGAGACAAATGGTTTGCACTGGATGTAACGACTATGGTAAGCCTTTAAATATATAGCACCATCTCCGCGCGTCTTCTTTTGGTTTTGTCGAGTGGCTGAGTTGACAAAAAGCCCTAAACCAATACTGCAAATATGTAGAGCCGCTGAATTCCAGGAAAGATGATTCTAGTCGTCCAATTGGAAACTACTTTTGAAAAAGAGCCACATATTCGACAACATGGAGAGCTGATATGACCCTGTGGAAGCTTCCCAGTAAAAAGTTCCCAATATTGGTCAGTCAAAGTGTCAAAGACAAAGTTTGATGGCACATATATAGCTAGTCAAATAATGTACAGCAGTGGTAGTCCGAGTATTTAGCAGTGGAAATGAAAAGGAAAAGTGGCGTTCGATCGTAGCGCATGCGGAGTTAGCATGGTGGCTGGAGCGTTAAACTGTTCAGTGTATTTTTCTCATAGCCGTGAGGATTTAGCCATAAAACATCGCGTATTATGAAAGATTTTACTTTAGACACAAACAACAAAAAGAAGTGGGCTCTGAGCTAAATGCTAAAACATATTCTGTTAAGTTTCTGTCTTTATGTGGGATCGGATGCACATTCAAAATGTCAATTAAACATCATATTTTTATTTATTATTTATTTATTTGAGCAGTAAGTCAGCTCAAAGTGAGTGGGCCGAAGCAAAAAGCTTATAAGCGCCCTCCATTATATTATGTTAATGATGGAAAAACCATAGAAATTATATAAATGCCATGAAAGAGATATGTCCTACCTCGCCATATTTTAATATAGGGCCTGGCTTCTCCATTCATTTGTATGGGGACAGAATGCTCAATTCAAACAGGGTCAGGTAAGCTACTGGCTGACATAAGTACGCATTTGTAGGAACATGCTCACATATGGCTAAAGGCATATCTATGATTCCTATGGTTTTTGTGCTGTAGCAAAAGTTCTTAAGCCAGCATCTGTACAGGGTAGTTTTAGTGTTTCGCCTCTCACCTACAGAGCTTAAACAGCACAGAGCTGAACATGTGCTGCCGAAGGTAAGAGGCGAACTGTCCACGACAATAAAAGTACCCAGTATAGGTGATGGTTTTGGAACGTTTCTCTATAATGGAAAACTCTTGAACAACCGAGAGCTTACACGAACATGTTACTGGTTGATGAAATGGGTCTTTCGCTGTGTCTAAATGCATGTCTGCCCAGGCAGCTTGAGAAAGGCACAAGCTGCGTGTGTTTGCTCACGCTATCAGAGACAGCTTCATGTTTACAGTTTAACGGTTGAGAATGTTGAGGAGAAAGTACGAACACGGGGCCAGGATTTTTATTGACGGGACAAGGAGGTACACTTGTCTAAAAGCGTGACCCTATACTTTTATCATGTCAGCGAGCTCTGAGACGTGAATCTATAAAGATGGATAATGGGTTCGCTTTGCAAACAAAATATCACAGGAAGAAAAACAAGACTTTTGCTTCTTCTTTCTTTCTTTCTTTCTTTCTTTCTTTCTTTCTCTTCACTTTTTGTTTAACTTGTAAAAAAAACAAAAGAAACACTCTTAAAATCTGGAGGTAGCAGTGCTTTCGATTGCAGAGGCAGTCCTAGACTGGGACAGGTGACACTTTTGTCACATGACTTTATGAATGTCTTGATTTTTAACTTGAAGTGTTAAATGATAAACAAAATAAATAGTTATTTTGCTTGGTGACTCTTTATATTGTTGTTGAGTGGGCGGACTAAAAGAAGATACAGTGAGATACATTGATTTTTTTTTTAAGATAACATAACTTGGACTGTCTGCTTTGCTGCCTAATGATCTAGTTTTATCACTTGCATGTGAGGTGTACACATGTGCAGACATGTCCATGTGATATAAAGGGAACATGATGTAGCAATATAATGGAAAGGTGCCCAGAGGACACTGCATGATGATTCCTGTATTGTGGTGCAGGTTTCAAAGCAAGTGAAACAGTAAACAGTGACATTATAGCAACATCATTTCAAAGAGTTAGCTTTTATTGCCTGCTAAAGTTGTATTAAATCATTATGTAATAGTTGTAATAATCCAGTCGAATCCTGTATGTCACAATTAGAACAGGTTTTCTGCTTTGAGTTGAGTTTCCTCAAACTCAACACTAAATGGCAGGTGCTTCACCTGCGGCCCCTTACCAGGTTATAAATATGGGATGAGTGTTTTACAGAGTCCAGCTGCTGTAAGGGATTTTTACATACTTTGAGAATGCCCCAAATTCTCTCATTTGCGTCTGAAAAAAACGTTCTGTTCTTGTAGCTTCCATGTCATGGAAGGTATCTGGGAAACCAGGTGGCGTTATCGACAACCAAAACCTTTTTTTCCTAATGTAAATTTAAATTTAAAACCCCGCCCGTGATAGTGGTGAGGGAAGTTACACACATCTTTTTCCAGGTTAATGCGTTAGGAAAATGTCCACTGTCTCACCTCATATTATTAACCCCATGAAACAAGAAGTGATGATGAATAACCGATGTTTTGTTCTGAGCCATTTGGGTGTGGGCCATAATCGTCAGTTTATGTTTTTCACTGCACTGCCCATTCAAACACTTGAGCCACACAGCACACACTCAAATCCAGATCGACGCCTATGTTTCAATCATTATTATTTCTTATATTTAGTTTTGTTTTATGCCATCCGAAGTTTTTTTTTATTTTTTATATGTTATATTTCCATGAGTTAAACAATTTGGTAATTGTATAACAAACATCATATTTTTGTATTGTCCTGTATTTGAGACCTACTATTTTTGACCTACTATTGGTCAAAGTTGCAGTGTATAGATTATGCTTGAGTACCTCTTTTCCAAAGAGCCTATATTCATTACAGGAGGTGCCATTTCATCTAAGTCCAGTGACAATGAGTCAGTTATGTGATGGCTCTCAGCATCGTGATACCAGTGCTGCAGAGGATAGCCTTTTTGATTAAATTCCTTTCATACCTACTTACTAGCGCTCTCATCTTTAAACAGTAGATTATATTACATTATCAAATACAATGGTCAATTACAGTGTTAATTTCGTCGACTAAAATATTTAGTCATAATTTTAGTCAAAGTAATATTTTTGCCAACTAAAATTGGACTAAAACTAAATTAAAAGTTGTGTTTAAGACTAAAACTATGATATCCAGATATTTTTGTCGACTAAAATATGACTAAATAAAAATGAAAAGAAGAGACTAAAAGAGCATTAAATAATTTAAAATCAGTGCCAAAGGAACAGCTCTGAGCTTTGTTCATGTGGGAGAAGCTCCATGATGCAGAGCCTTGATTAATATGATTATAAAAAATATTATAAATGTAAAGTCGACCAAATTTGTCTTAAATTTAGTCGATTATATTTATATGCAATTTTAGTCGATTAAAACTAAAGAGAATCTTTAGACTAAATGGCGAATTAAAATATGTTGTCAAAATTAATACTGGTCAATTGATCCCAAGTATGAGCTTGGCCAGTTTCCGTTCCGATTCTTTCACCTAATTATTTGAAATAGTTCAGTGACTGTTAGTAGCTGGCTGAACATCCAGCGGTGGTGAACAGTCCCTGGACTTTGACAGAAAACCTAAGTATTAACCCTGGGCTATTGATCACTAGACTAGCCAAACCAGGAAAGCACTGTGTTTGCTTAACTGTGAACCTTTCCACATGTATCTGAACAAACAGCATCCTGCAACTCTTGTCTGACATTAGCCCTGATAAGGAGTGTCAACAGCCCGGCGCAGACAAAACCTACATTACATTTGTTAATATTTAATGAGGAGCATGTGCACAGCTTTCGACTTAGCACATTTTATCACCTTTCTGCAAAAACAGAAAGGTTTGTACATTCAGTAAAAGCATTACCTGTGTCATCCCAGTCGAGGAGGAAGGCGCATCTTGGAGTGAAAAGGATGGAGAAGACAAAGAGCAGGGGGCTGCACTTTGATGCAACAGCCATGATGCTAGAAAAAAACAACAAAGCAAAATGTAAATACGAGTGAATTAAACTGTGTTATTCTTAAAGTAAGAGTAAACAGTGTTTTCTGTGTCCCCCGATTATAACCTTGGCTGCAAATACACATAAGACAGTAGCGAGTGGCATGTCCCGTAACACCAAACATTTAAAAAAATGAAGCCACGAACAGCACACTGTGGTAGTGAACCATAAGATTATGGTATGCAACCTCACAAAGTAGTTACAGTTCATGAGCCGGTGTTGGTGGCCAAGTGCTTCCAGTCAAGTCCAACCCCTAAATATAGGCCAAGCTTGCTGTCCGCACCCTTGGCTATTTACAGCTGTGCCTGCACAACTTTGGGCAGCCAGCAGAACCCATGTGAGGCCAAGGCTTTTCCCTCAGTCGGTCTGCAATTTGTGGAGTGAAGGCTGGACCGCAAATCCTGATACAAATCTTCAAACGGTTTTGTGATGTGTCAAAAGCCATCTGAACGACACAAAGACCGTACGGCCACACAGGTTGGAATACAGTAAAGTTAGGTTCAAACGGGTCTCGAGGTCAGCCTTGATTATAGGAAACGATACCCTAATCACCAAACTGCAGTTTTAAAATGACACGATATTTTTGACCATAAAAGCCAAATTCCTAAGTATTTCCCAGTTGTCTAAACTCAAATTGGAATGCAAATTAGAAGCCACTTTCCTTTGGCTTATTATCACAGTACAGCCCACAATTTTAATGCACTAAAATGTTCAGTAATCGTTGAAGGACACTTGAGCCAATGCAGATGAATTCCATGAGCCTCTACACGGCTCCAAGTTTTGAAAATCCAATGAGTATCAGGGGTTCCCAAACCTTTCAGGCCGTGACCCCCCCAAATAACTCAACCAACAACCCGGGAATATAATAATATGTGGCCATACCGCCTTTGCTATGCCCAATCCCGTCAGATCTTGGAAGCTAAGCAGGGAAGGGCCTGGTTAGTACTTGGATGGGAGACCATTTGGTAACACCAGGAAGCCTAGCGAATGTAGTGAGTGAGTGGTGGTGGTCGGAGGGGCCGATGGCGCAAACTGGTAGCCTCGCTTCTGTCAGTCTACCCCAGGGCAGCTGTGGCTACAATAGTAGCTTACCACCATCAAGTATGGAGTGAATGAATAGTGCAATGTAAAGCGTCTTTGAGTGTCCAGAAAAGCGCTATATAAAACCAATGCATTATTATTATTATTATAATTAGCATGTATAATAATCTAAGATGCAAAAAAACAATTAAAATCTGGTTTAATAGTTATTAGTTTGGAATGTTTTATTTGGATATTTGGATATTTGTCATGCGATCCCTACTTCAGTGTCCCGCGGCCCCGACTTTGGGAACCACTGCTTTATACAGTACTGCCAATTTATCAACTGCCAAATACTTCCTCACAAAATGTTTTCATTCTCTTGCTTCAGTGACGGGCCTGTTTGTTGTTTCTCTTCTTCTAAGGCCGTGTTGCAGCAACTTAATTGAAAAAAAACAACAACAAGCTGTTACTGTGAATAAAATGTGTGTCTTGAGCGAGATTGCGAGACCACGGCATTCTGGACTTATTTATGCTTTTTGCGGTGTGGCCAAAATAGTTGCAGTTCGAGCAGAAGGTCTTACATGTGCCAGACTGTGTGTGTGTGAGGGCGTTTAAGGCCACTTTACACAGAGGGATTCATTGCAGGGATGCTGAACTCAAAATCTCTATTTGAAGGGTTGATACGGGCAAATTGCAAAGACTCCAACCTTGTATGCGGACCTTAACGCTTCAGTTTAGACCAGTGACCCCATGTACCTACCTCTCTGTACCCCCAGGTTGGGAAATGGTTTGCAAACATGTAGTGCATGCTTGTTTGTTTGTATGCGGTTTGTGTGGCTGTTCGTATATTGTATGTACATTTCTTCTTCTGAGACACCAAGAGCCTTGCCTGGCCTGCCAAACGACATGCCTTTTCATAGATATTTCAAAGACATATAGTCTGGGAGCGAGCGTGATCTCAACAATTTCCCGGTGGGCGTGATTGACAGACGGCATCAACCAATTAGAGCAACGCTAGATACGTTGCAGTAACAAGCGGCAGAAAGCCTTTCCAAAAACGTCCTTTTTTACGAGGAACGCTTCGAACGCTGTTTCTTGCTCCGGTTTTAAGGATTTCATATTTTCCAAATGATTTAAAACAGACGAAAGAGCCGAAGAAAACAGTGTATCGGCCGCCATCTTTAATGTTTTGGAAGAGTGCGTGGTGGTGACAGGTGACGGCTTCCGTCTCTTGGTGCGTGATTGGAACGATGTGGGTCAAATCGTGAAATGATTGGCTGCGAGCAGCCGCCCAGACGGTTCTTCTTTTGAACAGAAAGGAGGAGTGTCTGGCAGGCCAGGCAAAACATGTAGTGCATGCTTGTTTCTTTGTATGCGGTTTGTGTGGCTGTTTGTATATTGTATGTACATTTCTTCTTCTGAGACACCAAGAGCCCCACACCTGCAGCACAGAGGAGGCTTCACAGGAGGAGCTACAGGAAACAAAAAAGGGACAAACAAGGAGATGGTGAAAGACCGTTGTGGAGCGGAGGGAGCTGCAGGAGAAAGAGGAAGGAGGAGGTGAGGAAGCTGACCAGAGCAGGACACCACGCTCTGGATCAGGGACAAACCCAGGAGGCTCTGCACCATTTCAGAGGATCAGAGGAGACAGAGGGCAGCCAGCCAGGTTTCTTCCGAGTGCTACGGTTTCCCTGACCTCCAAAGTCATGCGGGTCAGGTTGACACACAGTGGCAGCGCGGCTCAGCTGCAGCAGCTCAGAACTAACACCTGAACACTTGTACAATGACAATAAAGCACTTTATATTATCCTATCTTATGTTTGTTATGCTCTGAAACAATTGGCCCATGTGGGAAAAATAAAGTTGTTGTTGTTGAATCTGAATCTGATTGTTGTATTAGTTTAGCAGTTGGCCGTTCATATTCCAAACATATCCAGGAGTATTAACATTTGTGAGAAAGGTGAAATATGAACTGCTAAATGAACGGAAGGAATCACAGGCATTTCAGAACATGTTTGTAGAGGACTATTAGATAAACCAGTTTTGTACAAAAGAAGCCTGCATGGAGACATTGTGTTGTTTTCAAAGTATAGTGTAAAAGCAACCATTCGAATTGAGATTTTTTTTAGGCTAAATAATTATTTGAAATACTACAGATTATTGAAGACATGCAACCCCTCTTCTAGGAGTATGTGCCCTGGTGTTAATCCCAACATTAGCCCTTTGAGAAAAAGCCTGTGCAAACCAGGGTTTTTCATCTTCCCTTTGCACGTTGTCCCTGATTCGGCCAATTACAAACAAGCAGACTCCCGGGACGTCAGCTTCGGCCCAATAGGAATTGAGGGAGTTGCAGTACGGGACTCCTGGGGTCCTTTGGTAAACATTATAAGGCCCTGATAGTCAACCTTCCTCCCACTACCTCTGCCCCACATGGTTGCGCGCGCACTCGCATAGGCAACCTGAGCACACTCGCATAGGCAACCTCACATATGGGTTTTCTGTGTTTCCTTAAATCTCTAGTTGTCACGTATGTTTGTTCGAAGAGAGCTGACAGGAGCGCAAGAGTCAAGGTTTGGGAGTTAGGAAAGGGTGAAGGTGTTAAGGTGTAGAAATACAAGCAAGAGGAAAGTCCCAGGGTGAGGAGACCTGAAGTTTCAATATAACAGAAGTGCGGATCTGTGGCAAAAAGAGACAAAAGGGGGCGGGGCGGAATAAGGTGAATAGGCTGTAAGTGATATGAGCTCAAAGAAAATTGTGGTTTTTAAGTTTTGGTCTAGTTTCACTGAATCTACCACGTGTCTTATATCTTTACATGTGCGCATAATGGTGCCTTTGCTTATTCCAACTCTTTTCAATCATATTTTATAATTATCTACTTCATCATGTGTTTAAATTTGTTTTTATTGTATTATGGAGCTAAATACTTTATAGGCCTACCTGATTTTATTACAAACAATTAAATAGGAAATCACTCCAATGAAATGTTTGTTTGTTCCAAAATTATCCTTAACTTTCCGAACATAGTTGTAGCATGTTTTATTCCTTCACCTCATGCATTTCACCCCTGTCTGTGCTTTGTTTAAACCTAATTGTCTTTTGTATTTTGCATGGGATTTTAGCTTTGACCAATGTATTAAAGGGTTGTGTCCAGAGCGTGCGGGTCAAGCTGGACAGAAGCTCACTACATTGTCACATGTGCATGCCCCTGTGTTCTCTCAGGCATTCAGACCTGGCTACTGGATGTGTCTAATGTCTCCAGCTCCTATTTCATAAGAAAGAGAGAGAGAAAGGGAGAGAGAGAGAGAGAGAGAGTGGAAAAGTCAGAGTCAGCATACTGGCATGAGGAGAGCCTCCGCTGGAAACAGATCAACACACTCACATCTGCAGACGCGGCTCCGGCCTCAGTGCTGAGGGTTTATGCTCTGGCAAATCCACTGTGAGGACGAGGAGAAGAACCAGGCTCAATGTGACTGACAACGGCACAAAGCGTCTCAAAGCAAGGATCCTTGTCTAAATTTGTTACTTTCTAAACGCGATAGCACAGGCTTATATGGAACAGATCTGTCCATATTCCACTGGGTTATGCCACGTGAATACATTTACATTGTCAGAAAATGAATATACAGGTGCACATTAGATTACACCAGGGGTGTCCAAAGTGCGGCTCAAAGGCTGACATTTGGTGATCCTCGGGCCTCGGGCCTACAGCAAGTTTAATCATTTTACACAAATATAACTGCAAAAAGTAACTGATTATTTTGAGACAAAGGTATTATTATGGTTCAAAGCCTAAATACAGGTGCGGTGAATGGTTTAACCCTCTTCTAAAGGTACCCAGTTTAACGTTTGATTTGCCTGGAAACCAGACTCACCGCTGTACCAACGATTGAGTCTGGTGACCGGGCATCAACTACATTCCCACAGCGGTACATACGCAAGCAAACAGGAAGCAGAGTAAACCTATCAGCTGAGTCTGCCGTTGATGCGGAGTTATTAGCGGTTCAGAGTTAATATTCGCGCAGGATTACGAATCCCGAAAAAAAACCTCATCTACTGTCGATGTATTTTTGGTCATTTATCGCCAGTTGGATAAAAAACTCTCCCGTGCGCTATTGGTAGATTGTTATTGAGGGGACTTCGGCATCCCATGAGAGACGCTGCTCGCGAACAACACGTGACTGCAAATAACCAAATCTGATTGCACGGGCTCGTTTGAGTTTTCTACTGCTGCCAACGATTGGCGTGGGTCCCAGACTGATATCTCTCTATATAAAAGAAAATACAAAGGGATAGCATTCTGGTCTCACCAGACATTTGACAGCATTGATCACCGATTTGTGTCTCTCTATACTGTATACACTTCAATATGCAGCTCTGGATTACTCCCATTTTAGAAATGCAGTATTAAAGGAACAGGCCACCGTTTTTCCATACTGAGATATGTTCTTACCTGAGCTTAGGCGAGTTGATGCGTACCTGTCTGGTCTTTGTGCATGCGCTCAGTCACACAAAAAGAACAAAGATGTTGTTAGCATTTAGCCTCTCCTCCTCTACTCTATGGGCCGAACGGGGGTGAAGTTAGAAGCGACCAAGCTCTTCCACATTTTCCCTATTTTAATAAGCAGTTACACGATCCAAGTGTATGTCAATTTTCAAAGTGGATAAAAGGGGTACTATATTGTAATAACACCTTCGGAGCACCCAAATACGTACGCGCAGTAAAGTGAAGATATTACTGCGCGGACGTCGAAGTGCTCCTAAGATGTGAGGCACTAAGTTCACCCCGCACACATCAACTCGTCTAAGCTCAGGTAAAACATATCTCAGTATGGAAAACGGTGGCCTGTTCCTGTAAGTCGAATTTAGTTCTACTTTCAGACCCATTTTAGTCGTGATTTGATCATATCTGTAATACTGTAGATAATACTGTAGAATGGTGTACATGAGTTTAGGAACTACAAATGAGGAACCTGTGCTGCTGGGGAAGGTAACTGATAAAGGAATATACTGTAATAAATTAAACAAAAAACAAATCAATGGAAATTAGACCCCTTCATGTCAGCCGATAAACTGCTTTTAAAAAATATATATATATATACACCTCCATTTTAAACAGTTCTCTGCAAGACCAAACTCTTCAAAAGCTTTGATTCTAACGTGCAAGTGATGTACTGTTGCTTCCACCTTTATAATGTCCTCGCTGGGAAGTAACTCACCTCCTCAAACCACCTACAATGAAGTCTCCTCTGCAGCTCTGATCCTCCCTGCTCCACAAGTAATCCTGGCCTCTGGCAACACTGCTCCCACTCTCTCTGCACGCTCTAGGACCAACCGGAGAGTCTACATGCACTCCCGTGGAGGATGAGTATCAGAATAGTTTTTATTGCCATCGTTGGTGAGCATGTCCACAAACTAGGAATGAAGATATGAATGCAGACATGCGCCATTTCACTGGGAACTGTTGATGGTAGAAATGGTTTACGCTATGAGCTAGTTTACGGTTTATCCAGCATCTCGCTATGCCATAGAAAACAATCTGATGTCTTGTATTGTAGTATAAATAAATTGTATTGTAAATAAATCGTAGTTATAATAGATTCATGGGTCCATTTATGGGGTCAAAATACACACACACTTTACCCAAAACCTATTCAGCACAGTCAGATACCATCTATAGCATCATTAACTCTTGGCATTTATGAGAATAGCTGTCAAGGTTTCTGACAGATCAAAATCGAATCTTGTCATGCATGACTGGTGTGAAAAGAGCAGCGCGAATGCCTCAGACACTACTTTAAAAAGTAACGCTTGGTCACATTTCACCCTTATTGGGTGAAATGTGACCAAGCGTTAATTTTTAAAGTCCAGTGAGATATACAAGCAGATATACAAGCACTTACGCACCTCTCCTCAGACCTGACTGTAACTTTACTGGGAGCGGGGACGTCTCCAGCTTGTCTCCATTGAGATGTTGACTAAATGCGGCCAAATATGAGATTTAAATAAGTTCTGTCCTCATCTGAATGCATTCTTTGATCACCCGCTGGAAAAGTAACATTGTCTGTGCCTATCTGGTCATAAGAACCTTGGCACCAGTATCATCCTAAATGTTACACAGTGTGCCTTTAATTAACCTGCAAAAAAGGCGTTATAATTGTCTTGCATATGGAATATGAATTAACAATAGGTTAAGTACGTTGCTTGTGTTAGGTAAGAGTGAAACGTTGAATGACATTTTTTTTTTTGTAGTTTGGCAACTGTCTTTAAATCTAATACATTTTCATACACACGTTTAAAAGCATGCAGTTAGAAGAAAATGCCTACGCCAAATGCAGATCCAACTGATCAGGTAAATGGGCAAGACATCCCTGAAAATCCACTGCGGCAACGTCACACCCCAACTTTGCATAGTAGTGAATAAAACACTACGAGTTTCAAAACTGCGCTCACGTTGTCAAATATGAAATGTCTCCACGTTCATAAACAAATGGTTGAGCAAGAAGGCTGCTGCTGAAATACCCCTCTCACAAGTAAGTTCAGGAACTTTCTCATGCTGCAACTGCGTAAAAGTGGAGGGCTTTGGCTGTGAAACACGGGCAGAAGCAATAAAGGGTGTACAATGTGTGCTTACCTTAGCGAACGACGGAGTTGAAAAGTGCAGTAACGGCGCGGACTCTTCTCAGAACATGCTCCTCCGATGGGCTGCGCGAGCTCCACCAGCAGACACAGTGGAAAAGGGTCCGGCGCCTTCACTTCTGCGCGGCCCAAATGCAGAATTGCACTGCGCCCCAAATGTTCACTTCAGCCAAATCACTTCTTGCGTGCTCCCGTCCGGTGTCGTGGGTTTGGAGAGCAGCTTTCCGCGGCGGGGCTCATCGTGTTGCCTGCTATATGAGCCTCACACGCACTCGCCTCGCTGTGACTGAGCCCGTTTGTGTGTTTCACATGGCGATGAAGCGCCCTCATCTGCCAACAATCCAAGCAGCCTATACTCTGGAGTGGATCAGCGCGAGGACATACAAACAGGCCAACAGGAAAGACTGCTCTGTGCAGAGTTTAAAGTCTCGATGTCGGATTGGCCACCTAAATAAAGGCCTTTTAAGTAGGCTACTTCCTTGTGCTGCTCATATTTGTTTAAAGCGCGTGGGTTTGCCTATACCTAAGAAAGCAACTTTTGTTTAAAAACTTGGCACAACTTTGAAACGATGTGCGCACATAGTTGAAAAAATAATAACTGAACAGAACGAGCTATATTGAATAATAATAATAATAATAATAATAATAATAATAATAATAATAATAACTTAATATTCAATAGGCAAAAATGCAAATAAGAAATCTATGACAAATCTGATATTGCTGTAAGTTTATATCAGCAGGGCCCCCACATAATACTTTAAATCGCCCCAAACCTCACTGGGTTGGGTTACATAGCATTTATAATTGGAATAATAAGGTTGGCAGAAACAATGTTGTTGTTTTTTTTCGCTCATAATCTACCCTTTATTCGTACATGACTTGTGCGGGCTCACGTGGAGGGCCCACAGGAGAAATGACGCCACGAGAGGCTCGCCCAGCACTTCAGCTGTCCGAGCGCGCGCAGCAGAGGGAGGCTACGGCAACACCCCTTAAGCCCCGACCCAAAAAGACATCAATTAGAGGCAGGAAGCCCCGCCTACACATGTGTGGGGAGCGGACAAGCAGCTAGCTGTTGGAGCTCCACAACGTCAATGTATCGACAGGCTGAAGTATGTGCGCGTATGGCTGAGAAAGTCAGTTCTGCACTTGCTTTTGTCCAGCTTCTGTCGAGTGTCAAGGGCCATGAAATATATGACCACACACCAAGTTATCTGCATGCAAGAGAAGAAGAAGAAGAAGAAGAAGAAGAAGAAGAAGAAGAACAAGAAGAACAAGAAGAACAAGAAGAACAAGACGTAAATGAGAATGAAAATGCATCAAAAAAGCACCAAAAGAGCGACAAAAACGCAACAAGACAATGCGAGGAAAAATCTTCGATCAGTTTTGTAGGTCTTGGCTTTCAAATGAGGCGTTATACTGGACTATAGGCTATAAGCGCCAGTGGAGAAGCTTTCAGATTTGGGTAAAGCCGAACTGGAGAAAATTCACTCGGTTTAAGTGGGGGTTAAAGCTGGGGTACTTGAATCTTGTGTCACTAGGCAGAATTCAAATTGTAAATCCCGCCCCCACTCTGCGCAGCTGCGCACCTCGCTGATTAGTCCCTCCCAGTCTCCACCTCTCTGGAAGTGCACGAAATCGCGCACGAGAGCTGTACGTGCACACGCATACGTTGTTGACAGTCTGAAGTTGCATCCAAGGATCCCCTAGTTTATATTTTGTTGCCGAAAATAAATGTCGTCACAGGTACGTGTTTTATTTACTCTAATTATGAAATACTTATTTATGTTGCTAAGCTGTAATAATATCGTCGTATATTATACAAAGATTTAGCAATCTAAATGCAAAAACAATAAAACAGACAAGATCGTATGTGAAAACTGATGTGTGCTAACTCCGCTAAGCTAATATTTTTCTAACTTCATGTATAAGCTATCTAGTCTGTAACAATACGAGAATTGTGGAGTTTTTAAAACGATTGTCGTTTGTCTGTTATGAATAGGATGACGAGTTTTTTATTGATCAACCCTCTACAAGTAGAGGTCAGGGCAGAGGTGGCCGTAGACGAGGGGCTGGCCGAGGTGGAGGACGAGCTGGCCGAGGCGCAGGACGTGGGGCTGGCCGAGGCGCAGGACGTGGGGCTGTCCGAGGGGCTAGAGGCCGGGGAGCAGCCACAGGTGCAGGCCGAGCACGAGGCCAGGGACGCGGAGCAGATCGTGGGCGAGAGGATGGAGAGGAAGATGAACTGGGAGACGCTGACATGCAGCGAGTTGTGCAATTACAGAACCGGCGGAGAGAAGTTGAAGAGGTAGCGTCAACATTTTCATCAGAATTGGTCATGTAAGAGTAATATTACGTGTAAAAATAGAAATAAGTAATGACCCAATTACTATTACAGC
The DNA here is from genome assembly GCA_007210695.1 of Neogobius melanostomus. NCBI lineage: Eukaryota > Metazoa > Chordata > Actinopteri > Gobiiformes > Gobiidae > Neogobius > Neogobius melanostomus. Next base: position 4,347,316 of record VHKM01000006.1, on the reverse strand, counting down.
ATAATCAGAGAAAATAGTTGAGCAACATATAATGCATCAATTTTAGACCGCGTGTATTTGTAAATAAAAAGTCTAATGTACAGTATTTTTTTACTACTGTAATCTGGCCAACATAAAAGTAGTGCAATAGTCGTTATGTTTACAATGAATACCAAGTCAGAGAAAAATGTTTGATAGAAAATGAAATGTAAAGTTTAAACTTTTACATTTTCTATGCCAAACAAAGCTTATAAAATAGTATAAAATACTGTAATCAAGCAACTCTAAGATGTAATTTAAAGAGGAACAAAGTGATCGCTTCAGTGGGTAGAAAAAAGATAAAGGTGATTCAGATTCTGTTGATCTGATTCACGATCAAGAAAATGTGAAATCACAAAAAGTCTTCCAAGTCTTTCATTAGTGGGACATGCCCCACAAATGTCCCTTTTTCCTCTTTTTGTTAACTTTAAAGATGTAGTTATTGCAAGAAGTTACTCCTGTTACTCATCACATGTATTTCTGCAAATGTAACGTAGTACTATCCACCTATGATTGTAAATATATTTTAACATTTTACATCCTGGTTTTATGTAGATTTAAACAAATTATTATGTTTGCAGGCCAGAATTCAATCCTCAATTTGGAGCAATGTCAGGATCTTCTCATGAGGTGTCTGCAGAGAGAGCCTGGATTCCTGTTTGACATTCTGGCTGAAGAGAATCAAGCAGATGTTCCCCGGGCACCTCATCTGCCTCATTGGTGTGTCTGTGGAAGATGCAGGGAGATGCCAACAGACATTGAAAATAAGTGCTGCAGACAAGAGCCCCAGCATTGCATCTCACAGTTACCTCACATGGAAGCCTACATCATTGAAGAAGGCGGCCTTCGGTTAGCCCGGAGGCTTTGGAATGACATCAGAGCACGTGAAGACCCTCCCGATCCAGGAGAGGATAACAAACAGTACAGATTTGCAGCCTATAGACAGTATTGTGCTTGGCAATATGGAGCACTTGGGCAATTGAACCGACGGGTTATACCCAGCTGTGTTGTGTGGCGCATTAGAGATAAATTTCCTGACCCACACCATCAGTATGTGGGTTTCATTCCACGTAGACTGTGATTCATTTAAAATGTCTTGCTTCACTTTTGCCATAGTTTCTAATTTGATTTTTTAGCTCTAGGAAATATTGTCCAACATTTTAATAAATAATAAACATCAAAAATGTTTACAGTTCTTTATTATAGTTAAAATAAGCATATATTATAAACACAGATCCTTTTCTTGACCAACACACCACTTCACTTTTGCATTGCTTGCCCTAAAGAGAAAAGAAAAAGTATTAGCAAACCAGCTGAAGTAAACAATTCATTACTGTTACATTTACTCTAGATCTGGACCAGCATTTTGAAGTGCCTGTACTTTTGGGAGTAATTTTATGACAGTACATTTTCACTTGTGCAGTATGTTGGGGAGTTACAAAAATATTACTTTTTTCAGTAACTAAAATGCAGCACCAAATCAAGTTGGAGGCTGGTGTATAAGATCAGCAGTTTGTAGTTTATGTTCTCAAAACAAAACACGAGAGACTGGAGGAAATCTCTAACTGCACTTTTGCTCGGTGGCATTACTACAATTTTCAGTTTATATTTTGCGAACAAAGTAGTGCAACGCCGCTACACTTTTGAAACAGTAACATGTAATACAAACGCATTACATTTTAAAGTTGTATTCACTAATGTATTTTGAACGTTACTCTTCAGTAAATGTGTGGGGTACTGTACACACTACATCAGCATTTACTACAACTTCAGACAACACGCTACTCCAACTGACTTATTTAATTTACTCCCAATGGCAACAGGACAGAACATTTCGACCATGTGTTTTGATTGCTAGTTATCTTTATGAAACCTTAAATTTTTTCCAAATGAAGACCTGAGAGCACCTCACTCGGGTTATTTCTAATATATCCTCATTAAAACATATGCATACCAAGGCCGCGGCTGAGTTGGGTTTGTAACAACTCCTCGTTGGTTGGACGTGGAACTCCAGGGAGAAGTTCTAACCGCCGTGGGTCATCTGGTCTCAGTCTCCTCTTCGCTGGCATGCCTTTCCCTGAAGAAACCCGGCACAAGAGGATGGCTCTCTGGAGATCTGGAATGTACCCATAATCCTTTTCCTCTTTCACAGGGTACATACTCCACCGGCGTGACTTCTTATTAAAAAGAAACTTGTACCTATTTTGATGACAAAGATATATACAACTTCATTTGTGATGCTGTATCGATACACATTTTAAAGTAAACAAAGTAATGTTAAACTTACTCCAATGAGCCGTCAGCATTTCTTTTGAGTGGTCTGTGAACATGGTGATTGTAATCCAACCAGCCAGGTGCGTCCGTGCTCTGTAGACTGGCCAAACAAAGTAGAATCTTTTTCCAGCATACATAAGAATGTGATTGTGAAAGATTCCAGCTCAGCAGTGGATCTTGAAACAAAACACAGCATTATTTTTATGTTCACACTTGATCTGTGTCTGCAATACATACATACATACATACATTATTTGTGATGGAGAATAGAGCACAACAACACGATACATTTACATGGATACACATACCTAAACAGAGAAACTTCTCAACCTCTTTTAGCCACCTCACATTCAGAACGATGGCAATCAGTGCTTCATGTGCCACTGATCCTTTGGTAATCCAAGCTTTGTCTCTGTCTTCTAACAACGGACCATGATGACATGCGCCGAGAACCCATTCATGTTCTCCAGTGACATGGTGAAGAACCCCTGTCCACATTTCCTACAGAAACAGAACCATGTAATACAGTCCAAGTAATGCAACATAGCAGTCAGTACAAATTTGCAATAATAATAATAATAGAACAGCAGACTTACAAAGAACTCATCATATGTTGCAGCAGACTTCGCGCAAAACCAGAAGTGGTTACATATGTCCTTCGACCATGCAAAAGAATTGCACAGCCTCTTCTTTGCGCTGCCTAAGCAAACAAAATAGAAATTATGGACCATTTGCAATGACTAACTTTTCACTTCTAAAAATACAGTAGCAGTGTAATCTTTATTACCTGGTGGATCTTCTTTCCCAAGTTTTTCGATCCATGCCACATGTCTAGTGTATGACGAACTCCAGAGTCTTTGTATTTTCCTTTTTCTGTACAAAAAAAATAAAATAAATTACTGTATACACTGACTGAAAAGATTGGACAAATAATTACAGAGCATGAGTTATGCCCCTAAAGTGGAATATACCAAAAGATTTTCACAATAATGTATACTTACTAAATAGTACTGAAATCTGTGGATGTGCATCAGTGCACACTTCTTTTAGATTCTTTAAATCATTGAGCAGGGAATCAAGTGAGATAATGAAGGCTTCTTTCTCCATTATTACACTGTTGCGTCCCCTCTTTCTTTTCTCCTCTGTGTGCATGTAGATTATTTCTTTGCTGTCATTCTCCATGACCGTGTATGTGCAGTATGCAGCAGAAAAGCCAGGGCTATCCATCCGTCCATCTCCTTTTAGAAACACAAAGACAAAGTTGAAATGTAGCCAGTTTTACTGTATTATTTTAAATGAAAAATAAATTTAAACCAGAAGTGAAACTTACCAAGCACAACTAAATCTGGTTTGTTTTGTAGGCGGGATATAATAACCTTCCGCTTCTCCTCCCAGAAGTCTTCTATGGTGTCCACGCAGTACGTGTCTTGGATTTTGAAGAATGTGTTCTTCCCCACCATGCCAATGTTCATAAACTTGAACAACAAAGCCACCTTCCCATAGTTATTCCCAGATAAAAGTATGTTTGTGGCAACATAAATCGCCAATTTGCAAGCCATACTTTAAAGTAGGCTGAGAGCGCCAGCGCCAAACAACATGGCCAAAGGGACAAATCTGTAAAACAAAAAAGTATTGAAAATGTTAAATTTATAACAGTACATCACAGTCTAAACTTTGAAAATCATTTTAACTTTATTCCAATGAGACCTGTAATGGAAAATATTTTGATGTCTGAAAGTTGTGTTTCATATGTGTATAATTTTCATTATGATAAACATTATTGTTGCATTTCCCAAAGACCGTCTTCTTGTAAATCAGTCTCCGAAAGCAACACAGATGCACCTTCATGTAAAAACCCTTAGTAGTGTTAAAAGGGTCTTCCTGACATCCTGACGGTGTCTCCAACAGATGTAAATGTAATGTCTCTGTCTCCCACATCCTATGTAATTGTAATAGCCCTGCATTGATCAAGGTCATCACATGCTGAGCCATTGGAATGTGTGAAAAGCTGCCAGACAAATGTTAATTAGCACCTGAGTGGCTGGCAGAAGCCTTTGTTCTCCAGAATAAAACCACACACACCTTTCCCATGTAGATTCCACACCATGTAAAATGTGTTGGATATCTTTGAATGATTTGTAAATGACCAAAACAAAATGAATGAGATTTAAACTGGGATTTTGTGTGATTCTGTCTGTTGAAGTGCATGGGGGCACTCTGCCGGACCTTTTAAATGCTTGCAAGGACTAAAACTTTGTCTTTGTTTCACCCCTCAGTGGTGTCCATAAAAAGGAGCATTTTTTTCCATAACAGACATTCTATAATGTATATGCATTGTCAATATTATAATGTACTCACCCACTCAATAATTGCAGCAGTGGCTCTGGATTTTACAGTCACCCGAAAGGGTCCAGGTGACTGGCACTCAACAGAGCTGTATTTATCCCTAGTCTTGCACTTTGAGATAGGCAGAATCAGGCTTTCGGCCAACTCTTTCAGACAATGATGGTATGCAATGGAAGCCGGTTCTCCTATGAACTCAAGTCCACGTTGATCTGGAAGCTTTGCTGATCCCTCTTCCTCCTCCTCCTCCTCCTCCTCCTCGAGATCGATCCCCGATACGTCATGTACAGTGTCTTCCATGGCAATTTCTTCATATTGCCTCAAGTCAATTTTGTTGGCCAAGGCACCGCCACTTCTGTGAGAATGAATAATAAGAAAAAAAAATATTGCAATGTTTTGATTCATATTTAGTAAGAACTGCTTGCATACCGCACACAATTGGTGGCACATAGTCACCATCACTGTCACTATCGCCATCAGTCTCTTGAGCCTCAAAGGGCATGGGCTCATCTAACCAGTCAATGCTAAAATAAAGGAATACAAAATTGAAATGAATAAACTAATGACCAAATTGTATTTAGTTTTCTTCAAAATACTTACGTTGCGTTCCGGATGTCATTAAACGCTCATAATCAATTGCACTAGCATTCAAGTCCAGCGATGTCATACTACATACAAAGAGTGTCAGACATGTGCCAGTGATAACAGACATAACATGTGTTCAACAAGAGTAAAAAGCCTTATACCTTGCATCCAGCTGCTGTATGGATGCTTCGTCAATTGGACCCTTTCAGGTCTCCAATACCAGCCATAGCAAAGTCATCCGCACTGAAAAAATATACATGCTTTAAAACACAGAATAACAAATATTGTGGAAGATGTGCCCTATTTGACTCACTGTTCTGAATGTGATCCAGATGAAATACTTGATGCTGATGGAAGTGGCAAATCAGCAGTCATGCCATGCTTCATAGGTGTGGATGTCATTTTCATATTCTCATAGCTGCAACAAAAAACAATGCTGCTTAGATATACTTATGTGATGTTTGTGAATTCTTGCTAAAGTAAAACACATGAGATTGGTCTATAATGCAACATTTTGGAAGGGGCTAGGCACATACAAAACCACATACTCTTACGTAAAGGCTTCCCACGTTCACAGCACATCTGAGTTGCGCTTTAACATCTTAACCCCCACCTGAACCGAGAACATTTTCTCCAGTTTTGCATAACGCAATCTCAAAGCGAAAACACGACATAAGAGCAATGAAAAGAAATGCCGAAAAAGCCATAAAAGGGACAGAATGAGCACTAAAGAAGGAACAAAAGACTGACAAATGCGTGCCCGAAATGCAACAATAACACTACAAAAAGTGAGAAACGAGAGACAAGAGCAACAAAACAAGACGAAAACACAAACGATAACACGACAAAAACGCTTCAAATATGCGCACGGTTCAAGTGGGGGGTAAGAGGTTTTAATCCTTGGACATGAACCCCTGTTCAGCATATAATGGCGAAGGTCTTAGACGGTAACTAGCTAGCTTCCTAGCTAGTCACCTAGTAATACCTACTAATCCAAACATAACATTCAATTTTAAAATCTTTATAATTCATAACACACCCGACCTCAGTCAAAAACTCAGAATAAATAACGCTGCAACGTAGAGGTGAAAACTGACTCAGGGACATACTTCACCTAGCTTCTCATAGCTACGAACAAAGCTTGTAAACACAGTTACGCTAGCGGCTAGCACATGCACTATTTGGTATTTCATTACACTTTTACATCACATAAACATAGTATAGTATACGAGTTGTGTGCAGTTTATGTGTATTGGGTGACATTACGGACACACACTGTTGTAGCGTGAATAGGCCTTTTCGTCCTACACCACACACTATGTCTCTGCTCACAACACACGGAACAGCAATCGTGACTATCGGTAACACACGTCACCACGCAAAAGCACACACAAAAAATATAGGAAAATTGAACATTAGATTACCTGTCTAGAAGGAAAACAGCCACTTGCGCGTCCAAAGTTAGTCCAAGACTGGCCCGCAATGCCCTCCATCTTGAATACGCTGGACCAATATTTACTCGAGTTTTGGCTCTCCTTTGGTTTTTTAGACGTACAGCGTCTTTCTTTTCTTCTTCTGATTTCCTCTTTTTCGTTTTTTTAGCAGTATATGCAGTAACAGCGAGCGCAGGTATAGCGATCTTTCCAGGGTGTTCGGCAGCCATGATGCTTTACTAACAAGTTCGCACCGTGCACGCGCTTCACTATATATCGCGTCAGCCAATGAGGAGGCTCCTTTGTGGGCTCTGCTCACCCCTCCTTTCTCTAAATCCTGTGGTTGGAGCTGGAGGGGGATGCCCGCCAGGAATTAAAATGATTTTGTCTTCCGGGGTTTTATCGACTAAAATACTTAATTAAAAGGCAGAGACAGCACGCAGACGTACGATTTTTTTCAGAAATGATTACTATTATGATATACTGTATGATGCCTTTTTTTTTTTTTTTTTTAATTAAAGAAAATAACTTAGGTACCCCATCTTTAAGTGCTTAGCAGCTTATAACCAATTGTTATAATGGATGAACAGAAAGATAAGTAGTTGCAGCACATTCAGGGGAAAAAAATGTACGGAAAAATCTTGATTTTAGTAGACTCTACTGGCTAACTATACTTGAGGTGTGGTTCTTAACTGGTGGGTCGGGATCCAAAAAGTGGATTGTAAATCTTCCCAGTGTATTTGAATTTGTAAACTTTATTGTCCCGACAATTTGTCCAGTGCCTCAGGAAACCTGTCAAGAGCAGTGGGCGACCGCAGAGCAGTGCCTGGGGTCCCATTCCCAGATATGAGCCAGGTTCATGCATGGTCAGAGTAGGCCTACCTGAGGCTTTAGGCCATAGGCTGTGTGGAATCTGGTGGAAATGTACACAGATACAGAGAGAACTTGCAAAAACCTCACATAGATTAGCACGGCTTTTCATTATATCTAAGATGTTAAACTACATTGTTTTATACATTGTAATAAATATTTGATTGTGGATCCTGAGGTCACATCAGTGGAGAACCACTGCTTCAGGCTCAAAATGTGTAAGCATCAGTGTAAGCCCTTCAACAGTTCTAAGTTAATTGTTTTACCTATTACATAAAAGTAAAAACATTGGGATCGTCTATTCTGGTAACATGGTCACCCAAAGCGTTGCTCATGAATTTTAGAATCAAGGTTTAGGCCTAGATCAATAAATCCTATGAAATAACCTGAACTTATTTGGCAGACCTAAATCTAATAGAATGAGCAAGAGACCCGTAGAAAATCCACCACAATCTAGCACGCTGTAGTCGTGATAGATTGTCAGTATTTTCTTGGTCTGGTGACTTCTTTACTGTGTGTCAATGCGCCCACGAAAGCGCTGACATAATTGATGATGCTATCGGGAAAGATGGGATTGGACTGTCTTTATAGCAAGCGAGGCCATTCTCATATTTATTTCCTGCTGTCTTTTTCTCAATTACAAGGCTTAAAGTTATGACATAGGTTTTGCGAGACTTCCTACTTCCCCTCTCAATAACAATACTCATCTATCACTATGTTAAGAGGATCTAGTCGCCTAGAGGGAAATACCACAAACATATCAGACAATGTTTACACAAGTGAATACATTTGTTACAGAAAAATATTATTACCAAATGATTGCTTGTTCATACATGACCCCTGCACTTGTTTTTCATGTGGCAGTGAGCTGTGATTGGAGGAGACTGGGGGCGTCCACTGAATTAGTTCCTTTGTTATGGATTGCTCATTCCTGTGATTGTCTGCTTCCACTGATCATAGACTTTTTTCTGTATTTAATGCGACAGCAGTACAATGCATCTGGCCCGCAGTCTGCTGTCACCGAGATCGCTGTGGAGGTTACCCAGCACCGCTCCACAATTAATGGGATCAGCGCCGGCGTGAGTAATAGCATCAGACATCTGAGTAATCCAATAATTAAAGCTATTGTTATGGCTTAATATTTTAATAACAAAAAGGTGAAGCCTCTAATTGTAGAATTATGAGATGCTGAATACATGTATTGTGAAATTTAGTTCCTGTCAATTAGGACGTTTTTAGATCGTACACAGCTCCACCGTGACAGTACAAGTCAGACTTCTTGCTTTAATTTGTTACTAACCAAACGTACACAAGAAAAGTTGCAATTATGGACAGAAGATGTTACAATGAGTTTGGATAATGCAGGCATTCAAAGTTTGTCAAATGATTTAATAAATACATAATTGTTATACATGTGTTTGTTTGCAAGACATTAGTTATAGATGATTTTAAACAGCTGAGTACAACAACAACAAAAATGTAATGAAATCATTGTAAAATCAACATTTGAGAGTGACTTAGTTCCTGGTCAACAGTGTAGCTCACATACACTACAAAAACAAGTCTGTGTCATTTTGGCCAGTGGATTTCAACTGACAATCACCTCATTACGACAAGCTGCGAGGGATGCAGCTGTGTATCCCTTGGGATGCAGCTGTGTATATCCTATCAGCTTACTGCTGACCCCTGTCCCACTCCGGTGTCCACTGTCCCACTCCCTCCTCTTTCAGATCGTTGGAGTCCAGGAGGAACAGATGAACGGAGGAACCGCGCCTACAGGGATTGGACAAGAAGAACTGAAGCTCCAACAAGGACTGGAAGTTCTGCGATCTTGGCCCGTCTGCTGAGGGACCCCATCGGCCCTGGGTCTCTATAGCCTCTCTGTCCATGGGAGTGGATCTCTCCTTCTGTGGTTCTCCCCGAGATTTCTTTTTTCTCCCACTGGGTTTTTGAGTTTTTCCTCGCCGTGCCAGAAAGTCTAAAGGTGCGTTCAGACCAAACGTGCGTCCACGCCCCATCTGCCTCTAGTTTGACGCCAAACATTGCTGCTTCACACTTGTGAGAAATGCCTGTTTGCTGGCGCGTGAAGTTTTGATTGGTTAACAAGGCGTAAATGAATGCACGTGTAGTTTGGATTACTTGAGTGCATGAAGCAGTGGGCGCTGCATCCCTGCTCGTGTACCGCGCTGTTCTCCCTGGCTTTGAAGCGTGTTTATCCTCATCCGCTCGCATTTGCTTCATAAACGCGGACGGCTTTGCTTACAATTCAAAGCGCGTCGAAGCACATCTACATAGGGTTAACATGGAAGTTGGAGGTATGGTAGCGTTTGGTGTGTACGCACCTTAAGGATAGGGGACACCCACGGCCCACGCGGCCCCTCATCACCTGCTGCCGACGCTTATTATGTTTGCCAGGATACTTCATTTGCCTAAACTTTACATTGTCCTGTTTACTGTTTTGTTTTATTGCTTTAATGTTTGGTGCAGCCCTGTGAGGCAACTCCCGTTGTGATATTGGGCTATACAAAACCATCGATTGATTACTGGACTGATGATCTTCCATATGTCATAGTTTGTTTGTGGCCATACCGCCTTTGCGATGCCCAATCCCGTCAGACCTTGGAAGCTAAGCAGGGTAGGGCCTGGTTAGTACTTGGATGGGAGACCGTTCAGTAACACCAGGAAGCCTAGCGAATGTAGTGAGTGAGTGAGTGGTTGGTGGTGGTGGCTGATGTGCGCAGACTGGTTGCCTCGCTTATCATCACCGAGTATGGAGTGAATGAATAATGCACCGAATTGTAAAGCGACTTTGAGCGTCTGGAAAAGCGCTATATAAGACTAATGCATTATTATTATTATTATTATTATAGGCATTTATACTTCACAATGTTGGTGGCAAGGTGGCTCAGTGGTTAGCACTGATGCTTCAAAGCTAGACAGTCCTGGGTTTAATCCCCGAATGGGGCCTTTCTGCATGTGTCTGCGTAGGTGTTTTCAGGGGAACACTAAAAACATGTACACATTTCTCTACGGGATTAATAAAGTATACCTTAACCTTAATGTTAGCGAAAACAGTACAAAGTTGCCATGCAAACAGTAAAAGCAAACATGAATAGGCTACATTATAGGCTTTCTACAGCATTAGAAAGTAGAACTGATCCTGTTTCTGAGGTACAGCTTTCAAAACAGTAAAGCCCCATTGACTGTTATTTTAATATATGAAACATATGAAACAGATTTGTCTCTGGTAGTAATGTCTTTGTGTAAAGTTTTTATTTCCCACTTAATGGCAGTGTGCCCTTTGTGTGCGCCCCTTCATGTCGGTTGTAATGTATTTAGCGCCAATTCCCTTCACCAGTGTGGCCATTCACAAGGATGTCAGAGGCCTGCCGGCAATCGAATCAGGATAGAGGAGAGAATGGCTGGAGAGGGGACACGTAACAACATCATTGGGAAAATATAAGGATGGATCACGGTGCCCTCGGTTTTCAAGTGCGCCGGGTTTCAACTTAATTCCCTAATAACACTTCCCAGGCGTACAATGCTGTTACTAGTCCTAACCTAAGCTTATTTAACAGTGGGAGATCGGAGGGACAGGCGCTGAGAAATTGAAGTGAAGTGGTGGGAAACAGAGTATCAGCATGAGAGCCCCGCTACGAGGAAAACAAGGCAATTAAGAGCCGCGCTTTGCCTAATCAGTGACTGCATCATGCAAATGGTGCCTGTGTTTTTCATCAAGGCCTGCGTAAATGTCGGCAGTTATGACAGAATACAAATCAGGGTTTTAGTGCTAATGAAAGGAGGAAGAGGAGGGGGGGTGGGGGGGGGGGAATCATGGCATTATGATCATTTGGGGACAGTTTTAAAGGGAGGTTTGGTTTCTTTCTGTGGTGGAGCTCAACAGTCCCACACACATTAAAACCCACTCCAGTTATGGAAAGAAAACTTCTATTCATTTTTATTCTTTTTTTCAAGAATGATGGAAGCACATTGTGTGGTAATCCATGACCATAAAGCAATGTTAATTAGATTTTTTATCTGAATCCATAAAATATGTTATGTCATATATTCAAGTAATGAGTATTTCCTTCGATTTTTTGCAGTTGCACTATGGTCAATATAGCTGATCAGATCGTAAACTCCTGAACCGAATACGTTTCGAGGATGTTTGTGGCAGCTTTTTTCCGAAGAGGTCTGTAAAAACTCAATTCAAGGGTCAGCAATTGAACATACATACAGTGCCTCTCGAAAGTACTAATACACCTTGAACATTTTGTCATGTTTAAACCCTAAACATAAACATTTGAATTTTTTACTGAAAGTTCACACACAAGTAACAGACAACTGTGAAGTGAAAGCAAAATGATACATGATTCTGTTATTTTACAAAAATAGAAAACCGAAAAGCCGGGCGTGCATAAGTATTCATACAGCATGAAATAATACTTTGTGGAACCCCCTTTTGCTGCAATAACTGCTGCAAGTCTTCTGGGGTATGACTACAAGGTTTGCACATCTAGAGACTGACATTTTAGCCCATTCCTCTTTACAAACAACTCAAGTTCTGTCAAATTAGAAGGAGAGCGTTTGTGAACAGCGGTTTTCAGGTCTTTCTACAGATTTTCAATAGGATTTAGGTCAGGACTTTGACTGGGCCATTCTAACACATTAATATGTTTGTTTTTAAACCATTCCATTGTAGATTTGCTTTGTGTTTAGGATCATTGTCCTGCTGGAAGGTGAATCTCCGCCCCAGCCTCAATTTTCTTGCTGACTCCAGCAGGTTTTCCTCCAAAGTGTCCCTGTATTTGGCTCCATCCATCTTCCCAACTATTCTTACAATCTTCCCAGTCCCGCTGAGGAAAAGCAGCCCCATAGCATGATGCTCCCCCACCATATTTGACACGGGGGATGGTGCACTCAGGACGATGAGCAGTGTTAGGTTTGTGCCGTACATAACGTTTTGCATTTGGGCCAAAAAGTTAAATTTTTGTCTCATCTGATCAAAGCACCTTCTTCCACATGGTTGCTGGTCTCCATATGGCTTCTAGCAAACTTCAAACGGGATTTCTTATGGCCTCCTTTCAATAATGGCTTTCTTCTTGCCACTCGTCCATGAAGGCCAGATTTGTGTAGAGTACGACTTATAGTTGTCCCATGTACAATTCCCCCAGCTCAACGGCAGTACGTCGCAGCTCCTCCAGAGTTATCTTGGGGCACTTGGTTGCATTTCTGACCTGTGCTCTCCTTGTTCGGTCTGTTAGTTTAGGTGGACGGCCGTGTCTTGGTAAGTTCGCAGTGGTGCTAAACTCTTTCCATTTCCGAATGATGGATTGAACAGTGCTCCGTGAGATGTTCAAATCTTGGGAAATCTTTGTATAACTTAACGCTGCTTTAAACTTCTCCACAGCTTTATCCCTGACCTCTCTGGTGTGCTCCTTGGCCTTCATGATGTGCTGTTTAGTGAGCAATACACTCCAACCTCTAGCTGGCCACGCACAGGTGGCCTCTATTTAATGGTTAGGGCAAGGTGTGAACATTCTGCAGTCATTAGGAATGTTATAAAGGCAATTTAATGCACTCCGAAAATGCTGTATGAATACTTATGCACACCCCTCTTCTCACTTTTCTATTTTTTGAAAAATAACAGAATCATGTATCATTTTGCTTTCACTTCACAGTTGTCTGTTACTTGTGTGTGAACTTTCAGTAAAAAATTCAAAATAAAATCTTTATGTTTAGGGTTGTAAACATGACAAAATGTGCAAAGGTTCAAGGTGTATTAGTACTTTCGCAAGGCACTGTATCTTCTCCAGATGCAGTTGCATTTAAGTAGGTGTTTAGCACAATACAGTTCAACAGGAGCTATGCATTAGGTCAAGTGACTGACCCGTTTGACTGTCATCCAGTTTTAGTGAATGCGGGTCATGGAATCCAGTCTTGACTACGACCAACATGTCAGTAATGTTCTTGGCAGCTTTAGAAGATGGATCTCATTCATTCAATCCAACTAATGATGTTGACAGATAAATCACTTGTGCTTCTGGCTGAATAGAGGGATTGATTTTATATAATCTTGGGAAACAAAAAAAACTATATTCTGAGCCAAACATTATGAAAATGTATTTATGTAAAAATGTTTTTTTTTTTTTATGGGTTTTCCATGTTATATAAGCAAATATATGAACTTGAGGCCATGGCAGCAGGCTGTTTGAAAATGGCTTTAGTATGTAATAATGTGGAAACAAGGCTGCAAAATGCATTATTTGACTTTATTACCACTAGTTATCATACATTTTCCATCATATGATCATTTTATTACTGTGCTGTAACAGTAAGCATAGTAAGTTCAAACATTCTTGATCAAATTAGATAGATAATAAGATAGATAGATAAATGCTTTATTGTCAGATACAATGATCCGAAATTTGTTTTACAGTTCAGCAGCTCCATAAAAATACAAACAAGACATACAGATATAAAACAATTCACAAAGACATTATAAACAATTGTCCGCTCGCCATAACACACTTTGATTTTATGACTTAAGATCCTCGTTTAGTTTCAGGATGGACTGATGGACAAAAGAGTTCCTCAATCTGACTTTATTAAAGTGTGGCACACGGTACCGCCGCCCTGATGGTAACAGCGCATATTCGAGGTTCAGAACATGGCCGGGGTCTGAAGTGATGTTCTTAGCCAGTCGCAGTGTGTTGTTATGGTATGCAGCCTCGTACAGTCCATCCAGGGGCTGTCCTACAATCTTTGAGCAGATTTTAATCAAGTAAACCTATAGCTGGTCAAATCCAGCTGATGCGTGTGTGGCATAAACTCCACAAAATAAATTAAATAAAAGTAATTAAATAAACGTTGCTCTTACCTCTAAAATAAAAAAAAGGAATAAAATAAGGAAAAACTGACAAATGTATTTGTGTGAATCATGTTGACAACAGAAAATGTATTGTTAAGTCCACACAAAGCTGAATTCTAGTGGACTGTCTTAGTCTTGTAATCCCCAGAGGTGTTTTGTGAGCACGCAGCTGGAAGTCTGGTTTGCTCGGTCCATTCCAAAAACATAACCTCTGAACTCTTGTCATTACATCGGAGACAAACAAATTGTTACTTTGTCTATAAACAAACGCTGTATACTCGTGACCCAAATTGCCCGCTGTAGGAAGTTCCAGATGAAAATCCTGGCTGTCTTCACTAACTCCGGATCATAGTGCAATAACTGGAGAGGATTTGTCAGAGCATTTGTGTCTGCCCTCAACACCGGTTCCCATGCATGTATGGGTAACAATTTATTTAAAAAGTGTGTGCGAAATAAACAAAATAATACATCTTTTAGCTATGGTTGACCGTTTCAACACTTTCTGCAAATATAAGCTTTGATAGGCATACTTGATCTGCTTCACTGGTTTCCAACACGTTTAATGTGTCTAAATTGCTCCAATCATGTCCCTTTTCATGTTTTAACTTACCTGTGAAAGTCATTGTTCAAAGTAAAAAGAGAAAGGGATTCCAAAGAGAGGAGCAAACGGAGCAGGGAGGTTACTTTTATCGATGTTCTGTGGTTGCCCTGGGGACTAGAACAATGCGAGGCTGGCATGGCCCATTATCCTGTCATGTTTAGTCAGAAATCAGATCCAGATTGTGCCGTCTTTAAAAAGGCTGATGGAATCTGTGTAGGCAATTAACGTTTTAAGTGTCTCCTGTACTCTCAAAGGTGGTGAGGCTTAAACACAAGCTGTGGAACAAATAATAGAATAACACATGTTCAGTATAAAACATTATTTAATATGTTGTTCTGTCATATGTATATATACTGTACATACTGTATATATAAAATTATCAAATCTCAATTGTAATGCCTCCATTCATTTGTGCAAAATCAATTACTTCAATCTTCAACATCAATCACAATATAATGCATATTGTGTTTACATGCGCTCGAGTATCCAGGTCAGGTTATTAATGAGGATTTTAAGTTTCCTGGTTTTGTCTGGTTCATGTAAACAAAGAATCCTGGCTTCAGTTTCCTGGATAAGCCAATATCCAGGTTGTTAGAAGCCAGTATATTCTCACTTCCCGTACCGTACCATGTAAACACAGTATGCTGGTTATTCACCATTGCTGACGTATTGAGCAAGTGCACACTTTTGAAACAGATATGGCAGGAGCAAAAACTTTCCTACAGCAATTTTTTCTGGTACCTGGGCTTTTAACACTTTGTATCTTCTAAAAATGAACAAAACATTGAAGCAACCTTAAAAAAACAAGCACTTTTTTTTTCTCTGCAGTGTCTCTGGTGGAAGTTTTATTTTCTTCAATTTCACATCTGTCGCTGCAGCTGGGAAATGACTCTACTGTGTTATGTGCTTCTTTGGATAGTTCTTGTTCCTGTGTTTGATAAATGTCTGAATGAGCCATGCGTTAGCAATATTGCTAAAGTATTTAGCTCCTTACCATATTTGTCATTAGCTCCACCCCTCTCTGAAGCCTTAAAGAGTACCTAAACGGGCGTGCCAAAGCCTTTCCCCACCCACAAACAAAAGTCAAAAATTGCTGTGAAAGAGGCGGTCTCTGAAGTTTGGGGGTGACATGCGGGGGGGTGAGTGTGTGGGCCTTTGCATTGGCACAATCACAGCAGACTGATTACGTGGGAGGGACTTGGTTATAAACCACAGGTACAGGGGCAGGACAATGGGAAGCACCTGATGACGATGTGTGGAGCTGGTGCGGCTTATGACGTTCTGTGGAGGCCGTGGACACTCTCCAGCCAATCAGGAAATTCTAATTTAGTAGCAGAGTTTACCCTGAAGGGGGCGCAACCCATTCGTTTTCAGGCCAAAGTTAGGATTTTACACGTTTGCGCTATAATGTCAGAATAATGTCAGGGACCAGTAGACAACACTATGAGACACCCATTAAGACAGTTTATCAGTAAAAAAAACTTGATTTGGTGTTTAGTTGCTCTTTAATATCCAGGATACTGTAGCTGCTCACGTAAACAGGCACATGAGTGTCCTGGTTTCTCGGACACATGTAAACGTTATATCCATATACTGTCATAACCAGGATATGCCTATTAACCAGGTTACTCGAGCTTATGAAAACACACTCATTGGCAATAATAAATTATACAGCAAAGGTTTTCAAGATGTAGTCACCTGGACTAAGTTTATCGATTCTCAATAAACAGAATGCTTTAAAATGTTTCAGTGGTACTTTTACCTCGTCAAAAAATATTAAATGAAGAAAGATTCACGCAATATCAGCATTTGAACTTCGTAGTAGTTCAAAATTTACTGCATCATTATTGTACTTTTATTGCTTTCTTTAAGTTTGCGAAACCAGACTTTTGCCTGAGAAATCCTTTTCGGGTTTTTTTCCCCATCGTATATTCCATGAACTGTTTCTGGGTTTATTCAAGAACATGGAATGGTCATGGAGAATTTTAATGCAATCTCTAGGTTTAGTAAATCATAGATTGCCTTCAACTGTCATGGAGGTGCATGGATTAGGCTTAAAGCAGTACTAAGTAACGTGTTTACCTAAATAAATCCTTTTTGTAGTCCCTCTGGGGGTAATACAAGTGTTAATAGGATGATTGGGGTGTCTTTCATCTCCCCCTGGTGTCTCTGGCCAGAAAACCATGCTTGCAACTTGACTGCCACCGGGGCGGAGCCCCCAATACACACTAATGGAACCACGCAGAAGAAGCTAACAGGCTAACGGGCAAAGCTAACTGCGGGCTAGCGCCACTTTAAACAGTATTTACAGCCAAGTTTGAGTGAAAAAATTATTTCCATTGTATAACTGGATGTACAACACCCCTCTCTCCCTTCACCTTTTCTGTCAGCGTAGTATTTACTCTCCAAGACATTTAATAAGTTAAAAAATCGTAACTTGCTACGACACCTGCAGTTGCGCTTACGGCCTCTAGGGGCAAGAGGTACTTAGTACTGCTTTAACGGTCGATATCCAGCATTTTTTTTGGCTAGTTTGATCCAAAATATTATGCCCTGTGTTTTGTACCTTTCTTTCAGCATTCTACTGTACATAGTGTTCTTTGATGAGGAATTGTTTAGCAGCTATCTGTTAATGTAGCTTGACTCCGGAACACCTTAGAAGCCAAGAAATGCCATCCAGAAGACCTGATAGCGATTCTACCACTACATCCTGGACCTGGGGAAAATACAGTATGTTTATAAGTTAAACGTTACCAGGGAAAAATGCTCTCCTCTCTCTTACCATCCAAGGGTTATCCAGAAGGGTCAGCTCCAGTCTCTTTGCCACATGAACACAGGGTACTCTCTTAGTAATGGGATGCACACCGCTATGCACCATTTCTCTGTCCTCTCTGGAGACACAGGACAGCACGAGGAGTGGCCTGGATGTGGAACCCCATGCAGAGCTCAATACAGCCTGAATCTGCGCCGCCTCACACTCTCCGTCGTCTGCGGCGTACAGAATGTTGCGAGGACACACAAGAACAGAGTATAGCTCATCAAGCATAATGCTATTCTGTGGTGGGGCGTGTGGGCTTGTGCGAGTGGCAGGTAGTGTAGTCACATTCTTCACTGTATCGGATCTTTTCGAACAAGACTGTCAGATAAGTGGTTTAAAACTGATATCATTGGGGGGAAATCGTAATGTTTCTTTATGCTATTTTACCAAGCGAGCCGGAGAAACAGCATAACAGCAAAGAAGTCAACACGACTGAAAGTTTTTACACTCCTTTGATTTAGCATTATAGTCTGTTTTCCTTGAAGGTAGGGTATGTTTGTTATGGACTTAATCAGAGTTATTACTTTTAAGTGACTAAGTTTAAATAATATGCAAATTGTATAGATTGCCTATAATTAACCGTCTTGGCCTACAATTTGACGTAATGCAAGTAATAAATATTTACATTTTTGCTGATCTCAAACACTAATCAGAATCTCCAATGCCATCACTTTGATCAATGAGACAAGCTTTCCCGTGAGCCAGCCAGTCTGATCCAGTCTGGAGGGGTGGGAGCTTGATCATTTACTCTGGAAATTTCTTTCTCTCTCCCTCTTCTCATTTTGCAAATTAGCAGTGGCTTTTAGATCCAATTGGAAGGGAGCTTGGATTGTTTCATTTCGCAAACTTACAATCACTTTGGTTCATGGAATTTTCTGCCCCTCTTTTATGTCATTTCCAATTCAAGCATGGCTGATGATGGAAACCCGCAAGAGGGACGCCGCATTTGCCACGGTTGTAATTTCCCATCTAAAGTTTTAGTATTTGCTGTAGTGGTAACACAGATCAAGCATAATATAATACTGTGACAGGCCGAGTCGAGAAGCAAGTGCGCCAAGCTGTCTCATCTCACCTTTCTCCGCATTCGCCACATAGATGAAGCCGTTCACCACCTGACACACCTGCTGCACATGGGGAGCGGGACTGTAGGTTTGGACGCCGGATTCGGCATTTACTTCTACAGTGAAGAGTTTGTTGTTGACATTTCGCTGCTCTGCTCGGGCCCTCTCTCTTTCGGCCCTGCAGAAACAAATGTATTGCCATAGAAGAATAGTAAGAAAGATAACTGAACTTTATTGTTCCCACAGAGGAGAAATCCATTTGTTAAGGGTTGTTAGTACACAGTCAAGTGCTGCAGATGGTAAGAAAATGTGCAGACAATGAAAAACCAAAACAAGAATAAAGTTATACAAGGATTAATGATAATAAGGAAGCAAATACAGAAAATATTACAGTTAAATAAAAATGTGTGTGCAAACACAAAAAACAGAGAAATGTTAAAAATAGAATAATGAGATTAAACGTACTGGTTGGTTGAGTACAACGTCAGAATGTTGAATTTGTGCAGGTTGTTGAATAAGTAACTGATACCTGAGCCGATGCCTAGAGCACAAAAAGAAACGCATTATTTGGTATGACGTAAACTTGATTTCATTGCACTTTTTGTATTTAACAGATATTTTGTTAAAAATGTAAATATTTCTGATAAATATTTATTTACGTTTGTTTTATGTCTACAAGAACATTTCAAGTATTATTTTAAGTACTTTTCCTCAAGAGACGATCTGTTTACCAAGAGATAAACTCAGAGCAGATGTTCCGAACATTAAAGATCTGACCTATTTCCCCCCATTGTTTACAAACCGTAAAAGACCGTGAATTTCAATTAGAGTCGAGGTCAAAAACTCATGCCTGACTTTCCTGGCACAATTCTACAGGGATGGGTTTATATGCATGACACGCATTTCACAACTCACAGGAACCAATACCATCTCGGTATTATAAACAACAACTAGCCTGCTGGTTTATATTAATAAAAAGGCTTTATAATTAGTAAATGTGCACTGCTCAAAGATTATTTTTTTTTCTTCAAATGTAAGCATTTACATTACTACTTTATAAAATCAGCTTCTTAAATGAATCCAAAACATGCCATCTGCTGGTGACGTAACAAACCTGCAGCCAACTCACC
The DNA here is from genome assembly GCA_007210695.1 of Neogobius melanostomus. NCBI lineage: Eukaryota > Metazoa > Chordata > Actinopteri > Gobiiformes > Gobiidae > Neogobius > Neogobius melanostomus. The sequence goes on along the minus strand of VHKM01000006.1, from coordinate 4,327,312 downwards.
ACTTATCTGTCTGGATGACATCCCTGTCATGGGAAGCACGTCTGGAGCGTTCATCAGCCTTTTAACAAAGGACACGTCCAGCTGCTCCATGCCAGGGCCAAGCATGGCATAGCATGGTTCTTCCGAGGCCACCAGGGACTGAAGGAATGAAGTGACCACTTTGTAGAGCGCTAGAGAGGGAAGCCATCGCTGCCTACACAAAGGGGAACCTCTAAGGTACCTACAGAAGTGACATTTAGTTAGGAGATAAGCTCAGAGCTTCAACATAACCTACTCTTTACAAAATGCTACCCACTCCGCCATGTAGTCCACTCTAGATTCAGTGTCGACACCCTCCTCTCTTTCATCCAGACTTTCATTCTCATTAACAAGAGGCGCATCCAGTAATTCCAGACGGGGCATGCTGAAATGATCTATGGAGTTCCAGTAAGGAATATCCCTGAGTAAGAAGAATCTCCAAAGCAGTGGGTCTCTAACCATGCCCCTCCAGTAGTGGCATGTGGCTCCAAGCAGGCAGAGATCAGCAGAGGATAGACAGGTCATAACCAGAAACTGTATGCCAACCTACAAAACACAATAGAAAGGTCAATATTACGACCTGGTCAGAGGAAAATAAAGTTACTCAAAGGCACACTGCATAACATTTTGGACTATACTGTTGCCATCAATACAAAACATGATCCTAATGACCAGCTCAACGCAGAAAATGCTATTACTGCAGTGGATTTAAACCTATTGATTTCTACTGACTTTAGTCCCATCTCCATGGAGACGAGCTGGAGGCGTACCCACTCCCAGTAAAGTTACAGTCATGTCTTAGGTGAGGTGAGAAAACAAACATGTTTTTTTTTTTTTACATTCATGAGGTATTTTTCAATGATGGAAACATCTCTCATAAAATAAATGCTTGTATTTCAATTGTATTTATTGGGTAAAATTCTACACGGTGTGGCAAAAACAAAAAATGTTTTAGTACACGAGAGAATGAGGCCAACCAACCAAGATGAGACGACAAAAAGATTGAGTGCTGCATTATATACATTTCCAAATTTACTAATGACGGTCAATTCATCATTCATTTTAGGACTATGTTGTTGGCTGTCAATGCAAAATTATTTTACTCTCAGTGACCAACAATTTTAAAATATATTTTATCTAAAATTAGCAATTACATTACATTGTATTCGTGTTTTTTGTCATTGCAAGTAGTTCCACCAAGGCATTTGTAATATTCCGGAAAAAATGTAAGTAATAATAATAATGCCTTACCTGTATGCGCTTTACAAGCCTGTATTACCAGGTGCCAATGTGGGTAAAATAACTGCAATTTCACTATGTCCTAAATAATAAAATCCCTTTAGTAAAGTTTGATGATCAAACTCAAAGATTATCAATAATACAATTTGGACTCTGAAAACTGTTTGATTTGTGTTTTAATGATTGCACAGATCATTAAGTCGTTTTTTAAGGTTTACAACAGAGGTGAAATGCCACACAGGTTAACACATAAATGAGAAAAAGGCATACGATATCTTACTGGCAAACTTTCCAAAAAGCCCGGCTGGGCTTCACCCTGGTCCTTCTCTCCAGCCGCCGAAGTGACAGTTCTTGTTTGGGGAAGTATCGGTCTCGGAGTCTCCTGAGGCTGCGGATCACTACAGATTCACGGAGATGTGGAACATGTTCTTCTGCCATTATATGACTCTCCAAATACCCTCAACTCCACGGTCTTATTTCACCATTACTGCTGCTGGTGTCAAAAAATTCCAACTCAGTTTGTTTACGTGTTTCAGACTGGCAGAGTACTTCCTCATTTTCTAACCCGCACCAAGCATCATGGGAAATGTGGTTCTATCTATATAGATTTCACAACTCAGCGAAATTAGCAACGTGTCTCGTGTTTATTGTCAACGAAGACATAAAATATGACAAGACAAAAACACAATTACCCTCTTCTGTAAAATCAAAAAAAAAAAAAAAAGGAGAGCAAATGGAATTACGGAAGATGAAACTGCAGATGGAAATGGTGTTGTACAAAGCTGAACAAAAATGGACAGATCTCAAAGGGTGAGCACATATTTAAATATTTTCAGACACATTTCTTTGTCTCTCATAGACACACATACAATTATGTATGCAGTTATATTATATTAAAAGCATAGAATGGCAACAAAATAAATAAAAGGTTACTGTGCAATGTCTCATTTCAAGCTGGATTATCTTTAAACTTGTAACAATCTTTAAAAAATGAAAGTCAATATTATATTAACAATTTATATTACTATTTATGGTAATAAAACACATTCCAAGAGCAAAACAATGCCCTGCTCAACAGTCTGGAATTAGGGCAATTAGCCTTTTCAGCAGGGTAGGTAAATAAACTTCCACAGTGCCTTGAAATGTTAAAACTTTCTCACCTCTGATTTCTCCTGCTTTGGCTGGGGCTGTTGGCAAAAATTAACTTTAAAACTTCAACTAAATAATATTCTCCCGATGCCTTCTGTTAAACGTACACAGAACTGGACCCCTCCTTTGATGGATTCACTTTTTATTTGGGGTTTGGCACCGTTTTCAATACTGAATATTGGTCTCTCACCAAGACCAAACAAAACCCGTCTGTTTCACTGCAGAATACTCAGGATTTCTTTAGCATTTTCGGTGTTCCATCCCTGGCCCTGTAGAGGGCCCTCACATGCAGTAACATATTTATTAAGAATCTGCGTGCCAATGTCCCGAAACTGAAGCCGGTCCTCTTTGCGTTCCATTGAGTCTGCACTGCAGTCTTCATACTTGACAGCCCAGAAACACATTTCTCCAATATACATCATTGTCAACAGATGGGTGTCTGAGAAGATGCCTATTACGGAATAATACATTTTAGAATGTAATTTGTTAAATGTTTTGGTTAATCCTTAATTACTTTGGATAGACTATCGTTTACCTTCAGAGAGAAAGTTGGCTGTGGTAGTGTCATGAAGGACAACCCCATCACTCAGTTTTACAGAGTTCCGGACTTGTAACATCCGCATCAGGTACCGCACGCCCTCCTGAATGCACTGGAGTGAAGAGACTTGATTTAGCAGCTACTTAGAAAATGAGTGACCAATTGCACAAACGTCTGTAGTGCTCTACAGAGTCATAGGCTAAATAAACTAACCTTAAGGAATGTGTCCTTGTTTTTCTTGATCCACTGTTTTCTCTGATGAAGAGTATGGCAATACATGTAGAGCAAAGCTCCACGTCTCCAGTAAAGGCATTCAAGTAACTCAAGGCCCAGCACAGACTGCACCTGTCGCCAAATACAAACAGTCCAAGTATCACTATTGGTATCAGTGATCAGGATTTGTGCCTTTATGTTCAATTTATCCAGGAAAGATCCACAAACATACGTTTTTTTTTTACTTATCATTTACTTATCAGAGCTTTAACATGTCATACCAACCTCTTGACCTGGAGCAAGTCTCCCAGCCAAAACCTCAGGTTCAGTTAAATCTTGAAGAAGTTGCTGGATTTTCCCTGGTGAACATTCTTCTGGAAACTCTAAGTCCACAAGTTTGTTCTCCTCAAAAAAGGTGATGTCAAGAATTACCTAAAGAACCGCAAGTAAGTTTAGTGTTTCAGAATATTGTATCAAGACACAGTGATGCACGTTCTACACCAGAAAATTACCATACTTTAGGCCTTTAATATGACTTTACAGAATAGAAAGATTACTTTTGTTAATCTGATCTGTACAGCTACTTCATTGGGAATGGTTTAATGTGCAAGTGCTTTTCCACCGACGCACTCAAAGCGCTAAATTAACAAAACACTGTTTCTGTTGATATTGCATACCTGTGTGTAATCCTGAAGGATTTTATAGAGAGGGACACTTTCTCCTCCTTGCCTAAAATAGCTTTTCAACTTATCTAGTATGGAAGCTGCATTCTGCAAGTAATCGTCATCTGTAAAAGAATAACAGTACAGAAAGGAAACGTAATGTAACTGAAGCAAACGTATCTCTCTGGCTCTGTCTAATTAACGGTATAAACACCAACTTACCACAAGGATAAACGCTAACACTCGTTTCAAACTACACACACCTCGGATTATATGATATATAAAATAACGTAAGCTCTCACCAAAACGTTACTCCAGTTATCTTTACAACAAAAGAAAGCGAATTATTTACAAGACCACTCTATCAAGTTGATACTCACTTAAGCACAAGTGACCGAAATATATGATAATAGCAACCTAAAATCTATAGGAGCATCTTTGGTCAGCATTTTTCCTGACAGCGCTGTTGCTGTATTGCAAGCTAACTGGGATAACATTAGCATGCTAGGTTTGCTCGTAGCTAATAAACTGGAATAGCTAATATTCGCCCAAACGCAGACCTAAAAATGCTTTGCAGTGATAAACACCCACTGAATGAGGGCGCATACCTGGTTTTTCAGCTTTAAGACTAGAGCATTTCACGTCTAAGTCAAATATTCTTCTCTCCAACTCAAACCCCTGTCGCCTGTAGTCGTCGGCCATGACTGAAAGTGAGGTCACGTGACGTAGGGATTAGTCACATGCTCGCGCAAAAGAGAGAAAAAAAACAGATAGAGATTTAAAAAAAAACATGCTGATAAAGTATTGTATTATTTTAGAAGCCTCACTGGAAAAAAAAATATCAAGCAGTGTACATAAAAAGGAATTCATAGCTAAAATGTAGGCTAGTAGTATTAGCATTAGTATTATCATCACCACCATCATTGTATTTATTTTTCTTTAACCAAAAACAGCAACATTAGTGACAGATCTGGACGTTTTTTTTGTTTTGTTTTTTTCCTTCTGTTTTACATTTCATTTTATGCTACACATCATGTCACGTTATAGAATTCCCTTGGAGGGCAGGTGCCAATACAATTTACAAAAAAGAAAATGTTCACATATTATTTCCCCTGATCATTATTTGATAGTGATTGGATCCACAGACATGCCGCTTATGGCTGAAAGTCCTTTCTACTGACCAACATCCCACAAATGTTTTTGAATATTGTCACCACTTTTGGACACCTTTATGAAGAAATAATTAGACCACAGTTTATATTCTGGAAGAGAGTACTTTGAACTTTGTGACAGTTTTTGTTTCATGTGAATTTGCCCAGGAATTACAGAGAAATTACCACTAAACTTAGACTAGAAATCTGCATTTGTCAGTTACCATAGTTACTGCAATGGAATCAGCTGCCCTCCACCTCAATGTTAAACTACAGGCTCTTTAAAATGTTGTGATGTCACGTGAACGCAACCTATTGTGCATGCAAGTATGGCTGCTTTAAATTTGCGTGTCACTCGGACACAGCTTTGCACAGTACGCCAATGGTACTTCCATCTAAACCTGACTTCCATCGAACCGGATGTGCACAGCTACTGCGAAAATTTAGTAACCCCCCAAAACCATTGATCTATTATAATAAAACCCTGAAAGAAAAAGGCTGTTGACACTAAACCGACACAAGGAGGCGGTGTTGTATTACTTAAAATGTGAGGTTCTTCAACATCTCATGGCATTTTTCTCCCCCCTCAGAAGACTTATTAAATCCATTGTTGAATTTGATTTGATTTGATGTCTTGTCCAACCTATATCCTATGTGATCATAATGTTCCAAAAAGCTTAGAAAAGCTCATTTTAAGTTTGTTGTGTGATTAACCAAAGCTCCTGCTGCTCCAGAAGGTTGAATCGGTCCTTCTCTTTTCTAATGCATAATCCATGAGTTTGTATTCTTTCCCTTGAAATACGAGTCTCCCTTTGAAGTATGTTGTGGTGTTATTGTTCCACGGCCTGACGAGTAATAATGTTGATGTCTCCTATGAGCTGTAATTACTGGATCAGAAGGTAGGAGGGCACTGCCAAAATGAGCTTGAAGTTTTTGGTGTGGCCTTGCTTTGAAGTAGAATGGGGAAAGTAAAGCCATGTTTATCATCAAGGAAAACTGCAGATAGGGGACTAATGACATTTTCACAATGGAGTAAACTGGAAAATTCATTGGCCTCTTTTATAACGGCCTGTGTTGCTGTAACTTTGGGCTTTATAGGACCAGTGGATGTTGCAGCCATATATGAATTCACAAGAACATTTACTTTTAAGTTAGGGCGTAAAGTAGAACAAAACCGTTATTTAAGTAGTTCTAAACAAGGATCTGCCTAAAGTTGGAAAATAACATAAAATTGTCCTCATAAAATAGTGTTTCCAGTTGACAGTTTCCATCTGTATCATTCAGAAGTGAGGGGGGAAAAGTCTAAATTTAAACTTGTTCTACTGATCAAAGCAGCATCCGCATGGTAGCCAATACTTTCTGAACATACGGTAATTGCTTTTAGCTCTTTTTCAGCACTGTCCTTCAGCTGCACACCAATGAAAGTGTCCTTGGCTCAGGCTGTTGAGTCAAACAGAGGTGAGCTTATGTGTCCGTCTCAATGTGTGTAAGGGCTGGTGTCTCCATCTGCGCGTTTATAAGCACAAGTACATATACAGTATAGTTGTATTTTTACAGCTTCTTACAGCAATGAAGGTGCCAGGTTCCATGGAGTTTGCATGATTTTAGTCTGTTGAAGTTGTTGCAAGTATATTCTGGCTAATATAGGTAATAATTGTGTATTCATATGTTCTTAGTCCTATAGGATATTTTTGCTTTAATGTAATTGAATTGTTTGGTACTTTAATAATAGACTAATGGATATTGAACCGCCACCTTAACGTGGTGGAGGGGTTTGAGCACCTGAATGATCCTGGTAGCTCTGTTGTCGGGGCTTCGTGCCCCTGGTAGGGTCTCCCATGGCAAACAGGTCCTAGGTGACGGGTCAGACAAAGAGCGGTTCAGAAGACCCTTAAGAGAGACCAACAGGCCCGGCTAGAACCATGAGGCCGTCCTTCTGTGGACCCACCACCTGCAGGAGGAGCCATAGGGGCTGTTGCAGTGTGATTTGGGCAGCTCAGATGGCTGCCCCCACGATCCGGCAACGGAAAAGTAGAAGAAGATGGATGGAATGGATATAGACTAACTAAATGCTAGAATAGTTTCTTACTCTCCTGACCCCTATTGCGTACATATTAATACTGCTGTGTCTATAATGGTATTGCACCAATTTACATTTTCCACATGTGGTATACTTGACATTAAAGGTAAATTAACTAAAATGAACTGAGCAGTAATGTACAATTCTTTTTTGCTATTTTGTTTTGGGATTTTTTCCAATTCAGAAACAATTTGCTCAGGCATCAGAGAAGGCTAAAGAAATTAGGAACATAGTATTGAAACACCATGAAGTACATGTCACGCAGCAATTTCACAATACCCTCAAAACCCGCCTTTTGTATTTAATCTTTAGTCTGCAATGTTGTCACCAACCCCAAAATAGACTCAGACGTGGAAGCCAAAAGGTTTAATCAGTTTTGTTAGTTTGCTCTATCACTTCAATTTGCTACTGCAGTGACTTGTCTAAACAAATTAAACTCCTGACATTTAGGAAGAACGTTTTGCCAGTTAGCTCATAACATCATTAACATTTCTTGCCAGCTCATTGTAAATATTGCTGTTATTATCAAGATCCCGCATTTGTTCATGTTGTGACCTCCAATAGATACCGTGTGCCTCGTGGTAATGTGGTAATGTAATGTTAATGTCTAGTGGTTAATTATTTCTGGAGATTGTGCTGCTTCTGGAGCTCTCTCAGACGTGCTGTTTGTGAACTGATCCTACGCAAATCTTGTAATTTATTCTGACTACGGGACTGAGTGGAAACAGGGGGCAGACATTACATGACTTTTCACTTCAGCCGGTGCATTATGTCTCTGTTATGACGGCCTGTGTGTGCTCTGTTCGAGATGAGATGGCACAGGAAGTGACATGACCCCACGAGACGACATCGGGCATTCGAAATAAGGTATTTGTGATTCTAATGTTGAGAGCTTGTGTTTGCTTGAGGAATACAAAAGCTATAGCTACTGCAACAATGGACTTATAAGGTTACACCATCAATCCTTGTAAAAAATCTTTTGACAAGAAAATAAATTCCTCTGTCTCTAAGTTGGTTACTGGTTGCTTTAACTGAAATAGTGCCCATTCTGGTGTTGCAGACATTACCTTGTAGCCAACAAACTTATACAATAAAATGAAAAACTGCACCTCCTGCACTTCCCTTGAAATATCACAAAACTACAAACTTCTTTCACTCTCTCTCTATTTCAACATATCCAGTCGGTCTGGGGTTTGTCGGAAGCTAGTGTGTTACAGTTGCATACAGTCAGCAAACTGTCAGCAGCCAAAGGCCTAATATCGACTACTGTACTAAGTCAAATGCATGTATCTAATGGGAGATAATGCATAATGGTTATTTACAGTTTTTGAACTGGGTTATAATCACGATTAAAAACTGTGTCCTGTTTCCATATACTGACCATAGGCAGTATATAGCGATGGACTAAGTCAGGGTGGCTTTCCCCATAGTGTTCAGCGGGGGCTAGCTGAAGCTCGTTCATGCTAGCCAGCTCCTTTATTTAGAATGGGGAAAAATATAAAAATAAATAAATAAAATAGTGAAAGAATAAAAGGAAACACTTTATTTTAGACTGCCCTTGATACATTGTAGCTGCCAAATTTAGTACAATGTAATGTGAAGTTTAACAATCTGTAATAACCTGTACCTATGTAGTACATACACAATGGAATAATGTGTATCAGTACTTTGGTGGTACATAATGTAACAAGACATAAGACCCTAACTCTAACCCTAACCATAAGCTTATTGTATTATGTGCTGTACCTCCAAAGTACTAATACACATTATTCCATTGTGTATTGTGATCAAAAGGAGGAATGTGGAAATATTTCTATACATATTTTTGTCATACTAGGCTTTAATGATTATATATGAAACTGTGTTGATGTAAGCTGTGCTTTAAGGTTCATTTGCAACTGGGGTTTTCATTTTATTGTTGTTGTTTTTACGGTTAGAGGCCACTGGGGGGCAGTGTGTTAGAAGGAGGAGTCGGATGGCACAGAGGAAGTCCCGATAAGGAGACGCCTACTTCCTGTTCCTATAAAGTACTCGCGCACAAAAGGTGCGGCCTCTTCTTGCTTCCTCCTCGCTGCCTTAGATGTAGCGCTCTGCATAAACTTTTGTTTTAGTCTGTAATGTTAGGGAATAAAACAATAATTTGATGATTTTAATAGAACGAGCCTCCGTATTCTTTTTCATCCATTAAAGAACACAACAGTATGTACTACATAGTTATTATAGATTGTTACAAAGCAAATTACAATGTACTAAATTTTGTTTAGTACAATGTATCAAGGTAGTGTAAAATAAAGTGTGATCAAATAAAAAAAAATAGGATGATGTTGCGTGTGTTAAGACAAACATGTGGAGGTAAGAATGACAGAGCTGTGTTTAATAATGACTAAAAAGTTTTAATGGAAAGCCCATTAAAGCAAGGAACTTCCGGAGCATCCCCCATTTTCTATTCGGCTAACCACAGCTAATAGTGATGCTACGCCCATGTTTATCATTTTAATACACTTTTAGTTGCCTATCTTTTCTACCTTTTCACCATGCTAAAGTAAATTACTCCCCAAAATGATGTAATCAAATAACATAGGCCTGTAGGTCAATGCGCATATTGTTAGATCATTTTCAGACCTGCTTTTCTTTGATCAGTACTGTGAAATCCCATAAACAGTCTTTAACGCCAGAGGAAGAGGGATGAGCCACCAGGATATCCCATCTCAAACTGGGCGGCCACTGCACACACTTCCTGCTGCTCGATTCCCAGCACCACATCAGCAGCACCAGCCCCTATACAACGCTGGCAGCAGACGCGTCCCCATCCTTAGGTCGAAGATCAGCCGGGGGTCAAGTCGGCCCCTCCCACTATCATTATCCACTCATCACCTGCCACTGACTCCATGCCCACACCCGAACTCCCGCTTTCTCTAGCTCCTGACACCAGCTTTCACTACTTTTACAACCCTCCCTTCTATTCTTCCCCTCTCCGCTATTATGACTTTTGCATTCTTCTTCTCCCCATCTGTTCCCTGCTTCCACTTGTATTCATGTGTCTATCTTTGCTCCTTCTTTAAACGTCTGGCCTTGCTCGCAATTTACCGCCCACCCATCCTTTTGAGCGGACACCTTTAGTTGTAGAGGCAGTTCTCTACATGAATGCCAAATGCTCAAGACTTTCTTCCTTTTTTTTTTTTACAGAAAAGTTGGAAATCTCCGGTTGGCTTTTGGCAAGGGGATATGCCTGGGGTTGACGCCTGTTTTGGAGCCGGAGTGCGCAGGGTAATGTGTGTCAAAAATACGACCAAAAGTGGGGCACAGCTCGATGCAATATAGATGTTATGTCAAAGTGAATATTTCATGATGCAAAACAATGTACTGTAATAGAATAATGAATGTGGATTGGCTAAATGGAGACTGGCATGCAAACAAACACGTATAGGAATTGCATTGTTCACTGGAGCCATGCAGGTACATTGGAGCGAAAAAGTGGATACATCTGTTTGTCCACTGTTTTATCTTAATTTAGGTCTGTTTATTTCTTGCTATATATGTTTTAATTATTAATCTCCACATAGTAAAATACATTTCCCTCACACTTTTGGTAGTTCATACAGTGGTTCCCAACCTTTTTTAGTTTTTGGTACCTTCTATGCATCGTGTAATACCCTAAGTATTCCTTCACTCGACCTTTGGAGATATTTTTAAGAAAGTAAGCAAAACAAAAAAAAATATTTATTTTTAAAGAAATACATATTATTTTCTATGTAAAACCCTCCTCAAAACACATTCTTAGTCATAAAATTAACTGCAAAAGAATGATTGACAATGGTTTGGTACAATAGTGGTTCTCAAACTTTACACGCCAAGTACCATCTAAGAAGAGGAGTGCCATTCCAAAAAGTACCAGATATAACCCTGTTGTATAACAGGATTATTGTGGGCCTATACTGCAGCTAAAATAGGACAAACCAAGGCTAAAATAAAATGGAAAATGGTCACATTTATATAATGTTTTTCTATCTGCTTTAGGCACTCAAAGCACTTTACATCAAGGAACCACTCACCCACTCATACTCTCATTCATACACCAGTGTACTCAGACACTGGAGGCAAGGTGAATGAAGTGTCTTGCCCAAGGACACAAATGAAAGTGTGCACCTGCGGGATTCGAACCATCGATCCTTTGATCACAAGACGACTCTCTCTACTATCTGCTTCACTGTCGCCCCTAAAGTATAGTTCAAAACAAGGACGAAGACAAAAGAGGACAAAATGTGAGCAAACATAACGCCAAATCCATAGCAAACTGGAGCCTGATTACCACTCTAATAGTAACCACCAGCGGTAGCAGCAATTTGAGACCCACTTACACTTTGATACAATGCACATAAAACAATGCATCTGGTTCATCCAATGTTATTGCTATGTCCATATTCAATAAAAAAAAAGATTAAAACATTCATTTATATATTTATTGGTTTATTGGACAGTGCATGTGAATGAACATACATAGGTCTCATGCATGTAAACATGCCACGCCGGATTGTAGCCAAGGGCTTATTTCCATCCGTCGTCCCCCATGCTCACTCTCAAACACACTCTCATTCATCCTGGCCAATGTTTTGCTGTTTGTTCCTTTTGTACTATGTTCCTTTTGAACCATTGTGAAATGAACCTTTTTTATTGCATTGGGTCTGGGGGTGGGCGCTCATAAGCTTCTTGCTTCAGCCCACTCCTTTTGAGCAGAATGTATACTGCTCAAATAAGCAAATAAACTAAACTAAACTATTGTACATGTTTTTAGTGGTAGGAGAAACCCGAGGAAACCTATGCAGACACGGGGAGAACGTGCAAACTCCACAAAAGAAAGGCCCCGTCCAGTTTGGAATGGAACCTGGGACCTTCTTGCGTGAAGCACAAGCGCTAACCTAACCTAACCTAACCTAACCTGCCCTAACCTAACCTAACCCCATGCTGCCCTACAAAACTGGTTTATTTATATGATTCACCAGACCTCTCTCATGCCTCTGTCTCTTGCAAGAGCAGTCTTGTTCCATTTCTTTGCCAATTAAAGTCCACACAATCAGTCGCAATTAAGCACCAGAAAGGGGAGTGGTCTCTGAAGGCCCTTAAAGCTCCAGTACAATGACAGCCATCCTTGTCGAAAACCGGGACACTTAGCATCTGTTGCCGTTCTCCAAAAGCTTTCATTTATCCTCGTGAAAGCAATGACCCTATTATGGCGGTGAAAAGAGAGTGGTCGTTCCAGGCAGTTACAATTAAAAGTAGCCTACTGTGGATAAGCACTACTCTGAATAACCACAAATTTACAGCTTTATTATTTTTTTATATATATTTTGTGTGTGTGTCTAAGCAAAGTAAGCATATTTATGGTAAACATTGCAGCTATAAAACAAGGGCATTAAATATAAAGTGGCACTGAAAAGTAAACACACTTCAAAGGTTAAATTAACACTATAAATCATACCACATTTAGGAAAACACTTTATAGTGTTTATCAGCAGTTTTATATGCAATAAAACTACTGATAAACACCACAAAGAGACATTTGTATGAAGCAAAACATAACATGAAACCACAATGTAGAAAGCAAGAGAGCCCCGTGTTTTTGAGCTTTTAATCATGTTCTGATGTTATATCCTCTCTAAATCTTTGAAAAGGTGTTGTTCATGTCTTCCACACTCAAAACGCCAGCCCACACTCTGATATACATCACACTGAGATTTCTAAGACGCTCATCTGTGTTTTATAGTCTTGACACTTTCACCAACTTTGTTCTGATCCCGTCCATACGTTTGCCAGTACATATATTTATGGTAAGTTTTGTTTTTGCACTGCTTCCCTGGTCCGCAGGCGTACAAAACATAGAAGTGCACTCTCTGCTTGCTATTTTCTAGACACACACTTTTCTTTTTTTTTTTATATCAGTGTAATAAAAATATCAAGTATTAGGGCTTTAAAGTGGTTGTGAAATTTCATAAAGAGCAAAGAAGTAAAAAAAATTCTTTTGATGATGAAACATATGTTGACCATTTTTAGAAAGCTATTCACCACCATGCTTTTTCAATCTATCCAACACTTGCAGTGATTTGTTGGCAGTGAAACGTTATTCAGCATTTACACTGAGTGACCGATTTTTTGAGTTACTGTATTTGAATCCACTAGAAATGGCGGTGGTGCGACCGTTATCCTCCATGATATCCAGTTATTATCCCTCGCTGATTTATGCCGCACCAGTCGACCCTCGCGCATAGTGACCTACATTCACTTTCATCTCACCCATCAATCATTTAACAGTTCAAAGCCACGCGCTGTCTACTGATGCAGGCGCCGGGCTTGATCATAATGCCATTAATTCTCAGTCGACACCTAGAGCAAGTGAGTATTATGTGGTGTAACAAACTTGCACTCTATTATTGAATTTCTACTGCATTCGTGAAGGGGAACGGTCAATATGAAGGACGTCGTCAAGGTTTAAGACCTGTTGGCGCTGCCTCTGGTGTATATGTAAATATGGCCATTGACCAAGGTCTCTGTTCAAGTTTTGAGATCATTTTCTTTTGCGAGCAGCATGACTTGCCAGCTTACGGTTTCAGCACACAACAAATGCTGTTTATTACATCAATTTATCTAGTAAAATGTTAATTGAAATGTTAGTCAGAGTGAGAGTGTCGGCGTATTCTTTACTATATGGACAGAAGACGGAGGCTCGTTCTATTATGATTAATCATTGTTTATTCCCTATATTACAATCTAAAACACAAGTTATGGTGAGCGCTACATCTTGGTCGATCCAGCGAGGAAGAGAGACCCTCCCCCTGAACAACACATAAGAACATGGAGAAGTAGGCGTGTCCTTGTCGAACCAATCAGCGCTCTTGGAATGTTCTTGTCGTCACTTCCTCTGCACAATCTGACTCCTCCTTCTAACACACTGCCCCCAGTGGCTCCAACAGTAAAGACAATAATGGGGCAGTAAAATGGAAACCCCAGTTTTAAATGAACCTTAAAGCACAGATTACATCAACAGAGTTTTATATATAATCACTAAAGCCTATGATAATATGTATAGAAATATGTCCACATTCTATAATAATATTTCCGCAAGAGCTGTAGCGTATTTGTCATGGATAAATTAAATGACTGAAATTTGCATTAATGGAAATGTTCAGCCATCATATGCAGTATTTGCATTATTGAATGGAATTTGTGTTTTGAAACCTCTTAACCCCCACCTGAACCGAGCACACTTTCTCCAGTTTGACATTGCCCAAATCTAAAAGCTTCTGGAAAAAAGTGTCAAAATGGAGCTGGAGACAATGTGCTCAGTTAAGGCGGGGGGTAAGAGGTTAAGAACCATCTTCTGTCTAAGACTTCTCCATATGAATTCAAAGAGACACTTGTGACTTTCAATGTTACACTGTAAAATGTAAAATTTGTTTCAACTCAAAAAACTCATTCCAAGGGCTGCCAAGAAATTTTATGTGTAACCAATAACCATTTTACAATCTAGTCGATTTGAAATTTGAGATTCACCTCTTTCGTTCAATTGTATTCTTAGGTTGACATAACTGTTTCCAGTTGTCTGAAGTGAAAAACTTAGGTTGACACAACTGATTTAATTTGTAACTGACGTTTTTACAGTGTAGACAAAAGTTGCACAAAGTGAGTATCAGCTGCAATAGAAACCAAACAAAACAATTATTTGGATTTCCAATTTCAGACAGTTTCAGACTAATATGGATGTTCAGGTAACTCAACCAATAGCTACGTACAAGTGGGTAGCCTACAGCGCCATCACAACATAGCATTTAATATTACAACTTTGATTTCTTCATGTTTTCTTCTCAAGTAGGTAAGTAAAAAGCAGCGACCCAAACAATTGCTCAAGTGAGTGACTTTTCATTCTGAGTATCTGCTCGATTTGTTGCCTTGGACGCAGAACGGTCCGGGACCAGCAACGACAGACAGTGAAATGCCCCACACTGAAATATACATGAGCACTATGGCTGGATGACTTATTCAGAGGGGCCTAAGCATACATGTCATTAAATCAGCCAATAGGAGCGCGGCGTTTAGATCTGCTTAAATGGTGGTGGTATAGGGAAGAGGAGGAGGGGTTAAAGATGCCACATCAGGGGAACATCTGCCACCGCTTGATATGTCGCTGTAAAGATCCCCGTTCCCCCAGCCTTATCAAAACAATTACTCCAAACAACTCATCTTCATTCATAGATGCAACATGGCATCGGGGCAGGTGCGGGGCGTCGCTCGGGGAATACACAAGCGCGCTGGTTGTTTACAGTGAGCCGGCAGCGGAGGCAAAGGTCGCATGGCAGTTTGTCGGAGTGTTAAGTTGTTTGTGAGTAGCGTAATTGAATATACATTTGTATTGCTGTCGCTAATAAGATGGGGACACAGTGTATCATTGAATATGCCTGACTAAATCTAGGCAGAAAATGGAAAACTTCATGTGCGTTCGGGTACATTTTCATGAAAGTTCACACTGCAAAAGGAGAGACCTCGTGCAACATTGACTCTGGAGCCGAGGAGAGGCCAGGCGGAGAAAGGGGTGGAGGAGGGTCGTAGCACGGCTGGGAAACGTCTGAGCGATTGACCAGGGGGCTTAAGAAGGGGATCCGGAGTGATGAGTGGCTGAAGCAGGGATGAGGGCTGCGGCGATTGGCTGTCGTGAAGGTGCGGCTTGAGCTTATTGAATATTTCTATATATGTTTTTGTTATAATAGGCTTTAATTATATGAAACTGTGTTGATTGTAATCTGTGCTTTTGAAGTGAATTGAATTGCTGTATTGTTGTCCTTACACTTGGAGTCCACTGGGGGCAGTGTGTTAGGAGTCAGATCGCGCAGAAGAAGCATTCCAAGGACATTGATTGGTTCTTCAACAAGTAGCCGCCTACTTCCTGTTCCTATAAATTACTTGTGCTCAACCGGTTCGGTCTCTTGCTCCGATCCCTGGCTGGCCACCCGGGATCACCATGTAGCCTTTAGCATAGCTTTTGTTTTAGATTGTAAATGCAGGGAATAAAATAATGATTTTGATTTTAAAGAACGAGCCTCCATCTTCTCTCCATTTTTGAACACAACAAGCTGGATGTGTGATTGGACGATTGGAGAGAGCTGCCGGTGATGAGGTGATGAATGAATGCAGCTGGTATGCCTTCCAGGTTGAATTTGCGCAGAAGCTTAATAAAGAGTAGTGCTTTTAAAAGAAATAAAAGAAAATCCCGAACATACTCTGAGCCGTCAGCACACAAACTGCATAACCCCGTCAATTTGCTAGCATGCCGTTAGTGAAAAATAGTGACTTGCTCCTTATTTTCTCGTTGCTATAATCCCTGCTGAAAGTACAAGAGTAGCATCATTTAAGAGTAGCTCTGGAGCTCAAAAGTAAAGATTATGAGCCACAAATATGCTTGATCTGTCCACTTTAAACCAAGAACGGATGGAAATGTCCATATAGGTCTTTTGTACAGTAATTTAGTGCAGTTACATGAATGAGAGGAAAGTCAAATCGTCCACCTAGTTTCATTTATTCATTTTATTACAGGCAATGGCACAGAAAGTACAAGGTAGACAAAATATAGTTAAGTCATTTGTGCAAAAAAAGAATATACAGTATGTAAACATGATGATCCATTTCTACATGAAAGGGAGTGGGAAGAAGATAATGTATTTAATCCCACCCCAGTTCCCCATTCAGAGATTAATACATTCAGCTTCACTGTTACTTGTTCAAGGATTATTATACAAATGTTATGTCATGGTGGCATTACCACAGGTAACAATAATTATTACATTGTAACAAAAATGTGTACCAACAATGTAAGGAGAATGAACAATACCAATGGACAATACTGTATACCAACGATGGTAAGGAAACATTGAGCACTTGTTAACAACAGCAATTTAAATTAAAGACCCTCATCTCTATGTTTATATAACAGTTTAAATTGATGGACAGTTTGGCATTGCTTGTGTTGTAAATCCAGTTTGTTCCAGAGTTTAACGCCGCATACAGACACACAGAAACGTTTACGAGTGTTTTGAGCTCTCGGCAATGAAAAATATGCAAAACTTCCCAAGTTATAAGCTCGCACTGGAGTTATAAAAAAAAAAACGTTTTAGGTTAGGCGGTAATCATTTGTTGAATGTTTTGTATAAGACTATTGCTGTACTATATTTTACAAGATCATCAAATGTTAACAACTTTGACTGCGTAAACAGATGATGAGTATGGTCTAGAAAACCAACCTTGTGAATGACCGTATTTGACCGTATTTTGACCAGATTGTGAACATGCACCCATGTAAATCTGGGAGGTTCCATTGGGGTGTGGGTTGGGGGGGTAATTCGAGCAGCATGTGACTAATTAAAGTTGCATTTTTTTTTGACAAAGTTACTGTGCCAAGAATTTGTCTAGGGCCATGAGACAGACAGAAGATTATATGAAAACAAGAAATTAGCACAAATAGCACCAATCAACTACATATTGAGTTGTGCTTGTTGAATGTATAGTTTATAACACACATTTCGTAGTCACTATAGCCGCGATGGCCAAAACACAAATAATCAGCCTTTAGGGATTTGAGTGGGAGACCCTGGTGTGGACCATGAGTGTATTAGAACATCGCAGTGAGCCCCAAAACAGCTGTTCGGTCTGAACATGAGACAGTGGGCAAAGGTCAACCAGAAATGAGGCCTCCCGTCGGCCGGGAGTTGCCCTGGTCCTAAAGGGCGATTAGATACAGCTGTCATGTAGATCGAGACAAGATAGGTTTGACTGATTCTCTCGAAAAAGCTATATTTAGAGCTTAATCTTTTGCATAATCGGACAAAACTTTACGTGTAAACTTATCTTTACAAAATGCAAATACGAATGAATTGTGTTCACTTGTATTTCACGTAACATGTTCTCGAGAAAAATCGTGGACATTTTTTGTAAATCTTTTTCTGTAAGTAAACTACATTTTAAGAGACTAAATATTATTGTTGTTTATATCTATTCCCTTGAGTCTGGCTATTTTAAAGGGGGGTATTATGCTTTTTTCAATCACATAGCACCAGTCTATAGCATACTACAATGATGATGTAACCTTCTGTTGGTCTGTATATGCAGTAAATTAAAATAACTGCCTTGAATAAAATTGCTCTCTCAAAATGGCTGTACTGAACGTCTTGAATTAGGCCTCTGTCTCTTTAAGAAGCTTTCCGACACGCCCCCTTCAGCACACTGCTGTGGCATCTAAACAACACTACTGTGCGGGGAGGGGGCTCTGCTGAGCTGAGGAGCAGTGGTTGGTGGCTTGGCTGGTGACAAAAGGTCCAGAGGCGTCTCCAGGAGGTGGGGGCGTTCCTAGGAGGACTGAGGCATAGCTACACCTAAAATGGCTGCCGTCTAAGTTTTTACTGATTACTCAAAATATGTGAATGAGCCAAGACAACACTCCAGGCATGTGTTTAATGAGGGAATGACATAATAACATGATATAAAGCTTGAAAAAGTTGATTTTACATAATACCCCCCTTTAATAGACTTCACTTTGATATGTATTTCGCTTTCTCCTATTCCTTTTACTCATGACGTCAAGTAACATTTTTCCGTGCAATCCTCATCAGCTGCATGATGTCCATTTGCGATGCGGAGGCGCAGCGGCTCACATGCACAAGCACTCAAACCCCCCCTACGATATGGAGAGTCCCTTCTGAGATTGGTAGGACTATGCTCTCTAACTGTCACTCCTAGTTACAGACCTATCATGCAGAAGTGCTGACTTATTAATGACTTGGACGCAGACCGAGGTGCACAGAGGAGACTGAAGCCTCTCTCTCAGTGTCGGCCTATAGTGGCACCCTATCTCAAACGCTTTACATCATTTTGCCATTAAAGTTTACACACCTTTACTCAACGCAGACGGCTGCATACGTAATACTGATGGTTTGTAGTTGTGGCAAAGTGGAAAGAGTGTCCATATGATTTGAGTCTGACGTAACCCAAAAACGTCACAACACAGTTAATTTGAACTAATGCTCTGACGGTGAATATTATGATTGTCCATTCTACTCAAGATCACGTGTACTAAAGGGAGACTGTGCTTTTTATTGATGTTATTGCTTTTAACAACTTACCCCCCTTGAGTACATTATCTCCAGTTCATCTTTACCCAAATCTAAAAGCTTTTTGACATGAGAACTTACAGCCTATAGGCCAGGGTAACGCCTCGTTTGAAAGCTAAGGCCTCAGCTCTTTCCTCGTTTATGTTGTCAGGTTTTCGTAATTTTTGTGGTTTTTTGTCAGGCTTTTGTTACTGTTTTTTCCTCCACATTTTTTCCGTCACGTTTTTCGTTTTGTAGGCCTTAGCTTTCAAATGAGGCGTTACCTTGGCCTATAGGCTGTAAGGTAATGCTTTAAAGGTAAAGCTTTTAGATTTTGGTAATGCTGGACTGGAGAAAAATGTGCTTGGTTACGGTGGGGGTTAAGGGGTTAATTGACTTTGATCATTTGACTTCTATTGCCCAGTCTATGTCCACCATATATGTTCCTCCAAAATAATCAATGTTCAAAATCAAGTTGATTTTGCTCGTCAGCTCTTTTACAAACAAGTGAAAAAAAGGTATTATTCAATGACGATGTCCACATGCAAAGATGTCATAAACCTGTATAAAGCAGAGCCCAGGGCAGCGGTGATGGGGTTGATATTCATGTCAAAGGCCACATACCTTTGTTTGTTTGTTTAAAATCAATGAAAGAGGCAGTGAGTCCATTCAATTAGTTTAGTTTAGTTTAGTTTATTAATTTATTTCAACAGGGACAATGTGCAAACACATTCATTAAAGATGCTTTGCACCAGATTTAGCTCGAGCTAGTTTCCATCTGCAGTCCCTGAGCAGGTGAGTTACAAAATGTACAATATAAAATATATTTAACCACTCGAATACAAATATTCATTCATTCATTCACCCGTTACAGCCATCAGTCCACATAGAATCATGCTAAAATTACTACATAAAACATCACTAAAGGTCATATTTACATTTACAGTTATCGGTGCTGACATGACTGGTTTTCCAACAGCACTTTTTTTGTATTACGAGAGAAATCTTTCAGGTCTAAGGAAAGTTTCAGATTCTGTGGGAGTTTATTCCATTCTTTGATGCCTTTGAATGAGAAGGATGTCTGGGCAAAGGCTGAGTTACGTTTAGGCAGTCTACAGCAATGGCCGCTGGCTGCTCTGCTTTGCGACGACGACACTGGAGGCCACCATTGCTCCTCCATTGCTGTAGTACCGCCTTATAGCCGCTAGTCCCCATTGGAATGCATTGCACTTTAGACACGTTAAAAATCCTCCTGTGATTACGCTGGGTTAGACACAATCAGAGGCACCGAGCTGGTTATGGTAGGATAAATTTTAGAAATCTCCTACTTAACAGGGGTCGGACTGTTAGCATTGGAGCTGCACGAGCTACACATCACGCAAGGGCCGAGTCTACAGTGAAGATCCCGCCCTTATGCCCTTATTAGGAACATGCTTCGTCAGAGCAGGGGAGGAGGAGTCTGTAAATCCGCCATGATTTCCCCCTCGAACGTGGTCATTATGGTAAATGGGGAGGAGTGAGTATTAACGGTCTATTAATAATATGTCTATGGTCTACAGTCATTACGACTTGTGGACCTGGAGCTCCTAGTCATCTGCTCAGAACAGAGCTGATCAAATGTTTTCAATTGTTTACGGTGGTCCAAACTTGTTCCTAACATCCCAATTCTTCACAGGGATGAGTTTATCAGCAGATTTCCACGACTTCCAGGATCACTTTTCAGGGTCACTATCATAGAAATGCTAACAAAACTAGCTTTCAAGTACAATGTCTGAGTTTGCCACTCCAAACTGGCCGTGATCTGTCAATACAAAATAGCATGCATTTGGCACAACTTTATCATATAAAAGAGATCAAACACACACAAATTTGTCCAGACGCTACAGTGAACAGTTTCCAGTTCAATATCTTCAGACGTTGAGTACAAACTTATTATAATCCATTAATTCAGTGCCATCTTTGCAGCTGTAACAAAGCAATTCGCTGTGTTTTATCAGTGCCCAATTAAAATAGTGTGAACGTACTTCGTGCCAGTTTCTTCAGTTGCGAGTCTCTCATCCTGTGTCGCTGGGAGGATCTTTTATGTGAAACGCTTCATCTTTCTCCACACTGGATGCCTGTCTCTGTCAGCCTATATGCACCAGTTTGAGGCTCCTAATGCACACATACACGGCCAGCTCCCTTAGCCATCAATGCTGCCCTGATTATTGTGCGGCGTGTGATCTTTATGTGCACCATTCCAACCCGCAGTTTCACCGTAATTAACCGGCGGGATGTTGATAGCGTATATAAGTTAGCTTTTGTGTCCCTTTGTGAACCGCAGTAAGCATTTGACTTTGGTTTAAAATGGATAAATGGTTCCGTGACGACGAGCTAAATTGTAATGCTCCATCATGCCCCACTGCCTAAATATGGCTGAGCTCTAAATGAACGAGCCGCTGCATGTGCTTCACTTTGCACTGTTAGCCGCTTCTATAATTATTTGTTTGTGGAGCAGAGGGGCTTTTATAAATTGCCACAGAGTAAAGTTTCCATTCAGGTTAGACGCACAAAGCGGCATGTTCTGAAAGCCATATGAAGTGTTTTGAAATCCAGTCTGTTTGGGTAGTGTGGTAGACTATACAGTTTGATGTTTATGTACTGCTCAAAGGCTACAGTATAGGACAGTCCAGCCCCTCTCAAGCAGCTCCACAAAGGCTTTAGACATTTGAGAAGCTTGATAAATTAAAGTTGATCACTGTCTTGGCGAAACAGCTCACAGGTATCTTGTTATATTTTCAATATAGTTTTCTCTTGCACCAAATGAAGCGTTAAGAATAACTCAATCTGAAAACATTCAATTGGTATCGTCACATTTTAAAGGCATTATACCAAAAACTTTTCACAGAAAGAAATACATTTTTAGTCCAAATCTGACAAAAAAGATATAATATATTGACGATTTGGGTTGACCATATACAAACATCAACAATTTATAATACGATACAGACTGCACACATCAGACTCATCTTTTTCACAAAATTACTACATAATAACATACTCTTAGGGGGCAAAAAGAATATTGCCCAACAAAAACAAAAAAATTAAATTAAAAAAAGAAAAGAAATATAATCTTATAATATAAAGCTACAAACTAAATTCTGCGTAACTCAAATATGCTCAGTACAAGGGTAAGGGAACCACAGGCTCCTCGCTGGGTGGAGTACTTACGACTGTGAGTACATTTGCTCTGGGGCTGGTGGATGGAAAAATTCCTGCCAGTGTTCACAAACAACCTCCCTGAACACTACACTCTCACAGACATTCATACAGGTAAAGTGTCTTGCATACATCATACATAGTATGTAACTATGCACCTGCGATAGCTGGATTAAATCACTAAACTACTCATTTCATTTATCAGGACAATGTACAATTAGATTCATCTTGTGCACAAAGATGATAGTATGATAGTAGACTGGAGCTTTTCAAGCTAATTTCTATCTGTAGTCCTAAGAACAGAGTTACAAAGTACAGTATATGCAGTGCAGATAATCATACATTCATAACACTACAGAGGCTAAAACACATCATTACTTGGTCTCTTCATGCTCATACAATAGACTACAATAATCTTACACAAACAACCATCACATTTAAAGACACTTTACAAGGCAAAATTGTTTTAGACAGTACATGTAGTCGAAATCAATCTCACGTTCTCGACCATTCAGTGTAGCAGTGGACATGAGAAGTTCAAGGTTTAAAGTGCATAACTGTAACATTGATAACACAATGCTTTGACATGTTTTGTGATGTTTATTATTTCACTTCCTTGTTGGACACAAGCAGGATGTGACATACGTAGAGGTAAGCCTCATTTCTTTTCCAACAAAGTTGTGCCATAAGCCACGCCCTCGCGAATTCTCAATGGACAACGCTCCAAAACAGAGCTTTGTCAGTTGGCTTTATTAAATTAATATTTTCGTTTAACAAATGTTTACGGTTAGGGATTAAGTTTAAAGTTAGGGCCAGAGTTTTAGGGTTATAGGAAAAGGGATTTGGTTGTAGTTAGGGTATCAGTGTCAATGTCACTGTAGGGGGTCGGGTCATTGCGCAACTAAGTTGGAAGATAGAAAGAAGCGTAGAGGTAAACATTTTTAACTGTTGCTGTGCCAACCATGTTATACCAATGAGAAACGAGTGAGTCAGAATCCTATGGAACTGTCACTCTGCCACTAACATATATTTCTTACAAGAATAACCATTTTCCCAGGCTTTTTTTCATTGAATTACCACCTTACGGAAATACAATCATGATTAACACTTGTCACAGATATTGTCCATCAAACTAAGTCATATTTACATAAGGATTAAAGCCTGTCATATGCACTTTAACCCCACTTGACATTGAAGGCTGGGTCAAGTTCAAAGGACAAATATCCAGTTTGTTCTCTCTTTCCCAAGAGCTACTACTGTATATTCCAGCACTCCGGTTCATCTCCACTAGCCCTACTCCTGCTGCAGTGAAGAGAACATGCTCAACGTTTCCCCCAAACTCACAGCACGATACAGTATAAGTACCACTTCCAGGCCCGGAGCTGTTTACTTGAGTTAGACCCAGATCATTATAATCCCTTCTTTCCTGCCTGTTCCCAACGAGCCACCATCAATTACAGGATGACAGAGAGAGCCCTGTTATGACAGTGCACGCAGCTGCCGTGTGCACCACAAGATCCATATGGAACGCTTTAACAATCAGCCACAAATCTTTACTAAAACTATATGTTTACCCTTTTTCCACTTTGCACCTATTCCGGAGGGTAAACAGACCTCAGTATTAAGAGCAGAAGTAGCTGCCTCAACGTGCTGTTCGCTGTCATCGGAAATAAGTAAGGGTCATAATATGGCCCTTACTTATTTCTACTTATTTTTACTGCACTGCGATCTAGTACAGGTGAGAAAGTCCATTATGGGGCCCGGCAATAACAACAGGGGCATTTTTTTAACAAATGATGGTTCTCCTATGGCACAGCACACTCAGCACAGTGGAAAAGACAGGACCATTTCCTATGATGCTGGTGTACATTAGTTGTGATATTTATGATGATGTATATACAGTAGGCTCGGACTCGGACGGTGGCTTTGATTAGGTTTTGTTTTCAACCAAGCGATGCCCATTTCAAAGGTAAAGTAAATGTAATACTTTTGATGGAACAAAACAATGTGTGACACGGCATTTTGGGGATAGATGACAGCTCAACTTTAAAGGGGACATAATATTTGTTCCCTCTTGAGAAATGTAGAGTAGAATTTCTCTCCATTTACGCACTTTTGAGTAATTAGTTTCTACTGAAGCACGTCAATACGGATTTCCGAGAGTTTGTTGTGTAATTAGATCTAATAATCCTCTGCATACCGAGTCCATAAACCATCTCCGTACTCGTTCTTAGCTGTTCTGCACTGAAATTACATTCATCACGGTATGATCAATTTGTTAGCTTGCCGTTAGCTATATGGTGGCTTGTACTTTATCTTTATCAAGGTAAATGATGGTCAAGTGTCACTGGTGACGTGAGCAAAAACAGGTTAATGAGCCATAATTAAGCATATGTCCACTTTAAACTGTAGCCTTTGCCCAGGTTGTCATTGTAACTGGAAGGTCGATGGTTCGATTTCAACATTGACTAGTCCAAACCGTCGAAGAATGGCAAACACATCTCTGTCAATCAGCCCCCGGCCAGATGTGGCTTCGGGAAACGTTTGGGGAGTGAATTAATGATATAACACATTCTAAATAGAGGTATAAAATATTATAGCTTCATGTATTTATTTATTATGAAGCTAAAACATCCTGTAGTGCATTGTACAGTTAGTTTTCAATCAAATATTAGAAAAGGGCACAACGAACGCTTGACTATACAAGCTTCGACATGCCGAGGCAATGACCAATTTCTGAGTGTGGTCAAGCGATGTCTGGCCAAAGGGAAATGGATGATGTGGCTCGGGGCTGTGGAATGAAGAGCCCTCTTTCGTGCGCAGACAGGTGAGGTGAGTCATGTTCCGGAGCTGCAGGTGTGCAGGATGAACCAATGGACCCCAGACCTGACGTGGAGAGGCTGTGACATACTGTAGGTAACAACACTATCCCCACTATGAAGGTTGATGGTCTCACTACATGAGCACGCTGCTGTGTTCTTGGGCAAGACACTTATCATGTCTGTGTACCCTGATATATGAATGACTGTGATTGTTAGTGTGAGCAAGTGATTTTTCCCCCCAGTACTAAACGTGTCCACAGCATTTGTATTTACCATCTTTGAGCCATGCATTCCCTTGATTCTGTTCAGTCTTACAATATTTCAACCAACTACAGCCTGTGATGCTCTGAGCACAGGCACAAAGCATATTTACAGGCAAAAAGTATTATTCTGCTGAAATCTATATGTTTAGCAGTAAACTGAGGAAATGCGTGTGGGACATCAGGAACATGCTGTGTATAAAGTTGCAGAGGTTGAAGAGGACAGAGGGCTGTAATAACAGCTGGTCTTGTCAGGAAATATTAAAGTTCCCAAAAGAGCACACGACATGTCCCCATAAGGAAGACATAACACAGAGACAACTTTGTGCAAGAACAGTACATTTGAATTATTAACACATATTGCACCAACCGCTATATAGCTTCTTGTTCGGGGGTAACTGTATCGTCTTATAGAATACAACGCCTGTTTTGGCTCTACTTAATATGGTTTACAAGGTTTAAGACTGTGCGTTATTTTATAAAATGTGTCGTGTAATTTGAATAAAATCTGCATACACTTAACACACAATAAAAATAGTTAATTGTTTTCGAGATGTTTACTTAGAATTGGCACCATATGGTAATAAACAGCGTTGCGGCTTCTGTTCCTGTTGTGTCAGACCCTGTCGCTTTAATGCAATTATCCACCTGTGTGAAAGTGACAGGCTGAAGCTGCAATCACACTTTTAATGAACTCCTATTCTTATATTGTAAAGTGGGATGTTTGCAAGATTTGAGGCAGTTGCAGATCGAGGCCGTTTACCCTTTACTATAAATTGCAAACGAGAAACAGAATAATCACTTGGCTTATGGAAAATGTTTATGAAACAACTGGAACAGATAAGCACACATATGATGGCCGATACAACCATGTTGAAACAGAAGTTTAATGGCTGGATGCCTGCAAATGATAGAACTTCAAAAGGCCTATTCCAAGCATTGGCTACTTTATTATTTAATGTCAGATTTTACAGCCTTTTTGTCCTCAAATCATCCATAGTCATTAAAGTCCTTGTAACGGTGATCCATATAGGCTTCAACGTATTGGCTAATATTTCATTGTTAACTTTGACACAATGCATAAGGTCTCAATTTACCATAAAAAAGGCGTTTTACTTCATAACCATTAAAGAATAAAGAATACAAACTCTGCACCGCTGTTGCGCTCCCAAGGAATGTATTTTAGGCACCACAAGGTAACGTTTCGGGCGTCGCTTAGCCCTTCGTCAGACAGTGAAATGTTGGCTACACACCGGTATAATAGATCACATGACATACAGCATTACATGGGTGATCACATGACAGATTGTTCATGTACATCACTGCAGTACTATGATTCAACATGGTTCTCTCCCTCAGTGATGAAAGGTTCTCTCATCCTCTACACTGTTAGAAAAAGGGGTACGCTAAGGGTACATTTATGTTCTTTAAGGTACAATTTCTAGTTATGTACCCTCGATGGGTCAAATTTGAGCCACAAGATACTGATATGTACCCTTTTTGGGCTTAAATGGTGCTAATATGTTCCCACTGATGAAAGGGCCCCAATTTGTACCCTTATTCTTTGACATAGGGGTACAATGCATATTATTCTACCATTGGACATACTGAAGCTGTTAAATGTTAGTGGGCCTATTCATCTGACAAGGTCGACTTTTTACAGTATACAGCTCAATTTATAATTACTTTTTGCACACATTTGCGCTACATAAAATGTAATATTGGATGTCCAAACATTCCTGGTTTGAATATCTTATGACCCATTCAATTCTGTGCTTTTGGGCTAAAATAACTAAATAAACACTTCTGTGCTGATCTGGTCTGACTCTCAAATTTGTCCTTCCACGCCGCAGTCCACACAAGTGCAGCTGTGCGGTGTGCGCGCGCGCGGCCCCGACAAGGATTTGAATTTCACCGCCTTTTCCTCGCTGCCTCGCGCAGCGGCGGATATGCGCGCATTCCGCTCTCAAACTAGATGGACTTCACTACGGAGGAATTTCTTCTGGAGCTAAAGGAGTCGAGTATTCATATTACGGAGGAAGAGGCACACAAATTCAGAGGTAACAATTTATTTTACCAGTAGATGCAGTACTTTTGTATCCAATGTTGACGATGTGACCATGAAAGTTGCTTATCAGCATCAACTGGTTTGCTAATGCTACCTAGCTTAAATGCCATAGCCTGCTTGGGACTGCTACTAGCGTTAAATAACTGAAATTCATAGAGCATATTAAAACCTAACTTGAGGGATCGTATTGTTAATAATCCGTGTCAGCAAGTGTTTTTTTTTTTTAAATCAACGTTCCTGTGTTGAGTCATGGATGTGGTTTCGGAGCCATCTGTGTGGGTACCCGGGACACAGCGGGCGTTTTCCGAGTCTCGAACGCCGCCGCTGTGCCCTGGTTTGGCTATGCCTCTAAACCTCCGAGGGAGGACAAGCCCCGCTGTTCCCCCGTTCTTACCGCGGTGTACCCGGGAAGGCACCCTGATTGCCAGGCTAACCAAGGCTGTCTCCCAGACGTGGTGCCTACTAGTTAGCTAACGGCGTTAGCTATGAAAATGTGTTAAATTCGTCTTGTCTGTGTCACGGCCAGCTTTGCAGTGCTTTTATGAATAGGTCAATGTTATATATGTAATGTGTTGCCTTTATATGTTTAAAATGTATCTACATTATATTTCTCTCTCACGCACTTTGTGTGCGCGAGAGACTTTCTCTTTTATAGACCATGAAGTTGACGGTGAACTTTGGAGTGTGGCCTGACCGACACAATGGTGTCTTCCCTCTTTGGCTCGTTTAAAAAGCAAGCTCAATTTCTTGAGATTATTCGAGAAAACAAAATGATCACCCCTAACTCCTGTGCCAGAGTACGACCCACCCACTGGTCCTGCAGAAAGGTATGTCAAATAACATTTGTAGTTTTGATCTGAGATAGTACTCGTACTGGTGTCTGAGCCAGGTTAGTTGGATTTGTATAACACACTGTTTAGATAGATGTTTTAGTTTTTTTTTTATTATAAAGAAACATTCTGTGTCTCTAGTAAGCAAAGGTACTTGAGGAGTCAGTATTCTGTATTGAGGACAGATGGCTGCTCAAGCTTACGTGTTTAAATTCAGAGTGGTTAGTGAATTAATTGTCTGTACTGTTTTGAGAATCTTGTCAACTTTGTCAAGTGCAATACAATAATGAAGTATATTTTATTGTGGTGTGTATAATTGCTCAAATTTTACAATTTGTTAAATTGAAGTAATTTCTTTTCTAGAGGTGCCACCAGTACCTTCCCTTCCTTACCTGGTGTCCACAATAATCAATCGACATAATGCAAAAATACCAAATATTATCAAATATATTGTGATTAGCAACAGATAACAGTCAAAAATACGGCGTTTGGGAAGTAACGGTACTATTTTAGCCTCAGTATTGTTGACCCCTCCCACCACAAATCACTTACTGAACATAAAGAGCTGGGATTCAAGCCACCAACCTTTCAGTTTAACCTACTCTTCCATCTGCACCGCTTTTGCCCCACACATTACACAGTATTATTATGCTATATTGGCCACACTAAAACATGTTTTGTTTTTTTGTGTTTTTACTCTTTCTGCATAGATAATTGGCTTACTGATGAATATTCCCCTCTACCTTTTCAGCTATGCATTGAAGTAGACAGGATGCGTCCAACAGATGTCAATTTGTGTCAACTTTGGCGACAGAATGTCACCAAAATTGTTCCTAAAGTGATCGAGTTGGTCCAAGGAAAACTCCACCGGCCAAAGTACATTCTGCTGCCAGGGAGGAAATTCTCATGGAGGAAATACAAGGTATTTAAGCGACGTATGAAGCAGTGATGTGTGGAATGTTGGATTCTAATTGCAATATTTCTGACTAGTATTGTTGGCTTGGACATTTCTTTTTGTCTAAGCAATATTTAATCCACTGCATTTTTTAAACACGTCAAGGAGCATTAAAGTGATAGTCTGTAAGTCTAAATTTATTAAAAGTTTAATATTATGTAATGTGTATGATTGACCATCTGTGCCTCAATTTTGAGACAAGCTTTCCTGTTACTGGGACAGAGGAGAGACGTTGTGGCACAATCAGGAGAGCAGGCGGAGGGAGTTTACTTTAAAAAAATTCTTTCATATCACTTTTTGAATGAAATGCAGCATAAACCGCTAATCTAATTACCTTATGATGTATTTCATATATCATTAGATAATTATGAAATAACGAATAGAATTATAAATATTTAAGCTACTGTTGGCAGGTTTCATGCATAATGCTGTCCCTCCACAATTTTGCAAGCTGAAATGCCTGATAGTGCCAAAAGGATATGGGCTCATCTCACCATTAGTTCACCTGTGTGAAGGGTGTGCACACGCCTATGAACATGATTGAAGAAACACTAAAGGGCAGCATTTACCAAATACTATGACCTAAAATCTTATTATTTTCCTCACAGATGTCTACTTCAGAGCAGCACTCATTCTGCTACCCTACCTCTTCAAAGAAAAAATTGAACGAGTCATTATACTATGCCAGGTAATGTTTTTGCCTATTTTTTATTTAACTTTTCAACCAACAGGAATGTGTTAAAACTTTTGCCTTACAGGCTCTAGTGATGACAATACAGAGCAATAATTTAACTTTGACATGAGAAATTTGCCCCCTTCCTGAATTGGTATATATCTGTATTTAATACACTTAAATGTTTGTTTTTCATCAAGCCAATTTTTATATCACATCAAAAAAAAAAACAGAAAAAACAAAATAAGATATTACATGTGTCTGAATTGAATGGAACTGTTTATCCAAGTAATAATATTGCAACACTGCATGTCCGTATCGCATATCGCAAACGTTTTTCAATATAGAGGGGAGCAACAAAAAGGTTAATGATAATGGAGCAACATAGTAAAATGGTAGAAAACTCATAAATATTTTTAAAGTTCAACATTTGCCTCTTTCAATATGAGTGTGCCCTAGCACTAAAACCTTTTTGCTGTCATGATTGCTGTGTTAAGTTGTTTTTCTTTTACAGTCTGGTGCCTTCAGTTCAACCCCCTACCCAACTGTACAGCTGACTGACTGGAAGACTGTCTTCACAAGGAGGATCCCCGGGCCTGTCATGGTGGATGGAACAGATCTGTGCCAGGGATCAGGAGTTGAAGGAATGATTGCAGTCTTTTGTGCGTACTATGTTTTTAATTTGGAATACCCTCCTTACCTGAAGAACACACTGACGTTTCTTCAGCACTTGGTACTGAACATTTCTGAGGTGGGTGAGAAGGCCCTTCTCATCACTGTGACTTGGATGAGTGCTGACACTACTTTCGTCACTCCCATCTGACCTGCAAAGATGCATTGCATCTGTATGTGGAATTGACTACACCATCTCACCGCCCACAAATATGCAGCGTGTGTCAGGAGTAGTCATTGGCTGTCAAATATGCCTGCAAAGATGTGTTTATAGGCAACTTTATTTATACCGCGCATTCATACACAAGGCAACTCAATGCGTGTTTTATAGTTGACTATTTGCATGCTGAAATGATTCCTCTGTTTTTCTTGATCAAATTTGTTTTCAACGTTGATCCGCAATGGCTATTGTGTGGCAAACTGCTTGTTCCAAAGTCTTATGACACACACCTACATGCCTATGCATTTCAACAGGACTCAGATTGGACTGTAATACAGCCAGGACACATAATGGACTTTCAGCCTCTTGACATTAATAATATTAATGCCGTTTTGTACATAACATTAAGAAATGTTTAATTACTGTTCAAGTATGACTTTAACGTAGGAACACAAGGTTATCATTAAGTGCGTATGATGGAATATGTCACCAAAAGGTTGTTAATATTAATGTTTTGTTTCCTCATATTGTTGCCAGTTAATTTGTAAGATTTATATTTAAAAACTGGCTTTCAACTAGGGGTGCACGATAGAGGGGAACAACAAAAGGTTAATGTCCCCTTTTGAGGTAAACCAGAGGCTGTGTCCATTGAGATTAATGTGGAAACATTGACAGATCTTCACATTTAGGTCTCAAAATAGCATTTTATGCATTGTATATTTTGTCTAATACAAAGAGAAGCAAAAAAAGTGGGCTAAAGTTAGCAGGAAGTTGACATGTTCAGACTTTAATATAAAGTGTTTAGGCCATCATAATCACTTAATTTAATCAAATTGGATCAAATTCAAATGCCCATATAAGTGAGAAATTTTGCAGCTTGTATTTCAATATTGCTTCATTTTTGACCTATGAACGGCTAAACACTATAAAGTTTGAACATGCTAACTTCCTGCTGACTTTAGCCCACTTTAAAACATTAACTGTCCTCTGTGAATCTTCTACAGCATAAAATATCTTCATTTGCCTACCTTTTTTTTCAATGAGACAAATATATAAAACACAATTTTATTTTTAGATCTAAATGTGAAGATCTCAGTCGATGTTTCCCCATTCATCTTAATAGTAACACCGAAAAGGGCGTTAACCTTTTTGTTGCTCCCCTCTATATTGAAAAAGGTTTCGATATGCGATACGGACATGCAATATTGTTTCAATACTTCCATTCAATTCAGAGACATGTAATATCTATTTCAGAAAATTGTATCGAAAGAAAACAAAAACATTAAATCAGAACCAAACTTGGGAAAGTTATAACTAAAACTAAACTTCTGCACATTTGAAAGTTCCATGCATGTTTGGTTTTAGAGAATGTTTGCAAAAAATGTAAAATTCTGTCATGGAAGTCTTAAAGGAACAGGCCACCATTTTTCCATAACAAGATATGTTCTTACCTGAGTTTAGACGAGTTGATGCGTACCTGTCTGTGCCCCCTGTCACGCAAAAAGACCAAAGATGTTAGTATTTAGCCTCTCCTCTCCTATGAGGCCAAACGGTGGTGAAGTTAGAAGCAACCAAGCTCTTCCACGTTTTCCCTATTTAAATACGGTTACGTGAGTAGCGACACGATCCAAGTATAGTTACACAAAATTAAACATGTCGATTTTCTAAGCCGATAACAAGGGGTACGTGAAGAAGAATTTCCCCTTGGGGACAATAAAGTCTTAAAAAAAAAGTTTAAAAGCACTATAATGTAAGGCGTAATAACCTTAGTAGCACTTCTTTGTCCGCAATAATAGGGTTCCTTATTCTTTAGGAGTGAAGACATTACAATTTTATCGGTTTAGAATATCGACATGTTTAATTTTGTGTAACTATACTTAGATCGTGTAGATACTCGCATAACTGTATTTAAATAGGGAAAATGTGGAAGAGCTTGGTCGCTTCTAACTTCTAACACCCTGTTCACGTCAATAAGAATATGCTAAGAAGTCTAAATGCTAACAACATCTTCGATCTTTTTGTGTGACTGAGGGCACAGATGAGTATGCATCAACTCGTCTAAGCTCAGGTAAGAACATATCTCAGTATGGAAAAATGGTGGCCTGTTAAGTGGATTTGTGAT
The DNA here is from genome assembly GCA_007210695.1 of Neogobius melanostomus. Taxonomy (NCBI): domain Eukaryota; kingdom Metazoa; phylum Chordata; class Actinopteri; order Gobiiformes; family Gobiidae; genus Neogobius; species Neogobius melanostomus. Next base: position 4,294,377 of record VHKM01000006.1, on the reverse strand, counting down.
ATTTTGTGGCTTCTTGCGATATGTATATTGCATCACCTAATATTGCGATACGATATTTTTTGCAATATTGTGCAGCCCTACTTTTAACCCATGAAATGAGCACTAATTTTGAGAACCTGTCATATAAACTTTTTGAGTAGTAGTTTCATTTCTACTGTCAAGTTATGTTTAAAAGGCATCCAAATTTCCATTTGGATTAATTTGTTTTTTGAAAATGTCTTTTTTTATGAATTGGTAAATAAATGGCTGAAAATATTTTTTGTTTGTGGTTAGTACAAATATGTCCCCATAAAGGTACAATGGGTTTGTCACTGGGGTGGTACCCTAAAAGGACGAATTTGTACCCTCTTCTAAAGGTACGTTTTTGTCCCGTACATTAAGGTCCATTATTGTACCCAAGGGGTACAAATCTGTTCTCATAGGGTACAAATTATATGGGTACTAAATTGTACCCCCTTCAAAAGGTACAATGGGTGTACCCTTGAGGGTACCACCCCAGTGACGAGCAATTGGACCCTTAAAGGTACATTTTTGACACTTTATTTTTAACAGTGTAGAGTGCTCAGACAAAATAGGTTCAGTGTCTCATTGTGTAAAAAAAAAGTTCAGTGTTTTATTCTTTATTCTTTAATCTCATGTACTATTGAACTCTTGCACGCCACTCAACTGACATGGGATGTGCCGTGTCTGTCTAACCCTCTTGAACTACTTCATAACGATGGCATCATTTATGTTGGGCTTTTTCTTTCAGACTATTATTTCGAGCTCTTGCGCACAATTAAGAGCTCGAAATAGTGACTCCCTCTAGTGGTCTAGAATATGGCTCGATTTAACTCACGTACAATGACCACCGCCTGTGGGTGCACGTCGCAATTAACGTCCCTCTCGGAGCAAATGAATACACTACTACAGTATATAACAATGTGATGGAAGAACCTGCGCACCATCTTTAAACTTTCGAACTCTTGTCTCGGATGATAACAGGGCCCGCTCCGCAAATGACAGGTCATTTATAAAGCCTCAATGATTGCGGAGCGTGTGCGTGCGCGCGTGCCACCGTGGGACCACCCGAGAAGGAGGGAGGAGCAGAAGAAGAAGAAGAGGGGTACTATAGGGTCCGGAGAAGAGAATGGACGAGCCGAGAGAAACTTTGGAGCGCGGCGCATATACCGATCCGCCTCATGTGCGTAAAGAGCAACGTTCGGACACGCAGGTGCCGTATGTCTCTGTTAACAAAGCTGAGGCAGTTTGACACCGTCTCAATCACTTCAAAAAACATATGTGAACTTTCACTGCCTTTCCCATTGTTTTTGCTCTTTGTTATTAATAGCGCACACTTTCCTCCCCTCCTCAAGCGTTCATACGAAATGTCGCCGCGTAAAAATAGACATACAGTTGTCCGTAACTGGCTCTCATTGACACAATAGCTCCCGTTCCTGTGCCGTAGCTCCTCCCCGTCAGCATGTGTATGTGTGTGTAGCGGGTGGGTGACAGCTGGGCTCGCGGCGCGGCGCTCCAGTCTGCTGCTAAGAGGCTTCATCTCCAAATAGGATGATGACCGTCGGCTTTTGTGGAAGGCAACGTTCAGCTCCGCGAAGCTAGTCCTGGGACTCCGCTCAGTTCACTTCACCCACGAGGACTTTTAGAGCATTTTTCCTCCCCCCTCCCTCCCTCCCCTTCTAAAGAGCGGGTACTGAATGGATATTTACATCTGAGGAGGTGAGATTCGAGCGCGGCATGTAACAAAAAGAAGGAGCGCAAGAGAGAAAAGTAGCGCTCGTGTTGTTATCCCGAGACCAGTTTCGGACTTGCTTTGAAGAGCGGTTTCTCATGGATTACTAAAAGGGACAGAGCTGCGCAACACCCTAGCGGAACATCCATTCATGAGCTGAAGGTATGATTTCTTTGTTTTATTTCCAAACTTTCGCGAGGCTCGCTCTCCAGCCTCCGGGGCTTGTTTTCTGCGAAGCGGCCGGGCGACAAGTGCACGCGCTCCTCGGGGCTTCCCATCGCCGAACTCCAGCTTATTCCACCGGCTATTGAATCAAAACACATACACAATTGTGATTTTATCGCATGTTGAGTGTATACAACTGTATTATTGTGGCTTTTGTCGCGATATATAGAGACTCGTTCCTGCGCGTAATCCCCGGCGGTGCATCCCGAATAATGAGGTGTCAGTCAGTTCGTTGAGCATTGTCAAATCTGAGCAGGTACAATTTTTTTTTTTTTAGAAGAATCAGACCCCTGTGAACTCCCCTTTTTTCCATTGGATGTGCATTTTGAAGACCTCACAAATCAAGTCAGGAGTGGCAGTTTTAGGCTATATGGATCCCGTTTGTCTGTAACGCGCACTCTTACGAAACTAGACTTGATGTTATTTCTACTTTCACACTTGGAAAAAAAAAACACTGCAAGTGACTTTTTGTCTTTCTTTTTTATCTTGGTGTGATGAATTACACGTGTGGGCTAATTGGGCTATACCTGCACCTCCACTCATGCTGCTTTTCTGTCTTTTTTTGTGACAGAAAATTCTCATTCACACGGCTGGTGCCAACACGCCCGGGAGCGGTTTCTCTGTTTACAGGCTGTTACTTTCCTCCCCCCCCCCCCCCTTATATCCCACTCTTTACGCAGTTACAGTAGCTTTTCCTCTGGTTAAGGGAGGGGGCAGAAAGTGGTCAGCGCGTTCTTGCCCACACCATATTGCCTTTTGCCAACAGATCCAAGTCAAATGCTTTGTAATTAAGACCAAGGAACCAGAAATTGCGCATTGGTTTTCAGCGGTGGGTTTGCCATTAAACAAAGTGCCGCTGGTCATTATGTCTTTAACAAGCTGGCGAGAAGGAGATGGGAGGCCAAAGCTCCGCTCACCACATCCAGCGAGCACCCCCGGCTGCCAACACCCAGTCATTCCCTATACGGTTTTCCCACTATACTCCCCACTCAGCATTCCCAGAGGCGCTTGGAAAACCTGGAAAAGGGGATCCGGCCGTTCCAAAAAATGAAGGTTGCAAAAGGAAGGGAATCGTAGGGTGGCACGTGTGTACAGTGGGATCAATGTTTGGTTTTAATAAGGCAAATATTGTCAGAAGGGAAGGGTGTCATTCTTCCCACATACAGGCTGGAAATATTCATGGTTCTGCGTGGTGGGGTTTCTCAAGTGTGACCTCCAGTGTTTGCAGCCATACCGCACGATTAAACATGGATCTTGAATGCCAAATAGAGGAATGCTTTAACATTAAAAAAAAAAAAAAACCTCCCACAACACTGGCCCTTAGGCATCCACATCTCCTGAAGGCATTTATTTTTTCCTTCTCTTTACAGATGCGTGTTCTCATACTTATTTCCGACCGTTTCTCTCAAACAAGAGTGCTAAATCCAGCGCTGTTAACACATCATTCACTGACATGTTGTTGGCGGCGAATTTACAGCGCGATTACCTTTGTGACAGCTCGTCCACCTCAATAGGACGAGGGCCAGGCAGAGTTGGTGGCTTTGTATTTGGAGCAATGCTCTATGGAGCGTTTGATGTGCCGATCCCCCCCCCTAACAATGGCAATGGGGTTGGCATTGTGTGTGACCGATGTGAATTTGTCACACAGCTACATCTATGTGTGAGGTTGGAGAAAAAAAAAAGGGCTCAGAGAGAAAGCGCAATAGATTTTTTTTTTTTTTTTTTTTTGTCAGATAAGACTAGATGAATACAGCTTTAAATAACAGATACACAGCTTTGTACTCTTACTCTACTGAAGTGTGCTTTGCTACACAAGACTAGCCAGCTGCTCTTAACCATTGGATCTCTCTTAGGCATTGTCAATAGCACAATGAACAGTGTGTGTGTATTTATGCATATTTTATAAAAGGCCGTGTTTTATTGATGTGCGCTGGGGGTGTGTGGGCTCCGGTTTTCCAAACAATTAGATGAAAATCACTCATCGCTGGTGTGATTTATTGATGCTTAACCCCATTTTCAGACGAGAGTCGACCCTGGCACCGAATTTGAAGTTTGTTTGTGTATTAGTCCGCGCAGTTTTAGCACATTCCTCCGCTCCAGAATCACAGGTCAGCGCTATCAAAGAGGCGCGCATTGTGATAGAAGTGCCCGTCACAGATGTTGCGTGGCACATTCGCTGATCTCAGCTCGGATTGTACATTCAGTGGGAGGAGGTGGGAACGGACCGGGCACTTCTTCTCGATATTGCAAATCCGTGTCACTTAATGCTGTGATGACATCCTGCTCGCATCATCCAAAAGTGCTAAATGTCAAAATATTTATGCAAGTGATGTGGTTTGGGCCGCACACGAGGACAATTTGACCTATTTTTCAAGCGAATTTGACTTTTAAGGCCCTTTAAGTGTAAGGAGATGCTACCATTCTTGATTATATGTTGGCACTGTTATTGATGGATTTGTGGTCAGTAGTTTACTGACCACAAATCCATCAATAACAGTGCCAATATAGAATCAAGAACAATGTGTTGTGTGACCATAAAGCTACTTTAAAGAGGGGGCATTATGCTTTTTTCAATCACATAGCACCAGTCTATAGCATACTACAATGATGACGTAACCTTCTGTTGGTCTGTATATGCAGTAAATTAAAATAACTGCCTTGAATAAAATTGCTCTCTCAAAATGGCTGTACTGAACGTCTTGAAATAGGCCTCTGTCTCTTTAAGAAGCTTTCCGACACGCCCCCTTCAGCACACTGCTGTGGCATCTAAACAACAACACTGTGCGGGGAGGGGGCTCTGCTGAGCTGAGGAGCAGTGGTTGGTGGCTTGGCTGGTGACGAAAGGTCCAGAGGCGTCTCCAGGAGGTGGGGGCGTTCCTAGGAGGACTGAGGCATAGCTACACCTAAAATGGCTGCCGTCTAAGTTTTTACTGATTACTCAAAAATATTTGAATGAGCCAAGGCAACACTCCAGGCATGTGTTTAATGAGGGAATGACATAATAACATGATATAAAGCTTGAAAAAGTCGATTTTACATAATACCCCCTTTAAGAACCACTGCTTTGTACTGTAGTTTTGGTTAGGAATCCTGCCGACAACGCCAATGAGTTGCACGTGTCAGTGGCTTCTATAATTGATATTCAAGCAAAAATAAATGAGATTCGAATGAGAGCAGCTTTGGAAAATTAGTTTGATTTCGGTTACAACAAGCTGCCTGTATTTAGCTTCGACCCTTGAGCGTACACGACATACTTAGGGGGTGATAAACGGCCAGCCCATGGTCTTGTACATTCCATGCATGTAGTACGCCTCATTGACAAGACATCATTTGATAATCACTTGCTTCGTGTCCTTCCGCTCACACATGCAGGCCTTTCCCACTGGCGCCCATCACACGTAAAACCTTCCATACCACCCAATAGAAATTCTCCAGGGTGTCTATTCAACAAGCCAACCATGTGTTAACCGCCCTCCATACTCGTCGCATTAGCATAATTGATTGCTCCTGTTATCGATGCCAAGGAAGCCAGCGGCATGAACGGCCCTCAAAAAAGGCGTATTTTTTGGGCAAGGTGCCACAAGTCACTGGCAGATTTTTTGCAGAGTGTCTGTTCAGCGCTATTTGGCTGTTGGTCCTAGTTGGCAGAGTTTTGTTGTTGGATATCAAGTGAATTAGAAAGCAATAGTTGCTCCATCTAAAACAGAGCCGGTGCTAAAGCCAAAAGGCTATTGCGACATATGCCAGAGTCGGTGCGATTGGTGTTTGAAATATTTTTGTTCAATACGCCGTAATACCACTGTCCCACTGGAGTTGGCTGTCATTATGGCTCGTATGAAACAGAATGGGACATGCATTTGCGGGGATAATCCAGGAGCGGCGGTTGGGGCTTTGTGTGATTGCCTGGGAGATGGATGAATGACTGGCCTTGAAGAGTGCCAAACCTTGTACAGCGGATCAGATGATGTAAATGGCTGTTGCGTGGCATAGAAATACGGTACGATGCCCCAGATTCGGATGCTTTGTTGTACTTTTTTTTTTCCAGGTAAGAGCAGCCAGCTGTGAGTTACAGGGACATCCACTGCTTACCGAGTTAAGAAGGCCGTTGGCTCTGACTCTGTGGCTAAGCCGGTTGTTATCTGTTAGTCTGCAAACCACAACAAGGCGAGCATTTAAGATGAAAGGTGTTGTTTCACTTTTTTCAGCTGCTTTTCAGCGCATCTCTTTTTACACGTCAACATGAGGAAAGTAATGGGAGCTAAAGTTATATCTTTAGCAAATAAGCCTAGTTGGACTGTAATGATCTTTCATTATTGGGCTAAGAGAGGAGCAAGTGCCCACCAAAATGGTTTGTGTTCAAATAATGAGTACAATCTGTAAATATATGTGATGCTAAATGACCTGTTAAGCAGAAGTCAATACGCATCATCTTAAAGGTCTAAAGCAACAAACCCTGGCTATAACTGAAACAAAACCAAGTGTTTCTTAAGTTTATTTGCCTGCTCCTGTTGTACTGTACCTATTTGTTACAATTCAAACCCGAGAAGCTTCCAGCAGGGGTCCTTCCCCTGATTTGCATGTGTTCGGTTAGCCTAACGCGCTGCGCAAAGCTCTTCCCTGTGTGGTGAGTAGCACCATACAGTGAGAGTGGCTAATGGCGGGGGTTCGAGTGTGCACTTATCGTGTGTACTCTGGGTGCCTGTGCGTGCTGGTTCCGCGCAGCATTGTTGGAGTGCATCTGTCCCTCATCCCCGGGCCCCGGCGATTGGCACAGCCTCTCTCATCTATTAATCATACGGCGCTTGCTCTCTCATTCCGTTGCCATAGTTTCAGGACCCGAGACAGTGTTGGGGTGCCGGGCTGCCGGGAGAGAGGCGAAGTGCCAGGGAAATCATGGAGGGCCAAAGCAAAGCGATGGAGAATAATAGTGGACAGTAAGCATTATAGTGTTGGAGGTTAGAGCAAGTTTGGCATCAGGTGCGCGAACACAACTACCTGATGTTCTGAAAGCAGATTTTACTATAAGCAGTGCATCAGACAATAGCTCAGGCCAAAGTGCATTTATTTTACTCATTTATCACTATGTTGATAAAAAACTGAAGTGCCAATATGTCAATAAAAGCATGTTTCAAGGTAAATCTCATGGACTACCTATCATCACTCAAATTGGATTGGTTTTGGGCCAGGTCCACAACAGGACTTCTGTTTAGTTGTATTTAATCCAATAATGCATTCTCCAATTTGATATAAATTTCAACACAGTGGCCATTACCCATTGAAGTACACAGGCAAGACAGTGCGAAGATATATGCTTACAGTATATGAAGCTTATTAGCTCGAATGAAGGCCAGCAAGGATTTTGTGAGAAATTGATTTTAGTCCATGGGGTTCCAGAATACAAAGAAGCCAGCCTTCTGCCCCTGCACCCTCATAAAATAACAATAAGTAACCCCTGGTGGATGTCTGGCCTACGGGCCTCTATACCTGCAATATATTATTACAACTGTAGCCCTCTCGGTTTTGCAACACGGCATGCCAAATATTCTCAAAGCATTTCATCATCATGATCTTTACAACATAGCAAAAACATAAATGTGCTCACTTTTATTTTACCTTAAAGGAGCTATACTTGATTTTACTACTAGAAATGGAAAGACATTTATGTTGTCCTCTTTAGTATATTATAACTCACATGTTTGTGGGGAAAACAGCGTGCATCAAATTATTTGTAACATTTGTATCAGTTTTATGAACTTTCAGGCTATTTTTCTAGCATTTTGTGAAAGTGACCCTGAAAAGTGACCCTGCAAGTTGTGAAATGTGCCGATAAACCTGTCCCTGTAATGAATTTGGATGCTACAAATATATTTGGAAAGTTACGAATGAGTTTGGACCGCAACTAACATTTTAATTTAGTGGCTTCTCCTTTCATTGTTTGCAATAAAAAAAAATCAGGTATAGGGCCTTTAAACTATAAATACAAGCGGAAACTAGAAGTGATTGTAAACCTCCAAAAGAACCACACAAAAAAACGTTTTTTTTCCCAGCAGCGAAGCTTACAGTAGATCTCCTTGTATGCAGGCATCGTTTGTGGCACGTTTTCTCCCGTTTTTGAAAAATATTTTCTCAATAGGCATTTTCTTCCGGGCAAAGCGCTCCTCAGTGCATTATAGCAGCAAGAATGAAGTGATACATCACAATGCAACAGCTCTGCTTCTGCTCCGACATTGAAGATGGCCCTGCGCTTTCATGCTCAGTTGGATGTTTTGATGGTAAACCGTGCAGAATTCATGCAATTCAATGACTTAATACAAAGCAAATCGACCACTGTGGGAAATTTCTAGGATGCTTTCCCGGGTCTTGATATGGAAATACTATCTCTTTGTCCTTGCAAAAAGTCTAATAAATATGCCACACTCCTGCTTTGGGCTGGAGGCTGAGGGATGACCTCCTAATCTTGTCAGGGTCTTTCAATGGCTAACTTTGCGCTAATGTGGAGGTTGCTTTATTGCCTTGTCTCATCAAATGCTGAGTGTTTCCAATGGACGTTTGCAGAGAGCAGACAACCGCTGTACCACTGTAATCATGGGATTGTCAGCGTCCCTAAGCCAAATGTGCGCGTGCGATTACAGAAGCACTTTACATACCAGACGTGAGTTCAATGATGTCTTTTATGTGGCTAATTTGAAAGCACATTCATAGGATACTTGAGCTTTGGGAATTTGTATCTTTGAGGTGAGAATACTTAAGTTTTTACAGTAGAGCGGTACTGTGTATTTTCTCAAAACAGATGCTTGAAATCGGCTTATATTGAAATAGTTAGAAAAACAACTTTTGTAATTTGAATGGGTTAGAGCCATGATATAGTCAAGTTGTTATTTGTATGAATCTGGCATAGGTGGGTAAAGTTGCTGATATTTCACCTAATGGCAGGCCTTTTTGCCAGAAGTTCTTCATGGCCACGACTCTATAAACCTCACAGCTTGACAGAACGGAACACAATGCATGCTTATTCTGCCAATTTGCTTCATGATAGCAGTCCAGCTCACGCCTGCTGACTGACACATATTATGGGCATATGATAGTAGCCAGTTTCTGTAAAAAGGCTGAATCTTTGAATGAAAGTTGTTTCAGCGTTACAGTATAAGCGCCGTGGGCAGGGAGCCAAGAGCACCTGATTGTGGGCTGTAAGTGTATAGAGCTTGTCCAGAGGATTACTATAGGGTATGCGGGAGTGCGAGCAGGGTGCTTTTGCTCTTTGTGCTGTGGAACTGGGGTGCATTTATGCCTTTGAAGTGCATGGATTGGACGTGACATCAGCACGGCCACATTCTCAGGTGCAGCAGGTGAATTAATCTGGGGGGGGAGGGCCGACATGTGTGCAGGCCCAGGGTTCTAATGCTCAGGGGTGTTTGTGGAAGCGGGCCGAGATCCAGTGCATGTGTGTGGATGTGCGTGTGGTTGTGCACGTGGCTCATCAAAGCAGAGGAGAGCCGTGTGTAAGGTGATCTGTATGCTCACGGCAGAGCAGCAGTCATACTCTCCCAGAGGCAGAAGGCCCTGCTGAATGTGGAGCGTCATCATCATGCTGGTGCCTGCTCCACACTCGGACCAAACGTGGATAGATTATGCTTATTATCCATGTTTCTGGAATTTCCCCAGTACATAGCTGAATTTTACATCCTGAATGGATGTGGTTTGAGCTAATCTAATATATCGCTCTATCCTCTGATGCCTATGAGATGATTCCAAAGCGGCACCTCCGCGGATATCCTAGACAGCGTGTAATTTGCTCCAACTCTCCACAGCTCATCCGCAGCGCTGATGATGATAGATTGCTCGTAATTGATCCCGGGTGGCTATTAATTATTTCCAGGTGACTGGTAAATGGTAACAATGACCTGTCATTATTCTGTCACATAAACATGGAGCACCTATTCAGTCCCATGTCAGCAGAGCAAACTGTCACAGAGTGCTCAGTGTCTGCATTAGCAACTATGGTGGTATTAACATGATCACCGGATCTTTATTGTACGCTATAACACACAGAAACGAAAGCTGGCATGTGTACTTAAGAGGTTGGCTTGTTAAGAAATCAGTCTGGTCACAGTGGCTGGCAGAGTACAAGTCATTCCCCTGAGGGCCCGCAATTTCAAAATCCAATCAGGCCCAACTCGGAACAATATCAGCTCTGTGTGTGTACATTTATTACATAGCTAATGAACAAATTGCAGCCATGTGCATGACTTGGTGGCAGGGCAGGGCTGGTGAAGAGAAATAGAAGCAGGCTTAAACCCACCACACAGTCGGGTCCCAGGCCACAGCCCCTCCCTCTGTCTTTACCACAATAAACACACACACGGCCACCACAAGGCCCTAGTGTTCAGCCTGTCCGTCCATCAGCTCAGCAGTGCTGGGCTGGGAGTACTTATCATCACTGTGCTGAGTGGAGCTCACAAAGGCCTACTCACACTCCCCACATACATGCACACTCTTGAGTCAGCAGAGAGGGCCACTGGCCTGATTAAATGGACGTATAAGAGCAGCCAGTTGACACTGGACAGAGAGGTGCCAGATAGGGAAATGGACACCCTATCTGCCACTCACACCGAGGCTGAGGCAACAGGCAACAGACTTGTCATATGTTTACGAAGTTTCTCATTATCTTCTGCAATAACGTCAGTGCTTGGTTAGGTTGATGATTAATGTTTAATTTATGTTCCAAATGCCAGGAAAAGAAATTTGCATTTAGATAGACAAAGCATAAAACAGCACTTAATGTTTTGCTGCATGTTATTAAAAGCATTGGGGCCATTCAAAGTATACCATAAATATTTGATCAGACAAGAAAAGGAATATTTTTTGAGAGCGTCTGGCTGGAGTAGAATCTCATAGACAGCAGAGATGGAAACATGAAGCTGGAGTCTGGTGTTAAGGTGCTAGGGGCATGCACCGGCTGAGGTAACCTGGCTAACACAGTGTGTCAGAATGTAATGCAGAAAGAACATCTCTGAGTCGAGCAGTCGGGCCCCGTGGATCAGAGAAAAAAATAATATGAGAATCAAATCTTGCGGATTGAATATTCCTCCTCTTGGCCTTGTTTAATAATGAGAACAAAGGTGCAGTGTGTGGCCAGGTAATCAGGACCTGCGTTGATAGGCAGAAGACAGGCGCGCTGTAAGGCAGGAAACCAGGAGTGTTGCCCTGCATTATAATGTCCTCATTCATCCCCCACTCGGATAATGTTCACAGCATGCTCGGCTTAATTCATTCATCACAGCCTACTGGGGCCTTTTTGCGTTATTTGTTAAAAAGCCTCGGTGCTTTTCTAAACCCGTTAAGTTCAGGTCTGCGCGCTGACTGGATTATGCAGGAGCTGATTGCTTCTGGGCTTTGTGAAGGTGTCCATGTGTTGGAGAGTTTTTGTTTGTCTATGTATGCACTTGAATAAATTGGTGTTTGGGGACAGAGAATTCTGCAATGAGCTTTACTTTCGGTCTCAGACAGTTTGGTTTGGCCAATGTGGCTGATAAAAAAAAAAAAAAACATCAAAACATCTAGTTATTCCCAATTTGAGCTCATCCACATTTTTGTAATGTGTGTTTGGAATGAATTCCTATGTGAATCTCTTTTTGTTGTGTGTCTGCGTCAGCTCTAAGATGAACAACCTGGGGGGGAAAAATATTGTTTTTTGCACAGCTGAATATTTAATTCTAGGCCAAAATGTTACTGACATTTCTGGATCTTTTGTTCCGGTGGCCTTACCCAAATGGTGGCCCTATTGTATATGTTTTTGGCGGTATAGGGGAAACAGGAGCATCTGGATTAAACCTAAGATGGTGCTTCTCCAGACAGAAAGACCCGACCATAGCCTGGGAACCAAACCTGGGGCTAAAAGCTGCACTACCTGAATTATTGTTAGTCATATAAGTCGTTGGCTGAATATTATCTCTCAGCTGTTGCCTAAATGCGTTTGCATCTCTCACAGACCCTACCGCACATACAGATTGTTCACCTAAGTTAGCTGAGTTACTAGCGAGACAAAGGTGAGACGTGAACATAGTGGACCACCGATGCTAACACTATGCTAATGTTAGCGTCTGACTTCCTGATTCGCGCTGGAGGACAATATGCTATATTGGGACATGCAAGTGCACATGGTTTGATTTTCATTTTGACAAACGTCGTATTTACAATGTAGATCTATGGTACCAAAAAAAAAAACTTGCGAGGGTGCTAACCTCTGCGCCACCGTTCCATCCAACCATTGATTGTTGCTATAACGAATATCCTTGATTGGATCTATGACTCTGCACTAATGGTTAGCGCTTGTGCTTCACAGCAAGAAGGTCCTGAGTTCGATTCCCACCTGGACTTTCTGTGTAGAGTTTGCATGTTCTCCATGTGTGTGCGTAGGTTTCCTCTGGGTACAGAGGAAACCTACCACTAAAAACATGTACATCAGGTTCCCGTGGGGGCAGAACCCCTGGAAATGATATCAGTGGGACTTTCCTGGTTAAATAAATAACAAATAAACTAATAAACCATTGTTTTATACACAGCAAGCGTTTAAGGATTCACGTATCCAAACACAAATGTCACAAATGCATTGTGACTTTCAGTTGCCATGTGCAGCATCAGTCAACGGGTCGAAATCAGGCCAATCTGTGAATCACTCTGGTTTTGGTTTCGTAGCTGACTTCCTTATTCTTCTGGTCTGGTGCGCATTTTGTGTCTGGGAACATGTGAAGCCAACACTGAGTAGATGAGGCATAGTAACGTTAGCTAACCATAGTAACTGGATAGCATTAGCGGTGGATGTTAGGTGAGGCCAGTGCATGTTAATCATTTACAAAGCAGGGTTGGCAGTGGCACTAATAAAGAAATGAAAGCATGCTACTTTGTTACGATATAAGTTTACTTACTCAGAAATACCATTACAATAACCAACACTGCTTGTGCAATGTGACTGTAGTTTTGCACATATTCTGAAACGCAGTGCTGCAAACTGCCTGGCGTGCCCTCATGGCCTCTTGTTTGCTTTCCTGCTGTAAGTGCGGCTTTACTTGTATCAAAGGGCTGATTATGTTGAGGAGGTGTTGTGCCGTGTAGGTATTTTTACTCACGGAGATTATGGCTGCTATTTTCAAGCCCACTACTACCTGGCCACCATCTTGACTCACTTGCAACACGTTACATCATCGGGCATGACAACAAAGAAATGATTCGGCAGTAATGACAGAGAATGGGCTGAGTCTATGGGAGTGCGTCTCGACCCACATTTGAAGTTAACTCTGTGTTGTAGTCTATAGTTGTCAACAGTGCCTGGCTTTGATCTTCAGCCTTTTCTCATGATGAGCTGGATTTGTGTCTGTCAGAGGCAGAGAATTTGGAATCGCTATCCAATTTTACTAAGCAGCAGTGGCACAGACATGAGCTACATTTAGACCGAGCTCGCATCAAGCCAAGACAACTCCTATAGTTGCTTTGGATTTGAAACTCTGTTTTCCTGAATGTGTGCAATATAAACATGTTCTGCAATTCGCTCAGTCATAACAAAAAAAAGAGAGAGAATGGGGACCATTTGGCCAACCAGCATGATTTCTCCTAAGACCTGACACTTTTGTAACAGTGGGTCGGCAGCGCTGAGATTGCAAATGTGTATTTTGTGGCAGGCAGGGAGGGAAGATGCTATAGGGGTTATTTATTTCAACACACAAATATTCTACACTTATTTTTTTAAAGATACATATGCCAAATGGACTTTTTGAGCTTTTAACTTCATGCCTGGAGTAGTAGTTTATTTCAAGTACGCCTTTTGAGTAATTCTGTTTTCACTTTGGCTGATTCTACTTCCCCTTAAGTGCTCCTATCTCTATTTCTTGGATTCTGTTGCATCATAGAGAGAACGAAGGACACAAATCCTCCATATTTTTAAGCCCATAATCCATCAGCCTACACATTCTGAGCAGTTCTGCACTCAAAGTGTGTTCATCGTAATGCAAGGATTTGCTAGCATGCCTAAAGGAAAGCCAGTGTTCACTGCTCTATCATGTGTCATTCTCACTACTTGAGAGAGCACCGAATCCGGATCAAACCGATCTCTCACACCTTGCTGTCCTGACACAGACATTTCTAATTCGAAAATGAAAAACATCAATGCGAGATACCCAAAATAATGTTTTCAGACTTCAATTATGTGTGATATGTTCACTTTTGAGCAAACCTGCTTTTTATTTGCTCTTGGAATTGTCCCAGTTTTTGTTTTGTTTTCCTGTAGTACCCCTGAGATTGCATGGCTGCTGCTATGTAAGATTTAATTCATTTTATTATCTCTAGTCTATTTAAAATAATTCCTTTAAATAAAGGAAGCAGCTGTCTCAATGTCGCCAAATTCCCCTCAGGTGTGGGATTGTTATGAACTTTATCTTGAACAAACAGGTTTTCTCGCAGCCCATCGATAAGACTGAACACGGTGGTGCGCTCTGCCTGGCGCCACTTCTGCGTTTCATTTGTTGAGCACATTAACAGGTGAGGGACTTAGAGCGTGTGTGCTCAGCGGGGTTAGTCAGGCTGTCTGTGGGACATTTTTAGTAAATGAACAGTCACATACGTATAGTCACAAGTCATTGCAACACACAGGAGAATGAGGATGTGCTGATAACTCAGACGTTGACTTGTTTACACTAGCTGCGTACACAGTCACGGTCAGTGGGGCATGCAGTTGTCCTGTGAGCACCTGCATGGCTCTAAACACTTGAGCATGAGTGATAAATGTGATCAAAAGTGAATGGGGAACAATGGAATGGCAGGTTGACCTTGTGCAGAATGTAGGTCGATGCTATGATTCAATGTTGATGTGTTTTGTACACTTTGAGACTACACTTGCAGGTACAGTAGAATGATCTCACCTCTCATTCCTCTGCTGGTGTTTAGGTGATAGATTTGATCTGGAGTTGTCCTTGTGAAAGTTTTGAATAATGCTCTCGCTGTAAAATGTTACACTGATAACGGCTTAGGTCTTGCTAACTTAGCAGTCCGAAATATTCTAGTTGGGTGTTGTATATACTTTACCTTTCAAAATAGAGTAGTGGACCAATCATTCAAGTGATTGCAAAACAAAATGGCTGCAATTTTCACAGAACAGATGACTGATGTTTGGTGTCACAGGGTTTAGCCTTCTTGTGTCATGGTAAAAAGGTCTAGTGTTCAATTTCCTGGGGTGGGTGATGTGTTTCTGTCCACAGTTTGCATGTTCTCTAGTCTTCCTCTAAAAACACGCACACAAGGCTTGCTCCAGCTGGGTTATCTTGATCAAGATACTGGCTCAAGATCCACTGCTCCTGACACATTTTTCAATGGGGAAAATAGAAACATTTACAAAACAATTTCACCTTCAGCTTTATTGTCTTCTACCACATGCAAAGAGATTAGTTAACACTGTTTATAGAGCAATGTCAAAATCAAATGTAGATATATGGCAAAATTTAGACAAAAGCATCAAACTCTGCAAAAACCTGGCACATTTCAAAAAGCTATACAAAGAGTCAATATTCCGTAAATATGAACACACATTATAAGTCTTGTTGTACACTCTTTTCTGTTGTTTTTTTTTTAATTACTGTTCTTTATTATTTGCTGTTGCCTTGTCCTATGTCCCCTTGTTTATGATTTGTTTATGATTTGTTTAATGTAAATGTTATTGTTTTTAATTTTGGGGTGGGCGCTCATAAGCCTTTGGCTTCGGCCCACTCCTTTTGAGCAGAACACTGCTCAAATAAATAAATAAATAAAATAAAATAAATAAATGTAAATCTATTCATAAAATAGCCTGTTCCTTTTCAAATATCCTCCAACACGTATTAGAAATGTTTTCCCCTTTTTACTTTATGTTGTGACACAACTCATTTCTTTGATGTCACACCTTTAAATTGCAGTAAACAAAGCTATGCAACAACAAATGGTTTGAATGACAGCCAACTCTACGTTGTTTTTCCAAATAAATGCTTTTGTGTTACAACAGAATCCCAATATGCAGAACCAGGCCGTGAGATTTCCCCTGTTTTCACTCTGACTACCTGACTCTGTTGGGTGGGATCATTGGATGTTAAATGCAGCGCACATGATAACACAGCATGACTATGTGTTGGAGAGCTCACATTGTCAGCTCATTCCCCGAGGCAGGCGGATAGTTATTCCTTCATCATGGAGATTTCCATGCTTGTAGCGCGAGGCTAATTACAATAGGAAGTGCCGCCCGGGTAGCGACCGTGGCTTCTTACTAAATGCTTGCACGCACATAGGAAGTTGCATTTCTTTGTTTGGAGTGTTACGAATGAATTCTAAAAGGGGGAAATTATAGACTATTATTATCAGTACCAACAACCTTTTCCTTCATGTATCAAAAAAGGAAATGTGCATGTTAAACACTGTGATATGTCACTTTACTGGCAGAAAGTGCAGGCCTTTGTCAAACCATTATCTTGATATGATGGACAGATGAGGCTTTCGTTTTTCAGTTTTAGCGGAAAATGTTCTGTTTATTAAAACACAATCTTGACTTCCAAAAATAAAATTAAAATTCCATCAATAATCCATTGTGTAAACAACGGTTTTTAAGGAGATTTATTACTAACTTGTGAACTTTGGAAAACACACATTAGCGCTTGAGGCTGATTTCAATTCTCTCAAATGAACACAAAGGCTGCCAAAGAAAAGCAGCGCTCTCAGTGCTACTTGTAATAAACCACGCCTCAGTCGATCTCTTTTTTAACAAGCTTCGCCCTCGCGCCAGGCACATAGCGCAAAACGCGTGTCCAACATCGCATTTTGAGTTCTTCGATTCCTTCGATTCCTTCTTCGATTCCTTTCCGACTACCTAATTTTTCATTCACTCTTCATCCTTAATTCCTCATGCCACCCTATTGAGATTAAATAAAGATTGTGGTTGGGGGAGCTATCGATTTGAGTGGCTAG
This sequence comes from Neogobius melanostomus, assembly GCA_007210695.1. NCBI lineage: Eukaryota > Metazoa > Chordata > Actinopteri > Gobiiformes > Gobiidae > Neogobius > Neogobius melanostomus. Next base: position 4,277,444 of record VHKM01000006.1, on the reverse strand, counting down.
AACGTTAGGTGATTCTCGGGAGCTTTTTATAGCCATTAGCAACGGTTATTCATTCCCTGGGTTGCATCACGTTACATCGGGGAGGGCACAGGAGCGGATGGCCTGATTGTAATCAATAGAAGCATTAATACTGCTTCTGCCCTCTTCCCACCAATGCCCCGCACTGTTCTTCCTATTCATCTTCCAAATTGCCATAAACCCAAGGTCTGAAATGAGCAAGGCCTTTGTTTTCATACGATCATTAGGTTAAGTCGGCGAACAGCTTGCTGACTACAAGAAGCCTGCCATATGCCCAAAGTAAACAAAGCTAAAAGAAAACGTTATTCGCAAAGGGATCTAGAAAAGAAGGCAGGCCGCAAAACTGGAGAAGGTTTGGTTACCGTCTTAACTGATGGCTATCTCTCCAAATGGGTGAGAGACGCGCACCTGTAGGAGGGGATTGTGTTAGAGGACAAATAGCGGATTTTATTACCTGCCGGATGGCGCAACTTTAGACGTCTCAGAAGGGTATCGGGTAAGGTTTGATGAACTAAAATGTGTCATGATAACAAAGTCGAGATAAGGCTTTCTGGAGAGCTGACATTGTAGATGACAAGTTTTGAGCGAGTGCACACGCTGTTGACAGAAAAAAACAGGCAGGTGAGAGATGTGCAAGAAAGTGGATGAAGTTGTAATTGGATTCAAAGCTAGTTTGCCCTGGTCAATGTAAAACCTAAGACAAATTGATTGCAAACTCTATCTTTCTGTGATTTACAATATGTAAGTCAAACTCCCTGCAATGGCGTCATTTTATATCTTGTTGAGTCTTTAAAACTTGAATGACTCAATTTTGTTTGTGTGAGGTCAGCTCCTACAGCAGGGGTAGGCAACGTCAGGCCCGTGGGCCAAATCCGGCCCACCAGCACAGAACGTCTGGCCCCCAAGATGATTTGAGAAACATTATTACACAAATCAGAGGGTACTTTAATATTTTCAGAGTTAAATGGGAGTAATACAGTCAATACCACCAATTAGGTCATATATTGTGTCCAAACTGGCATTTGTAGGAAGTGCACTGGAAAAAGTCATAATGAAGGAATAAGGAATAAATGACATAAATCTATGTGAATTAAGAGATGTAATCTAAAGTTTGAGTGGATTCGTTTTGTACTTAGATAAGATAAAACCTCTTAGTGCCAATGGAACAAGTAATTATTTTCTTAATTCAGATTATTTCGTGTCATTTCAAGTGAAAAATTAAGCATTTGTATCTTATCTTAGATGAGTTCAAACCGACTCAAATTCAACATAAAGAACTTTTATTCAAACGATTTTAAGTCATTTATCTCATTTAAGATGGTCATTTTTTCCAGTGTTTTACTTTGGGGTAAAATTAGCAGCTTCGGCCCTCGGTCTTTTTACAATTAAGGAAATCGGCCCTGCGCTATGAAAACTTGCCTACCCCTGTCCTACAGAATCGCAAGCAGTTTTCTGAACATGGTTGTTTTAGTGTAGAAAATGGCTCGTCTCTAAATTCAAAGGGCTCCGTCAGCAACCAGCATGCTACCCTCAATACTAAAACAACCCAGTACAGATAACCTCTTGAGAACCTTTATCTATGATTGTAACTGTTGCCAGATTTTGCAAGATTTGCCACATTGTAAAGTAAGCAGTAAGCAGTAAAAGCTGTTTCAAGATGCATTCAGTGCTGCCATTGTCATTTCTACTATCGCTTGTCGGTTTAAAGCTTGTTGGATATCTCCATTGGTTACTCTGCTGTGGGCAAGAAGGCTTCTTTTAGCATCTTGGGCTGGGTTTCTTTGTATCCAGTGTCATTGGGAGTCGGATAACTTCTGATGTGACGATGAGGCACGCTATTCTGTGACTGCTTTTCTTCCTTTTGTATGCCTCCGGATGACTTAGAGGGAAGTGCATTTGCCCAATGTGCGAGTGGTTACGCTGATCCCAAATTTAATCATTATAATGCACATTGGTAGACTTAAAAAAAAAAAAAGTGCTTTGGCATGATGCTTTATTGCTGTCGCTTCGTGCAACTCCACTTGGAACATGATTAGCAAAGGTTCGATGCAATATTGCGGCGTAGAATAACACATTGTCACGCCATCTGCTGTTTTCAATTTGTTTCAATTACAATATGTTGCTAAATTTACACTTCAAAGTGCCAGCTACAAATGAGCGTTCTAACAGCCTTGACTTGGGTTTTTTGCGGCGTGACAAACTTTTTATTGTCTGCGATAAGAGACGCACGGGGTATGTGCTTCTTGTCTCGCAGGGAAATTGTGCTGTCATGTTTGCAGCTGAGAGGAACACGAGTATAGTGTTCAAACGCTAAGCCATCTGATTATTGTTTTCGGCCCACCCAACCTCCAGGCCATGGGATATATGCTTCAGGATTGGATCACAAAGGGGCAAACCACTAAGCGTCGTTTTCCACTACGAGAGATCAAATGATTAGACAAAAGTTGGGGTTGCACCTGGATAGGGATGATATGACATAGCCCTTGTTCTACATATGCCAGTCAGTGATTCCAGCGCTGTTGTTGTTGTGTGGGTTGAATGAATGAGTTGTACACGCACAGAAAAGGTCGAGACAAACATGATATTTATTATGTAAGAGTGTGAATGATGTGCATATCCTATAGCGCAACCTGATATGGATTATGTGAATGCATGTTTGCTACAGTGATTCAGGCAATATCATGCACACAGTAGAGGGTAGAATAGCTTTGTCAAAGGATCTGGCGCTGGCTATAAACATTGCTGATCCTCAAACGGGCCTATTCTAAACCCACGGTGGTTGTGAATAATTACTTTAATATCTAGCGGGATTTCTTGATACCTGCTTAAGCCGTGAGGAAGCGATTTGGTTCATCATGAAACGTTGGCTATCTGAATCAAGATATGTGCATAGATCTATCAGACTTTGCGATGGAATCTACCTCTATGTCTGTTTCATCACCGTCTTGGCTTCTCTGGTATACACTTGCAAGGTCTTGGATTCACAATGCCGTACCACTTCTATTCCTGTCATTTCATAAAAATCCTTAGACAAAACAAAAACTCTTGAACTCTTTCCATCAAGACCCCACTTATTGACATTCTCCCATTCCAAGCATTGCAGGGAGGAAGAGCTGGTTGAGAGAAGGAACCTTCTTTTAGTGCAGGTCGGCCTCACGAGTTCACTGTCAGATTCTCTTGCTGAAAGTGCTCTTTTTTTCCCCTGTTTTGTGCCAACATGTGTGCGTCAACGTCTACATCAAAGTATCTGTTTCATGTACTGTATTTCGCTCTCTTGCTCATGCCCACCCTGCTGCGAACTGCTTGCTTACCGCCGTGTATTTCTGTGTACCGTGTGGGCTTCGCTACCAAGTCGACCCCCTGTGAAGTCGAAATTGCTGGGAAAGCCGTATTGAACCAAGCCAACAGGAAGAGGGGACGCATGCACGGAAGCAACCTGCGAACAGAGACTCTTTCATACCCCATTGATGCACGTTTCCTCAAAGGATAGTTCGAGGCCAGCAAAGGTCTGTCAAGGTACTTCACTGTGTTTTTTTGGAAGCGAGTTGTTCATATGGAAATGGGCGCCAAAGTAGGGTTTCTTCAGAGGGCGGTTGTCTTAGGGAGAGTTGCAGCCCTTCATTGTACAAGGGGACTGGATGGAATGTGACAGGCTACACTGCTGTTTAGTTACTGTAGCTTAATTGACCCTGAGAAACTTAAAGTGTGGAGAGGAGGGCAGAGGGAGGGAGGGAGGTTGGCCGGCGCTGACAGGGAGAGAGAGGAAGAGGGAAGGGAGAACAGTAGGAGGTCAAAATAGAACAAGGGAATTGATGGAGAAAGAAGGAATGACAATTTGTCTGCTGTCATCTTTCCAACACCAGTAGGAGTCATCCAATCCTTGTAAAACTCTGGGTCAGTAGTATTCTGTCTAGTTGCTTCATACAAAAAATTCACTTCAGTAATTACCCAAAAGTACAGTCCCAGTTTTGTGTTGATTTGAACCCGTCTGTTCTAAAAATCCTCCTAAGCCCGGATATTGTTTTTCCACACGTAACAGACCTTCCACAGTTGCGCCATCTTTGCCTCTGCATTTACCTTGTCTTTCTGCCCTGAATGAGCAACAGACACCACATCTAACATTTATTATCAAAATGCATTAGCGTGGACACAGCCATAACAGCAGCATCTCTCTATCAAGTCGACGGGGAAAAAAAGGCTCTCTGCTGAAACGGCTCCACAATGAGATGCATTCCTCTGAAGTCTCTCTCCCCACTAATGAGCGCCTTGTCCAGAATCATTATCTTTCTAATTATTTATTGCGTTTTTTTTATTTGCGCTTTCCATTTATGTTGTATCTATTTTTGCACCGCATGCTGATTTGCTTCTTTATTTTCTGGGTCAGGGAAAAGCTGAGTCTTGTCTTTTCTCATTAAATCCAGATTCAGTCATAAAAGTGCTTGGCCTCCGCGGGGGATGCAAAATGTTGGGGCCCAATAATATTTCATAAGCTTCTCGGGATGATAGAGCTACATTTATCTGCGTGGTGGTCTCCTGTCTAGTGAGGGCTGCCAAGTGTTCCAGGAGGCAGAAGCCTTGTGGGGACATTTATTTGAGCATAGGTGAACTTGTTCTGTGGCGACACTTAGTACTGAATCTACTGCCAACTTTGTCAAAAAATTAGTTTATGAAGGATTTTACACCAGAAGGCTGAAGATCAGTTTGAACTTAGTGAGCAACTTCTTCTCGGCTATCAAACGGTAATCAGCAATTTTCCATATTCCGTTATGTTTGGTCATGCAATATAATCACGGTTACCCAGGACCCGTTGCCTGTTAGTTTAGAAGCATAACAACCTGAGAGAACACTGAAATATGAACTGCTAAAAAGTACACATGAATCCAGGACTGACTAAGTAGCTTGTTTCTCCTCTGGAAAAGTAGCTCATTATGTTACTGCGCTACTTTATTATGAAGGTAACGTGTGAGTACTCATCCGTTACCAATAATAAAGATATATACATATATATATATATATATATATATATATATATATATATATATATATATAGCCTTCATTTGTCGATCTTTTTTTCGTTCGCTATATAAACAGTTTGACTCTGTCAGAAACTGCGCTCGTTTTTCAACAAAAAGAACATCTGTAAAGGAACTCTTACGCATTACAAAGTGCATTGAATTGGTAATAATAAACACACAACATACCCAACTTGTTTTAGATGAATTGTACAGCTTTCCTCAACCACATAACCAGCTATGAGTTTGTTGTTTACACTGGAAGGACCGATGCTGCCAAAAGCTACGCGTTGTTGTTTGGGAGGCGGGCTCCATCGTGGTTTTCCTCTTTAGCTTCGCCACCAGCGCTATATTGTTCTTTTCTACTGTAAGTTAAAAATAATGTAAGTATTTCCACGATGTGAACGCGCTCGGTGAAAACTCTGCCATGTTGCTGAGTTGATGAAAGTTGATGAGGATACACACATGCGCACTAGCACTGGCTTGTTGGGCTGTCAGTCTGAGCAGCACTGCAGGAATAAGACGAGGGAGAAATCAGGACCAAACTAACCTGTTACTGATTTGAAAATGAAACTAGTACTTTATTACCTGCAAATGCAAAACTAACGCGTTACTTTACTCGTTACTCAGAAATCATAATCTGAGTACTCTAACGCGTTACTAAGTAGCACATTACCCCCAACACTGCTGACTAGTTGTTTACAGGACACGACAACGTGTTATACTGGGGGGCGTGACCTAGCGAGGGGGAAGGGAGTCAGTTATGGAAATTATTATTTTTACACTCTTTAGACTCTTTCTAACGGATTATTAGCACACAAATAAAGTCAAGTAAAAAATCATCATGTCATTGTGAATATTTTTACAGAGCAAATTGTCCTCTAGAAGTAAAAAAAAAAAGATGTTAGCTTGTAACATAAAGCTAACGTTAGCATTATAGTCCGTTATTGAACCACTTTGCTCCTCTCCATGTCTCTGTATCTTTATTTGGTAGAAAATACATCCATAATTCAGCATTTCTTAAGGTAGTGGTGGAGTATTTGGTGAAAGAGTTGTTGTTTTCCATTTTAGTTTTCCAACTCGACTGTTGCTATTTGTGGACGTTCCCTAAGATGCCGTCTGTATCTTGCTTTTTTTTTTGTGATATGCTAATTGCAAAATGCTACTTGCACTGCTCCATTTATTTGCTAAAGAAGCGTACTTTTGTCGATATGCGCTATTTTTCTCAGTTCTGAACTTGCCCCATCCATCACAGTCACGAATAAGATGGCATGTTTTGATAATTATGAAGTTATAATAAGTTTGCTTTGGTACAGCTTCTGTGAGTAACCCTGACAATATGTGTGTCATCAACATAGTCAAGTGTTTTCCCATGAAAGAGGACACTTTCATCACATCTTATTTGTATAGCCTTGATATGCAGTGTCAAGTCATTTAATTTTCTAAAGAGCATTTAGTGTTAAGTGGATGACATTTTGTGCTTGTCCAAGGATAGGTGGCATTGTGCTGTTCCTATCACAAGCTGACACAAGGTGGTTTTAATCTGACAGATATGATGGATGATGACAAAGGGACTTAGTTTAGTATGCAGCCTGCGTCTCTTTTACATTGCCAAAACGCCATCTAAAACCACATCAAAAGGTACTCTAGACTTTGAAAATGAGCTAGTCTTTCCTGGGCTGTTCCTCTGTGTAAAATCTCCGATCTCTCCCCCCACACTCTACCCTCAGGTCGGGAGCTAATCAAAAATGCCGGCACCTTCACGGACCTCGGTCAGACCATCTATTATTTGGGTTAATGCCGGGCCACAGTCACCGGAGCTATTTTAAGTTTGCTGGACGGTGCTTCCTATATCTCACGGAGTCACTGATCAATTGCCTAGAAGCTCTGGTTCAGCCCCTCTGGCACACCTCACAACATGTATCTACGGGCTTAGCTTCACAGGCCCGCTAGGATATAAAATATCAAACGTTACAGCTTAAAGACGCGCAAAAAATCTGCGCTGTGTGAGATGTTTGTCGAGCAGGTGTACCGGGATAAACTGAAAAGGAAATGAAACACACTCTGACCGTCCTTGCCGTATTAGAAGCATGAACAAAGAGAAGAGATTTTCTCTGTTTCTGCTTTGCTGAATTATGTTTTGAAGAGGTTCGCATCTTCACAACTGAGAAACCTTGCTTAGTGAGTTTTTGTTGAATTGTCCTTGTGAGTTTGGCGTGTGTGTTTTTGAGAAATGGTTATGGATATCACTACATATGAATCAATTGACCAAAGACGTCATTGCAGGTCGCTATTTATAGACCTAGGAACCGAGAAACATTAGTTATTGTTCATATAAAAGCATTGTCAGCTAAAGGAGCCTTCCTACTTTTCTCTTTTCTCGACTTTATATATTGTTTTGGCAAAAACATAAGTTATTATGAATTTCTTTGGTAGTATTGAATATTAAAGAGGGGGTATTATGCTTTTTTCAATCACATAGCACCAGTCTATAGCATACTACAATGATGACGTGACCTTCTGTTGGTCTGTATATGCAGTAAATTAAAATAACTGCCTTGAATAAAATTGCTCTCTCAAAATGGCTGTACTGAACGTCTTGAAATAGGCCTCTGTCTCTTTAAGAAGCTTTCCGACACGCCCCCTTCAGCACACTGCTGTGGCATTTAAACAACACTACTGTGCGGGGAGGGGGCTCTGCTGAGCTGAGGAGCAGTGGTTGGTGGCTTGGCTGGTGACGAAAGGTCCAGAGGCGTCTCCAGGAGGTGGGGGCGTTCCTAGGAGGACTGAGGCATAGCTACACCTAAAATGGCTGCCGTCTAAGTTTTTACTGATTACTCAAAAATATGTGAATGAGCCAAAGCAACACTCCAGGCATGTGTTTAATGAGGGAATGACATAACAACATGATATAAAGCTTGAAAAAGTCGATACATAATACCCCCCTTTAAGATTCAATTCCAAACTCCCTTGATTATGTGTGTGCTGTCATTGAGTGAGCAGATGACATTAGCAACAAAATCAGCTAATATACAGAGGCATTTAGGTAACAACTGATCAATTTTTGTGTGCTCCATACTTTTACAGCCGGCTGCATGATTTTGTGAGTGCACAGTCAAATAGGAACTCAATAAGCGTCTCCTTTCATGAACGCATCTAAGATAAAACTGCTAAATTGCTTCAAATCGTCAAAGTTCAAGTTTGGCTACATCAATTAAAGTCAGTCATTTTCTGTGCTGAACATGCTTGGCCATGTGTGTTGGGCTTATGTTTCGCTTTTTGTATCATTTATTCTCTTAGCGTCTGACTGATAAATGCTGCTGAAATAGTGAGAAGCATAAGCTCTCAGACGGCCGCCATACAGTTTGCACACTGAATCCTTCATGGAAAAAAGTCAATAGAACATGTTTTCGCAAGATACAAGATGACTTAAAGAGTGTTTGACTTTGAAATATTTAGGCCTATATAAACCTCAAGTAATCCCTTCGAGCCAGAGAGGAGACAGTATGAATAAATGCTATTCACAATAAAAGAATACATAATGAAACAAAATACTGTAATAAACGCTCTTTGAATCTCAATGGGGCATGAGGGAGGGGCCTTAGGAAGTAATAAAGGCTGTATTGAGATGTCTTCTTGTCTGACGTGTGTTTAGCTCTCTCACTAAAAGGAGTTCCCATTTCAAACCTGCATCCACTCCATCACCACTTTTAGTTTGCTTTCGTTGTCTCCCAGTCTGAGGGTCCCGGCGCAGACTCCCCCGCGTCGTCTTTGTTTGTTTTGGTAATGGATTCCAAGTTGCTATTGTCACTTATGTCACTTGATGATTGATGGAGAGACTTCACCTTCACTTACCCCCCTTGGTTACATCTTTGTAGAGGGACGCAGTCAGAAGAGCAAGGCCCGCTCTTGAGACAAAGTGACTTGCTGGCATCCGGATGCTCCTTTTCTCTTGTATTTAGACCAACGGGCCATAGCTGTAAATCAAGGAACAGAGCCCTCCAAAAACAAGGTTGGACGTGAGCGACTACGACAGTACAAGCCCCCCCCAAAAAAGGGCAAAAGACTGAGATTATATGCGTGGACTGTTCGGGGGTGTCTCTATTCATCGGTCTTGTCGCCCCATGGGGGAGGACTAATTGGTGGCCCCAAAGAGCCCCGTGTTTTGTCCCCATCGGGGTGCGGTCACACGGCGAGGGGGCGGCCAAGGGAGGACGAAGAGATGGGGCAGGTTTCCCATACAACAGCATATTGGGTCGGGGAGGGGGGGGGGGGGGCACCACAGTGGGATCCGATGGGACACGATGCAATCACTCACCCAGTCACACACACTGTGTCCCAGTGGGGGATTCTGGTGCCAGTTGCTTGCCCCCGCAACTACAAATGATCCAAGGCTGACCCACATAGGCAGCCATGTGTGAGGCTTCCCTTTATCCCACAGCCCAGTTGGAGCAGTGAGTTATGGGTGTTCGCCGGTGCTCCTCCTGCCTCCTCGGCTGGGACTGCTCTGCTGCTGGGGGCCCCTGGGGGATCACATTGTTCACCCCATCCCAAGGACAATGAAGCTGTTGGCTCACAGGAAGAGAAGGAGATTGAGATAGACAGAAGAAATGAATGTTATGTTTCCGTATAATATGAAGTGAAGGTGAGGCGGACTTTGAAGTTGCCAAAAGAAAAAAAACGTGTTTAATAAACTGACTTTATAACGGTGAATTCTTGTCAGAAAGTTGACAGAAGCTACAGATATGTATGAGAAGAAGATCCTTTCCCTTTCCTTTAAAACAGCTCGAAGGCAAAGAGTTATATAATTAGAAATGTGGGGTGATAGTGTGCCGTACAGCTTTTCGCAGTGGGCTTCCAGGACAGTGCGCAGAGACTAGACTTTCTGAATTAGAACTGGATCTTGTTATTGCAGTATCTGGAGAACTCATTAGATGAAGAAGAAAAAAAACAATCTCACCAAACTCTCAAAACTATGCAATTACCAACAAACCACAGTGAGTTAAACCAAAAGTGTGGGATCTTGTGATTGCTTTGCTCTGACTGAACTGAAGCGCCTTGTGATTGGTGGTTGGGCCAGTGGTTCATCGTATCTTTTAGTCCTGAAAGTATTATTTTGAAGGTATATGTGCCCCTTTAGGTTATGGGTTCAGTAGCTCTATTCAAAAATACCAAACTCGAATTGATCTTGAAAAATAGAATGGGGAAGGTCGTCCGAGTAGAGGATAGTCTTTAACTTTTACATGAAGCAATCGATTTCGCAAAATCACTCCCCCCACTTATCGTTGGGCAATGATTTTCATCCGACAGAGAAAGTACAAAAGTTGTTAACAAATAAACAAAAGCACAAGCGGTGGGGGTAAGGAATTAGGTGAGCAGATGGTGTGAGTTCGGTTTCGAGAGTTGAGACGGGTTCACTAATAGGGCATATCGATTTCACTCTGGCTGGTTGTCTTCAGTTGTCGTGGATGGATCTAGTGAGTGGTCGTTAGTGTCTCCGACGCGCGGGACTTCAGACATTAGCGGCTCCTTAACAAACTCTGCATTGATTTAGACTTAGGAAGAGTTACATGTGTACCAACGGGGTAATGTCCTAGCGTATAATTAGCCACATAGCTCATTGTGCATTCAGTGACTTTGCAAATATAGAGCAGAGATACATATTTCAAAGTTCGGGCTCAATTTAGCAATTCTCTTTTTATGAGCCTTTTAGCCCGCACACCTTGGCAGTTTGTCTTACCCACGAGCATTTGGGTCGCTCAAAGTGGCTGATGAAGCTAATGGTTTATCTTAAAGGCATGGCGGTAATAAATCAAAGAGGAGCGCCGCCTGTGTAACGGCTCATTTAACACGTTCTCTTTATTTTCCTCACTTTGCTTTTCCTGCTTCTCCGTTTGACCGTGATTATGAGCGAGCCTGAGCAGTAAGTGTGCGCTAAATTAATTGACAAACGATGGAAGCTAATCAAGTGCATGCGGCGATCCCTATGGGGAGGGAGGAGAGAGGGCTCTCGTGCGACGTGGCTAGTTCATATCCACTGACGTAATAGACTCATGTAACTCATATCAAGTTATGATGCTTATGTGATGGGTTGCATTCATGTGAAATCGTAACAACTCATAGATTAGAATTTAGAGGGGGCTAAGCCTGGAATTCTTTGGTAGGATTTCACTTCAAACTTTCTTTAAAGGGGGGGTATTATGTAAAATCGACTTTTTCAAGCTTTATATCATGTTATTATGTCATTCCCTCATTAAACACATGCCTGGAGTGTTGCCTTGGCTCATTCACATATTTTTGAGTAATCAGTAAAAACTTAGACGGCAGCCATTTTAGGTGTAGCTATGCCTCAGTCCTCCTAGGAACCTCCTGGAGACGCCTCTGGACCTTTCGTCACCAGCCAAGCCACCAACCACTGCTCCTCAGCTCAGCAGAGCCCCCTCCCCGCACAGTAGTGTTGTTTAAATGCCACAGCAGTGTGCTGAAGGGGGCGTGTCGGAAAGCTTCTTAAAGAGACAGAGGCCTATTGCAAGACGTTCAGTACAGCCATTTTGAGAGAGCAATTTTATTCAAGGCAGTTATTTTAATTTACTGCATATACAGACCAACAGAAGGTTACATCATCATTGTAGTATGCTATAGACTGGTGCTATGTGATTGAAAAAGCATAATACCCCCTTTTAACACTTTTTTCTCCCCCCCATTTCTCTGCAATTAATGGCCTTATCCATGTGAAACAAAAAATGTTGAATGACATAAAGTTGAATGACTTTTTTCTCAGCACAAATCGAATCCTCTTATAAAAGACTTCCATCATACAGACGATTGTTGACGTAAAAAAGGACTCTAAAGCACCTCTGTAAAGTAAAGTGTATGGGCTCTAAAAATGAAATTCTAAAACATGAACAACACCTATCAAGTCTGCGTTTTCCCCTCAAAATGTGGCATTTTCAACTCTCACCGATAATCTAAATCGGCATACACAAACACATCTGTCAGATCTCTTTCCCCGCAGCAGTCTCTTTGAGCCATTTGTTTGGACGTTTTACAGCATAGACGTTCATAGGTGCAGATAAAAGATGGCACTGGATCAAGCGATGAAAGCTTCGCGGTTGTGACAACGAGCGTACGGGCGGCCGATAATGTGTCGGCCCATCATGTTTTGGGTTTATCTGCTCAGATCAAACACTGATTACATTCTCTGCATTCCCTAAACCTATGCCAGCCTTTGAAACTCTGCCTATGTGCTTTGTTTCACACAGCTGCCTGAAACAGTATAATGTGTGCGGTTCGCTGATACCAGTGTTTTCTGATAGAGTGAAGTAAAATAGATGTGTTCGAGGAGAATATCTCGGTATCAGAGAAGTTATAATATTGTGCAGAGCTGGCTGTGAAGGACTTCAATTTCAACTGTATATGCTCCACTCTGGAAGAATCAATTTGCACGATGTAGTGTTTCCATTTTGCATACTCGTAAACAAAATGCCGCTGCTTTTTTTGTTGTTGTTGCTGCGGTAAGCTTGTATCTTTCCTGATGACAAGGCTTGTAAAAATGATTTCTTGGCCCACTTTTCCCTCCCTTCTCAGTTCACCTCCCTACCCCGACTTCTAAAACAACTGATTACATGCCCGTGCCTGCACTCGGAGCAGGCTGTCCTCATCCCGTAAACATCTTCCACCTAACCACACCAAAACCAGTAGCACGTCATCAAACGCTTTCGAATTAAGCTCAGTGCGTACGCCTGGCATTCGCGTCTGGAACCCATTTTCAGGCTGCTCCCAAACCACATAAAAGCTCTGCCCCTGTCCTTCCGCCCTCATGGCCCCCATCCTGCCGTTTTTTCATCCCAGACCCCCCCCCTTCCTCAGTTAGAAGATTAGACAACTTTTCCGGATTTGGTAATCAGACATGGTAACCGCAGATGAAAACGCACCACAGACTGTATTTTGATAGCCCCCCCCCCCCCACACCAGTAGAAGAAACGAGCCATATGCGGGTCATTATGCTTTCCCCCTCAAAGTCAGCTCGCCCAGGATCTGAAGCTCCCAGTCTGTGGGCATAAACGGAAGGTGATTACCATATCAGAGATCAAGACTCCTGGCTCTGACACCACTTTTTCAATTACAGCGAAAGGTTGTTAAGATGCAAATTCGACAAAATGGCCGAAAACCCCCCCAAGAGACGGATACGGTTTCACACCCGACGCTGCTGCTTCTTGGGTTTCCGAGCTCATCACATTTTGACAGACAAAGAGGAAGAGTGGGAGAGAGACGGCGGTTAGGTAAAGTGCCGGTGCATCTATAATGTATCCGTTTGTTAGCGTGGCAAGCCGGCATTTCATATGGTCTGCAAAAAGATGTCATTAGCGTATTTATGTTGTTTGCAGCCAAGCATGCTAAGTTGAGTCACCCACCCAGAAAAGTGGATTGCATCACTTCATATAAACAATTACTCTGAGTTCTTTAAAGCTCTGCACATATGGTTGTTAGTATATATGGTTTATTGAGAAAAAAAAAACTTTATATGTGACAAAACTGTCTTACCATGTGGTCTGAAGGTGTCAGCCCTCACTATATGCATATAACTTACATGACTTGTTATTTACTCCAATTACATACTGCATATTCACCATAGCAGTAATAGTATTCTTTATTTGCCCACAAAGCGTACATGCCTGTATTTACATTATGCATAATTATATGTGTGGTGAATATTCATATTACTGGAGATACAAGGTGTACAAGGATTAGGATTTTCTCACTGAATTGAAATGATATATAGTTTATAATCTAATGCAAACACCCTTTGAGCTTCTTTATGTTTCCCACATGCATTCAAATCGCTGTACTACCCCAGGAAAACATACTGAAAAGCAACAAAAAGGTTGAAATCAAAATAGCCTTGGGGAAAATGGGTCTTTATCTCCACAACAAAAAATGTAGTTGTATGCTTATCTTCATTTGAACACTTCTTTTGTATAAATGTTTACTAACTGGGGTATTACCAGCAGATAGCATACATGTTTAAACCTTATTTGAATTCAATCTGTAAAAGTTCTAATATTTATCTTCCCTGGACGATAGTTTGTAATACCCATGAATTATGCAGTGGCACTATACAGGATTACTAGTTTTGCATATCTGTGCTTTAGCCCAAAGCGCAGCTTAGAGGATTCACAGATGGAATGGAAGATAGCTGATCAACCACACAAAATATTTTCACTTAGGACCAATGTGAGTTTATTCAGAAGAAAGAGATACAGATTCGATGTGGTTTTTAATCAGCGTGGATGCCTAAGCTATTTGTTCTTTAAATATAATACAGAATTTGGGGTCTAAAAGTAAAAGATAATTTTACTGCGATACTACATAGTTAATTTGTGTTACTGGATTGTTCTATTACTAGTGCTATGTTTTGGTCTTCCTTTGATTTATGCCTGGCTATTTTTATTTCATGACAACATTTTACAGTAACACACCAGAAACCCACGCAAGACTTCCCCACTGACTTGTTAACCAACCCCTTAGGAAAATCCACAACCATCCAAAACATTACGTCACTTATATATAACAAGACTTTTCTGGCATTTATACTCCAGCTTGCCAATGCAACCATATGATTAAACGGATGCCAGCGCAACTCATGCCTCAGTGGCGTAAGCGCTGGATACAGTGAGGTGCTCTCTTTGACCGGAGCTGGCTGGAACGCTGGGAATCTCCGAGTGCGCCGGGGGCTAAAAGCAGAGAGGGAATTCTAGGGCCAGCCCTTGCCTGGCATCCACTCTCTCACTCTCTGGGGTTAGCGCCAGAAGAGGACTTGAGGAGACTCGGTGGCTCTGTGCTATGAATGCGTGTCTGTTAACTTGGCTTCACGGTGATGGCCTCATTATGAGAGGCCTGAATTGAGAGTTTGAGCTGGATCACAATGGCCGTGGCAGGGTAAAATAAAGAGGGACATGCCTTGCGCGCTCATGTGTGGACTCCCAGGGTCTTCCAATGTGTCGGGCCGCTGGAGTGCATCTGCAAAGTGTAACAGGATGTTCACTCGCAATGACTATTTGAACATGTGTTAGGCAATTCTTCCTTCTGAAGAGCAGTTTCAAAATTGTATATTGAAATTAGCTCGGTCCGTCAGAGTCATGCGGTTTCGTAGCCAAGTTGAGGGGTTCTACTTGTCCCACTTGGTTCATCTCTTGTGACCAGTCTTTTACTTGGATTTTTTGTCTGTGTCGTTCAGGTGTTTTCTGATCTAGGAAAGGTTCCCAGGCCATCAGCTGTACTGGTTCGTGTTGAGGACGCTGTAGTGAGAGGTGATCATCTTACAGTAAAGCAGCCCAGTACAGATCATGGCTTGAGAAACTTCTGAAAACTCCCTTCTGAAAAATGCTCTAATATTTTGTTGAACCGCCTTTAGCTTTGATCACAGCCCGCATTTGCTAAGGCATTGTTTCAACAAGCTTCTGCAATGTCAAAAGATCCAGAGTCTCTCTAGTTTCTCCACCAAGATCTTGTATTGATGATGGAAAGCCTTCTCCAGCACATCCCAAAGAATCTCTGCATGGTTAAGATCTACACTCTGTGGTGGCCAACCAATGTGAAAATGACATCTCATGCACCCTGAGCCATCTTGGAATATGCGGGTCAGCTGATCTCATTCTTTGAACACATAGTTTGCTGAACCTAGACCTGACCAACTGCAGAAACCCCAGATCACAGCAGTTAGTTAAATTAAGGTGGTCAGGCAGTGTAGATTAGCCAGTTTGTATTTTAAGACATAGTGTGGGAACCATGTCGTTGTTGATTTGGGTATTGCTAGTGTAAAGCTTTAACCAGACGAATATTTGCATGGAAAGACAATATTTTTTTATTTTTTTTCGGCATATTGTGAGTCCTTAAATCACCAGCGACCGAGCATGTTTCAATTAAACAGTCCCCAAACTCTATGGCGACATTAATGTTGAGTTCCATGAAAAAGTGTGGGCAAAGGAACATGAAGAAGCGTGGTTTTCATAATGGCCAGGTGATGTTCCCTGGCGTGAGAACATCTTCACGCTGTCTCCTGGGAAGCATTATGCAACTTTTCATTGAAAATACATATCATATAGTACATGGAGTAGTTTCTCCTCTCTGTTCATTGTAACCAATTTTCCCTCGACACTCCAAAGCGGAGAATTCATGCATAATGCACATCGCACATGAGATTGCCGATACTATTTTGCGAGTACTGAGAAAATACAAGCCCATAGCGTATAACTAGAACCCACACGCGGCACAATGTTGTTTACACAGCCCTTAGAAATCCACAAAGAACAGCCGAGATATTATTTGAAAAGATGTCTCCCTTGTATCGCTGTGCCTTTTATGAGCAACAGTGGGATTATTTGCAAGCCTTTTCATTATTTGCTTTGAGTGTATAGCCCTATATATCTTTCCAACGCTGCCATCCCCCCTCTTGGCTTTAGCGTTCTTATCTCACACAGTCATGTAGATTATTAGCGGTCGCCCCGACACCATCCCAAATCCCAACCCCCAAACGTTCCCAGGGGGCCTCTATACTTTAGCACCCCGATCTCCGCAACCCCGTGCCCCACTTTTTTCCATGTTATTTTCTCTGAAGCGGTGCCACCTCGTTCCCATGTGCTAGCTCTTTCGTCACCTCATTCCCCGACACACAAAAAAAGTGGCCCCCGACTGCAAATGGCCCCCACATCTCGCGCTCGCTCACCTAATAACTTGAAATCAGCGGCACCGGCCTTTGCGCACGGGCCTGTGTGTTTCATTAGGAGCCCGGCCGGCACACACCATTCTCGACGGTCACCCCAGCGACTACACCCTAGCAAGAAAACAAGAGCGTCCAGATCGAGAAGCCTGCCATAGAGATAAACAATTAGAGCGTCCAGTGCCGCGCGGGAGTCATCCAGGAGGAGAGCGTTGGCAGGCTACAGCAGTCGACGTCACGTTTGGTTTTAAAATAGTTAATCTGTTTCTGAAGGGGCAATGAGCGCCTGCGAGTCCCTGGGCGCGCTCGTCTTAGTCCGTCCCTCGAGATCAAATCCTCTGAGGAGCCGGGCTTATTTAGCGGCGCTGCTGTTGTCGCGTATCAGATCAGAGTAAATACGCAAACACTCGCCTTGTACAGACAGTAGTAGGAGGGTCATTGAGAGTTTATTAGGTATTGGCAATCGTTGAATTACTTTATAGTAGGTGAGAATAACTTGGGCTTTACCGAATTTGTGATTTCTCGACAAACAAATGGTCTAATCGTTTTTATTTGAGTCGGTTGTGGCACTAATAAGAGTAGCTGAAACAATGGTAGTTTTTAACTAGCTTTATATGGGTTACATAGAATATTGAGTTGCACAATATGAGACCAAATTGCGATATTTGAATGAACAATTTTAACACAGGATGCTCCATAAATGTAAGCATTTGTTTTGTTCACATATCGAGTCAAAACTCAAGGCTTAAACATACAAAATCAGCATCATAACGGGGATAAAGTTGAATAAAGTTTGGAAAATGATGACTCAAACTGAACCTTTGCATATTTTTTTTAAGTCTGTTTTTGCTTGATTTGATTTGATTTGAGCCATTATTTACAGTGCGTTATTATTTACAATATTTACATCATTTCATTAAAAAAAACAAGAAAAAGTAAAAATAAATAACTCAAAAGGAGTAGGCAGAAGCAAATTAGCTTATAAGTGCTTACCCCAATTTCAAAATACAATACAATACAAATAGAAAAGTGTGTGATTTCTGAGTGTATTTACTTAGTTTCATAATGTTCTCTTATTTTTTTATCATTGCTTATATTACCATTCTGGTCACGATTCTATTGATTTACTTATTGTTTAAATAGTCATAGTGTTTTAGATATACATATACAGTATACACACATACAGACATATGTATATATATATACACATACATTACTAGCGCACATATTTATTATACATATATTATCATCACCATAATAACAATGACAATATAGCATTCTCAAAAGTATCATTCTCAAAATATCATCTTCAAATTTATAATGTTTCTCATTTCTATCATACCTGCTTCAACTGTAATAATGTTGGTTAAGATTGTTCTGTCAGTGGTTTTTGAATGTTTTCCCTATTTGTGAGGTGCATTAAAAAGCCACGGTATTATGTGGCAAGCTGGTAGAGGGCGGTAGCCCCCCACCAGCGAGCCCCCACCCTGCTGCCCTTTGTTAAATATTGCTCAATGTCTGTTTGTAGAAAATGTGTAACTCTCAGTGAGATGACCTCTGGGATGACGGTGTGGCTTCATGTGATGCGCCTATAGCGATAACAATAATTGAGATTGTTAGAAAGGCATACAAAAGTGACAATGCAATACAAAGGTGACGCATCTACTCTTATGCTAAAAATTCCCACCCTCACCACACAGCTGGTAAAAAGCCTGGGCGCACTGAACGTGAGAATGGAGGTTGTGACAAACGCTCAGAGGTGAGATAAAAATATTTTACACACTGGGAACTTTAGAGCGTTCCAGTCCGGCGAATATGCGACAAACTCCCCGGGCATGCTCAGCTGTTCACTATCCAAACACTGCATTGCCAAACATGTCGAGATCGAAGAAAGTAGGTGAGATATTTTTGTACTTCGGCACTTTCATGGTGTGTGAGAAATGTTGTTTGTTTGGAAATGCCGCCAATGGTTATGGCGGGTGGGAAGATTGTCTCTTTAGTGAAGATAGTAGATTGGTACAGGGTCCACTTCCTCCCAAAAGGGTAAAATCCAAGCATTCATTCATTATATGGGTGTTTTTAATGGTGAAAAAGACCTCAAAAAGCCAAAACGTCTTTACAGTGAACGTTGATCTCTTGCTGATCTTTAGGAGCATGTTTGTGTTGTTGACGTGTTTGCTTATTTACCTGGAATGTTCCGCAGTGTGGCTTTAAGTGTTGAACGTCTCAAATCAGGTTGTCTTGATGTCAAATGCAAAAAGTCTCGTGTTATCAAAGATGCATGAACCTTGCTTTGTTTTCTACATTGTGCATTCTTATTGCGCTCAACCTTCTTTTCACACCCGCCCCGTTCGCAAACCCCTGAATATTTTCGCTGCTGAATCAAAAGTCGAATTTTTTTACGAGCTTTCTTTTATTCATGGGATGTGACTCACGGGTACGGAGCGCGTGTTTGTGACAGCAGCCATTAGAGCTCTATTTGGAAGTGTCTTCGTTGGATACTTATATCGGCTGATGTTCTCTGGCTGCAATTTCGATGTCATTCCCCTGAGTGGCAGAGCTTTGCGGGGATCATTTTACCCTGACCTGTCTGAACGGAGTTGGACAGATGTGACACACAATGGTATGAGAGTCTTATAATTGTTTTTACAGGAAATGCTGTTTCCCTGTCGAGATGGGATGGACTGTTATGGGCCAGCTGAGATTATTTTGCTGTTTTAGATAGATTATCCTGTCCATTTGGATTAATATGACACATGTAAGACAATGGGGCCATTAATCGTTGTCCTCAGATGACAGGGCTGCTGAGAAGAGCCTGCTCCTCTGGGGAATAAAGGAAGGCTGTAATTGCTCCCATCTTCTTTCATCTCTTTTCCATTTATTTACTTATCAATGTGTAAAGAGGTCTCTCAAAAAGCCTGATCATTTCTAAAAGTCATACCGGAAACTTGCTGTACTGTAGATGTGTCATGCTAGGGATGTGGCCTGTCACTACCAGTGTTCTGGTGAACCATACGCAGATAAAGTTGGGTCAAATTGGGAATGTCTCTTACTGGTTATTCCGTTTGAAAATTGTCCAGCAAGAGTGAAAAAAACAGTGTTGCAGGAAAATCGGAGACCCCTGTGCTAGTAGATGTACGCCAACTTGTATGAAAAATGCAACGTGCTTAAGCAGAATCCCCTGGAGAGCCTTACCATCACAAAGGTGGGTACAAAATGATGACATGCTCATGTCTCTCGTGTGCACATGCAGCATGGTTCAGGTGAAACACACAGACCTGAGTCTAGTAGTCTAATATTTTTTACCTTATATTTTCATAAAGAGCATGATTTACCCCAATTTGTGAATTGTAGTGATTTAGCTTATGTAATAATGTAATATAATAATCATAAAACACACATAGTCCTAGAAGAACATATTGCTATGCCTCCAAGACTTTTTTTATATTGCGAAATAAGGTCAAACCTACTTTCTCTCAGAATCTACATCTTTTTTGGGGGACATGGAATTGACTTAAATGATCTTTGATACAGTTCCAGCTTTGGGCATTGGTGGCTAGTAATCTCGAATGCAATTTACCTTGAAATATAATTATAAACATGGTCAAAGTTTTGTGACATTTTCAAGAAAGATAATGATCCATTGTGAGACTTTCCCCATTCCTTCTGCTGTTTCTGACGTATAACACACAAGATTATTTCCTGCAATAAAATCCTGTCCAAATTAGGTCTGTCCGTGCGGTCTCTATAGCATTTGAAACCGTCCCTCAAACTCAACTGGCTCGTGGCACGTTGTTGGGCTTTGGCACGAGGGGGATTAACCACTGGCTGTCAGTTGTCCGCTAGCCAATCCTATCAACTAGTACACACTCAAACATGGACACACAAAGTTGACATTTTGCCTCAGACAGACGGTGCTTTTTTTGACAGCACTTAAGTTGACAGCTTTGCTTTTTGGCACAGAGTCAAAGGGCAGAGCAAGAAGTCGCCATAAATTTAACATGGCCAAAAAAAGAGCGTCTAGACTTGTACATTTTCATCTCGATTAAAATGGGGGGGGGATGACGTGACTTTTAGACTGGTTCATTGTGGTAGGGCTAGACAGTCTACCGTTGCTCATAGCGACTGCATTCAAATAGAGAAACGGGTTAGGGTTACGGTTAGGGTTAGGGTACCATGGAAAACTGATGACGTGTAGAGTAAGAAAAATCCGGACGATATGCAGCCATTTGAAGATTTTTGTTATTGTAGTGCCATGTGCGCTATACTGTATCTGTAAGAAAGTCTTGGTAGCGACAAGCGATTGTTCAAACTTTCGCGTGACTTCCTGGCGAAACGCATTCTGAATATTGAAAACAAACCCACATTAACAGGGACAGATGAATATATTTTGACACCTAACCAACTCTTCTGTCTTCCAACCCCGTCAAAACATGAGGTCCATTAAGAACATTACCGGTTTTCCGACGCGGCTGCCAGCGCCACATCTTTTGTTAACGCACTCCGCAGGCATCACCAGTAATTGTCTCCTAACCTGTCAGCCGCTCGTTTTTTAATTTCGCCGAGTTAATATTCCACGAGAGGATGAATCTCTGTGGCATCATTCCGCAGATGGCTTTTCTTTTTTCGACGAAGAAAAAAATGCAAATGGCGAAATCGACTCTGAATGGTTGAACCCGTTGAAACTGTGCCAGGAATAAAGTAACTACCAATTTAGGATGAAAAGGCAAAGGCTGATCATTGTACAGTCAACGGTAACTCTGTGTTGCTAGCGTTGGCGTCTTTGGCTCGGATTTCTTGCAGTCGTCTTAACCGTATCAGTTTTGCCGATTAGATAAAAGTAAGTCAGGCAAGAAGTACAATCTTGAATGAAAAAAAAAAAAAAACAGGCTTGCAATCCAACGTCTGAGGCCATCTACTAATTACCCTCACAGCAGTATTATCCTGCTTGGGAGCTTTAGTTACCATAGCGTTTTAAGGTAACATTGCTAATCCTTTGCTAACAATGAGACTAGGTGCTGTGGCCGATTTGGACTGTTCGCCGCACTTGAGCTTCTTACTCAATTACACAGTTTTACGTTCTGTTCAAGTCTTAGAAGACAGAAAGGAAGGATATTGCAATTTGAATGTGGGATTTTACGACATGACCGTGTAGAGAGATATTAAAAGACTTCTGTTCAATCACCGCTATAGTGTGCTCATTCACCAATGCCTTTGCTCCCAGTTAATAGATATATAACACAGAAGTCTATATAATCTCTTGCTTAAATCAAACTACCATATTTACACTGCTATTGCTAAGCTGGAGTTAAACAGACTTATTGAGAATGCTTACGCTGCAAAAATACGTCAAGGTCCCAGCAAGCGCTCGTCTTAAGTTCCTCTGGTGAATTTGGACTAATCCGACTCAATCAAGGGACATTAATCCTTTGTTCTACCGGGGAGCCGCTCCGGATTGTTTTCCGCTTAAAATTGCATGTAGGTGGAATAAAAACGCACCAACTGTTAAATGGTTTAGGTTACCGGATGAGCAACTTGATCCTCTTACGTCTTTGGCCCTGTCACTAAGGCACCCGTTTCATTGTTAGATAAAGCCGAGTTTTTTTGTTTTTTCCCCCGTGCTTGCTTTTGTGCAGTGAATTTGCTGAGTTTTGTCGGTGATAGATACGGAGGAAAGCAGGTTGGAGATGGATGTGAGGGCGGAGCTGGTTTACCCAAGGGATCTGTCATGGTGCAACAGGATGAGGGGAAACAACAAGAAAGACAGTAAAGAAAGGAGGACTGATGGAGTGGCGGATATTTGAAGCTTTGCCTCAAGTCTCTGAAAGCGCCAGATTACGCAAAATTGAGCTTTCGACCGTGTTATCAAGTTATATCCTGATAAAAATCGTACCCGGAAAGAAAGAGTAGAGATTTTCAGTCGAGTAAGTTGAAGGTTTTTTTGTTCCTGATGTTCAATCTTGTCATCAAGCTTTTTTTTTTAGCTCTCCTGCCCAGTTTAGCACGCTAGACGTTAGCAGCCAGCTTGTTTAGGAATAGTTTCATTTTCCACTGTGCACCAGATTCCAATTTTGCATGGATTTTTATTTTTTTTTTATATCATTTATCCTGTTACCTGCCATCTTAGGGTTACTGTTAGGTTTAGGGTTAGGGTTAGCAATTGTGCAAATACAAATCCCAAAGCGTATTGACTTGAGACCTTACAGCCTACAGTGGAAAGAAAAAGTAAGTACACCGTTTGGAATTTCTCACATTTCTGCCTAAATTGTAGCCTGGTTAACGCCAGACTGCTGTGTGCGCTCGAATCATTTCGAACTGGTGGTCCCCAGACTAAATATCACTTGTGATTTTAGTCTGGAGTTAGCCAGGCTACCTAAATTGGTCTCTAAATGTGGTCTGATCTTCATCAAAATCACAGGAATGAATAAACAGTGTCTGCTTAAACTAATACCACCCAAACATTTACATTTTATCATATTTTTATTGGCCATAACGTGTAAGCATTCACACCTGAATCTCACTGAGCTGCAGCAGTTTTGTAAGAGGAATGGTCCAAGATTCTTCCTGATCGTTGTGAGCAAAACAAGGGTCAGCTTTTTAATACAAGGGATCACTTACTTATTCCACGCTGTTGTGAATGTCTCTGACTTACTGTAGATCACATTTGCTGTTCCTCATCCTAATCATAACCCTAACCCTAGCCCCTGATCAGGGGGGACAGCAAGTAACAGTATCATTATAACATAATTTTCTAGACACATAGGCTACAATATGTCGCCTGTCTAGAAACCAAGGCTTATGTATACCAATAGTTTCAATAGCTTAAAATAAACAGAGCCACCACTTCCCTTGGGCTGCTCCGTTTGGTGTCTTCACTTCTATTAAATTGATTTACATTACACAGACAAACCCATTAATCATGTTTCCCTCTGGATGTAATCTGTGTGTCAATCTGGAGCCTGGTGGGGAGGAACAGATGAGACAGCTGGATCATGTTCTGAAAGACCTGGGCCAAACAGCGGTCACCAAGGAAACAATCTCTAAACTGTGATAAATATTAAAACTGTTAGTAATTTATGTAAACAACGACGGCTACTGCAGGGATAACATTTTACCTGTTAGACACAGCATTCTGTAGTTCATAGCAACTATAGATTGAAAGCTTGTGTGGAAGGGAAAATACTGCTTTAAGGATGAGGCACGCCACACCTTGAAACATTGCCAAAATTGTTTTTATCCAATTCAGATTGCCTTTGTGGGTGCAATTAAATTAAGATTTCTCAATCTTTGTAAAGGCAATTCTGACAAATAACCCTGAATTTGTCATTGGACATAAGATTGGTTTTAAAACCTACATTCATATTCTAATTCTGCTAGAGGTTATTCAGTTAATTCAGTATAATAATGTCACAATGATACATGTTGTCGGCATTGGTAGAGTCCAACCTTCAATCTTTTAGTTCTGTAGTAACGGCACACTGAAAACGTGCACTCTTTGACTTATTTGCGAGTTTCTCAGGTTGTCAACTGGATTGGGTTGTTTGAATAGAGAATGTTTCAGCGCTTCTCCAAAGGTTTCTTCTGCTCTCAACCGAATTGTGTACTTGTTAAACCAACTTGCTTAGCCATAAGATGATGAGAATGAGAGCAGAAGAAGATATAAAAATGTAAAGTAGATGCAACAAGCCCACAAGTTGCTATATGCAATTTTCAATGAAACGATCCCGTATGACCTTGACCCATCTTGGAAATGTCACAAAACTTTACCCTTACTTACTACTGCATTGTCTATAACTGTCTCCTTAAGGAAGTCTGCACTATACTGTTAAGTAGCCAGAAGACAATAGATACGGAGGGAACAAGGACTCCCGACAAGAAAATCAACTAAATTTGAAGAGTCAGGGGAGGCTATTTAGAGTATACAATGATGATGAATGGCATTGACAGATAGCATCAGGATGAAAAGTTAATGCGAGTGTGCCTGAGGATGCAGGAACAGGCAGACAGGGGGCTCCTAAGGGGAAATGAGATGGTTAGTTACACAGCGAGCACGGCAAAGTCAACAGGCTGCAGATTACTGAGGAAACAGAGGGAGGTATATGCCTGAGACTTGTGGTGTGTATCTCCGCAGCCAGGGATGAGCTCCTGACCTGTGCGCATGAGATAGAACGCATGTCCTTGGGTAGAGCTATTACAAAGTTACAAAGTCACGCAAGGGCTACAGCTGTTGGCAAAATAGACGATCGAACAGATACTGCAGAGGGCTGTTACTATAGGGTCAGAATAAGGCGAGATATTGATACATTTGTCTCTCAGGAGGCTGGGTCCAATACACAGGACCAGTGTTTGGAATAACACCGTTGGGTAACAACGTTATTTTTTCAGTAACGGGGTAATCTAATTCATTACTCGTCTCGTCGTTACAACGGCGTTATCGTTACTGGGTAAACAAAGTGTCATGTTACAATTCGACTGAATGAGCGCCGCGGAGTCAGCTCAGGCAGCATGAGCAGGGGAAAGCAGCGCAGAGGGTGGGCGGCTCTCTGCTTAAAAACTATGTGTGTCCCCGACCGGGACAGAATCGAGTTGGCGATCATTGATCAGTAGTCTCTCCCCGCTCTCCACTCCAGAGACACTGCAGGCCGCTAACTTTCTGTTAGGGCATTTAACCTTATATTTGCTGATGATTGTTTTCCGTTTTACCTGATGAATGAACGGAGAGACTTGCACAATGCCTGTGTGTAAAGTCTGCCCTGATCGTTGGCTGCGTTGGCACATGTTTCTTTTACTTCTGTTCCTCCCCATTCTCTTTGAATACGGCCGTATTCCTACATTAATAAAACAGCGGTGCAATACTGGTCAATACCATTCAGTCACAGGAGTCTCCCCCCACTCTACCCCCATTCAGTTCATTCAGTTACTATGAACATCTTCTACATGATAGTACATAAATACACACACCTCTGTCTGTTCTACTCATTTACACTGACTTTTGAAAACTGCTAAAAAAAAAAAAATCCAAATTCTTTGATATTTACCAACTTTATTTTTAAACAGTAGCACAAATAGTTACTTTCCCTGGTAACTTTCATTATAGAGTAATTCAGTTACAAACTCTTTTTGGAACAAGTAGTGAGTAACTATAACTAATTACTTTTTAACGTAAAGTTCCCAACACTGCACAGGACACATTACCCTTCAGCTTATTTTACTTTTACACATTCAGTTATATTCTTACCTTGAACTACTCTACACATTTCATAGGTTGATGGGAGAAACTTAAAGGTGCATTATGCAGCTTTTTATGCGGAAAAAAAAGTTCATATTTGTGCATATTTGACCTTGTTGTGACCCAGCGGCTGTATGAGTGGTTAGCATGACGCTTTTATTTTCGATCGCGATGGTCTTTATAACGCTCCAGGATCAATTGTTTTATAGGTTTTCTGGTGAGTGGGTCCATCACAGTGGTCTCTGGGATGGAAAGTAAAGGTGCCATGTTGACCACGCAGCATGGCGCTGGGTCACTACAAGGTCAAATACGCACAAATATCAACTTTTTAAAAGTAGCATAATGCACCTTTAATAAAACATCAGAATCAGAATTGGTTTTATTGCCATTGTCACTGAACAGGTTCACAAACTAGGAATTTTCTTCAGTGCAATCATGCAATATTAAACATAAACCATATAACATAAAACGTGGTTGTGGTTAATAATAAACTATAGAAACATTTAAACCAAGCCAGATTTGAATTATTCAAAAAAAACATAGATTTAAACATAACTCTATCGATTGTTGCTAAAAATCTCAGCAATCTTGGCAATTTTCATGTGTAAAAATCCTTATTATATGCCTTATATGAAAAGCAAAATTGACTGAAAACTATGTCAGTAATCTACAGCAAGAGTCTCTAACTTTCCTTCTCCCCTTCTCACATGTAGTGTCTCGCCTTAAACAAACCTGTGCCCAACACTGACTATATTTATATTCCAATACTGCTTCAATACCAACCCGGTAGTATGACTTGTACTTTCAACTTGTCATGTGTTGTATGTTTCAATGGAAGTCGGGTCCTCCAATTCACAAATCAAAGTTAAAACAGTCTTTGTAATAAGAATGGGCACTACGGTCCGCCAAATTTACAAAACAGTCAGCTTCAAAAGGCAATTTTCATTTTCACTTCATGGCCCCAGCAATTTGACTGTGCGGGCTGCAGCTTCACGCAGAGAGGGGGGGTCGGGGAATGTGCAAATGACAGCTCTATTTGGCAGCTATCAAAACAAAACATTTCTGGACAGATGCACTCTCATTTATCGCGACAAATAAAATACCGTTGCTTGTTTTCACTCCATTCAATTTCTTCAGCTTATTGCAGTTTTCTTGGGGCATGCCACGGCTCCGTGTTCGTTTCTGTAGTTCCTTCTTTGGAGTTTTGAACAGCACAACGACCCCTGGAGCTTGCTTCTGTCACATAATCCTGACGGCACCATTGACACGGCTGACAAATATATCCTCCAAATATTCTGATTATGTTTCCCGATGATGTTCTTCCTCGCTGGCGTTCGGCTTCATGCGGCATCTGTTTAGTCGGAGCCTCGAGACAGATCTTGACACCGTCGTAAAGAGAACTGAATTGTAGATGCAAAGTGGCTTGCAATTCATTTTTATGCCGACATCGATAACCAGGCGTGTTGACCTGTTGGGAAGTGACATGGAAAGAGGAAATGAGGGGATGCAGGTGACATAAATGATAAATAATCTTAGTTGGTAGGAGGGTAGTGGGATCTTTGCGTCGATAAGGGGCCACGACGATCCAGACTTTGGGAATGGCTGGTCTATGTGCTTGATGATTGAATTTGTCTCTTTTCTGGATAAACCTGGGGTGCCCGAACCTTTTGAGCCTGACGCAGAATCACAAACTATTAAATATTGTGTAATTATTATACAATTTAGAAGGACGTACTGTTACAGTGTCACTAGTAGGGCTCGGTACCGTTAAACGATACCAGTTTGGTATCGGAAAAAAAGGTTTAGGTACTACTGGTATCGAAAAAATAATAATAATAATCGAAAGCAGGTACAAAAACGAAATATTAAATCTGTATTTGCAAGTTTTGATGCTGTTGGTCATCAAAATGTAAAAAAAAAAAAAAAGAAAGTGAATACAAGTTGGAAAAAAAATGTGGGGAAAAAGTGGAAAAATTGGGGGAAATTTGGGAAAACATTTTTGAAACATTTGGGGAAAACAGTAAAAATTTTGGGAAATCGTTTTGAAAAAATACAAAAAATGGGGGAACAAAACATTTACAAGTTGGTTAAAAATGGGGGAAAGTAAGAAAAGCTTTTTTCTGCACTTTTGTCGTTAAAGCAGTACTAAGTAACGTGTTTACCTTAATAAATCCTTTTCGTAGTCCCTCTGGGGTAATACAAGTGTCAATGGGATGATTGGGGGTCTTTCATCTCCCCCTGGTGTCTCTGGCCAGAAAACCATGCTTGCAACTTGGCTGCCACCGGGGCGGAGCAACCAATACACACTAATAGAATCACGGAGAAGAAGCTAACAGGCTAACGGGCAAAGCTAACTGCGGGCTAGCGCCACTTAACAGTATTTACAGCCAGTTTGAGTGAAAAAAATATCCCATTATATAACTGGATGTACAACACCCCTCTCTCCCTTCACCTTTTCTGTCAGCGTAGTATTTACTCTCCAAGACATTTAATAAGTTAAAAAATCGTAACTTGCTAAGACACCTGCAGTTGCGCTTATGGCCTCTAGGGGCAAGAGTTACTTAGTACTGCTTTAAAGGAAGTTTCTTGGTTGTTTCACCTCGAACAAATGCTACAAATGCAAAGAAATCAAATGGAAGGAAAATTAACATTATTAATCTCTGTTATGGTTCCAGTGTCTGCGTACATTGGTGTATGACTGAGAGTGTGAATGGGTGACTGGTTCCTTGCCGTAAAGCGCTTTGAGTGCCTAATGCAGGTGGAAAGCGCTATATAAGTTGAGACCATTTACCATTTCTATATGACAATAATTTAGTATCGAAAAAGTTCAGGTATTGGTATCGAAAACCAAGAACCGGTATCGAACGGTACCCAGCCCTCGTCACTAGTAACTATTAACAGCACACAAATGGATCAAAGTAGACACTCTTTACAAATCTAAGCCCCATCTCCAAAGTTTAATCTTCCAAGGGGTTTTATTCAGCCCTCACTTTGGGCTTCATTGTAAATAGAGAGACAAGCCCATGAAACGGAACAGTTTTAAACATTCTTTGATCACTTGGAGTTTGTCTTCTCAGATCAGAAGTCAGACAAAACAAGAAGTGGGCGATCTTGATAGCTTCTTAACAACTCTTCCACTTGTGAAATCACTGCCTAAATAGCCTTTAAACTCCCGTACGCGCTCCGTTCGCAAAAGCCCTGCGTAATGAATTCCTCCTCATGTGCTGTGGATTTATAATGCGTCCGACAGCGGGCCTTTGATTGAGAGTTGGCCCTAAATTGTGCCTTTTAACTCATTTGAGTGGGCTCCTGTTTCCCGTCGCAGGCCTGCACACGCCCACTGTCTGACCCGGCGTAACACAACACGCACAAAGCAAGCATTTATTCTTCCACTCCTCTTCTTCTGCCGGTGGGAAGTCGTAAATGAAGATCTTTAGCTGCTCGGGGGTCAAGGAAAGGGTGGGAAGGTCAGGATGAAAGCCGGAGGACGACGTACACAAAGACATCCTAATTTGCTCACGAGGAACGGTTGTTAAGGCTTTCATCACTCGAGAGATGCAACACTTTTGTAGGGTAGTGTGAAAAGAGAAAGAAAAACAGAATAATGTGTTACACGATGAATGCAATAATGGCGAATGTTAGCTGTTCTTTCATAAGCTAAACGATTTGTGTTTCAGTTTTTGTGTGATTCAGAATAGATATATCGGCCATTGTTTTGTTGTATTTTCACAACATTGGTCACGTTCCAATTACGTATGACTAAGACATGACAACATGTCAGACGTGACGTGTCAACAGAACAATGACACGGGCATTTTATTTACAGATCTATCCAAAAGAAGTACAAGAGAGTATAATTTTGTGGAAGGACTTATGGGACTATTTCCCTTCTGCTTTATGTTTGGCTTCACCTTCCAAAGGTTGCCCAAGTAAATCATCCTCTTTCTAGCCAGTGTGCAGTGACTTGCATTTTGCTTTGGCACAAGCTTTATGGCAAATACCCTTCCAGAAACATTATTCTATTTTATTTTTTATTTCTAGTACAAAGAATGCACTGCCTTGTGTCTCAGATAATGTGCATGGGCGACGGAGGTGCAGAGAGTAGAGGTGATCGAATCCCGCAGGCGTCATTGTGTCCTAGGGCAAGACACTTCACCCACCTTGCCTCCAGTGTCTGCGTACACTGGTGTATGAATGAGAGAGTGAATGGGTGACTGGTTCCTTGATTTAAAGTGCCTAAAGCAGGTAGAAAGGCGCAGTATAAATGTGACCATTTGCAATTGTGATACAAACATATCAAGTGGTAGCTGTGATTTAAGTTTCCACTTACTCATTTTTGGTCACTTATTAAAACACAGTTAAACAAAGTTTTACCTCTTAACCCCTACCTGAAGCGAGCACATTTTCTCCAGTTTGGCTTTACCCAAATCTAAAAGCATCAAAATAGCGACAAAAACGAGGATGAAAACAACAAAAAAGTGACAAAGAGCGACAAAAGGAACAAAAAAACGACAACAAAAAGACCAAAGAGTGACAAAAAACGGGCTCGGAAAAGCAACAAAAAGTGACAAAAATGTGGTGAGAACATGACAAAAAATCAATGAAAAAAAGGGATGAAAAAGCCACAAAAAGTGACACAAAACATGGCTAAAAGCAACAAAAATATATATTAAAAAAAAGATGATAACATGACAAAATTGTGATGATAACGCGGCGACAACTAGAGAACTATAGAATTGGTTTTTTTTGTGATTTCATTTGACAATCAAGATTCAGTTCACTATCTCCATATGTCAAGGAGCATTAACATGTGAGAAGATTGCAATATAAACTGCTGCCAGAATAAAGGGGTCCAAACCACTGGGTTACCAGATTTCATATTTACATTTAAGATCACAATGAGACAGGTTTTTTTATAGCTCACAAAGGACATTATCATAACAATCATAACAAGCCTGAGATTTGCTAATAGCGATTTTGTTTCAACCACGACGCCATACAGGAAAGGTATCCTTTAAATAATGTGGCCCCAGCCGTGTGCTCTTACTGTAGTTACTGTAAGTGGCCGGAGCGGCTGGCCTGAGCGCTGGCCCTGCTCCGCCGCTGTGAAACCCCACGGGGGAGATTTACCGCTGTGATGTATAGCTGCGGCCACTGAATTAATGCAACATTTCCATTAGAAAATTGCCCGACAGAGCCCATAGACGAAGCCAGTGATCACAAGGATCCTATGACACAGCATGGAAAATGACTTATTGAAGAACAGTCACCTGCGCTTTGCTCAAATCCCTGACAGGAGGCGGGGGAGGCAGCAGCGTGCACCTCGGGACCGGGATGGTTAGATCAGCAATAAATTCTACTCAGCGCTAAAACTGCAGACGATTTAACGAAGCTGTGCATGTAGAGCGAGGCAAGTCAGGTGCAACTTAGGCCTTTTCAACATGTTTCTGAAGTTCCCCAGTCATCTATTTCATATACTATTTTGGAACGTATGTGGAACCAGAAAACAAGAATGCAATACTTTGAATAAGCCTGTTTTGATCAAGACAGTATTATCAACCAACAATGTGTAAGATAATGATCCAGTGTTTGAATTTTTTACCAAATACCAAAGACATGTTCATTGACTCTACTATTCATTAAACGGATTTAAGAAATAGATTGTTCTGGTGTTTAGGAAAGCAAAGACAAATGCAGTTAATTTGAATGATAACTTCAGCACCATATGGACGCCTCATCTCTAACTTAGATTGCAGCAGCTGTTTTTATAAGCTCTATGTATTAAATTAAAATGCAAGTGCCTCTATTCTCGTTGAGGCACATTAAAACTTACTTTCTTCCTGAACTTGCTTGGCATTTCCAAGTATGAATAATATGCGTTCCTGACAAACATCTCTAATTGCTCTTCTGTGAAAACAGTATCATCTTCATCGCATTTACAATTAGCACTTTCCTCTTCAGCATCATCCATTCTAAGCACTTAGCTCTCATTCTAAATACCATCCCAGCAGGCTATTCTATACAATGAGCAACACTATATGTTTTCTGTCTTGTATATCATTTCTAACTTGATCGTTCGTATCCCCGGCCTGTCTTTTAGCGCTCCGCACAAATGAACTGGGAAGGAGTGCGGTGCAGCTTCTCTGTATTGATTCTGCGGTCTCATTATAAAGAATGCCCCTCTCCTGTGGCACTAGTACTCACACAACTCATTACATGGACCTGACATTTTACTGCTTATTAGTCTCTGCTTTCGTGTTAAACTTGAGCAATTTTAAGAGTTGGTCGTCGTCATGTAAGACGACTTCGGTGAGTGGAGATTAGGAGACCAAGAGAGCTTGTGCACTTAGCTTAATATATAATCCAGTGACATCAGGGGATTGGGTTTTGAGCTAATTGTTAATGTGGATAATTAGATGACAATGCCAAGTACTATTTGTTTAAAAGGATTCAGCGTCTGTAGTAGAGAGATGGAGTTCCTCGATGAACAAAGATCGGAACAATCGCCAAATCAAATCTATATATCTTGTCTATATTTGTTGGATGTTGTGGGGAGGCTCATAATAATGCTACTTTTCTCCATGCATTGGCATTGAGTGTAATTGCTTTTATGTTGCAATGCCATTTTCAGAACTTTTTCTTAGGATATTAAAAGGGCAATAGCTCTTTCTTTCGACAGATTTGACAATACAAATCTTTTTATTGGACTGAACATCTATGCAATCTAGCTAAGTAACCTAGTGAACCAAAGTGTGTGCCTGCTGCTCCACATTGGTGCTTTGGCCCCGTCAATGCTGTCATACGACTTATCCTGCTTGTGCAAACCATGTGGCTATACGCTAACAGGACTCATGGATTTCCTTGTCTCTAATCAGGTTTAAAGACGCTGGCTTCCTGCAGGATTACTTGCAACTTACATCACTACGTTGTATCTACAGTGCCTCTCAAAAGTACAAAATAATACACCTTGAACTTTTGCACATTGTGTCATGTTTACAATCCTAAACGTAAGATTTTATTTTGAATTGTTTACTGAATGTTCACACACAAGTAACAGACAACTGTGAAGTGAAAGCAAAATGATACATGATTCTGTTATTTTTCAAAAAAAACGAAAAGTGGGGCGTATGAATACATGCTGTACAGTATGTATTCATACAGCATGACTTAATACTTTGTGGAACCCCCTATTGCTGCAATAACAGCAGCAAGTCTTCTGGGGTATGACTACAAGATTTGCACATCTAGAGACTGACATTTTAGCCCATTCCTCTTTACAAAACAACTCAAGTTCTGTCAAATTAGAAGGAGAGCGTTTGTGAACAGCAGTTTTCAGGTCTTTCCACAGATTTTCAATAGGATTTAGGTCAGGACTTTGACTGGGCCATTCTAACACATTAATATGTTTGTTTTTAAACCATTCCATTGTAGATTTAACTTTGTGTTTAGGGTCATTGTCCTGCTGGAAGGTGAATCTCCGCCACAGCCTCAATTCTCTTGCTGACTCCAGCAGGTTTTCTTCCAAAATGTCTCTGTATTTGGCTCCATCCATCTTCCCAACTATTCTACAATCTTCCCAGTCCCCGCTGAGGAAAAGCAGCCCCATAGCATGATGCTCCCCCCACCATATTTGACACTGGGGATGGTGCACTCAGGACGATGACCAATGTTAGGTTTGCGCCATACGTAATGTTTTGCATTTGGGCCAATAAGCTCAATTTTTGTCTCATCTGACCAAAGCACCTTCTTCCACATGGTAGCTGTGTCCTCCATATGACTTCTAGCAAACTTCAAACAGGATTTCTTATGGCTTTCTTTCAATAATGGCTTTCTTCTTGCTACTCGTCCATAAAGGCCAGATTTGTGTAGAGTACGACTTATAGTTGTCCCGTGTACAGATTCCCCCAGCTCAGCTCCTCCAGAGTTATCTTAGGGCACTTGGTTGCATTTCTGACCAGTGCTCTCCTTGTTCGGTCTGTTAGTTTAGGTGAACGGCCGTGTCTTGGTAAGTTCACAGTGGTGCTATACTCTTTCCATTTCCGAATGATGGATTGAACAGATCCAAATCTTGGGAAATCTTTGTATAACTTAACGCTGCTTTAAACTTCTCCACAGCTTTATCCCTGACCTCTCTGTTACTTGTGTGTGAACTTTCAGTTAAAAATGTAATATTAAATCTTTATGTTTATGGTTGTAAACATGACAAAATGTGCAAAAGAGGCACTGTGTATGCTGCTCTCAGACTCTAAATATATCACACAATTGGATATTTTGTGCTCCTTCAGCTTCTTGCATTCCATATTGGGTTTACTAATGCTAAACGAGCCCATGCAATCATTCCACTGCGAGTCACTTGTTGTATCCTGTAATATAATAACAAAGGAAGCTACCGGCTCATTTTTTTGCAGACGAGAGAACAATTGTTTACAGTGGGCCGGGGAACAATGCATTTTCTTGTTTCCTTTGTTGTTGTTTTTTTGCTATGTTTGTGGGCGTCTCGGTGATGCGTCTGCCAGAGCATTGTCATCTTATTCATTAGTTTTTTGGGGGGGCTCGCCGCATCTCCGCAACAATATGGTACGTGGAGATAACGGCACTGTAGACGCATTCATTTCGGCAATACACAGAACGGGTCGTCAGTCAGCGGCGGGAGCTGGATAGAATGTCCTGTTTTTTTTATCGCAGATGATTCATTATGCTGTTGGATGTAATGCAGCGGCGGAAAACAAGATCCACTGTTATCAGGATCACAATATGACGGACTAACACAAGCGTAATTAGGTTTAGCCCTTTCCCTCTCCGTTATAAATACGTATTTCCTGGCAAAACAGAACATGAAGGAAAACAGAGTGGAGGGCGTGTGGTTTTATGTTTGTCTTAAAGATGCATTGGTAACATGATTCAAGCCATAAAATGTTTAAAGGGGGGGTATTATGTAAAATCGACTTTTTCAAGCTTTATATCATGTTATTATGTCATTCCCTCATTAAACACATGCCTGGAGTGTTGCCTTGGCTCATTCACATATTTTTGAGTAATCAGTAAAACTTAGACGGCAGCCATTTTAGGTGTAGCTATGCCTCAGTCCTCCTAGGAACGCCCCCACCTCCTGGAGACGCCTCTGGACCTTTTGTCACCAGCCAAGCCACCAACCACTGCTCCTCAGCTCAGCAGAGCCCCCTCCCCGCACAGTGTGTTGTTTAGATGCCACAGCAGTGTGCTGAAGGGGGCGTGTCGGAAAGCTTCTTAAAGAGACAGAGGCCTATTTCAAGACGTTCGTACAGCCATTTTGAAGAGCAATTTTATTCAAGGCAGTTATTTTAATTTACTGCATATACAGACCGACAGCAGGTTACGTCATCATTGTAATATGCTATAGACTGGTGCTATGTGATTGCAAAAGCATAATACCCCCTCTTTAAAAAAAACAAGTTTGCTGAAGGTGTCTTGGCTTTGAAATCAGAGAGTAACGTTGGTCATTTCAGGATGACGTATATCGATGTGTCGGCTGGCGCTTTGAGTGGATGAGAACGTAACCTATTCATGGCTTTGTGGAACAGAATGTGACATTGTTAGCCTAGGTAAGCTAATACATGACAGTTTGTGAGAAGTATTGTTCCGTGTCTTCAACTAATATGAAACTTATCTACGTATTCAAAATTATATCTAACCAGAATAACTGCTATCCACTAAAACCGCCTGAACAGTTAGCGTGTCTTTGCTAGTGACCCGCAGCCCGCACATTACCTTAATAGAGATTAGCCTAGCGCTCAGTTTAAATGGGATAGGCCGTTGTTGTGTATCAGCGAGGACACACATTCAATCACTTAGCATAATGGAAGGCGCATCAAATGAACGGGGGCTCGACATGAAAAAAGCCATTAACAAAGCTGGCATGATTGTCAGCGATGGCGCGGCAGAAAATTGAATCACATTTGCGAGACCAAACGGACGCGGGGCGATTTAATAGAACACAATTTGCTGTTTGCGTCATTGTGGAGGATGTTTGGACGGCGAGATGTGCGAACCATATGGTTGAAACGGCGACAGAAAATAAGCGTCATCCCACCTTTTTTTAGTCAAACCCCCCCTCGGGCCACACGCTAACATCCGGTATCTGCTCCTTCAATTTAGTCCCCAACAAAGAGCATAACAAAACATCTGTATAAGTGACGGAACACATGTCGGGTTGGTGTGAATGCGGTGGGAATTTTTTGGGAGTTGGATGTTTTCTGCAGGTGTGTGAGGATGCTGGGCTAAAAACATCTGCTCCTCGAGGTCAAACGTCGCGGTGGTGAAATGAAGCAATGCCACATTTGTGTTTAGTGGGATGGTAAGGTACCGTTTGTGGGAACTCTGCTACAGTTGGTACAGGTAAACCATGACATGTTTATGTTTTAACGAACTATGTCATAGAGAGAAAATATTGGCTCAGGGAGGATTAGTGTAACAACTATAAAAATGCTTTATACAGTAATTTATTTATTTATTTATTTTTTTTACAAATGTCCGCACTGAAAGACAATGCCAATTTAAATCCACAATTTGAAAAAAAACAAAGGATTTAATGTTTTATCTTTCCTAAAGGAACAGACCACCGTTTTTCCGTACTGATATGTCCTGAGCTTAGACGAGTTGATGCCTACCTGTCTGGTCTTGTTTGTGCGCTCAGTCTATAGGGGTACTATATTGTAAGGCGCAATAACACCTTAAAGGGGGGGTATTATGTAAAATCGACTTTTTCAAGCTTTATATCATGTTATTATGTCATTCCCTCATTAAACACATGCCTGGAGTGTTGCCTTGGCTCATTCACATATTTTTGAGTAATCAGTAAAAACTTAGACGGCAGCCATTTTAGGTGTAGCTATGCCTCAGTCCTCCTAGGAACGCCCCCACCTCCTGGAGACGCCTCTGGACCTTTTGTCACCAGCCAAGCCACCAACCACTGCTCCTCAGCTCAGCAGAGCCCCTCCCCGCACAGTGTGTTGTTTACATGCCACAGCAGTGTGCTGAAGGGGGCGTGTCGGAAAGCTTCTTAAAGAGACAGAGGCCTATTTCAAGACGTTCAGTACAGCCATTTTGAGAGAGCAATTTTATTCAAGGCAGTTATTTTAATTTACTGCATATACAGACCAACAGAAGGTTACGTCATCATTGTAGTATGCTATGTGGTGCTATGTGATTGAAAAAAGCATAATACCCCCTCTTTAAGAGCACTCGACGTTCGCGCAGTAAAGTGAAGATATTACTGTGCGGATGTTGAAGGTGTTATATATGCCTTACAATATAGTACCCCTTTTTATCCGCTTAAAAAATCAACATGTTGTGACTATACTTGGATCGTGTAACTACTCACGTAACCGTAATTAAATAGGTAAAACGTGGAAGGGCTTGGTCGCTTCTAATTTCACCCCCGTTTGGCCCCATAGAGGAGAGGAGGAGAGGCTAAATGCTAACAACATCTTTGGTCTTTGTGCGTGACTGAGCGCACGCACAAAGAACCAGACAGGTACGCATCAACTCGTCTAAGCTCAGGTAAGAACATTATCTCAGTGTGGAAAAACGGTGGCCTGTTCCTTTAAAGGTGCATTATGCAACTTTTTATGCGATGCCGGGATCACTTGTGGTGAGAGGGTGCATCAGCAGTGAAAACCTTCCAAACAATTGATCCTGGAGCGTCCTAGAGACCACTGTGATGGTAAGTAAAGGCGCCGTGCTGACAACTCATACAGCCGCTGGGCCACTACAAGATCACCAACTTTTCTTTTCCGTTGCATAATGCACCTTTAAAACAGCCAATTCTAATAAATTCCTAAAAAGCACTTTTGATTTGGCGCCCATGTTGATGAAAGACGGGGTTTGGCTGATAGACTCTGACCTTACTTTTAACTCTAGAAATTGCCATAACATGCCTATGAAATACTGATTAGAAAAATAATATCCCCTTAGTCAAGGTCCAGCTAGGATTACTAAAAAGTCAATTTCTTCCTCCAAATCTTCTTGAGCCTTTTATAGCCATGTAAAAACCATTTAGTAAGCCGCCGTATGGTATTGACTGAAACTTTTCTCATTTACACCTTAGGCCTGTGGTGGAAAAGGCTCAGTTACCACCCCACTCCCGGAGCCAGAATTACTGCTATTGTTTTATTGATTCTTCATCCATTTGTATTTGTCAAAAAGCTCCCCAGCCCAGAAACACTGCATCTTTCAGCTGCATTTTCCCAATACCCAAACTAATCTCTTTTATGCATGGCTTGCTTAAGCCTATCAAACCGCACTTCTTTCTGTTAGCAACCTTTTTTTTTTACCCTTCGAGAAATTACACAACAATCTTTTTAGGCCTCATGCATTTTAGATTTTGGAATGCTTACCCGTAGAAGCGTAAAAAGTGCCTTCTCCGTTACCATGCGGTTCACTAAGGACACAGACCTTTCAAGACTTTCTCCCGATACACTTTTAAAACACATTTCCATCTGTTTGAAATCGTAGGCGACCTGATTTTGAAGTGTTACTGATTTGACCTGCCGGCCTCGGGAAGCAGGAAGGCCTATAGGATCGTGACGAAGCAGAGCGTGGTGTGGCGCCGCGTCGCCCAAAGGCAACCCCCGGGTCGGCCTTTCGCAAAAGCCACTTTCCAAGTAAAATGCGCATTATTCCGTGTGACAGTCTCAACTCCCCCGTCGCCGCTCCACAGGGCCTCGCTCAATCCAGGATCTCTCTCAGCCTCTGCTCTCTCCGCGGAGTTAATGTAGCATTTAGCTCGGTGACATCTCTCACTGTCACACTGAAAATGTTCATTCTGTATCTCTTCGCTCCTTTGACCGGGGCCCGAAAGCTCAACTGTAATCCTATTTACAAGTTTTTTCAAGTCGGAAGCTATGAAATGCATTCTAAATTTACCGGCTGAAAATGGATTGTGCAGATTTTGTTTAAACCAAAGGGGAACAAACTATTGTTATCAGCTTTTGTTCCATGGCAGTCGTGACACTAATTGCTTCTCATGCTCGCTGACATCACACACATGCATTCAGGTGGATTATGATCTTAGTCACCTTGTACATTTGAAGCAGTCACATCATGTTAAAAGTGTTCATTCTCATCCCCATTGTGAACAAACTGAGGAGAAGCACAACCCTTAAAGAGGGGGTATTATGCTTTTTTCAATCACATAGCACCAGTCTATAGCATACTACAATGATGACGTAACCTTCTGTTGGTCTGTATATGCAGTAAATAAAATAACTGCCTTGAATAAAATTGCTCTCTCAAAATGGCTGTACTGAACGTCTTGAAATAGGCCTCTGTCTCTTTAAGAAGCTTTCCGACACGCCCCCTTCAGCACACTGTTGTGGCATCTAAACAACAACACTGTGCGGGGAGGGGGCTCTGCTGAGCTGAGGAGCAGTGGTTGGTGGCTTGGCTGGTGACGAAAGGTCCAGAGGCGTCTCCAGGAGGTGGGGGCGTCCTAGGAGGACTGAGGCATAGCTACACCTAAAATGGCTGCCGTCTAAGTTTTTACTGATTACTCAAAAATATGTGAATGAGCCAAGGCAACACTCCAGGCATGTGTTTAATGAGGGAATGATATAATAACATGATATAAAGCTTGAAAAAGTAGATTTTACATAATACCCCCCTTTAACAAATCACTTCAATTTTCACTCCTCCAAAACCATTTAGTCTCAACTTCATCTCTTTGGTTCACCGTGTGCTCCCCATCACTAATGTTTTTTTTTTTTTTGCACAAATGCGATTCAGGTTTTTTTCTAAGTACAGTACTTCACATCTTGTTTTTGAATAACTGACTAAAAGTACGATGTGTTTGTGATATTTGGGAGATGCATTATCAAAGCGAAGGGAACTGTATATCGAGGAGAAGGTCGTGTTCTTATCAGGAGCCGCCTTTGATTGACAGCTTCGCGAAAGGTTCTGATATTTAAATGTGTCAGACTTGCCTTTCTTGCTGGGTCTCTATCTCCATAATCCGTCGCCTGGGTGTTTTTTGTGGGCGATCGTCTCCAGGTGGAGAGTCTTATTTTGATACAGAAATGCCTTTTTTTTTTTCCTGTTTTGTTTTCTAGACAAAGCATGTGGAACAGCCGGCGCCATGAGATGAAAAGAGCTGAAGAAGAATTAAACAGATAAGAGGTGGGGGGGGATAGTGGCGATTTCAAACAGAGGTTGGCCTGGGACGAGAAGAGGGGACAGAATGATCTTTGGTTTTGCGGTTGCCATATTTTCTGCCAGACTTTGCACAATCTTTGTAATCCAACTAAAACACATACCAACATTATAGAAAGTAAAGACTCCATTATGGCGTCAAATTAGGGTCTGCTTTAACGTAAACGTAAAAGAGGTATTGTAAACGTAGGTTGTCAGTATTGTAATCGTAAAGAGAAAACTGTAAATGTAACTCTAAACTCTAAACGAAAAAAGTATAATAAATAGAAAAAAAATATGTAAACGTAAAACTTTCATTCACGCTTCTTAGTTTCATGCTTCACTTCACAATTACGTTTACAATT
Source organism: Neogobius melanostomus (assembly GCA_007210695.1). Classification (NCBI taxonomy): domain Eukaryota; kingdom Metazoa; phylum Chordata; class Actinopteri; order Gobiiformes; family Gobiidae; genus Neogobius; species Neogobius melanostomus. Next base: position 4,236,938 of record VHKM01000006.1, on the reverse strand, counting down.
CACAAGCTACGGTTACGATACATTTTTTCTGACCCTTTTTTTAATGGGGGCGGGCTCAACGCTCATTGGCTGGAGGGACAGGATGTGACGTCATCACCATAAACTGAAATCAAGCGCACACTACAGACTCTCTCAGACAAAAAGGCAATAATCCCCGGGAGTTTTGTCCATTCATGTGAAATCCATGTTTAATAAAATGTATTTGAGTCATATTTATCCATAAATGTTCCACTGTCCTTTGAGTTTAGTCAGTCTTTATCGCAGAAATACATTATTTTAGTGAACTTATAGTAGAATAGGCTCTCATTCTGCTGGGGCTCGGAGTTCCGACACACTATATAGTATACAGTCTACTATATAGTGCCTATATAGGGCCTTTGTAGTGAATGATGGGTTAGGGACTAGGGTGGACATTCGGACACAGCCTCTGTAGTGTGTGTGCGTTTGATTTCAGTTTATAGTGATGACGTCACATCCTGTCACTCCAGCCAATGAGCGTTGAGCCCGCCCCCATTAAAAAAAGGGTCAGAAAAATCGTAACCGTAGCTTGTGAATTGTAAACGTAACTAAGTGAAGCATGAAAAGAAGAAGCGTAAATGAAAGTTTTACGTTTACAATATTTTTTTTTCTTTTTCGTGTATGGAGTTTAGAGTTACATTTACAGTTTTCTCTTTATGATTACAATACTGACAACCTACGTTTACAATACCTCTTTTACGTTTACGTTAAAGCAGACCCTAATTTGACGCCATACTCCATAACCTGACGTGGTGATTTTGAATTTTCACCAACCTTGGGGCAAGCTTGTGAAATGTGCTAAATCTTTGCAAAATTGATCTGGTATTATGTGAAATGATGCGTGAATATTGGGAGTTTGATCAGGTTGGGTAAAAGCACAAGTCAAGCGAAGCGGCTTCCGAGACGCTACTCTGTCGGGAGGCTTCATGTCAGGATATCATTTATATTTCCGAGACTTCATACACTCGGCGCTGGCTGTGACATCTTTCTTGTCTAAAAGTTAAGCTGCGCAGATTTGCCAGTCATCGGGGGGGGTGTGGGGGGGGACTCATCACCGCTCCCCCAGCGCCTCTCAGAGTTCTTGACCTACTTTTTTAGAAACAATGTCGCAAGTTTGTAGGTACTTCTCGCTCTTCTCTCATCTCTTTAGGCGCTTGATTTGCCGGCAGGCCTGGTGTGATGCCGGTTCACTTTGGATCGTTCTCCGACATGTACTCCCTTCTGCCTTTCTTCATCTCTCTTCCCTCTTGTACAGTTTAGAGTTTCCACTTTTTCACAGCCGTCCCGCCGTTGAGTTGTACAAAATTCAGTTCAGAACGCGTTTCAACACCGCTTTGATCACGGTTTGGGAAGTATCGCAATAAAATATAGCTCTGAAACTGTTGCAAAAGTTTCACACAAAAAAAGTTGTTTGGGTTTGAAGACGTTTCCCCTCTCATCCAGGAGACGACTTCAGTCCATGTGATTTACCAGTTGAATTTTACGAACTGCTTCTGAGGAGTTCGAGTTGCCATTAGCTCCATCTTGCTGAAAGTCTCGGTTTAGCCCCGATTCGAACACGCTTTAGTGAAATAGTCCTCATCAGTTCTCACATTCTCGGATTTGAGTGCCTAATTTAAGTGGAAATATAAATATAATTTGAGACCATTTACCAAGAATTTGATCAAATTTGAATCAAAAAAGAAAATTACGTTCTTTGATTTCACCTTGATGTCGTGATTAAGATTGCAAAATGAGGAGAGAAATTTCAAGTGGATACATTTAAAGCAGTACTAAGTAACTCTTGCCCCTAGAGGCCATAAGCGCAACTGCAGGTGTCTTAGCAAGTTACGATTTTTTAACTTATTAAATGTCTTGGAGAGTAAATACTACACTGACAGAAAAGGTGAAGGGAGAGAGGGTGTTGTACATCCAGTTATACAATGGGAATATTTTTTTCACTCAAACTTGGCTGTAAATACTGTTTAAAGTGGCGCTAGCCCGCAGTTAGCTTTGCCCGTTAGCCTGTTAGCTTCTTCTCCGTGATTCTATTAGTGTGTATTGCTTGCTCCGCCCCGGTGGCAGTCAAGTTGCAAGCATGGTTTTCTGGCCAGAGACACCAGGGGAGATGAAAGACCCCCCAATCATCCCATTAACACTTGTATTACCCCCAGAGGGACTACGGAAAGGATTTATTAAGGTAAACACGTTACTTAGTACTGCTTTAAGCCCCTCCCTCCTGATTGGTACCTGAGTTTGCAAAATGTGGAGAGAGAGAGAGAAGAAATTTCAAATGTAAACGATCAAGCTCCCTCCTTTCCTCCTCCCCTCCTGATTGGACCTGTTCACAGGAAATCTCGTCTCATTGGTCAAAGTTATGGCACCAGGGATTTTGATTAGTTGCTGAGCTCATAAAGGGAGATCCTTTAGAAAAAATATAGTTATGTAATATCACTTACTTACATCGAAGGCCCAGGCGGTCAATTATACACAATCTGTTACATTTGTAAAACATTTCAACTTAAAGACTTCACTTATAACCACCACCCTGAAGCAAACATCTTCCATTCTAAACAACCTGGTATAGGTGGATATCGTACGCATATCGTTATCGCATATAGTTTTGGATATCGTTGTATTTTTGATATGTTGTGACACGATATTTATGTTACGCTCAGTCCATCAGAGCAGCAGAACATGATGTAGAACAGGACATGTAAATGCATGAAGGATGTAAACTGCTTGATAGATCATATTTGCTAAATTAGTATTATGTAAAAATAATAAATATCAGGCAAGCACTTTTTATACAGCGCATTTTGTACATAAGCAACTCATGCGCTTCCATCAATGAATTAACTCCCAATAGCTGAGGCTGGGATTTGTAAATTTGTCATTGTCATTATATCGTAAATATCTTATCGTGATATTTTTTTTATATGTGATATAGATTTAGCATATCGCCTGCCTACTGTACAGATACAACTTTTTGAAAACTATGATTGAACACTACAGTCTCACTGAGAGCTTACCATACTTGCGTGCTACAGTCATGGCACTAGACAAAATCAAACGTATAATACAAGTGTGTATTATAACAAAATCTATTTGCCGTGTGCCCGCTATGACCACCCACAGGCTCGCTACAGATAATTATTTGTAATGATTAGGAAGCGCAGAAGCCTGTCCGACCCTAATAGCTCTTGCATCCGACTTATAAAGACGGCAGCTTATCTCCGTGTCTTTGATAGCTGGTGCTCTTTCCTGCTTGGCACTGTGCCGCTGTAGTCCCTCTGTGTTCTCTCGTCTTTCCAATGTCCCTCTAGTCTGTCTTTTTTCTTTTTTTTTCCTCGACTCCCCGTTGGCATCCTTCCCAATACAATCCGTCACCTCTTTGAGACGCTCTTCCCGCCTCCGTAAAAGGGTCCGTAGTGATGGGGGCGCCTCATTCACGTCCATTACATTGTCTTTTAATAATCGAACCATGATGGATTGCCTGCCTCACGTGTATCCCATTTGAAAGCAGCATCTAACAGAAAATAAGGGGGAACTCGGGAAGGCTTTATGTTTGTGATAGCTCAAGGACAGTGTGGGGGAGGAGGTGAGTCTGACTTCCATCAAGTCTCTGCAATTGGAATGTACAGTAAGGTTAAGGATATTTCTGAAGAAATAAGCCTTTTAACATCACACATGGTGGCGTAAGTTTGTAAAATGTGTGTTTTTGTAAGCTCATTGAAGATAGTTGTGCATTCCAATGGCCGCTGGCTGCTCTGCTTTGCGACGACGACACTGGAGGCCGCCATTGCTGTAGTACATATAGCCGCTAGTCCCCCATTGGAATCCATTGCACTTTAAAAAACAACTTTAATGCCCGGTGCCTAATTTTTTGGAAGTGTCTACAGCTAGATATTCCTCCTGTGATTACGCTGGGTTAGACACAATCAGAGGCACCGGGCTGGTTATCGTAGGATCAATTTTAGAAATCTCGTACTTAATGAGGGTCGGACTGTTTACATTGGAGCTGCGCGAGCTACACGTCACGCTAAAGTGAAGATCCCGCCCTTATGCCCTTATGCCCTTATGCCCTTATTAGGAACATGCTTCGTCAGAGTCTGTAAATCCGCCATGATTACCCCCTCGAACGTGGTCATTGTGGTAAACGGGGAGGAGTGAGGAGGAGTTGTCTATTATTTGTACAGTCTATGGTGCATTTTGCGAACACAAAAAGTTATGACTTGGCTAAAGACATCTGTTGAAGTCTTGCTTGAACCGTTGATAGCTTGGAGACGGTTGTTGCAGAGGACGTCAAGTTCCTCCTCTTATCGGGGCCTCCTGGGTTCAGGCAGACAGCTCCTCCTGCCTCGCCTCCCGTTTATCAGGCCACAGCTGACAAGAGTAAACACCTGCCAGGGTATCCGCCCCGTTTGGGATCCCCGCGCGTTCTGGAGCCGCTTCCATTTTCTATTCCCATATGGCAGATCAATGCCTTATTCACACCTCGCAGTCTTCGCTCTATTCCCTCAATTCTCTTACTAACTTAAAACTCTTCTTTCTCCCGTTGATGTGCAGCCCTGGACGCAGGACTGTGTTACTCGGTTTAACTTTGCAGTAAAAGTTCTTAGTTGGACATGTTTTTTTCTTCTTTCTTTTTCTAGCAGTGGGGTTTTTCACACTCCTGCGGTAGTTCTATTTGCGCTCTGTGAGATTGCCTCCACGCTTTCTCCTCTGGAGTAGCTGGAATTATCCACCATTGTTCAAAAGCCAGTAAAAATCCAGCTCGCATCCTCGCTGATTTGTAACCCACAAAGAAGTACTTTTTAGTCAATTTTCGTCGATTTGCCAAGCTTTAAAGTACTAAATTTGCTACTTGAGCGTTTCTTGCTCCAGAATAGACTTCATTTCCAACCCGGTGTTTGTCTCCTGTAAAGCTAACACTATTATCGGCATTATAAAAATCCCTCGATCACATTTGGAAGTGGGTTATTTTAGTCCACATATGAGAGGGACAGCCCAGTAACACCAACTTTATTTCTTCAAGTGTAGGATTTATGTAATCTATTTGTGATCTATGTTTGCATGGATATCGCTTGTGCTGTTTTGATTAGAGTGAGAGGTATATAATATATTCTTAAAGTCCCTAAAAAGCTGTTTGAAAACTACCATAAAGGACCAGATAGATAGCACGGTAAGTGACCTTGTAGGGGATAAAAAGAAGTGGCTCTGGTTACTCTCTGAAAAGGTCAACTCTCCGACAGCGAGGTGTCTTGACAAGAGAAATACATGTTTTGTTTCACACTTGTCTAAACATTTGCAATATCATAAAAATACGTAACTTGTGTTTCTATAAAAGCGACTTGATTGCAGTGCAGTACACGGGTATCATTTACCTTTGTCGTTGTCATGGTGATGTGTAAACGAGAATGAACTTCCCTCTGAGAGCTGAGTTTTTGCCTTTTTCTGTGAACTGTATTTGTAGTTTCTGTGTTCCACATTGTTTTACCGGATACTTTTGTACATTTCTCCTCCTGGACCGGCACCTTAACGTGGTGGAGGGGTTTGAGCGCCCGAATGATCCTGGGAGCTCTGTTGTCGGGGGCTTCGTGCTCCTGGTAGGGTCTCCCATGGCAAACAGGTCCTAGGTGACGGGTCAGACCAAGAGCGGTTCAGAAGCCTCTTATGAGAGACCAACATGCCCGGTTAGAACCATGAAGCCGTCCTTCTGTGGACCCACCACCTGCAGGAGGAGTCATAGGGGCTGGTGCAATGTGATTTGGGCAGCTCCAACAGCTGCCCCCGTGACCCGGCAATGGACAAGTGGAAGAAAATGGATGGATGGATTTTGTACATCTTTGCCGTGTTTTTGTGGGATTTGGTGATTACTGTAGAGAGTCCATAATGGTCCTGAAGGAAGCAGCTTTAAAAGTTTGTTTAAAAGTAAAGTAGGGTCCGAAAGCACACATCCTTTTCAAAGGCTCAGAGGAGCACTGAAGGCAGCCAGCCAGGTTTCCTCCGGGTACTACAGTTTCTCCGACCTCCATAAACATGCTGGTCAAGTTGGCTCACAGTGGTAGCTCAGGACCTGTATGGTTGTACAATGACAAATAAAGCACTTACTTACTTACTTATTACTTACTGAACTAAAGGTTTGAAGAAAATCTGTCATATGAGTAAAAGAACACTTTCTGCTGGAGGGCTGTATTTACTGTATGTGATTACACGGCACGCTAGTAGTTTTTACAATATTTCTGGGCTACTTTTACAGCACTTTTTACTTGATCTTTCGGTACTTGTTGTATAATGTACCGGTAGTACAGTAGTCGTCAGTCCTTACCTGTGGTAAGTTGCATGTTTAGTAGCCAGAGTTGAGTCATGAGTAATACTATATTATAAGCTTCACTTCCTTTGACTTTAGGCTACTTTTTTCCAGCCTTATATGCAACAGGCCACAACACGCTGTATATTACCGGTAAGCGACCCCGTCTCTATGGCATCCCTGTTATGTGTACAGCCATCACCACCAATCTGCAGACACTGACCATGCGTCCAAATATACACTCCAGACGTCCTGCTTGTATCATGGCTGTCACAACACATTTACAGGAGGCCGGCCCTTTAAAAAAAGAACCTTATCCCAGGACACTTTCCCCTTGGTCCATTATAGACAGAGGTGAGCGCACAAACTGACGACATAGGGAGAGACACGCAGCGGACGACTCCAGTGTCCTCACGCTAACAGGTCAGCCATTCTATACCTCTGTGCTATGTGCAGGGGCTTATATTAGTAGGAAGCATGTGTCAACGGGGAGGATGGATGGTCATGGGAAGGGAACACACACACAAACAGGCTAAAACAACACACCGGCAGACCGTTAGGAGTGCAAAGGCTCAACCTATTTTGTGACGTCATCATACTCAAATTGTTTCCCCTCCTTACGTCGGTTTGGAACTTCACTGGGTTAGCTTTTTGCAATGCTACCTTCTGGCTATGACTGTTAAATTCTAAGAGACCAGATGAATAGAAACTCTTGAAATGCAGCATTGGCCTCTCTCCCTGTTTCCCAGTCTTGTTGACCCCGTTCACCGCAATCCCTCCTGTATATTTTACTTCCACGTAACTGCTTCTAAATTGTGAGTGCAACATTAGCGCTAAACATCATTTAGCCTGATAAAGTGTTTATTGTCGGAGCTAATGCTGTTTGGCTGGGTCGACCTCACGGGACCGCTCACTGCCAATCGGAAACAGCCTGACTTGGGCTTCTTAAACCCACGTTATACTGCATGGAATGTTTACTACGAGCTTCTTGTCTGTCCATGGGCATTTCTCACCAGCGGAGCGGAGAGTGTGTGTGTGTACATGCCTGTAGAGTATAGTTAATCAAAAGACACTGCTTGCGTAGAGCCAAAGTGGGGGGTCTTTGTGTTTTTTATTACCTGCTGGTGGCTTCCTGCCAGCGTGCGGCTTGATTAAGTCTACCCTCTTCCACGGTTCTCACACACACAGTTGCGCTGCTCCTTCCGCGGCAGACAGGGAGATGTAAAGGGGGGAGGCAGCAGAGGTTCTCAAAATGTTATTATCTATTAAAAGCCTGAGGAGATGGCACAGGCTGCACTACTGTTTCTCCTGGTGTACGCGGGTTTATGAGAGGAAATCCACACCATGCCGCCTGTGTGCAAGGTGGGTGGACTGTAGCATTGTACTGCTCGGAGGTAGACTATGTGTAGTTCTGAATCAAGGAGTCGAGCTCCTAGCCAAGTCAACAACAATAAAAACTACATGATATGACGTGACACTCCTCCTGCAAAGTGAGGTAGCAGGTCTTCAACATAATGAGCCAAGTGTTTCTGGAACTAACAAACCCAAATATTAACCACTGGGAGAGGTTGGCTTGTCCTATAGTCCCACTTCTCTACTGCTCGTATCTGCTTGTAATCTTACTCCTCTGTAAAGCAGTCTCCTCCGAATCAGGTTTGGAGGACACTGTGATGCTAATGAGGCTGAGACACAGCCCAGGGCAGATCAATACTGTAGCAGCAGTGATCTGGTTGTTGGGACTGATACGTAACAATAAAGGTTGCTTATCAACAGGTTAAGAGTGGCCTTTGAATAAAGAGGGAAGGAACTACGATAAGCTAAAACCCCTCCCAGTGGTCTTTATCTAGTCTGCCTGTGGTCAGGATTCCGTTAGAATAGCTGACAAAGCTTCTTGGATGAGAGGCGAAAAGTCGAGTACAGCTCTTGTCTAAGATGGACAACTCCACGACTGGCATGACAAACACAAAACTACACCAAAATGGAAACAGATGTAAAACGGGAAATCCCTCCCTACTAAATCAATATGTATTCCACCTGCACAATTCAATTAATATAGTTTGGATCAGTGTCATATTTTTTTTAATGAGAAATAGTTTTGATTGATATTAAAAATTCAATTAAACCTTTCATTGCGTTGGCTGAAAAATATGTCTGTTTCCGAGGCGACATTTATATACTGTAGGCACCGAACACAAAGCCACGGCCCTTTTCCTGTGCACATTTGATAGCGACATAATCAGGTCCCATATCAGAAAATACAATTACACATCCATTTCACTTTGCCTCCCTCAGCAGCGCACGGCCTCCATTTGTCATTAGCCGCCGTTTTCCCCCAGGGGCTAACCTTCTGCTACATGCTACTTCCTGCTCATCAATCAGTCAATTACTGCACGACTTGTGGTCAAGGTTCAGACGCTAAAACAGTCCCTGCCATGTCGAGATTCACTGACTTGTACTGAAAGAAAGCAGACATCTGACAGCACTGTAAAAGTTAGCAAGGCGTCTTACTGAAAAAAGCAGTTGTTAGCGATGACTGCTCAGAAGTACCAAATACTCCATCTCATTTTAGTGTAATAAAAGCACATATTAAGTGTTGTTTACAAGAATTTTGCAGTAAAAATAGCCATTTGTGACATTTATGTTGTGTAAATGGATGCTAGGCTGTTGGGGCTACTCATAAATTTACAGTAACTTATTTTGTCTGTATATTTCACTGTGCTTGTCCATAGAGCTACACAAATTCGAACTTTCTGAAGCAAATTATTTGAAGCAGTTTGTTTCTCCAGTTCATTTTGAGTGTGATTTTTATACAGTGAGGCACGCTGCCCCCCGCTTTTGGAAAGGTTATGGGCTGAGGAAAATCCGTTTAAGCGTGTATTTTCTTTCTTTATACAGTACGAAGTGCGGAGTGCAACAAAACAGAGTTAGTCTGAGAGGGGTTGGGCCAAGGGAGCGCTATGGAGGAGGGGGTGCATCGAAAGATCAAGGTCGTATCCAGGCTTTAGTGTTGGTATTCTCCTCAGTGTTAGCGCCATTCTGCCAGTGAATAGTGTTTTCATTCCACTCCTCAATGAGATTCACGGGAGCATGGAGAGAGAGAGAGAGAGAGAGAGAGGCGGACATGACAAAGAACTACAAAAACTACTTTCGCCATCTTCCGCTAAAGTCGGACGTACAGCGGCGCGGCATAAACAACCTCTGTATAGCGAATGCAATTTCGTTCGGTTTTTCCAATGCACCTGTGTGGAAAAAAATCTCACGGTGCTTATGCAAATGAAATGCTTTATTCCTGATTAGATTACACACGCAGTAATTGTCCGGAATGATTTATGGAGGAGATTTGTTTGCGCGCGAGAAAGTTGCCGCGATGAAGATGTTAAACTTTTTTCCCAGCATCTGCAATAAATTCTTGCGCCGTTGTCCTCATATACGCTGCATTAGGAGATTGTCTTGTTAAGGGGACAGCTACTTTGCATATGCTAATGAAATACAATGATTAAATGCACAGGAAGTGGGGAACGAATGCAACAGGTGAAAGTTGCTTTGGCGTCAGTGTGAGATTGAGTGGTAGTGTTTGACAACTGACTTATTGTTATTGTTAGGCCCTTATTGGCAGCGAATATTATTCTTACAGAAACAACAATACAAGAGGGAATATGCAGGAAAGCATCTATCCCTGAATGAAATGACAAGTTAAACGTGTTATGTATCACTGTTATCGTAGTATTTCACTGCATTCACAGTTTTGAGTAATCCTTGGGTAATCCTGTTTAATTTTACGGTTTCTTCTTCTACAGTGTCGGCGCTTCGTTCTGTACTACCTGGAAACAGTTGTGTCATTGTTAAAAACCCAAACTGTCCTTCACTTTTCTAAAGCCCATAATCCAACAATATATAATTTCATGCGCTAAATAGTGAGTACAAGCTGACAAATTTTACAAAATGTGATATTTTCCGGGCATGTTGTAGCTAAATTATCATTTGAAATTGCCTGTATTATCCTATTAGGACCCCAAATTTAGCATGTACTCAGCTGCTGTTCCACTTTTGCACGCACCACTCGCTTTGCACATGAGCAAACGCAGGGCAAATGACCCCCAAAGTGTGTTTATGACGTTGTGCTGAAACTGTAAACTACGCTTTAAATGGAAACTGAATGTTAGTCTTTTAACTTGAGATTCCTACAGCTGCCAGTCAAAGTCTTCACCAACTCTAGCGCCTGGACTTTATTGTTAATATTTAATTCTTACAGAGACAATATTTCAAATTCTAAAAAGTAAAACTTCAATGCACCCAACGTAAGTCTATTTTAAGCAGTTTTGAATGGTTTTGTCGGCTTTGGGGAGGATGCAGAATTTAAGGTCAAAAGGTTTGGCAAGTCCAATATGTCTTTATAGTGGTTTGCAAACTGTGCTGCATCTCCGTTACAATTGCAATACATTTTAGACTGAATGTCAAGAAAATTTTTTTGAGATGGTGCTAAATGTGGGAAAAAATGTGAACCATACATACTTTATATAAAGTATGTATGGTTCACACAATAGGACCAACATCTTTTTGTTCAATAGCAAGAGAGTAGAACTAAGGTAGATATGAGAGACTTTTTTTTTTAACAAGCAGGAACTACAGAATCAAAAAAATATTTCAGTCTTTTGTGCTTGCAGAACATACCACACTCTCCAGACAAACACAAAAGACTTCTCTTATCCCTTTGATGTGCGGACCTCCCTGTAGCATGTTTTACTTTGCGCCGAGATAAAGAAGAAGTTAAATGTGGGTTATTACAGTTGCCTTTCTCCGTGGCTCTTGCGTGAACACATCTCTTCCACATTACGGATTTTATGTTTTGCACCTCAAAAGCAGATTGACAGGAAGGAAATGACCCATCACGCCATCTCCAGTCGTGTGGATAACTTTACAGTCTAAATCCCTCCGCACTAGAGCTGTGACAGGCAGAGTATCGATCTGTGACGCATATTACCTCCCTAATCCAATTAATCCTGTTGTGCTTGCTGCGTGGCCCACTTGAGTCATCGAAAATGCATTTATAAATAGATGTCTGTCAGACGTGCCGGCGGGCTGTGGAAAACGCTTAAACTGCTACTCCAAGTGTTGATTACGGTTACTTGGTTGCTTCTGTGGGACGTCTGTGCTAAATATTTATTCTAAGATAAAAACAATTTTTTTGTTTTTTTCAAAAATCATGGTCTGCCATATTATTATTGTAGAATTGATCTGATGAAACTGATAAACAATCCATCAATCAAAATGGTATGAATTTGATGATAATATGGGATTATTAGATGCTCTCACTCCACAGAGTGCCAGAACACAGTGATAGAGCTTTTGGCCACTCAAAGTTTGAGGAATGCCATATTTTTTGATTAAAAACGGAACAACTTTGACACAAACGTCCTAAAACCAATATGTAATATACCCACTGCTGTCAAACTCCCCCATCTCTAATGCTAAATTGTATCAAGATGTTCTATGTGTCCTTGACCGCATGTGCCCGAGCAGTGATGCATTTGCCAGACGGATAGTCCTAACCCTCATTCTCTTCTCCTCACAGAGTGAGGCCTGCACAGTGGACCGCAGCAGCGTGCAGCGACCATGAGGCCAGAGCTCGCCCTCCTCTTCAGCCTGCTGCAGCTGGCCGGGGCAGGCTTCCCCGAGGACTCCGAGCCATCAGCATCTCCCACGGCAACTGTGAGAAACACTTCACCTCACTGTAACCTTATCATTAGCGTAGCTCGTTACCTTTTGTCATGGTTACTGCTTCATTAGTGCCAGCCTTTTGGGCGCACTTTGCTTCTAAGCACAGTAGTGTAATAAGATGAAAATGGTAAGGCAACTAGCGATGGTTAGGGAACATTTATTTATTTATTTGCAAAATTGCAACCAAGTTTTATTAAGTAATACTTTACTAAGTAATATTATTTACAGTCTTTATACTGGGTTGGTGTTTTGAGTCATAATTTAATGTGAAAGTACAGGAAACTAGAATGGTTGTTAAAGTTTTCTTGAACATTTATGATGCAATGTAATTCCATCATAAATGCACTTTTGTTACTATAGTTTTTATTATTTCCATCTGGTTATAACTGTGCTGTATACAGCTCTATGACTTTTCCAGTTTCAACAGTTCATTGTACTGGTCCAAACAACCATAACCAATTTAGGTTGTTTGCCCTTAACCATAAGAAAGACTAGCTATTCGTGGTTATAGGAACACACATTCCACAGACTACTTACCTTGAACCCTGTAAATACAGAAACTTGTTTTTAAAACAAATTTATAGTTACAGTTCATCTGTATCAATGTTTGTCTTTAAGAGTTATGTCGTTCAGAAATAGATAAACAATACTTTCACTCTCATCCAAGCGACCAGACACAGCTTCTCGAAACAAGTTTTTTTTAAAGCACAACTTTGTTACATGCAGCTTTACAAGTCAACAACATATGACCACCAGAAGTTGAGGTTGTATTTTGGGAATTAATTTATTCTATGTTATACTAAACTACAGCAGATCTAGAGGGGAATTAAAATAAGCACAATCCTATTCATGCAAAATTAACACAATGTCGGACATTACTGTTCAGTTTTCTTCTTTAACGTCACAAATGTACTTATAGTCAGTCATTTTTGGCCAAATTTAGACATTTGTTTCATTCTACTCTCCAAACAACAAACATCTTTATGTATCACTGGCCTCTGTCCTCAGCCAGTCACAAGGCTATGACCACCAAACAAACATCTTCTGTATAAATGATCTGCAGGGAGATTCTAAAGTTGTTGTTTTTTTTAATCTATAGGATAATGTAGGATCATCTCTATGTAATCTGAAACTGTGAACATTTCAAATTTCCACTCAACACAAAGACGAGTCCTAAAACCTAATCTTCATCATCCGAGAAACATGTAAAACACACTAGCCATTTCTTCCGAGATTTCCTCTCTTTCTCGACAACATTCTCTCCTCCCTCATTACTAGTCCCATGCTGCTTCCTCTGTGAACTCCTCTCACCCCTGTTTCTAGTCTCCCAAATCCTCCTATTCTCCATCCCTTCCTACGACACCCCCTCTCGCCCCCAGCCTCTGTCCTAAATTGCATCTAGTAATTTGGCTCCCGAAGGACACGGCCGCCACAAAAAACGAACGACTTACAGCAACATCAAAGGCTAATCTTTTGTGTGTTTTTTTTCTTTTCTTTTTTTTTGGATACTGTTAAATTCAACCAAAGATTTGCTTATTGTCTTTTTATCCGTTATTTCACGTTTCTTCTTTCGGCCTTGTTTGTCTGGATCAGTTCTGCTCCTACATCATGCCTCCAACCGCGTGCGCTTTTATCCTAAGCCACCAACAATAGAACAATTGCACGGTGCGCTTGAGCCCAGTTTGCTCTACAATTTCTGGTTAAACGAGGGTTGAAGGAACAATGGCGGCACGCTTTTTCCGACCGTCCGACAGCGTAGGCCTAGAAACCCCCAAGGACAAATGCGAAAGCCAAACTGGTGAAGTTATAATTCCAGCGGCTATTTTGGACGCGAGACTGCTTATTACCAGGTAGTTTTGACCGTGTCTGTGTCTATTTGTCTTGCAGACACAAAGCAGTACCCGGCCTTCGTGGGACATAAACCTGGCAGGAACAACACGCAGCGGCACAAACTCGACATCCAGCTCATCATGATCATGAACCGGACTGTGTACATCGCAGCCAGGTAAAAGTCTGAGTGTCTTATCCAGAAAAGTAGAAAGAAAGTGGAATTAAGGCGAGACACTGCAGGTGATTAGTGAAACAAAAATGTAGAGATTTTGAATTTTGAGAAAACAGATCCTAGACTTGGAATATCTACTGTACCAATGGCCGGTGGTTGCACTGCGTTAAGACCTCGATGCTAGGGGCCGCCATTGCTGCAGTGCCTCCATATGTGGATGGCAAAACAAGCTAGTTTTCCATTAGAAAGCATTGCACTTTCTAAACAACTGTAAAGCAAGGCAAGGCAACTTTATTTAAACCGTGCATTTCGTACACAAGGCAACTCAATGCACCTGATGCCTAATTTTTAAAAACTTTCTACAGCTAGTTTCAGTTTTTGTAAGAAACATTTTAGAAATCTTGTATACCAGTGATTCCCAAAGTGGGGTCCGGGCCCCCAAAGCTTGTCTACAAAACAACTACATTGAAAATAATTCATTTTAAAAGGTAAATACATTTATTTGGAGAAACTTGATAGTTTGAACCAGTATTTAGCTTTACCATCATTGCTAGATGTTGCTTTTTATGTAATTTTAGCTGTAACATAACAGAAAATTCCTTTAGAATAGAGTACATTTTTGATGATTTGGGGGGCCCAGAGAGCTTTTCGGATCGATAACGGGGCCGCGATGTCCCGGACTTTGGGAATGGCTGTTGTATACTAATAAGGGCCGGACTTTGACTGACAGGCTGTTAGCATTAGAGCTAAAGGCGCGGGCGTGGCTACAACTGAACTACGTACCCAGCGAGGGCTGAGTCTACAGTGAAGATCCCGCCCATATGCCCTTTTTAGGAACATGCTCAGTCACAGCAGGGTAGGAGGAGTCTGTAAATCCAACATGATTTCCCCCTCGAATGTAGTTATTATGGCAAACGGGGAAGAGTGAGCAGGAGCCGTCTATTAAAGCAGTACTAAGTAACTCTTGCCCCTAGAGGCCATAAGCGCAACTGCAGGTGTCTTAGCAAGTTACGATTTTTAACTTATTAAATGTCTTGGAGAGTAAATACTACGCTGACAGAAAAGGTGAAGGGAGAGAGGGGTGTTGTACATCCAGTTATACAATGGGATTATTTTTTTTCACTCAAACTTGGCTGTAAATACTGTTTAAAGTGGCGCTATCCCGCAGTTAGCTTTGCCCGTTAGCCTGTTAGCTTCTTCTTCGTGATTCTATTAGTGTGTATTGGTTGCTCCGACCCGGTGGCAGTCAAGTTGCAAGCATGGTTTTCTGGCCAGAGACACCAGGGGGAGATGAAAGACCCCCCCAATCATCCCATTAACACTTGTATTACCCCAGAGGGACTACGGAAAGGATTTATTAAGGTAAACACGTTACTTAGTACTGCTTTAATTCTACAGTCTATGACATCTACACATGTGCCTGTATATTTCACCCGTCTGTCTCCCAGAAAGGAAATCTCTGTCGCCTTTTGCGCAACACCTTGATACAAAACAATATTGGTGAACGAATAAGCGTGTGGAAACTCTACGATGTTTTAGTTATTTTGGGAAATCTCCAGCTCGCTAGCGGAAAAGAAAAAGTGATATCACAAAGGGTCATCATCATCATCAAAACTTGTATCAGACCAGCGTGTAAAAGGTGTTCAAGCTTCATGAACAAACTCACCATAGCCGTTCTTGACATGATTCTTCCGAGCACTCTTCTTTGTCAATCTAAAGCCTCCACCTCTGTAGGATTGGTTTTGTTAATTGAGCGAGTGAGTGTGCTTCAACCAGATTACAGAAACTTCATCACGGCGCCGCTCATTACTGCGGCTGATTGAAGTTGACTCCTTTATGAAGCGTCCTCCTCCTGCCGCGTCCAGCTGAGAGTTCATATCATCCAGAGAGCGCGGGAGCCTTTCACAAGCTAATGACTGAGGGCTCGGAGGACACAGGCTGAACTTTGTAGCCCCGCTGAGCTGTTTGGGTTCAAAGTTTGAGAGGATCAGGCGGGACTAATGAACAGCAAAATAGGACGACTTTCTGATGGTGGCTGTTTTTGGAGCTCCCATCTTCCGAAGCAATCTTTACAGACCATAATGGGAACTTAAAGATGTGCAAAAAGCTAAGTTTGTGTCAGCTCTGTATGATCATTTGGGCCAGCGCCGCAGCTTCCTAGATGCTCATTGTGATTGTATTTGCGCCGCAGTTTCATTAGTTGGCAAAAAATGTCCCGCATTCAACAAGAGTGATGAGAAAGAAGAATTATAGAGACGTGTGCCAATCGAACGATTATACAACGCAGGGAGGGATGCCTGTGCCGCGCGATTAGACTTCGCACACGGCCCATTGAGAACATCACGCAGTAAATTCATCAGCAGACATGAGTTCAAATGCCCTGGCAAAACCTAACTAATCGAGAGTACTGTGTTGAAATGGTTAAAAAAAAAGAAAGATTATTGTTATAGTGTCAAGATATCGGATTTTCAATATTGTATTATATCTTCTCATACGGTGCCTTGCGAAAGTACTAATACACCTTGAACTTTTGCACTTTTTCTCATGTTTACAACCCTAAACGTAAAGATTTTATTTTGAATTTTTTACTGAAAGTTCACACACAAATAACAGACAACTGTGAAGTGAAAGCAAAATGATACATGATTCTGTTATTTTTCAAAAATAAAAAAGTGAAAAGTGGGGCGTGCATAAGTATTCATACAGCATGACTTAATACTTTGTGGAACCCCCTTTTTCTGCAATAACAGCAGCAAGTCTTTTGGGGTATGACTACAAGGTTTGCACATCTAGAGACTGACATTTTAGCCCATTCCTCTTTACAAAACAACTCAAGCTCTGTCAAATTAGAAGGAGAGCGTTTGTGAACAGCAGTTTTCAGGTCTTTCCACAGATTTTCAATAGGATTTAGGTCAGGACTTTGACTGGGCCATTCTAACACATTAATATGTTTGTTTTTAAACCATTCCATTGTAGATTTGCTTTGTGTTTAGGGTCATTGTCCTGCTGGAAGGTGAATCTCCGCCTCAGCCTCAATTCTCTTGCTGACTCCAGCAGGTTTTCCTCCAAAATGTCCCTGTATTTGGCTCCATCCATCTTCCCAACTATTCTTACAATCTTCCCAGTCCCCGCTGAGGAAAAGCAGCCCCATAGCATGATGCTCCCCCACCATATTTGACACTGGGGATGGTGCACTCAGGACGATGAGCAGTGTTAGGTTTGCTCCATACATAACGTTTTGCATTTGGGCCAAAAAGTTAAATTGTTGTCTCATCTGACCAAAGCACCTTCTTCCACATGGTAGCTGTGTCCTCCATATGACTTCTAGCAAACTTCAAACGGGATTTCTTATGGCCTCCTTTCAATAATGGCTTTCTTCTTGCCACTGGTCCATGAAGGCCAGATTTGTGTAGAGTACGACTTATAGTTGTCCCATGTACAGATTCCCCAGCTCAGAGGCAGTACGTCGCAGCTCCTCCAGAGTTATCTTAGGGCACTTGGTTGCATTTCTGACCAGTGCTCTCCTTGTTCGGTCTGTTAGTTTAGGTGGACGGCTGTGTCTTGGTAAGTTCGCAGTGGTGCTATACTCTTTCCATTTCTGAATGATGGATTGAACAGTGCTCCATGAGATGTTCAAATCTTGGGAAATCTTTGTATAACTTAACGCTGCTTTAAACTTCTCCACAACTTTATGACCTGACCTCTCTGGTGTGCTCCTTGGCCTTCATGATGTTCTTAGTGACCAATACACTCCGACCATAGCTCTGAGGCCCTCACAGAACAGCTGGAATTATACTGAGAGTAGATTACGCACAGGTGGCCTCTATTTAATGGTTAGGGCAAGGTGTGAACATTCTGCAGTCATTAGGAATGTTATAAAGGCAATTTAATGCACTCAGAAAATGCTGTATGAATACTTGTGCACGCCCCACTTTTCACTTTTCTATTTCTTGTAAAATAACAGAATCATGTATCATTTTGCTTTCACTTCACAGTTGTCTGTTACTTGTGTGTGAACTTTCAGTAAAAAATTCAAAATAAAATCTTTACGTTTAGCGTTGTAAACATGACAAAATATGCAAAAGTTCAAGGTGTATTAGCACTTTCGCAAGGCACTGTACCATTCGGAATTGGCCCAAAGTGTCAAAAGTTCACACACCACTCATTTAAAGCGAGGGAGTCAATACAGTATATATACAGTACATGCAAACATAGACTAGAAATAAATGAGTCTGCATACAGAATTATGTGAGCTCTCATCCTCTCACTGCCTCATCTTTGAAAATCCATGCCTGGGCTCAAACACAGCTCAATTAGTTTATATAAAGGCAGAAAGGAAATCAATATAGATTTTGCTCTCTGTGTTTTCTGTATTATACGCCTTATTAGAGGAAGCGAGAGCCGCCGTGACTTCATCCACCAATGAAGACTTCCAATGACACGAATCCTGAAATTAGCCCGTTCCATGTCATCCGTAGCTAATTGAGTGGCGGGGCCTGATTGGATACTGTAGTCAACACAATAGGGGTCTTTCTTTGTTTTCTCCCGAGCATGTCGGAATTAAGTGGTCGCGGGTGCGGAGGGCCGTGGGGGTGAACGGCTGCTGCTACTAGTTTAAGTGCAGCTTTTGAACATATCGCCCGGTCATTAGCAGGACGTGAGCGAGACAGGAAGCAGAGGGTGGCGGAGTGCGTGAGGCCAGACGCTTTGGTGTGGCCCACCTGCTGCACATGGGAGGGCGCAGGAAATGAGGCGCGGGGCTTATTAGCAGAGTGTGTCGCAAGTTAGCGTCGGCTAGCAGAGGAAGGTTACGGTCGGGCTTTGAAAACAGCACATAAACAAAGGACAATGGCGTTTTTGTGGAATGGTCATTCGTTTATTTGTATTAGCTACAAACTCTATGAACTGCATCGGTTGCAGGATTTTTATAGTATCTTGCTGATTTGAGTAAATAAGAGAGGAAAACATGAATATAATACTAGTAATTTAATGAGTTTTAGCAAATAAAAACACTTACCTCCCACCTGCTGATGTCATGGGGTGGTACGTTTCTGTGTTTTTAAGCCCTCAGTTTGCCTCCACTACAAAGCATGTCTTGCTAATCTAAAATCGTTACCCCGTATTTTTGTGAATATATAAAGGGCATTGGGTTACACTTTAGAATACGGCACGGTAACTCCTAGGTAGTTACTGTAGTACATCCCTGGTACTTACAGAGTTAATTACCAAGTACTTACAGTGGTACGTTTAGGTAAGTACCTAGGAGTTACGAGGTCCGACGTCTCATTATTCTGAAAATCACCCATTGAGTAGGGGTGCCATTAGGGTTAGGGTTAGGGTTATATTTTTGTAATAATGAGATGTCGGACTAATGGGTTGTCGGACCAATGGCATGGCAGCAGAGTTACCAGGCCATACCACTGCAAGTACCTGGTAATTACCTCTGTAAGTACCAGGGATGTACCATAGTAACTACCTAGGAGTTACTGGGCCGTATTCTAAAGTGTTACCGGGCATGGTTTACTGTTGGGTGTACTACTGTGTGCAGCTTATACTGTAGATTAGAAACGTGAAACTTGAAAACTTGTAAACCTTTCATGTGAAGGGTTCAAGTGGTCAAGATTTGGAATTTAACGGTGAATGAATGTTTTATTTCTGTCACACTGTGTAAAGTGTGTTTCGGATGTTTGTAAAAAGAGATGTTTTCTATGAAGAGGCTTTAGGCTTTAGTAAAAGTAACCTTGAAGTCCCCAGATGTGGCGTGCTTCACTCTTTTGAGCCTCACAAATTCAGTCGGCAAATCAATAATCCGAATGAAATGCAACAAAACAAAACAGAGACAGGACGAAATGAAGAAGCTGTGACTAAGGAGTTGAAACACTTTCCTATCAGCGTTACAGATGATTAACCATAAATCTGGAGACGTGTCCCTCCCATTCACCCACATTTTTCTTTTTTTCTTTTTTACAAACTCAGCACCAGCTGTTGTGCGGCTTTGGGAGCAATCCATGGCCTGCGACATATGCCTGTGTGCACACACGCCTATACATCTGATGCAGCCAACATGTGTCGCTCTGCAGATGGGCGCGGCCTCCCGGCAACTGATCTCGTACCCTTGCATTTGTGCGTGTTTGCTGCGGTCCCTCCCTTCGCAGCGGTCGCATACTTTCCCAAAGCCGACGGGGTATTCCGACGCTTCTTTTTAACAAGAGGAATGTGAACCCCCGGACTAACTGGGACGGCTGCCTGAGATTAGCCCGAGCCGGATGACCAGCATTGATCCTGACATCGAGAGAAGAATGTCCCAGTCGATAGCATGGGCTGACAGATCGATGGGCGCTAAAGGGATATCCATAGGGGCATGTACAAGTTAACTACAGACAATGGCTGTTAAGAGAATCAATGTGAAACTGAGCCAAAATGGAGACTTCAAAATTCAGTTTAAATGTATGCCGTCTAAAGACATACACTGACCCCTTCCCCCACAAGAGCATAAAGCTGCCCACTATTCTTACTAACTGCAAAACTGAATCAAACATACCTCCGACGAAATTCTCACTGTATTGCTAACCCTTTCTGTAAAGCCGTTGATAATGTAGGTTTAAACTGTTTTAACAACACAACTGTGATTCAGCTAATACAACGTGAATCTCAGCCAACAGTTTGCGCCCTCAAACCAGTAACACTGCCACGGCGAACCACATGAATAGTGCCTTTTATGACCGCGTCTGTCCAAATGAGTTGTTTATTGTGGCTCCAACTCCACAGCTCTGCCATCATGCCTCAGCCCTGGGAGCTCCACTGTGAACCCCGTCCAAAACCCAACACTCTCAGCCTGTCTTTTTCTTTCTTTTCTTCAATGGACGCTCAGTGTATAAATCCCTCCTGGCTCGCAATTTAGTGCTGGCAATAAAATTCACAAGTTTTATACAGCTGTAAGTTGCGTACAAACACAGCGACTGATGAAATTGTAATACACAAAAGTGGCAAAATCCATAGAGGCAAAGAGAAGAGTCACTGGCAGAGTGTGAGGAGCAGCAGATGCAGCGCTTGACGATTCAACCGCCAGTCTTGGTTGTAAAATGAAGATATTTACTTTTCGAAATCATATCCTTGTCGTTTTTTTCCCTTGAGTTAAATGGTTGTGTTCAATTTTCAATTTAGGGAAAGGTTTTACATATCCTCAAGCTGCTATTGGCGTTGACTTGTTGCTCATAATGTTAATCTGAAGCCAAAAAACAGTTTAGTTTACAGTTAGATGAGGGAAATAACTTTGAAAAGAGTGGATCACAAAGAGGCCGTCTTAGATTTACAAATAACTATACGCTGTATGTTATTTCATACCCTGTCATATGGAAAATTGAGCAAAGAGAATTTACACAATTATACCTGCTATATGGCTCAACCCACTTAAGCTTGTAGCTTATGAGGGAAAGACAATGCAGGCTTGAAAGCTGCAATAATAGCATGGGAGTTGGATTAGCAATGGTGTCAAACGTGACAAAATAATGGAACTCAAAAGTTCTGCCTCAAAACCTGCTCTGGTTCTGGAAGTAAAATTCACATTCATCATTCCTTTTATCCATCCATCCATTTTCTTCCACTTGTCCGGGTCGTGGGGACAGTAGTTGGAGCTGCCTAAATCACATTGCACCATTGCACCACCATTGCATTCCTTTTAGATTTGTATAAAATGTTGGATTGATACAGACGGCATCTCTGGAATCGACCATATAAATATGGTCATGTTTGAAACAGTTGAGGGGAAAAAAAGAGGACAAAATCAAAACTTTCTATTCACCTTACTCTGGAAGTTTCCATGGGTGCCGCCCGCCCTTTCAATCTTATTAGTTTACATTTTACACAAATCAATCTACTAAACATCAGATTTTAGCAGCAAACATTAACCCTCGTTCTCCGCTGAATGAACGGACTCTACCGGAGGAGTCAATACAATGGAAGTGTCGATCCGTGGCAAACGAGACAAAAGTGGGCGGGGCAGAATAAGCTCAATAATTACTCCAAAACTACTTTAACAAGTGCTGAATTATCAATAGTTTTCTACTCAATAAAGGCACAGAGACATGAAGAGGAGCAAAGTAATTCAACTGCCCATAAATACATAAATAGTGGAGAATGCTAACATGATCCTTCATGCTAACGCTAGCTATGACTGCAGTTTTCTCGCTTCTACTGATCAATCAATATGGACCCGATTTAGACTTGACTTTATTTGTCTGTCATAAATAAGTTTATATTCCGCCAGAAAACGGCTAAAAAGAGTGAACAATTGTGTTTCCCTAAACATACTTCCTTTCCCCTCGGCGAGGCCACGCCCCTTGTCTGACGCCATGCCGTCTGTATCTATTAATGTTCTAATTAAATTAGTTTTACTGCAATGGTTACCACATCTAGCTTCCACCATTATTTTTGATTTATTTTAAACAGTTTGTCTGGGGGAAAGGGGGAAAAAAATCACTTTCAGAACCAGTGACAGGTGAGCGGGCGTTGTTTGAGCTCCATTGCCCTTATATAATCCCGCACTATATCAAATACCTGTAGTTCCTCTGAATTCAAGTCATGAATTTGTTAATTCCTGAAGTATTCTCCATCACATTCCTCAGTCCTTTTCTATTAGAACTACTAATACTATCATCAGAATTGCCCGAAAAGACGGGCGACAATGGCGCAGATGGTAGGGTGGGTCGTCTCATGATCGGAAGGTCGGGGGTTCGAATCCCGCCTCCTGAAGGTGCACATTGTCGTTGTGTCCTTGGGCAAGACACTTCACCCACATTGCCTCCAGTGTCTGCGTACACTGGTAGCCCCTAGGAGAGACCAACAGGCCCGGTTTGAACCGTGAGGCCGTCCTTCCGTGGACCCACCACCTGCAGAAGGAGCCATGGGGCTTGGTGCTATGTGATTTGGGCAGCTCCAATGGCTGCCCCACGACCCGGCAACGGACAAGTCGAAGAAAATGAATGAATGAATGAGCTGTCACTGGTTTTGAACAACACAGGCACCGACTATTGTCTTAATATACCTTATATCACTTTCCTTCAAACCTTCACCGCCATTTATCAAGCTGTTCCTTGCATTTGAATGGCGAAGCAGAAAGATGTTTTAATAATAGTTGTGAGCGATGAGTCATGGGGGAGAGTGTGTGTAAACCAATAAAACAAACGTCTGCATTGAATATTTATGGAGGTAATACGTTGGGAGACACAGCACATTTCCAAAGCTGCATCTTTGCCTGCTTCATCGTGGCACCTGTTAATGGATATGATAAAAAGAGATAATGCGACTTGAATAGGGCTAAGTGATGTTGGAAAGTGCAATATTACCAGGAGAAGACCCCAGAAAAGTACAAAACAACAATTTTCTCGCCAACTTGTGATGGCTAGAAGGAGAAACTGGCGACAAGAGCTGCTGAAGCGGTCACAACTTCAATCCATACAGCACCTCACGTGTCCGACTTGTCAATCGACCTCAGCTGCGAAGTCGCGTCCACTAAAAGCAATAAAGTGCTGTTGATTCGACGAGAGATGGACCCAGGAGGGCTCTTGTCTCGCGGGCCAATATTTCACGGTCAGGGTGTGTAGTGTAGACCAACGAGAGCGCGTTCGTGTGAGAGCGGGGAGATTTATCGCGGTGATCTGTGGAAAATCTCAGTATGCGGGGTGAGAGAAGGGTGTGTACGCCGCAGGAGACGCTTCAGCCAGAGTTTACGATTGGGTAATAAGTTCACATTACACACATTTGTCACATGCACAGCCCTGCTCCCGCCCTTCGATATACGGCTTACGGCGTCTTTGACCTTGGGTGCCGGTATTCCAGTTAGCGATTGAAACTATGATCATGACGAGGGCCGGCAATTTGTACTGTATGTGCTTCTTGACTTGGAATAGATGATTCAGTTTGATTTGAGTGAGTCAAGTGTTGAGTTAGAGTGCACATTTATTGTCTCTCCAGATATAACTGTCTGAATCTTAAACTTTTGTCATTTTTAGGGACAGTTAACACCTTAAGGAGCCAATTAAAATGATAATGACACTGTTGACCGACGTGTGTATGTGTGGGAGCCCTTTCTCGTGCCGCATCACGCTAATTTTGTCGCTTTAACTTGTGCAGTACTTTGTGATCTTAATTCATGGGATTTTTTTTCAGCATGTTCTATGGAGCATGACTGCATTGTTAAAGTAATTGGAGACTAAGAATAATGGAGATTGTAGCGACAGGCGAGGCTAATGAATGCGCTACACGCAACAAAGGCAAAGGCGCACCAACGGCTGTCAATCAGAGACACAAGGAAAAGTTCTGGAACCACAAAATCCATGAAAATGCTCAGTACCATGACTAAAATGAGGTAAACACAGAGTGATGTCTCTTTAAGTAGAGGCTGAACTCTAAGGACAAGGCATGAGGAGACATGCAGCGACTACGACAGACAGTCTATATATAATAGTGTTACTGTATAGCCCGCCTTGCAGCCGTGGCCCAGGTCCCTCCACATGCAGCGCATAGCCGCCATTCCCGACCATCAACTGGCTCTCACCATGGAAACGCCTGCCACACACTGTTTACGGCCCTGTGTGGGGCTGGGAAGCATGGGAACCGCAGATTAAAAGTGCTCGGGACAGAAAGAGGGAATGGGGAAGAAAGAAAGTGGAGTGACCAAAAATTTGCGGCTACCCTTAACGCTTACACTCTGTATTTGAAATACAGATTAGGCTCTCCGGAACAGTTGTGCCACTGTGGCCGCGGTTCTTCCCCGTCGGGTATCGTTGGGTCTCTCAATGGAGACCACTAGAGTCTCCATTATTGAGGCCACACAAATCCTTTTTAAAACCCTTTAATGAGTGGGATTACATGCCTCCCTTCAGTCTCTCTGCTGTCAGCACTGGGACGTCCAACCACGTCCACACTCGCAAACAAAGCCCCAAGCGCGAGGGAGTCACTGCACCTGAGGAGTGCGATCAGTTCAGTCAGAAAGGTCAGATACTTATACAGACAGTTCATAATGTTTATTTATTCAATGAATAGTCTTTATTCAATGTTTTTCAAGAAAGAAAATGGTGAAACACATTCAGCATCAGTCTGAGCCCTTGTAAAAGTTACCCTTCATATCCCCCCTTTAAAAGTGCATTATGCAACTGTTTATGTGAGAGAGAGAAAAGTTTACATTTGTGTGTATTTGACCTTGTACTGACCCAGTGGTTGTATCACAGTGGTCTCTAGGATGCTCCAGGGTCAGTTGTTTGGAAAGTGTTTGCTGCTGTAGTACGCTCTCACCAGAAAACCTACAAAACAATTGATCCTGGAGCGTTGTAGTGACCACCATGACTGACTGTAAAGGCGCCATGCTGACCTTTCATACAGCCGCTAGGTCACTACAAGGTTAAATATGCAAAAAAAAAAAAAAAATGCATTAAAAAGTTGCATAATGCCCCTTTAAGAGGGGTATATGATGTGAAAATCAAGCCGCTAACATCTCTTTGAGTAATCTTTAGATCTTCACCAGTGGTTCCCAAAAATCCAGATCTATTAGTTTAATCCATTTGTCGCAAAGTAACACTTGCCATTACTTCACTACAGCCTTTTTATTGAAATGGGTTGTGGAAGCGGCTTATGGAAAGATTTCAAAATCTAATCTAATCTAATCTATTAATCATATTCTGGTTCTGATTTAGCATTTTCTAACTAACAAAGTGTAAGATGGTGATAAAGATGAGATGATCAAATACCTGCAAAAAGCATAATACCCCATCTTTAAGACCGATCATGGAGCCATTAGGTCTCTCCAGAGCGACAGTATCGACCAAACACTCGCTAAGATCTATGGCGTCTTTCTTTAGGCTGATTTGTTTCTGCACTACTTGTTCGATTGCCTTTAATTACTTCATGTTCAAACTCATCTTGAGACCATGTTTTGTCGAAGAAATGAAATCCCCATTTTTAAGGCAGCGGCACAGTTCTTTTCATTTTGTGGTGTCTTCGCAACTTCCCCGGCCTTCACTCCATGTGCAAAAACATATTATTGCGAACTGAATTTCTCATGAAAAGCTTGGAAAGAACAACGTGCTCCAGAGCCGGGGTGGGACGAACCCTGACTTGTTGTATTTCATGGCGTCCCATCACCGGGGCGCTCTCAATGTACCCGCACCATTCAGGGCCTGAACCTTCTCCCATACCCTCCCATCCACTTTGTGAGTAGGATTTGAACCAAAACAATGTACAATAGGTCCCGCTCTACCACCCATGATCGGGTTGTGAAGAGAAGAGACAGGGGTGAAGAGGCTGATGAAAGAGGAGAGAGTAGGAGGGGCAGGGGGTGGACATGGAGGGGTTTGGGTTAAGAGGAGAGATGGGGCGACGGTGTGGGGCGCATGCTAATCAAGAGTGGTATTGAGGGATATATTTAAAGGCATACGGCCTAACATTCTAAATCACAGCACTTTTTTAAAATCATGAGATCACCAGTTTGTCTCCATGTCAACGTTGTTGCATTAAAGAACCATAACTTCCAACTGTTTTATTGTGATAACCCACAATAGCAGTGCTTTTGTTTGACTGATCTTAATCTAAATGCAACCTACAATGTTCTACGGTGAGACTTTACAGAAGCTACGATAAATGACCCTGCCTGACCAAAATAAATAAATAAACGGTCACACGCTCTAATATTTGGGTGGACCACCTTCAGCTTTGATTACCACACGCGTTTACTGCAGCATTGTTTCTATACGCTTCTGCAATGTCAGAAGATCCAGTGTTGCATTATTGTTTCACCAAGATCTTGTATCGATGATGGACGGGAGAGTGTGACCACTATGCAAAGCCTTCTCCAGCACATCCCAAAGATTCCCAATGGAGTTCAGATCTGGACTTTATGGTGGCCAACATGATGTATCATGATCCTGAACCACTCTTTCACAATGTGAGCTCGATGAATCCTGGTTTTGTCATCTTGGAATAAGCACTTGCCATCAAGGAAGACGAAATCCATTGATGGATGGAATAACCTGGTCATTCAGGATGTTCAGAAAGTCAGCAGATCTCATTATTCGGGCACAACCTAGACCTGACCAACTGCAGCAACCCCAGGTCATAACAGTTAGTTAAATCCAGTTTTTGGTCAGGCAGTGTATTTAGGAAATTGTGCTGCTTAACATACATAAACCATACCATAATATGAAAACCTTTTAAGGTCAGGATTGCGTGTCAGACAGTTGCACTACCTGAATCATCCCGTTTTCAAGCCTTGAAAGTCGAAAAATCTCTTAGCTGCTTCTTAGCCTGAGCTGCAGAGGAGGCTATTGACCACCCAAAAGAACATTGAGGAAAATGTACTAATAGCATATGTGGTCTGGTTTTCCTTTCACAAATGCTACAGTGTAGATCTAAGGTGGCAAAAGAAATTCCACCGGCTTCAAAGTCAGGAGTTTTCTTAGGGAACATGAAATTATATCTCCTTAAACAATGGGTACATGGCATACATTCTGTTAAATGGTGTCGACAGTGCACAGTGCATGCTAATCACGTTCCTTCCTTTCTTACCCCACTGGAATGGGGTTAACAAAGGGCGGGCAGATGGACCAGGCTGGCCCGCTCGCCCCAGAAGAAACGGACTGTTATGAGAAGAACATTCCTTCGCACAAAGAGCCAGTGTTCTGGGGGCTACGCTCGGATACATGTCGGCCGCCGGGACCCCGTGTGTCACTGCGCTACAGCCGTCCCGCTCACTAACCGGTCTCTGTTGGCCCACAGTGTCGCTGCGTTCCTCTCACTCCTCTCTTGTCCCCGTCCCTACACACCAGAAAGGATATTTGCATAACTTCCGTCCTCCTCGGGCATTTTTGTCGCTGAATTTCGGGAAATGTTAGACCCGCGCCAGATGAT
Source organism: Neogobius melanostomus (assembly GCA_007210695.1). Taxonomy (NCBI): domain Eukaryota; kingdom Metazoa; phylum Chordata; class Actinopteri; order Gobiiformes; family Gobiidae; genus Neogobius; species Neogobius melanostomus. The sequence continues at coordinate 4,209,009 of VHKM01000006.1, read as the reverse complement.
TCACATCTACGACAAGCGCTCAGCGATCACGACTTGTCAAATGTCTCTGACACACTGTGGCGTTCGTGTGGACTGTAAATTTTGGTAATGTTCCCAGGAAATTCAGTTTGTTTTAGCATGATGGGAAACTCATAGCATCAATCACTCGTCATAGCCAATTTTTTCAACATGTATCATCACCGGGTAGATGATTAGCAAGCATACTTCAAGAGTTCTCCCATCCAAAATCATAAATTATATCTTTTTTTCTTCCTTTTTTTAGAGTCTGCATATGCCAGGCCTGCCTAATGTTACATTGAAACCAAGTATATTTGACAAGTGTTGTTCTGCGAGCAGAGATGAGTACACTAATTGACTGGCTCCGGGGATTACAAATACAAACCATGTGTTCTTTCGGAAGTGAAGCCTTTCTGGAGCCAGTCTTTGCCATGTGCTCAGTTTGATGTGGTTTTACCTGCCTTTCAGACTAATTAGTGAGCTTATATCATCATCTCTTAATAAAAGGCCACTGATATAGATCTGGAAGGAGGATTTTCTTTAATTGACTCAGTACTGTTAGAAGATAAGTAAATAACAAAATGATCATCTTACATTGTGGATACGATTTTGCCAGGATTTACAATATATTCTTTTACTGCGAAGGCTTTAGCAAAGATAGAACATTGTCTTTGAACTAAAATGTCCCCATTTCATGCTTAAAATCGTACTCTTATATGTTCTGAAAACAAGTAGAAATGTGACTGTAGTGAAGCGTTGTAAATAGGGGGTCTAGCAAAACTAATCTGGGCACGATCTATTCAATTTCTCGCGCCATTCATGCACACAGTAACTCAAAGTGCTGCAGTAAAATACACCAAAAGAAATATATTTAAAAAAACTGCTATAAAATAAAACAAAATGGAAGGCTTTATTTATACGAGAAACTGCACAGGAATTGTTTAAAAACATGAGATTTAATTTGAAACCTTCACTGTACTTACTTACTTTACTTTATTTGTTTATTTGGAGAGGCCAGTGCACATTAATGAATACTCAGTACAGTTACTTTGTGTAAAAATGTACTGTATTGCACGTTTGTATATGTTTGTATATGCATGTTTGTATAATTTCAGTGACAAAATCTAAATAATGGATATTTTATTATGTTGATGTTAGTTGATATGTAACAAAGGTGTTTTCAAGTGGAGGGGATTTTGGATATCGGGTTTTGTTTTTGAATAAGCTATTTATTTGTGAGGAAATCTGTGGGGAAAAAACATGTGTGGTTTGAAGCTTAATAACACAGGCAAAGAATTAGATATTTAAAAATACCTCATAAAAATCTTTCAAAAATATTGTTAAGTACAAGGAAACTGGAAAGTTTGGAGTAGGAGCTATTAAAGTGGAAATGTTGTTGTTACAAGAGTGTAAAGAGAACCTTATTTTGAGAAAAAGGCCCTAAAGTTTTTCTCACGTCTTTAGCCACGTCAATGGCCATATTTGGATTACAGCGTCATCTCGGTCACCTTTCGTGCTCCATGTGGCCAAATGTGTCAATATTCATGAATGACTGCATGTGAACGTGTGAAAGACGAGGGAGCGCTGCGCTGTTGTAGTAATATCCGGAAAACATCATAAACTAAGCATCGTAAAGGGTGAGTTTGGCCTTTATTTACTCTGCTACTAAAGCTAAGATGTTATGGGAGAAACAAGCTAAAAATTTCCAAATTGATCACTGCGTGAAAACTCTATGTTTTCACCCGCCATGTCCCGCCTGAAAAAGATTAGTTTTTAATTTAGACCTAAAAACCCTTGATGTGGTTTCAAGGCAAAGCCCCTTTGGAAAAGAGCTTGGAAGCACAGAAAGCAAATGCAGTACCACCATGTTTAGTCCGCATTCTGGGACAGACCACAGCCAGGCGATCTCAAGGGTCGATTCGGCTCATACAGGGTTACATGGATACTTCATACTTTAACCGTTCAGAGACTAATGAACAAGAATTTTAAATCTAGATTCTCTTGGTCATGTAGTAACACTGCTTTATCATCCTGGTCGTTTCACAATATGCAAAGGCTCAGTTCCGCAGCTCATCGTTATTAAAAAATTCAGTTCGCAAAATTACAATGCGAACATCTGTAAAACCCATTCTATTCTGAGCAACAACACACCTGTCATATATTCACTGCCAGTGTAAGTGAGAACAGCCTGGGGTTCCATACGGCACAACACGATCAGCTTGTATAGAACCCTCTTTCATCACATGCTCCCTCGAAGGCCCAAAGATTTTGACGCAAACCGGTTGTTTAGTCTGCGTTGCCCTCAGCAGGCTGTAACTGACGTGACCTGTGAACCTTACCTCCAGGCTTCTGTGTCTGTCGGAAGTCATATTTTATATCGCCACGGGAAAAAAACTCAATTACACCTGGCAGCCATGTTCCTGGGCTAGGATTTATGTTCCGGGGAGCTATCTACCCGCTCCAATCTGAACTAATTGGCCTCCGTGTGAACTAAAATAAAGACTCTGGTGTTTGCAGTTCGACGCGCAGCATTTGATTTCAGACCACGGCATCAGATAACTTTATGCCTCAGTCAGGAAATAGAGGTTGACTTTGATGGATTATGTATTTGAAGTCTGTTTTCAAGTCCGTGCTAGTTGACTCTCGGAGGAAACCACCGGCTGCCTGGAAGAATCAATCAGGTTAGCTTTGGAAAAGGACATAAAAGCTTGGCAATCGTTTTAAATATACACAAATAGCTACCAGTGTGGTCTCCACCTGCCCAACTTTTACATTCTGTGCGTTTACTAAACCACTTACGAGAATTACATAAATACATGTTATTATTTCCAAGCATTAACAATGGATTATGTTGCTTGCCACATAGTTGGAAAGATAGATTCTAAAAATTCCAACAGTTCTACCATGCATGTGGTGAATAGTGGCAAGTATTTTGCTTTATTCACACAGTTTTGAGTTGTCCTGTTGAATTCGGTTGTGTCTGCTTTTACTGCTAAAGCGCTCCTATTGCTATTTCCTGGATTTGTTGTGTAATAAGTAGAACCTGGATGTGTCCTCTGCCTTCTGAAAGTTCATAAACCATCTCTGGACCCATTCTGTTCTGCACACATGCACCAGCCACTGATTTGTTAGCTTGCTGTTAAAAATGGTGGCATTTATAATATGTAAATCCCCCTGCTGCCAGCAGAGGACACTCTAAGCAAAAGACAGGACCCCTATGTGTATTTTCCATGCTCACACATTCTTTTAGATTATAAATATACTGAGGTGGCCAAAAGGAGGTTTACAAGCCACAGTTACAGTGGAAGGAAAATGTATGCGAACACTTTGGAATTTCTTACTTTTCTGCCTAAATTGGTCATAAAATGTGGTCTGATCTTCATCAAAATCATAAGAATGAAGAAACAGTGTCTGCTTAAACTAATACCACTCTCCCATGTATGTATGAATTGTCTGCATGTGTTTGTGTAACAATTCACTCAATAAATAAACAGAATATCAGCATTTATTTTTTATCAATGAAATATTTACCTTTACTGGTGGCGAGGACGTCAGCTTGTCTCAATTGAGATGTTGACTAAAGGCAGATTTAAATACGTTAGGTCCTCATCCAAATCCATTCTTTAATTATCCATTGCAAAAAATAGCATTTTCTGTGTCCAGCATTAGGAGCATGTTTTTTGTTATGTTTTGTTTTTTATAGCTGGCAACAGTATGAGCCAACATGCCTTTAAATTACACCTTTTCTATGGAGAGTTATCAGGTTGATTGAATATAATATGTACCGACATTCAGATGTTTTGTCTATTTTATATAATTACGGTAATTGCACAGTAGATGTATAGTACATAGTATGCAATGCTACTTTGCCCTGGAATTGTGTTTTTAATTACATAATGAAATGGACAAATCTTTCAAGCAAAACCAGAACATTTGTCATGGCCTCACACTGCACTTGTCTGTGACCCGGTGACACATACACACCTATGCACACACTGACAATACGTTTAAACATGTCTGTAGACCTTCTCCAGTGTGGTCTTCACAGCCCCTTCCTCCTCGACATTCCTCTGCATTCACCGCGCTGTCTGCAGTCGTGATCATGAGTGGACTGCTATGTGCGAGCTCAGGTGTGAGAGCGAGCGTGCGGCTGCATGTCTGCCGGAGCCTGCGGGACTGTATGGAGGGGGTCTGGTGCTGCATGGGGGCTTCTCTTGATGGGTCTGTCGGGGGACGGTGTTGACACAGACACAGCCATCTATTGTCCCGGCGCAGAGCAGGTCGGGATATACACGGCCTCTAATCTCAGCTGGAAGGGGATCCTGTGGCTGGACCATTCCTGAGCCCTAGGGGGAAACACACCGCCTCTATAGACAGGGGAGACGGTGCTTGCCAAGGTTACTGTCAGGAAAGGATGCACTGTCAGAAAGGATACACCACTCAATTATAGATTACTTATGAGCGGCTTGAAATTGGCTGCTGTAAAATAACCCAGGGGATTATGGCAAATCCGCAAAGTAATCCCTCAGTTTTAACGGCTTCTGATTTGGTTTTGTCTTGCAAAGTTTGAATATGATGATAGAAGTTAAATGAAGTGTGCGATGAACTTTTTAAAGCACTTGAGAGATGACAGGCTTTTATTTGCATCATTAAGCACGTTCTTATCAAGGCCAAATGAGAATAAACACATGCTCACTATTTACAAGGTACAGTCGTTGTAGTTCCAATTCTAGAAATTCATTGATGTTTGGCTAGAAACTGTTCAGCTGACTCAACATTGTCTGCTACTCATCTCCATTGTGCTGGAGACGTCTCCTTTAACTCAGCAGATGAACACATTATCATTTCTTTTTCTGCAAGCCAAAACCAAATCACGGCTTGTATATTTTTCTAATGTCCGAGCCAGTGAAAAGCTCCTCTTTGAAAAGCAAACTGTCTTTGATTTGGCCCGCAATGTCTCTATTTTCCGTCATGGAAGAGAGCACAGCAGCAGTTAGCGCTTGGCATTTGCTAGCGCTAGTGAACTTGAATGCCGAAAGGCCGTGAGCTTCTCCTCGGTAACCTTTAGTGGACTTGCTTTTTCCTCTCTCTCTCTCTCTCTCCGGGCTGAAAGACTGCGAGACGAGTCAAAACAAAGCTCAACATTGACACTCTATGAAACAATGACCCGGGATTTGTGTTGGTAAAATCCACACCTTTACGAAGATTAATCATCGATTGTGGGTAGGCTAATGTACAGTAGACGTTGATGCCACCCTTGAGGGAATGACGGCGGCCCCCAGGAAAGCCATATAAGTGGATTCATTTCGAGATGCTTGTTCCTCCAAAGACTTTATTAGATTTAGTTAATGAGAGGGGAAGGCGGGCTGCAGGTTGGGGAGCGGGAACGTAATTAAGCCGCGAGTCTGACGATGCCACTGTTGCACGCTTTGATTAAAAACACGTTGGACGGCTAATCTGCAACGAATTAAAGGCGTTACACAGTTTGGCTCGGTCACCTTTAGATCACACTTAGACAAGCCAAATCCCTTTTATTTTGCCCTCTTTGGCACTGTAATGCGGAGGTTAGGTAAGATTGTTTCTTTGTTCCTTCCTTGGATAATCAGTGGCATAGATGCTTGGGGGATTGTCTTTCAATCGGAAGGTTGGTGGTCCAAGTACCAGCCGACATGTGTTGTGTGCATGGATGCTTTCTGATGTGATGGCGCAGATTGGCAGCCTCGCTTACTGTATGTCAGTTTACCCCGGGGCATCTGTTCTCACAATAGATACAGACGGCATGGGTCATACGAGGGGCGTGGCCTCGCAGAGGGGAAGGAAGTTTAGGGAAAACTCTTTTTGCTATTTTGCCGTCTCCTTATGATAATGTGTGAAAAACGTCCAGTGACCAAGGGTTCACACCACTTTGTTTTGTCTTGAACAGCTCTACATGTTGTTTTTTGTTCATGTTATGCACTTAGTATTGATTTGAGAGATAAAATAAATGATTAGTCATTAGACAAACTTGATTTAAAACTGTCACGTCATTATATATTGCTAAATAAACCCTCACCTTTTCCTAACCAAATTCAAGCCATTTTCCTAACCTTAACCTTCATTGTTTTCCTTGTTCTAAACTTAAAGGGGGGGTATTATGTAAAATTGACTTTTTCAAGCTTTATATCATGTTATTATGTCATTCTCTCATTAAACACATGCCTGGAGTGTTGCCTTGGCTCATTCACATATTTTTGAGTAATCAGTAAAAACTTAGACGGCAGCCATTTTAGGTGTAGCTATGCCTCAGTCCTCCTAGGAACGCCCCCACCTCCTGGAGACGCCTCTGGACCTTTCGTCACCAGCCAAGCCACCAACCACTGCTCCTCAGCTCAGCAGAGCCCCCTCCCCACACAGTAGTGTTGTTGTTTAGATGCCACAGCAGTGTGCTGAAGGGGGCGTGTCGGAAAGCTTCTTAAAGAGACAGAGGCCTATTTCAAGACGTTCAGTACAGCCATTTTGAGAGAGCAATTTTATTCAAGGCAGTTATTTTAATTTACTGCATATACAGACCAACAGAAGGTTACGTCATCATTGTAGTATGCTATAGACTGGTGCTATGCGATTTAAGAAAGCATAATACCCCTCTTTAAGCAATTTCCCAACTCCCAGCCCTAACCATAACCAGTTAGATAATGTCCATATCAAACATATGAGACGGCAAAACAGCCGGGAACCGTCCGACGGCATCGTAGACACAATTGTTCACTCTTTTTAGACATTTTCTGGGGGAATATAAACTTATTTATCTCATACAAATAAAGCCAAGACTAAATCGGGACCATGTTTTCATAGCAGATTGTTCAGTAGAAGCGAATAAACGTAGCTAACATTAGCATGTATCATGATGCTAATATGAAGTGTCATGTTAGCATCCTCGGTTATTGATGGGCTGTTGCACTACTTTGCTCCTCTCTATGCCTTTGTATCTTTATTGGGTCAAAAACTATATTGATAATTCAGCATTTCCATCCATCCATCCATTTTCTTCCGCTTTATCCGGGACCGGGTCGCGGAGGCAGCAGTCTCAGCAGAGATGCCCAGACTTCCCGCATCTCTGATTCAGCATTTGCTAAAGTAGTTTTGGAGTAATTATAAAACGTTTAGATTTTCTTCTCGTTGTTCAACATGACCATGAATGGGCGATTCCAGAGACGGCATCTGTATCTATATCAGCGTACCACAACTGAGTATGGAGCGAATGAACTCCTGTGTGGACATTGGAAAGGCTTGTCAACTTGTGAAGCACAATACAAGCCTGTTTTCAAGTTTGTGGCAGATGTACTATTATTCTATTATCCAAAGCGATATCTGACGTTGACACTGTTAAACATTGACATAAAAACACATTGAGACGCCAAATCTCCATCAAATTCCAGCTGTTACATTTTTGTGTAACCTTGACCACTTCTACTTCAGTCTTAAATCACCACTGTTTCGCTCCTTCTGCTCCCCACACCTTCCTTAGCCTATACCCCCCTCTCCCTGTCTGCACCCTAATTCTCCATGGTAAGTAGGTGCGACTAGGGTGACCCGGCGCTGCGTCTGTCTGATATGTGTCACCCCCTTGCTGCTTTTATGTCTTCCATATGCCCAGCTGTATGCCTGGCCGCTATAATACAGCGCGCGCCTGTATGTTTCAAGGCCAGCACATATAAGTCTTCTTGTCTGCGCCGTAATGAGTGTTAGTATAGATTCCTGTGGCTCAAACACTAGGCTTAATTGACCTGAACAGCTCGGAGTGACTTGGCACCTCCCGTCTCAACCCCCCCTTTCCACCCCTCAACCCCTCCTCGGGACGGGACAAAAGCCTCTTTGTCCGCGGCCTGTGCCACACTGCTCTAAACCTTTGTTGACGCTTTCTGTCTGACAGGGCAAATAGCTATGGCCTCGTTTTGTTTATTGTCATTTTTTTGCTTTTTTTTTTTGAAAGTCTGAACAAAGTTTACACAGAGCCCCATTTTCAGACTTGTTCGCTGCCTCCGGGGGCTAAACACAGTCAAAGAAAACAAAAGCTGAGTTTCAAGGCTTGTCTGACTGACCTGCTATCTTTCTCTGTGTCTTCCAGGGACCACATATACACAGTGGACACGGACACCGGCCACGCTGATGAGATCTTTTTCAGTAAGGTGAGTGAGATGTCCCCCAAGGTCACTCACGGCTTTGTGAACTTTTCCTTTGCAGAAAAGTGTTAAAGGGCCCAACAGGTAAAAGATTAGGTAAAACTATATGTGACGTTCATGACCAACCGGATCTTTTGAATGGCTCTTAAGGTGAACGCGGGTCTAACTTTTCAATTGTGAAAAGAGATGGATCTGTTTTTCAGTCAATTTTCCCTCGAACAAACTCAAGAATCAGTCGAACAGTGGAGCAGACAACACAACTGAAAGCGTTTGACACTAAAGTCAAAGCAAAAATGCACTAAAAAAATCATTCGTCAGACAGTTGCAGCCTCTTTTTATTAGCTGTGGCGCAAGATTTTTATTCACAAACGTTTTTTCAAAGCATAAATATCAGTCCCATTGTCATTTTAGATTATTTAAATAAATAAAAAGTGTGTCTTTTATCTATGTATGCACCAATCCGGTATGGGTATCGGATATCGGAGCCGATACTGGAAAAATACGATATCGGGTATTGGCTACAAATATCCAATAGGTACTGAACCGATACCAGTTTTGGCTCTCATCGCCTTAAAATCACAACTTTTACCACCTGAATTATGCCACGCAAAACGCAAAACGCAAAGTATGCTAAAGTTAGCGGGAGCATGCTAATGCTAACGGAAACTAATCATGGCTGGGACGGAAACTATGATAGAAATACCTAAAGTAGCCTGATAAAATAAAATCGACCACTGCTGAAGCCAAGTGTTTGTATTTTAGTTTAAGAAATAACTGATCTAACATATTTGTAATGATCAGATCACTTTATGTGAGATGTTTATATTAATGTAACCTAAAGCCTGTCATATACCCGAGGATATTTAGTGTAGAAACGTCCGGTGATCCTTCTTAAATTTTTAACCAAGAGTGTATCAATAGATATAATTGATAATTGACGTTTAACATCATGACAATAAAATATGACTTTATTGATCTTAAAATGGAGAAAAGAGTCCACTTAATTTTTCACTCAAACCCCGGTATCGGCATCAGTAGCAAAAACCTGGATCGGTGCAGCTCTACTTTTATCGATCGCGTCTTAGATATTGTGAGTTATCTGGCTGCCGTTATTCAAATCTTACATTAAAAAGAGCCAGTCTTTTGAACGGCTCTTTGTAATGAACAGATCCCAAAGACTCGGCTCCCAGTAAAGAGCCATGAATCCCATCACAGGGTGAAACACTTAAAAAAACAACATACAGCTCATATTGTTAGCGCTGTTTCAAATATCACTTACAAAAAACAAAACAAAAAAAACATTTTAAGTAACGTGTTTAGTATAGTTACCAATTGTCTCTTTTTCTCTGGGGGTCACATACTGGCAAATATCTAAAGCGTACGACCACTCACTGGTGATCAAGCTGTCTATGATGTAAATATCGGCTGCTCAACACAAAATTGGCAGCTTTCCTTTTTTCAACAGCTCAGTGAACATTTCAGATTCCAGAGTGCATTCGCATTGCGAGGTGTTATTGTGGATCCTTCTGCCACAGCACTTTTATTCATATACGATTATTGTATTGTATTGTAAACCCGTTCTCTGCTTGGACGACGCCCAGTGATTGTTACCCTGGTATCTTTAGGCAGCACGTGGTTTAGTGTGGTGCAGGACTCACTGGCACTCTCCGTCTCCTCTGCGCTCTCTCCATAAGAAGATTAACCAATCAATCAGCTGGCAGCAGCGGGCACTTGCGTCACGTTGGCCCCATCACTAAGGCAGAGGAAGGACTGAAGGGAGAGGACAGGAAGTGAGTGGGCAAGGAGAGAGGAAGTCAGACCGGCAAAACTGTGATGAGCCAGCAGCACAGATAAAACCTGCAAGAGTCAAAAGTGCAGTGACCAGAGGATCACCGGCCGGATGGCAAAGTACAAGCACCTGCTGTAGTACTTAGTTAATTAAATGGTGCCGTATTCTCAAAGGGCTCAGTGGCTCAGGGTTGCAAGTAGCGCATAACATTTTCAGAAAAAATGGTACATTTACTATTTCTCTTATACATTTTGACTGATTTTAAATTTTCTTCGAACACTCAGAAACTCACTAGTAAGTTTGAGAAAAAGATAAACAGTCTTATTTATTAACTTCTTAACCCCACACCTAAACCGAGCACATTTTCTCCAGTTTGATATTACCCAAATCTAAAAGCTTCTTGAAATAAAGCATCAAAATACTGTAGCTACAAAAACGAGAAGAAAACGAGGATGAAAACCGATGGAATTGCAACAAAGAAGTGACGAAAAAGCTACAAAAGAGCAACAAAAAGGTTTTTTATTTATTTATATGTTTATTTGATAGGGGCAGAACAAGAAGCATTGCTACAAAATAACCGATGCCATGTTCATAGGCCTTATAGCTAACAGCTAATTCGCAGACCTGGTCCCTAAGACACACAAACACATAATACACCTACACAAATCATTACAATCAATGCAAAACACAAAAGGCAATAAAATATTATACACTTCTGTTGTGTCCACAAGTTTGATTCAGTTTGAGCCATTGTTTAACTTTACTTTTAAACTCGTTCAGGTCTGTTAAAGTTTTCAGATCAGCAGGTAAAGTATTCCAGATCTGTGGCCCTTGTACTGCGAACGCTGTCTGACCAAAAGCTTACAGCAAAATGGCAAAAACTCAGCAAAAAAGCAGCAAAAAATGTGACAAGAATGCAACAAAGTGGAAAACATTAGATGGAAAAAGTATGTGAAAAAAGTGACGACAACAAAGTGAGGAAAAAGATACATTTAAATCAGTTTTGTAGGTCTTAGCTTTCAAATGAGGCGTTAATCTGGCCTGTTGGTTGTAAGATCCAGTCCAGAAGCTTTTAGATTTAGGTAAAGCCGAACTGGAGAAAATGTGTTCGGTTCAGGTGGGGGTTAAGAGGTTAACCAGTACCAGAATGACAGTCATTTCTGAACATGTTTGTAGTTTAAAAAATCCAAACTATGATATTAAAACTCAATTCTAAATGTATGGTTCCTCTTTTATACATTTACAGAAAGTAAATGCTAACATGATAATATATATATATAATATGGATATGGCAATAAAAAATATCCTTTTTGAGTAGTAGTAAGAGTTTATGAGTGGTAGTAGTAGTAGTACATCAAAGCATGTATGAATCTGTGCATTTGCATACGCCCCCTGTTCTATACCCACTCTAAAGCACTTCACATCTGCATCACTAGGCCTCATGAGGGTAATGCGTTTGTATTGGCCTGCACCTCTCCACCGCCTCCTCCACTTGATTGTAGCCAGCCTATAGCGAGTATTAATGAGCGAAGGCTGCAGATGAAAGGCTGCGGAGACCTGCAGACTGATGGATGCCTGTGAGTCTTTCAGTGGCTCGGCTCCAAATGCACTGCACTAACGGGCCGCAGTGGACCTCCAGGCCTCAGGGGGCACCATACAACCATACAAGGTTCAAGTGTACGTGTGTGTGTGGTGCATTTAACTGACTGTTGTGATCTGGGGGTTGCTGCGGTTGGTCAAGTCTATTTCATCAATGGATTTCTTCCTCCCCTGATGGCACCGGCATATTCCAAGATGGCAATTCAACAGGCTCACATTGTGAAAGAGTGATTCGGGGAGTATGAGACATCATTTTTTACACATCGGTCACCACAAAGTTCAAATCTTAACCCCACTGAGAATCTTTGGGATATGCTGGAGAGGTAGTCATACTCTCCCATCATCAATTCAAGATCTTGGAGGGAAATAAATGCAACTCGATCTTTTGATATCGCAGAAGCTTACTGAAACAATGCCACAGCGTGTGAGTGCTGTAATAAAGGCTGAAGGCTCAATTAACAAGGCTGGATATTAGGAGCACTCCAACAAATGATTTCTGCAATCCAATCTATTAAAACTGTATGATTTAGTTGACTTTTAAACAGTACAACTATTATACAAAGCTATCATTAATCCGTAAATTCTCCAGTTTGGACTCTGTAGAAATAAGCTTTGTTCGATGTCTATTTAATGATAAACTCAAAGAAGATTCATTGTAGTAATCCATAGGTAAATGTTGTTTCTTGATGCTGTTTTGAAACTTTTCTTTGGATGGAAAATGTAACTATTATTTTTATTCACGCAAGAGTACAGTAGAAATGTTAAAGTACTGTATGGATAAAATACTCTAAAAAGTACAATTACTAAACTAAAAAAAAAAAAACTAAGGTCAGGCAGTGTATTTTGGTCAAATTACTTTAATATTTACTCAAAAAGAGTTCATGAAACACATTCTCTCAAAATATTCATTGACTACGAAAAGGAAATTTTGTAGCGGTTACTTTTCCTTGCATATTGCTGTTTCCCTCTTTAGTTTAAGTTTGCTCTCATGTTTGTTCTTACCTACCTGTGTGACAGCAAAAGGCTGACCCACACATCAACCCTTAGTCTAAAAGAAGAAGAAGATCTTTATTTGTGTAGCGCCTTTCACAGACATGGTCACAAAGAGCTTTACATGAGAGTATTTTACATTCACTCCATACTCGGTGGTGAGTTATGTTAGTAGCTTCAGTTTCCCCTGGGAGAGACTGACAGAAGCGCTGTCACGACTGCACACATCTGCGCCAACGGTCCCTCTGACCACCTCCATGCATTCACACACACATCATTCATCCTGGCCTATTGTACATGTTTTTAGTGGTAGGGGAACTGGAGTACTTGGAGGAAACCTACGCAGACACGGAGAGAACATGCAAACTCCACACAGGAGAGTGCTAACCGCTGCGCTAGCGTGCCGCCAAAAAACTAAAACTATCTCCTGACTGGTCTTTGCCTGTCCTTGTCGAGACTTGCTCCTGGCTCTGGGTCCGTATCGCTTTACCTCCCGAATTGGACGCCTGTGGAGGTACACAGATCTGCTATCAGCGCTCTGCCTGAAGTTCACCTCATGAGCAGAATCACAGGCGAGCCTCTCTCAAATGATGACTATTGATCACAGTATAGATCCTGTATTGACCGCTACGCTGCTTCTCTGCTCTCCCGCCAAGGCATTTTAGAGTCGACTATTTCCAACCTCTTTCTCATTTCTGTGCCATCTTGTCTCCGCAGAAGCTGACGTGGAAGTCCAGGCAGGCGGATGTGGACACGTGCAGAATGAAGGGGAAGCATAAGGTACAGAAAACACACAGCAACACTGCGACAGAGAGACAGCCGTCTGACATATAAACATATCTATACAAGGTTACCACATAGTCCTGACGAATGGAGGCACTGTCTCACTAAAGCATACTCATTATTTTTGATTAATGTCACCGACTAACTTAAATAATGCTGTTATTTTATAACGCTCTTTCTTTTTTGCTTGGATCTAAGAAGGAATCTGCCACTCTATCATCTGAAGCACTGTACTTACTAGGGGTGGGCCATATCGTATCGCATATCGTTATCGCGATATAATTTTTTGATATCGTTGTAATTTTTTATATCGTCGTGGATACGATATAATTCATGTTACGCTCCAGCTCCATCAGCAGCATAAACACTGACTCTAGAACATGGGGACAGGTGCTTATGAAGTTAAATGAAATGAAGGACGTAAACCGCTTGAGTAGATCATATTCGCGAGGAAAGTAGTATGCCGTTAAAAAAAGAAAAAGAATGAAATATCACTGAATTAATCTTCCCAATAGGCGTAAGGCTGGGATTTTGAAGTAATTTGTCCATTGTCAATAATATCGTCAAATACATCGTTATCGTGATATTTCTTTTTTATATCGTGATATAGATTTTAGGCCATATCGCCCTGCCCTAGTACTTACAATTTTACATTAGCGTTAAATAAATTCATAAACTTTAGCTGTTGGTGGTAGGGCTGCACAGTAAGAGAGAAGATTGTAATTTTCAATAACTGTTTTGAATATTGTTATACAGATATTTTTGCTAAACTGTTGCCAAACCATTGAGTTAGACGCCGTGACGTCATGACCAAGTGATTACCAGGGCAACAGACGGCGCCGTATTACACCAGGTGAAAGTTGCGCAGTCAGAGGCCGTAATAAAGTGTGTCAGTAATAGTGGTTTTACTGGTAGTAATACCAGAAAGTCCTGAATTCATCAACAAAGTGACAATGTGGCAAAGTTCTAAAAGCTAAAGTTTTCAAGGAGATCTTATATTGTTCAGGCTCTCAGATTTTCTTTCTAAAACAGCCAGTACCAAAGACTATTGCTGCAACTCACATACTTCCCACGTGACCCAACATTTCACTCTTTTAAACAAATGTGGAAGATGTTTTTCTTACACATGTACGTATAATTCCTGATAACATTAACTGTTCTGATTGAAATATATTTGATCAAATACCACATAATGGTTTTAAAGGTTCTTATTGAAAGACACTAGGTACTTCACTTCCGTCTTCCTCAGAGACGCCTCTGAGGAAGAAGTAAATTTCCAGTCCGTCGAAACGTGTAAGGTATTTGAACAAAACCTTTTTGTTATACCGAGTCTTTCAATAAGAACCTTCAAAACCATTTGAAAATAAGAAGACATAATGAATGCAATAAAAGAAATACCACATAAGTTGATTTCAAACTCTAGGTCTTTATGTAGATGACCTTTGGAGACTTCTACGGCCTCAAGGGGCCCCGGACCCAACACAGTTTTGTCCCTTTGCATCAGGCACTAAATCGGGCACTGCATAAAAATCCTTCCGTCCAGACACAATAAAGTTGATCACAACACATCACATCTGTTGTGTGTGACAGCCTTGTGTTTTCATGTCTGCATTAACAAGAGTTGAAAGTCACAGTGGACCTTGTGCCTTTGTGTTTTCCCTCAAGGACGAGTGCCATAACTTCATCAAAGTCCTGTTGCAGCAGAATGACGACACTCTGTTTGTGTGTGGGACCAACGCTTTCAACCCGTCCTGCAGGACCTACAAGGTATTGGCTCAAATGCTTTTGAAATCAGTAAAAGCTTTCTCTTTTTTTCTGTTGGGATATAAACAAACAATGGGAGATGTTTCAGGTCACAATTTGATAGGTGTATTTCTTTTTTCCTCCACATTGTCCGTGTGTGTAAAACTTGGCTGAGTGGTTAGTATTTCTCACAACAGGGGGATCTAGTTTGATTATCCTTCTGCAGGGAGTCCGGAGTGTGCCTTGACTTAAAACAGTAGTGGCTCAATTGAGGATAATTTTGTATTTATGTGTGCATGAGTGTTCGTCATGAGGGCCAGTTTGGGAGTACTAAAGGCGAGACACAGCATGTGAAAACATCGATTACTCACGCTGTGGTCAAAGTTGAGATTTTTTACTAGTTTTCTCCCTTGACCTCTACAGAGTAAAAATAAAGCCCAAAACTCACACATTGCGATGCTTACTTTGTGACGCTAGCGAGCCGGAGATTTATTGGAAATAACTCATCAGTACGGCGCTCCCTTGTCTTTCACACACGTGTTCACTCACATATGTTGACATGTTTGGTATCCCGCATGCCGACCGAAATGGCTCTGTAATCCAAATATTGTCATTTCCTTTCTGGGAGACACCCGTGAAGCCATAAAGACGGGAGGAGTATTCACGGGCATGTGCAGATGTTACAAAAGTTTAAGGCCTGTTTTCTTTTTACACTATTGCAACAATATCCCCGCTTCAGTTGAACCTACAGACTCCAAACTTTCAAGTCTTGTACTGAACAATATTCTTAAGGTTTATTCAGAGGGAAATCCTTAGCTGATTGAATGATATGAATTGCATAGAACAACACTGTAAATGTATCTTGAAACATTAAAAGGGGGTATTATGTAAAATCGACTTTTTCAAGCTTTATATCATGTTATTATGTCATTCCCTCATTAAACACATGCCTGGAGTGTTGCCTTGGCTCATTCACATATTTTTGAGTAATCAGTAAAAACTTAGACGGCAGCCATTTTAGGTGTACCTATGCCTCACTCCTCCTAGGAACGCCCCCACCTCCTGGAGACGCCTCTGGACCTTTCGTCACCAGCCAAGCCACCAACCACTGCTCCTCAGCTCAGCAGAGCCCCCTCCCCGCACAGTGTTGTTGTTTAGATGCCACAGCAGTGTGCTGAAGGGGGCGTGTCGGAAAGCTTCTTAAAGAGACAGAGGCCCATTTCAAGACGTTCAGTACAGCCATTTTGAGAGAGCAATTTCATTCAAGGCAGTTATTTTAATTTACTGCATATACAGACCAACAGAAGGTTACGTCATCATTGTAGTATGCTATAGACTGGTGCTATGTGATTGAAAAAGCATAATACCCCCTCTTTAACCTATTTGACCCCTACATTTGTACATTACCTACAGTCTTCACCTGCCCCATACATTTCCCCTGTATGACATTGCTATCAACACATCCACTATTTTCCCTTTACCCTCTGAAGCTAGAGGTGTCACATACGCATTCATTTACAGCTTCTTAACACCTTTCTCTCACCATCTCATCGCACACATTGTCACCATCCTCTTCGCCTGAAACCCTGTCCATATGGAATACCCTACACATGGATGGATGACTTTCACACCTCAGCAGGCGTCTTCTTCATCTCCAGGTGCATCCTCGAAACACAGGCTGAGTTTGTTGTAGAAACCCCCCCCGAAATGACTTATTCAGTCACTCACTCAGTCACACAGGCCGGTGCGCGAGTGAAATATGAATCAACCGTGGCTTCCTTGTAAATAGACGCTTGTCAAAACCGTGTCCAAGCAGGCATGTGTCTGGGATAGTCGGGGAGATTCTTTGAGAAAAGTGAAGCCGCGATTCAAGGTGACGTCCGGAGGTCGGCGAGGACGGTAAATCAGGGGGCAGGAGGCAGAAATAGAGATGTCAATAAAAGAAAGACAAGGTAACGACAGGGAAAAGAGGAAGCAGATGGAGAGGATGTACGATAGGAACACAGATGTGAAGCTGCTGGGAATGGTGGATCTCAGTCTGACTAGAGGTGCTAGAAGAAGCTTTTAACATTAGAATTTAGATTTGAACGTTTATATGTTCAGTGGTAAAGTTTTCATAAAGATAACTGTACTATCCTTTCATATTTGCTCTCGCTTTGCTAGCTTCTTGGATCTTGACTTTGACTGCTTACCAAATATCTGCTATTTAGCGTAAAACGACGCTATCTTTTCCCAATTAAAATCACCCTCATGCAGTGAATTCCAGCATTTATTTGTGTGTCTAAATCCCATTTTAGCCCCGGAGTTGACTCGGTTGACTGAGATTTTTTTAGCGCGACAGTTTATTTACTCCAAACAACCAAAATATTCTGCTTGTTGACTTTTGGATTTACTGCACGGCTTCCAGTCAGAGTAATTACTTCAGACAAGTAAGAGTGACTGACAATAATGGACTTTGATGGCTCGGCTCAGTGCATGTGTGTCCTGGAGGATGTTATTGTTTGGCTTGTTAGGAGGCGATGGCAATGGTCACAGCACACGGAGATGTTATCGCCGCGGTGGCCTGTGGGGAAAACGCTCTTGCTTTGGTTCACTAGATCTGTTTACCAGGAAAAACAAGACGTCTCCGCCTGGCTGCCTTTATGGCTCGGCATGCTAAAGTGGACCAAGTCATTCAGAGGGTGCGCTCCTCCTGTTGCTGTATAGGGAAAGTGGGATTTATGTGTCCGCATTCATCAGCCGCGCTTAGGTTTTACAGCCGCACCTGTAATACGGGGAGTTTGGGAAGAAACAGGTTGTGGTGGAGATAGAGACAGTAAACAGCTCATTTGAATTCATTTACTCATTCATGCATAACATAACCAAGGTTGACATTCACTTTTTGTGTGTGCACTGGTCACCGTGGCTAGTCCTTATCAAATGTTATTAGCCAAATGGAAATTTCACTTGGCACAATTGAACTGTATCTCGTCCTTGAGCTT
Source organism: Neogobius melanostomus (assembly GCA_007210695.1). Lineage (NCBI taxonomy): Eukaryota > Metazoa > Chordata > Actinopteri > Gobiiformes > Gobiidae > Neogobius > Neogobius melanostomus. The sequence continues at coordinate 4,190,968 of VHKM01000006.1, read as the reverse complement.
TATATAGACATTTTCTGTACACGTTTCTTTTGCGTTTTAATTGTTTTATATTATCTCATTCAGACGCAATACTTTATGATGGGTCGTCCAAACGTTTTTCATCGAGGGACACATATTGACGTCTGTAAAGCAGAGACAGGCAACGTCAGACTCAGGGGCCACAGCTGACTAGACAATATTGAGACATATTATTGCATTCAACAGACCGAAAATTCCTGTTCTCCAAAAATACTGATTATATGGTTAATTCCTTTACATGAGTCACCTTCTATTTGTACATGGCGGAGCATGAGTTTGGGTGACCAATGCGAGGCTCAGCCCCCCATTTTCTGACTCGGATCAAAATTGGCCCACGACAGAGCAAACTTGTGGTATTGAGGTGGTCACTGTAGTCAAACATTCAACTGGGTGCCTTTAAAGCAGTACTAAGTAATGTGTTTACATTAATAAATCCTTTCCGTAGTCCCTCTGGGGGTAATACAAGTGTTAATGGGATGATTGGGGGGTCTTTCATCTCCCCCTGGTGTCTCTAGCCAGAAAACCATGCTTGCAACTTGACTGCCACCGGGGCGGAGCAACCAATACACACTAATGTAATCACGAAGAAGAAGCTAACAGGCTAACGGGCAAAGCTAACTGCGGGATATCGCCACTTTAAACAGTATTTACAGCCAAGTTTGAGTGAAAAAAAATATTTCCATTGTATAACTTGATGTACAACAGCCCTCTCTCCCTTCACCTTTTCTGTCAGCGTAGTATTTACTCTCCAAGACATTTAATAAGTTAAAAAATCGTAACTTGCTACGACACCCGCAGTTGCGCTTACGGCCTCTAGGGGCAAGAGTTACTTAGTACTGCTTTAAAAGAGGTTTAAACTGTTGCCCATGTCTTCATGTAGCTTTGAACCATAATGCCAGGTCTGTCTCACACTAAAATGTTAGTTTTTGTGTTTATAATTGTGTAGAATTATTAAACTTGCTGTAAATATAATTGGCGAGGTGTGCCAATTCAACTAGAAGCGTGAGGGCCACCAAAAATCGGACGTGCGCACCTAGTGTATACACCAAAAGAAATACCTCGGTTAAAGATATAAAATCCAATTGGTAAGAGTGCATAGTGAGAGTATCGAGGCAGGAGACAATTATCTTAACACTGAATTACTCTAACATATCACATTTGTGTTTGAATATAAAAAACAACAACATTGCACTATCCTATTTGATGGTATGTGTCACAGTAGTCATTTAAAGGTACAATATGTCTTGCAACATTAGCTCACAATAGGCATTTAAGAGAATGTATATAGGCCTATAAATCTACCCAACCAACTCTTTCTTCAATTTAAAATTTAGGTATGTGTTACCCCTTTGGGAAATTAGTTCCCTGCATTTGAACCAACCCTTTAAAGGGCAGTTAGAGAGACCTAGCGCCCAGGGACCCTTCCCAGTAGTGTAAGCCAGGATCTTGGTCAGGAATGGAGTACCAAGCTGAATGGTTTCATTTTAGCCAATAGTCATTTTAATTTCTAGATTGATAGAGGGTGTGGTTAAGAAGGAAACACAGGCCTATATGACCTGAAATCTAAACCACATTGCACCACCTGCTGCAAATGGTTAAAAATAAATAAATTCAAGATGTGTATAGGGAGAAGGGTGCTCCTGCTCTGGGCCAAACCCCCTGCTCCCCCACTCGCCCTCGCCGTGCACTTGATTAATGTGGGATGAGGCTGGCCCCAAAAACTGGAGCTCCTTTCAGCACTGTCACACTGTGGAGATGGAGAGGCGAACCGTGGCCAAGGTGGATTTAACCGCTAATTCTCTCTCACACACACAGGCGCGCACACACTGTGACCGGGGCTGGTGGATGAGCCCATGCCGGCCATCGTACATTTGGTACAGGCCCAGGAGAGCGTCTTCCTGCCAGGTCTACAGCGTGCGATGCTTGGGTGTAATGCTCCATATTTGCACAGTTGCTACTGTTTGCGTTGCTGTGCCCGTGTTAGGTTTGTTTGCGTGGTTCGGCCCAATTCATCTCACAGTTTGTGACCGCAATGATATTATTATTACTAGTTATTGTGACTGACTGTGTTGGAGAGAAAATGTCCCCGTCTGTCGCCATTTCCTGGTCATGAAAAGATTGTATTTCCAAAATGGATTTTGTTCTGTGTGAACTACAAAATGTCCTGTTTTTAAAGGGGGGGTATTATGTAAAATCGACTTTTTCAAGCTTTATATCATGTTATTATGTCATTCCCTCATTAAACACATGCCTGGAGTGTTGCCTTGGCTCATTCACATATTTTTGAATAATCAGTCAAAACTTAGACGGCAGCCATTTTAGGTGTAGCTATGCCTCAGTCCTCCTAGGAACGCCCCCACCTCCTGGAGACGCCTCTGAACCTTTCGTCACCAGCCAAGCCACCAACCACTGCTCCTCAGCTCAGCAGAGCCCCTCCCCGCACAGTGTTGTTGTTTAGATGCCACAGCAGTGTGCTGAAGGGGGCGTGTCGGAAAGCTTCTTAAAGAGACAGAGGCCTATTTCAAGACGTTCAGTACAGCCATTTTGAGAGAGCAATTTTATTCAAGGCAGTTATTTTAATTTACTGCATATACAGACCAACAGAAGGTTACGTCATCATTGTAGTATGCTATAGACTGGTGCTATGTGTTTGAAAAAAGCATAATACCCCCTCTTTAAGTCTTTTTAAAAGCAGCAAGTTGAGATCTTCTAATGGATGTTGTTGTTGTATTCATTTGTCCCTTTTCAGTCTTCTCTCATACTGTACGTTGACATGGAAATGTTTGAAATAGGCACAGTAAAATTAATTTGATTTAAAACACAAAAGTGCTTTTTTTTTTTACAGATATCGTGCTGAACAAAGATATTATGATTACTGTGGAACACTGATGTTTAGGCCATGTTATGAATAGATCGAGCAGTTGGCTTGAGTTGAGGGCTATAAGAGACATGACAGTTTCTGCTTAGCATTATTTATAAGAGAAAGACGGAGCAGGTAAACTTGCCACTTTTTGATCACCTTTACTATTTGTTTATTCTGTTGGCAGTGCAGCGCTTTTATGATCAATCTGACACTGATCGTGGATTTTGAAAACAAATCTGCATGTTGTCAGGCCTCTTATCAATTGCAAGAACAAGCAAGAAAACAGAAGAAACACACTGGAGACGACTTGCACCAATTCTTACCTTTAGGATGATAAAGCACCCAAGGCTTCTTCTCTTCTGTTGGTGCCCCACTCCCTGTGCCCAAACCTGGCTGTGCTGCGATAATAAACTGCCTATCCAGCTGGGCCCATATGACTTCAGTGCCCTGTCGCCAGGCGGCTCAGGGCAATCGGCTGGGAGTCCTGGGACACCATTCGAACATTAGGCTTTGATACTGCCATAGTGGCCTAAGGGGACTGTTCTCTCAGTGGAGTGTTGAAATGAAGTGACTTGGTGGTGGTCCTTGGTGCCTAAACAGGAAGATAAATCCACTTTACAGCTGGACTCAAATGTTATGTTATCTGTTTGGTCATAAGATCCAATAGCATAGGGAATGTGAAGTGGGCCAGCAACGCACGGTGTTCCATAAAGACTCACTGATCTATCATAGCTGTAAACTGGGGCCAGGTTCTGATGCTTTCATGAATTTGTTCTAGATATTGCGTAAGCATTGAGGTTGCATTTTGTTTTGCTCGACTGAAATAACACTTGTCCTACTACTAATTGTGTCCATAAAATGAAAAAAAAAAACAGGTGTCTACTGTATGTCACCAACTTTTTGTATGTGCATCTTTTATTTGTACCATTTCTTTTTTCAAGCAGCACTTTGCAACCATTTGAACAGAACAGGTTTTATTTGTTTTTTTCAAGAACAATGGGAAAATTGATCTGTCCTGTCCAAAAAAAAGCTGCAATTACCTTGACAATTCATCTGTGAAAACAAATTTTACTGTGGAGGAAGGAAGACAGTCATGTTTGTTTTTTCTTTTTACACAAAGCCGCTTTTCTTTACCAGGTTAAAATAACAAATGCTTCAGCAGCTGCTTGACTCCAGTGTCTTCAGCTCGGGGCTGTAGGGGGTAGGAGGGGAAGGGTCCACGCTCGGAAACAGGTCGCACGGAGAGAGAAATGGGTCAGGATTATTAATGTCCCGGCGAGACGTGTCCTTGTTTGGTCTGTCCACAGCAGAATCATGGCCCAGGTGTGAACTTGTGCACTTAACCTTCCGAGCGCTGCACAGGTGGAGGGGTGTAGAGGAAGTGTGTTAACAAAGTGTACGTGTTATTATAGTATATGGTGCGAAGGTGAGGGTTGGTGAGGTATTGAACGCAGAAGATTTAGGTAAGGGACCGACATAAGGGAGCAATTGAAGGTGTTGACTTTTGTATAAAGAGAGAGAGACCCTAAAAGTTACAAATGATGACAAAAGTTTAGAAAAATGTAGTAAACCTTTTAATGTACAGTTAAATTGTGAGGCTGCACTAATCTGTGTTTAATTGAATTCCTCATACCTGGAGCTGTGTTTCGCCCCACTCACGCATCTTTGAGTAATCTTTGGATCTTCCCCGGAGGCTATTGCTATAGCACCCAACGACCCAAAAAGCACTTCTACACAGGAAATGCTTTCCTCGCCATCTCTTGCTAAGCTTAATCCTTTCACTGCAAAGTAAAGCATTCGCCACAGCTACACAACAGCCACAGAAGCCGCGCAGGTTTTTTTTCTCTCTCTCTTTTAATTGAAACAGCTGCACAGAGAAGGGGAGCAAGTGGTATGGGGTGGGAGAGGCATATGAGGAGATCGCTTGGAAATTAGGAAGTGAAACTACTATACGTTTTTGTTTCATCTGTTTTAGGTCAGTATTGCATTTTCTAAACAAAAACGTATAAGATAGTGATAAAGATGTGAAAATAGAAAAAAATAAGCACTGCTTCTCAATGAGGAGATAGATTTCTTCCCTTCCTTTGACTCTGGTCTCCACAGTAGCCATTTGTTCTGGTGGATATCTCTTGTGGCCTATTAGTCCTTTGGTCCAGTCTATTTTTTTTTTTTTTTTTTTTTATGTTTTTGGGTCCTGACTGTTATGATGATAAATGTACGTACTGTCATTGTCACTGCTTCTCATTACTTCAGTGCTCATGCAGTCTGTATGGTTGTGGTCAAGTTATGCTTCAAGAATCTTTTACATGTAATCATCTATGTAGAAGTGATTAATAAACATATGTACTGTATATAATAGTTATTTTTCCTTTAGGGACATGTGATGCATGTGATACCGCCCATGATCTCTCTGGGTATTTAACACACCTGTAGTGTCTTCATTCACAAAATTGCCCTGATGAAGACCCACTAGTGTGAAACGCGTTGGCATTTTTTAAGCTCTGTCCATGCTTTAATAAAGGACTTTTGTATTTTGATACCACGGAATATGCATTCAATACATCTATGTCACCAGCCAGTCGCCTTTCTCCTTTCCAGTGATAAAGATGTGTTTGAGATTATTAAATACCTGCAGAAAGCATAATACCTTCTCATTAAACATTGGTTGCAAATGGAAAATTGAATGGAAACACAGTATTTATGTCTGTCCAACATCCTTTGTAGTTAGTTAGTTAGTTGGTTAGTTACAGAAAGCTCATATTGCTTGAAGTGTATGGCTGAAAATAATGAAAAGAAATGTATTCAAGTGGCAATAATCTGCCAGCACAAGTCAAGTTCAGGATTACCTCATCTGTCCTTTAGCAATGACAAATAAATCCTCTGAAGGCGACTGTAGCCGAGAGAGTAGGAGGCAGAGCGCGTCCCCATAACCTCCGCGCTCCGCCACTGACCGTGGACCAATTATCAACGCTCCTGATGGGCATGTTTGGAGGATCTACTTTATGTTGATCTAATTAATTAGCATATAGCCTATGGACAAACACCAACGAGCTGTTGTTGTAATTAATTCTTCGCCATTCTCTAGAGTACCACTAGCTTACTGTACATTTGTTAAACCCCCCAGGTACTGGAGTGACAGTGCCAGCATCTCTTCAATTACTTTAAGCGCTCTTTTTTTCTCGTTGCTTCTATTGGAGTTGACAGCATAATAGTATTTGCCTGGTAAACAATGTAAAAAAAAAATCTTGCCTGGCTGTTTTAGTGTCTTTATGGTGATGTCGGGGAAATGTTGCCTGAGTTTGGCAGGTTGATAAAATGCGTTTGCCTGTTTGAATATGATTGCATTGGACAAGGCTAAGAGCTCGGAAATGAGCGCTTGGCTGGTGTTTTTCCACACTGCGTATAATAGAAGCGAGGGTCTGAATATAAATGTATGTATACAAGACTCAATGTTATTATTGTTGGACATGCTCACTGCATTTTATAGATTGAGTTCTACCTCTCACAACAAATGAAGATTTGTTAGCCATTTTAACCCCCACAAAAATCTGGCAAAAACAAGTTTTAAATTAAGTTAATTATAGGATAAACATAACTGAAACCGAGCTTGTTCTCATTTTTAAGTTGCCATGCATTTTCGTTTCAATCTCAGTCAGATGGAAGATCTTGCGTTATGGATAAATCTTACTACCGCAAATCTACAGTGCCTTGCAAAAGTACTAATACACCTTGAACTTGTGCACATTTTGTCATGTTTACAACCTTAAACGTAAAGATTTTATTTAGAATGTTTTACTGAAAGTTCACATACAAGTAACAGACAACTGTGAAGTGAAAGCAAAACGATACATGATTCTGTTATTTTTCAAAAATACAAAAGTGAAAAGTGGGGCGTGCATAAGTATTCACACAGCATTTTCTGAGTGCATTAAATTGCCTTTATAACATTCCTAATGACTGCAGAATGTTCACACCTTGCCCTAACCATTAAATAGAGGCCAACTGTGTGTAATCTACTCTCAGTATAATTCCAGCTGTTCTGTGAGGGCCTCAGAGCTATGGTCAGAGTGTATTGGTCACTAAACAACATCATGAAGACCAAGGAGCACACCAGAGAGGTCAGGGATAAAGCTGTGGAGAAGTTTAAAGCAGCGTTAAGTTATACAAAGATTTCCCAAGATTTGAACATCTCACGGAGCACTGTTCAATCCATCATTCGGAAATGGAAAGAGTATAGCACCAATGTGAACTTACCAAGACACGGCCGTCCACCTAAACTAACAGACCGAACAAAGAGAGCACTGGTCAGAAATGCAACCAAGTGCCCAAGATGACTCTGGAGGAGCTGCGACGCACTGCCGCTGAGCTGGGGGAATCTGTACATGGGACAACTATAAGTCGTACTCTACACAAATCTGGCTTTCATGGACGAGTGGCAAGAAGAAAGCCATTATTGAAAGGAGGCCATACGAAATCCTGTTTGAAGTTTGCTAGAAGTCATATGGAGGACACAGCTACCATGTGGAAGAAGGTGCTTAGGACAGATGAGACAAAAATTGAACTTTTTGGCCCAAATGCAAAACGTTATGTATGGCACAAACCTAACACTGCTCATCGTCCTGAGTGCACCAACCCCAGTGTCAAATATGGTGGTGGAGCATCATGCTATGGGGCTGCTTTTCCTCAGCGGGGACTGAGAAGATTGTAAGAATAGTTGGGAAGATGGATGGAGCCAAATACAGAGACATTTTGGAGGAAAACCTGCTGGAGTCAGCAAGAGAATTGAGGCTGAGATTCACCTTCCAGCAGGACAATGACCCTAAACACAAAGCTAAATCTACAATGGAATGGTTTAAAAACAAACACATTAATGTGTTAGAATGGCCCAGTCAAAGTCCTGACCTAAATCCTATTGAAAATCTGTGGAAAGACCTGAAAACTGCTGTTCACAAACGCTCTCCTTCTAATTTGACAGAGCTTGAGTTGTTTTGTAGAGACTAAAATGTCAGTCTCTAGATGTGCAAACCTTGTAGTCATACCCCAGAAGACTTGCTGCTGTTATTGCAGCAAAATGGGGTTCCACAAAGTATTAAGTCATGCTGTATGAATACTTATGCACGCCCCACTTTTCACTTTTCTATTTTTAGTAAAATAACAGAATCATGTATCATTTTGCTTTCACTTCACAGTTGTCTGTTACTTGTGTGTGAACTTTCAGTTAAAAATTCTAAATAAAATCTTTACGTTTAGGGTTGTAAACGTGACAAAATGTGCTTTAGACTAGGAGCTTCAAAGTGCTCATGGGAGTGTTGTTTTCCCGTGCTCGCTGCCTGACAGGATAACAGTGTTTGCATGTGTAGTATATCTGTAACCGGGGCGGGGGGAGTGTCTTCCTGGCAGGAGTAGATCAGTCGCAGCGTGAGGGTCAGAGGTGACCGGAGAGAGACAGGAGCACTGGTTGTGATGTGACAGGTAGGAGGGGCTGTGTGCGCGGTTTGTTTACTGTGGCTCACGGGCTGGGAAAGATGCTGAGGCTTCAAAGCTGGGAGACAGTCGAGCGTATGGGTAAAGTCACGGTGATAACTCTCATATGGGCGTAGCTGTGCTCTGCTGAGGATGCAGATAATGGTTGGGTGTTTTCATTTGAAGACCCGTTGTTCCATTGTAAATAAGCCTGAGTATCGCTCGCGTTTTATTTTCCTCAGCCAGCGTTCAACTGAAATGTTATGGAATTAACCTGGATCATATTATTCTGGGATTATTTTCATCTGCAATACAATAAACTCGTATTCCAGCACACAACTGTATATATCCATACATTTGGATAATGAACTGTACTTCTAGTCTTGTGGGTCTATTGGACATATGAATCCAAGCCACGTGTACAAAGCAGGCGCTCCCTTCAAATTTTTCCATTGTGAGTATAGACCAGTAATTGACTCATTATTCCTGTTAAAATAACATCTAATGAGCGTGCAGTATATTCTATAGGGCCACTGTAGAAACACGCACATGTTCGCCATTTGAGTTGCAGACATGCCTGACCTTCAGCCATTTCCATTCCTATAGTGATTATCCCTTATGCATGCATTCCCCACCCTAATGACAATATACCACGCGCTCAAAACCATTTGGAAAGTTGTGCTGAACTAACTTGGATGGAGGAGCGCTCGCCGCCGCCACTGTCGCTGCTTCTGTGTTTGTTGTTAAAGGTCACTTGTAATTTTCACTGCCAAATCAGCCTCCACAATTTCTCTGGCAGAAGTTTCCAGCGTCGGAGCGCGCGTGACCTTTTTAGTGGGCAGATGATAGCCTTTTCCGTTTAGAACAGGAATAGCAAAAACAAAATGACCTGTTTGGTGCGGCACAAAAGGGTGGCGTAAGCGCTTTTCGCAGCCAATCCCTTTTGTCCGCAGAGGTAGAGGCACCGATAGAAGAAGGAAAAATGAGTTTGTCGATGTGGGCAAACAGTTTTTCAGAAATGTCCACTGACCTCGACCCCGGCGCTGCACTGTGGGCTGTGCTGTTTAGCCGAGGTTAGACAGACGGAGGCCTGCTGAGAGGACGGGTTGATCCCCGGAGTAATGAAAATGGCCTATGACCTATGCTGTACACTGCCCCTGTCAGTCATATATGTTATTGATGTTTTCTCCTGCTTTGAGTGTGTAGGGAAATGTTTTGCCTGTGTGGAGTTTGCAGTTTCTCCCTATTTGTTTTTGGGATTCCTCCAACACTCATCAATCTGAAACATGAAGCCTAAATCCTCTTGCCGGTTGCACTGGGCCATCATTACAAAATTCGATTTTTAGATTTGATTAAAGATTGACATGGCAGGAAAGAACAACATGTTTAAAGCAGAACTAAGTAACTCATGCCCCTAGAGGCCATAAGCGCCACTGCAGGTGTCGTAGCATGTTGCGGTATTTTACTCATTAATTGTCCGTGAGAGTAAATACTACGCTGGCAGAAAAGACAAAGGGAGAGAGGGACATTGTACATCCAGTTACACAATAGAGATAATTTTACTAAGTAACTCATGCCCTAGAGGCCATAAGTACCATTGCAGGTGTCGTAGCATGTTGCGTTTTTATACTCATTAATTGTCCGTGAGAGTAAATACTATGCTGATATAAAAGACAAAGAGAGAGAGGGATATTGTACATCCAGTTACACAATAGAGATAATTTTTTTACTCAAACTTGGCTGTAAATACTGTTTAAGTGGCGCTAGCCCGCAGTTAGCTTTGCCCGTTAGCATGTTAGCTTCTTCTTCGTGAATCCATTAGTGTGTATTGGTGGCTCCGACCCGGTGACAGGGAAGTTGCAAGGGTGGTTTTCTGGGGAGATGAAAGACCCCCCAATCATCCAATCAACACTTGTATTACCCCCAGAGGGACTACGAAAAGGATTTATTAAGGTAAACAAGTTTCTTAGTTCATCTTTAACCTGAAATATCTCAATCACAATATAAAACAATGAAAACAACATTCGCAAAAAAAAAACATTCGCAAAAAAAAAGGTTTATACTGTAAAACAATCTAAAAGCTCAAGGGCTAAAAGACATTTCCTGTTTTGTTTTGTTTTTTGTGTGTGATGCTCTTCTTGGCTGGAAATTGTCTTTGGCACCTGAGCCGGTACCCAGTGGAGGCCTGAGTAATAAAGGCGTGCAGAAAAATATGGAGAATCGAGGCTGCTTCTTTCACCGCCTCTTAAACCTTCATTTTAGTGAAATGTAGTAGGTCTGGACCGCACACAGTCAAACCAGTTATTTGAATCAGTTTATGGTGAGATAATCAGAGGTGCATATGCATAATCAGTAACAGTGAAGTAGCCTACACATGAGTAACTTGTTGCTTGTTGAAGTTTTATCTCAAAAACATGAAATATCAACGCTCTTAATCGGATCAAATGTATCTCTCTGCTGCGTGAAAATACTGTAAGTGACAGAAATGTCCTGCTGTAATATAAACACATATTGAAGTTTGTTTTTCTTTCTAGCTTAAGTCGAAACACTGCAGGTGAATAGGGAATTTGTTTAAATGTAGAGATATCAATTTGAAACATTTGCTGTAGATTACTGACATAAATATGAGAATAAAATGTATTGCGAGTTTTTGGTCATTTCATGTTGTCATATAAATAATATGGCCTTTTATTCCTAAAAATGCCCAAAATGCCACATATTTTCGGCGACGAAAGCTGAATAATGGATGGACACTGGTTTAAATTTCTGGTTTATTTTATATTTGTTATAAACTTTTTCAGACAGGGTTTGGATATCTTTAGTTTTAAAATAAGATGTTTATTAGTGGAAAAATCTGTAACTTGAGTTGTTTTTTGAAATTGAAAACTCAGTAAATCAGGTTAGGGATTAGATATTTAAAAATCCCTCTGATTTTGAGAAAATGGCTCTTAAAATTTCAATGTTCCATATAACCCCATGGAGTAACATTGAGTCAGTGCAATAATTAAACATGTTATTGTGAAGATTAGTTATTTGTTTGCTCCAAGGTGAAAGTTTACACTATATGTTAAGAGAACAAATCGGCCCAAAACCGGAAAATGAATTTTGCCTGTAGTGTCTCCCCTTAAGAATGATCTATTTCTTTGGTGCATTAGTAACAAATACAGAATTTCATCATGATATTATTACAACATTTTCTATAGGGCTGTGTCATTAATTGAAATCAAATCAATAACAATACTCCAATTTGTGATTTTTTTTTTTTTTTTTTTTAGATGAGGTTTATTTAAAAGTGCTATCCTGTCTATATTCATGAAGTGTTTTTCTTTTCTTTGCCCTACTGCCATGCCCTAAACGTCGGTATATTATAGCCACAGAGTTTATCATCCTGTTCATTTCCTCTTCTTCTACAACACATCTACTGCTGACTCACGTTTGGCAGGGGGTAAAGCGTACCCTCTAGCAGAGTCGCTCAGGCCGGGTAGCCCCACTGTTAATGCCAGTTCAGTTGAAGGATAACGACTGGGTGAAGCAAACCACATTCTCCCACACTGTGCTCTGTTTGCAGTGGAAATGTTGTTTTTTATCCACGTCCGTGACACTTTCCGAGCCCCCCCCCCCCCCTACCTCTCTGGGGCGCTTTGACAGCTCGCAGTAGGGCGGCGCAGCAGCTCAGGCAGGATATTAGTGCGGGCCACAGCCATATGGACACACTTGTGGACTTCTGGGCTTTTTCAGCTCTGACTGAAACCACTTGACCACCAGAAGTCTTTCCACGCTTCGACTCGGACAGAATGTTGCTAAATAAAGGTTGTTTTCGGGCCGTACATATACAGTAGGCAGCGAGACGCAATGTTTCCTGAACTGGATGTTTGCATGTTTGACCTCTTAACTCCCACATGGACCATTTTCTCCATTTTGGCTTTACCCAAATGTAAAAGTTTCTTTAAAAAAAAGTGTCAAAGTAGCAACAAAACAAGGATGGAAATATAACAAAAAGAGTGACAAAAACACGATTAAAAAGTGATGAAAGGAGCAACAAAAACATGCCGGAAAAGTAACAATAACATAATAAAAAGCGACTAAACATGATTAAAAAGTGACGAAAATGTGACAAAAAAGCGCCCAAAAGCAAGGAAAAACAGCGATGAAGAAAGCAACAGAAAACAATAAAAACCTTTGAAAACAGACAAAAAAGAGACAAAACAAAACAAAATGTGACAAACACACGACAAAAAGACACAAATGTGACATCATTGTCCCAGTTGGTTTGTGTTCATGTGGTTTTTATGTGGAAAATTGGGGATTTTGATGTCATCAAATAAAAACGGTCCTTTATCATTGATTAGCGCTTAGCTCAGCTAATCATTTAAATGTGTTGTTAGCATCTCAAAAGCTAAACGGTAGTTTAGTAGTTAGGTGCGGAAGTCGGAAAGCTCGTTTTGACCCGAGTTCCCCCAACGTTTTCCCCAGTTGAGCGAGCGTTCACGTGCATTTTCTCCAACTGGGGAAGTTGTTTGCCTGAGTTCCCGAGGACCACATGAACGCACCATTAGCTTTCAAATGAGAAGTTACACTGGCTTATAGGCTTTTAGATTTGGGTAAAGCTGAACTGGAGAAAATGCGCTCGGTTCAGGTGGGGGTTAAGAGGTTAAAGGTAATGTTAGGTAAGTAAAACAAACTGAACTTTACCTTGAGCACATACGTTTCGCTAGGGCAGGGCGATATGGCCTATAATCTCTATCACGATATAAAAAAAGAAATATCACGATAATGATATATTTGACGATATAACAGACAATGGACAAATTACTTCAAAATTCCAGCCTTACACCTATTTGGAAGATTAATGCAAAGATATTTCATTCTTTTTTTTAGTGCCATACTAATTTCCTCACAAATATGATCTACTCAAGCAGTTTACATCCTTCATTTCATTTCACTTTTTAAGCACCTGACCCTGTGTCCTACACAGTCAGTGTTTATGCTGCTCTGATGGAGCTGAGTGTAACATAAATTATATCGTGTCCACAACGATATAAAAAATGACAACGATATCAAAAATTATATCGCGATAACGATATGCGATACGATATGGCCCAACCTTACGTTTCGCCATTCGTCATTTGAAAGCTTAGAAATTCCAGAATCAGACAGTGGGCTTTAACCTCTTAACCCCCACATTAACCAGGCACATTTTCTACAGTTGGGCATTACCCAAATCAAAAAGCAAAAAAGTGTCAAAACACATGACTTAAGAGTGATGAAAAAGCAACAAAAAAGCCACAAAGAAGTGACAAAAACAAGATGAAAAAGTGATGAATACACGACAACAAAAGCAACGGTAAAAGCAACAAAGAAATGACAAAGAGCGACAGAAATGTGCAGGGAAAGCAACAATAACACAACAAAAAAAGCGACAAAAACCTGACTAATGAGTGTCAAACTGAAGTAAATGTCTCGAATCATTTGAAAAATTCAGTGTTAACCAAAGCCACACTGTCACACACCCCAGCACCGCCCAGTTTTGCTTTCTGTCCCAGCAGGACGCCTTCTGTCCTGAATTGGATGTTTGTTTTGTTTTCGAGCCCTACATCCTCTGCACTATTTGCTGACCTGTGACCTCTTTTTTGTGACCCCGTCAGACGGACACCCTGGAGGCGCTGGGAGAGGAAATCAGCGGCATGGCGAGATGCCCGTATGACGCCAAGCACGCCAACGTCGCCCTCTTTGCCGGTAAGCGTGAACTCAATTTTAAAAAATGGACACCCATTTAAATGCACTTGACTGCGCCACAGTCTGCAATTTATTAAGATGTGGGAAAGAGATGGAGAGCCCATTACTGATACAGGATTCTAATAGAAGCCAGTGAACACCGCAAGGCGAAATGATTAGCACTCATTTTTTCCCTATCTGCTCTTATTAGACTCTTGAATGTGTTTTAGCCAGATGAGGAAAGTTAAGTGTATGTGAAAGCGGGGGGATTAGCTGGAGTTGCACATAATATTATTCTTAACATCCTGTGGTTTATTATAATAGCTGCTCTCTTACAACATGTCATAATAAAACAAGCTAGCACTTTAGTCAGTGAAAACGCATTTCATTTTTGCTATGTTGCTTGTTTACCTATTATTTCCTGACTGGATGAGAACAATTTCTTAGACTACAACTCATTTCCGACGGCACTCTCACCATTTGGAAGCCCATCGGTAGAGAATCAGAATAGGGAAGAAGAAGAAGAAGGGGGGGAAAAAAGGTGCTCCACAAGCTTCAAAAACAACCCCGATGACACAGCTTGGCGTTGGCTGGGGTGAGGTTGCTGGGATGACCACAGCGGCTGCGAAAGACATTCAGGTCCACATTGGTATTGGCTGTGAACCGATTTATGGGGCTATTGATGAGCTGTCCCTACCAGTTTACCGCAGCGGAGGGAGAGGATGTAACCGCTTAGTGCACTTGCATTCGGAGGGAACACGTACGGCCGCTGGAAGCACTGAGTAATGGAGACGCTTCCCTCCGCTGCCATCCTTTCAATTATGTAGTTTGAGTTTCCACTGTGGTCTGGGCCGAGGCGGGCTGAGGTCATGCTGCTGCCGGATTCAGCTCATGTGTTCGGCACAAAGACGTTTGGACGGGATTGTTTTGAAGCGCGCTCTTCAAGCGTCGCGTAATTATGCTTGTTGTGTGTGCAGTTGTTATGGGTAGCTGGGATTTACCTCGGCAATAAGTGGTTTACACTAAAGTAAGAAGAATGATTGGGCTCTTTTACGAGTATAATGTGAACGTAATGGGAACTTTAGGTAGGACAAGTTTACATGAAAGTAAATATGACCAAGCATACCTCACTTATAGTATAGTAGATCCAGTATGCTTCTCAAATGTTTGGAAAAGCCACACTATTTAGGAAGAAACTTTTTAAACAGCATTTGATACTTTCTTCCTCACTAGTGCATTAAACATTGCACACTTGCATCCAATTATACGAGGCCTATTTATTTTCTGTGTTTGACCACAAAGCAAGACCTTTGATGGTGGCCTAATTTACTCCAATGCTACTTCTTCTTCTTTCCAACTCATTTGCTTCTCCATCTCTTTCTTCCAGATGGCAAGCTCTACTCCGCCACCGTAACAGACTTCCTGGCGATCGATGCGGTCATCTATCGTAGCCTAGGAGACAGCCCGACTCTTCGCACTGTCAAGCACGACTCCAAGTGGCTGAAAGGTGAGCGTGGGACAACCCGAATCTCAGCGCCTGACGAGCTCAAAAACAAACCAACCACGAGTCTGGAATGGTCTGTTTTGTGACTCATGGGTTGTTTGTGCGGATTCTTCCTGATGTAACAGAGCTTAAGATATTGGATTACATAATTTCAATCTTCCAGTATTTTCAAGAAAAGAAGTCTTAAAACTAAGCTATCACAAAGTTTGACAATGGTTCTTCGTCATGATCTCCCATCTAATAATACGTATTGAACAAACTTTTAGCATGAAGTCATTTGCTCTTCTTGTGCTTATTTCCCCACCCACCACTTAAAATCTGCCTGATTTTAACCTTTAAACCCTCGCCTGAATCGAGCCCGATTTCTTCAGTTTGACTTCAACCAAATCTAAAAGCTTCTTGAAAAAAGTGTCACAATATCGACAAAACGAGATGAAATTGAGGAAGAAAAGGTCCCAAAAAAGTATCGAAAAGTGACACAAATGTGACAAAAAGTGACAAAAGGGTATCGAAAAAGTGTCAAAAATTTATCGAAAAAGTGACACAATGTGACAAAAAAGTAACAAAAAGGTATTGAAAAAGTGTCAAAAATGTATCGAAAAAGTGACACAAAGTGACAAAAAGATGACAAAAAAGTATCGAAAAAGTGACAAAAAGGTAACAAAAAGTGACAAAAAAGTATCAAAAAAGTGACACATGTATTAAAAAAGTGACAAAAAGATGACAAAAGGTATCGAAAAAGTGTCAAAAATGTATCGAAAAAGTAACAAAAGGGTATCGAAAAGTGTCAAAATTTATTGAAAAAGTGTCAAAATGTATTGAAAAAGTGACACAAATGTGACAAAAAAGTGACAAAAAAGTATCAAAAAGTGACACATGTATTAAAAAGTGACAAAAAGATGACAAAAAAGTATCGAAAAAGTGACAAAAAGGTAACAAAAGGTATTGAAAAAGTGTCAAAAATGTATCGAAAAAGTGACACAAATGTGACAAAAAAGTGACAAAAAGTATTAAAAAAGTGACACATGTATTAAAAAAGTGACAAAAAGATGACAAAAAGGTATCGAAAAAGTGTCAAAATGTATCGAAAAGTGACACAAATGTGACAAAAAAGTAACAAAAAGGTATTGAAAAAGTGTCAAAAATGTATTGAAAAGTGACACAAATGTGACAAAAAGTGACAAAAAAGTATCAAAAAAGTGACACATGTATTAAAAAGTGACAAAAAGATGACAAAAAAGTATCGAAAAGTGACAAAAGGTAACAAAAAGGTATTGAAAAAGTGTCAAAATGTATCGAAAAAGTGACACAAATGTGACAAAAAAGTGACAAAAAGTATTAAAAAAGTGACACATGTATTAAAAAGTGACAAAAAGATGACAAAAAGTATCGAAAAAGTGACAAAAAGGTAACAAAAAGGTATTGAAAAGTGTCAAAAATGTATCGAAAAAGTGACACAAATGTGACAAAAAAGTAACAAAAGGGTATCGAAAAGTGTCAAAATGTATCGAAAAAGTGACACAAATGTGACAAAAAAGTGGCAACAATGTGGGGGAAAAGATCCTTCTAGATCAGTTTAGTCTGGCCTAAAGCTGAATTGGAGAAAATGCACCTTGTGAAGTCAATTGCTAGTTTGGTTTAACTTGGCTCTTATGTTGCACACCTCCCAAATTTTAAAACCTAAACATGCTTCCTTTTACCCCACAACTTTCAAATGGTTAATCTTAGCGTGTTGACATCTGCCAAATTGGCTGTACCAAATTACAAACGCTGACAGTGTTATTTACAAGCGGCCCATGTCATAGCATAGCAGTTGTGCGAAGAACAAGAGTGGTTATGTTAACGTTTCGCGCAAGTCATTTTCCAGGGAAATTGCTCTGCCCTGGGGGAGAAGCAAGCTCAAGTCCGTCCTGTCAAAGCCCAATAGAGAGATCCCTCTTTTTGTCGCATGCAAATTGTCTCCCTGCTATGATGGATGATAGGTTTAGGCACTCTGGCTCACACTCGGTGCTTTTTTGCATAATATGACAGCTATCTGGGCTGTTTACTGTGAAATATGATGTCAGAAGTGTTTTGTCACGGCAAACATCACTTTGGCGTTTCTCTTTTCTCGTCCGCAGAACCCTACTTTGTGCAGGCAGTCAATTACGGAGACTTCATCTACTTCTTCTATCGAGAGATTGCCATGGAGTACAACACAATGGGGAAGGTAAGCACAAAAAAACAGTTCTTAAGCTATTGTTTAAAAGGGCTAATCAGACGTGACTTCCTATTTACCGCCGTATTCAGGAAGCTAACAGGATGTGGGTGGATCACGTAGCGGGAAGAGGGCTTTTAGGATGTTGCATGGTCGCTAAGTAATAATAATCTTTTTTCGTTGGAAGATAAACACAACGCAGGATGAAGGAGCTCAAAATAAACTCAAAAGAGAGGGTGTGGGGATCTTGAGCTCCCATTCTCTGACATCTATATACACATGTATTTTCGTTCAATAGGTTTTGGCCCAACAGCCCGACATAGTTCCCACAAAGAAATAAGAATGTCGTCCATTTTTGATTAATTAGAGTTCACAGGATTCCTTAAACGTACGGCATTGTGTCCCTGTCCTTAGATTTAACAATGTCACTGTTGATGAACCTAGAGTTGCCAGGGCTGAGGTGTTCCTGCAAAACTGGACGGCTCTTTTTTTTTGCAGGTCTAAAAACTACCCAAATGTTGCTCACCATATAAGATGTTCTATTTCTAGCTTCTTTTCCAATGACCTCACCTATTTAAATCCATCACAGCTGCTTTTTTGGTATAAGAGAGCAGAGAGCTGTCTTGTATCATAGCTAAACCAAGGGCAGCTGTGGCTTTACGTAGCACACCACCACCACCACCGAGTATGTAGTGAACAGAAGTTTCCCCTTGCGAAGAGCTTTGAGTGTCTTGTGTCTGCGAAACCACATACAGATAAGATTCCTGCCCTCCTGTCTCATCTCACTGGAGTAAATTGAGTAAATGTGATTGGATACCAGGTAAAAAAAAGAAAAGAAGTTTAAGCCGTATGGAAGTCACACACTCAATATGTATTTTTTGTAAGTCATAAAGAAATTAGGTGCAGAAGATGAAGAAGAGAGAACAGAGGTAACAAGAAACGGAAGGAATAATAGATTCACTGCCAGAAGTGACATGCACGTGTTATACGGAGCACAGATGCAGTGCGGCCTGTGCAATCTGCTGCGTTTTTGCCAAAGCACTGTGGCTAGTGATTATGTATGCACCGCGAGGACGAACAGTTCACAGAGCAATTTAACATAGTCAATGATATGCTTTTAATAATAAACAGTGGATCCGGCCTCCCCGACCCAGAAAACACTCACTCTGTAAAATAGACGCAAAACACTTCTTATTGTTGTTGAAGAACCTGTCATAATTTCACTAGTAGCACACTCAGCTTTATGCAATATTTATGCTCCAGAAACATTTTTATTGTTTCTCGCCGTTAGTGTTAAGAGCAAGAAAACAAGGAAGACATTCTGTACATTTTTATATAAAGCTGAGCAAAATAAAGTTGGCACGCTGGTAGGGCTGGGTACCGTTACATTTTTTTCCGATACCAGTACATTAACGACACTTGGTTTTCGATACCGATACCTGAGCGATACTTTTTCCGATTCCTATACTGAAATATCTGTCGCCTAGGACCAGAAGACAGAGCAACACTGTGTGGAAGATATGTAAATGTACAATGTTGGGTTCTTGAAAAATGGGGAATCATTTGAGGAAAAAAAAAGAAGAAGGCAAAAAAAAACAGAACAATGGGTAAAAAAACACATGGGCAAACATTGGGCAAAAAAAACAACAACAAAAAATGGAAAAGGTAAGGACAAAATTTAGTCGTGGGTAATTTGTATCATTTTAATGTATCTGTATTGATATGAAAATTGATATGAAATAAATCTTGTTCTAAAAAAAAGAGAGAAAAAAAAAGAAACACAAATTTGAAAATTGGGAGAAATAAGGAAAATGGTGTAAAAAATGGGGGAAAATGGGGGAAAATAGGGGAAAATAGGGAAAAATGGGGAATGCATTTGGTGAAAAATTGGGGAAAATATGTATTAGTAATAAAAAAAATAGGACAAAAAAAGAAGGAAAAAAGAACAAAATATGTAAATGAAAAAATTATTGGGGGGAAAAATAGGGCAAAATGGGGGGAAGGGGGATCATTTATTTGAAGTTCAAGTCACTTCCTTTAATGCAGCCCCTGCACCCACAGCATCAAAACTTGGATCTAAAGATAAACTATTTTTTTCCGGTACTGCTTTCAATACTTTACATTTCAGCCCTACACGTTGGACATTTCAATCTTGATGTGCTAATAAAACACAAGCAAAACTAAACATGTCACCAATCCACCATTCTCTCTGAGCTGGCCAATCTGTTTATGACGCTTCTCTCATCCGTCTCACTCATCTGCTACTTACCCTGAAAAGCACACCTTCTTCAGGTTAGCCCACGATGTTATGTAAATGTCTCAATTTTACTAAGAAGACATTTCAAAGAATAAAGTCATTTCATGTATTTGTTTCTATTCAAGAAGTGTTGCTCTTCACATCTTCACATCACTCAGCAACGTAATATTTTGGCAATGGGAGTAAAATCACACCTTGGCACTTTTTATTGGGCTCTTGGTGCTTGCCCTAGAAATAATAGACACGTGTTTTCACTCCTTGGAATTATGTGTCGACGAAGTGTGGCTGTTGTGGTTTTAAATACCTGTTTCGCTCCCATTCATACTATTTACTCCGGGTTGCGATTTCAGGTCAGGGTTAGATTTATTGCCGTTAAGTATAGTGTGACAACAACTAATTACACCATCGACTCCCAGCATCTTACAACACACTTATAATTACGCTGTTGGCTCCTATTGAGGCTGTGCACTGTAAATTCGGCTGTTGCTAGGTGCTGGTTCTTTAACGCCATATCAAACACTGCAGATTACACACTGCGCCTCTAATTTGCGACGGAGTGATGAAACGTTGGATTAAGGGACTATGATCGCACTCAATGATAGTGTTTTATGGGCTGCCCGTGTGGCCGCAAATGGTTTAGTGGGAGAAAATGTGCGTTTCCCTTTCCCCCACGTGAAGGCTGTTCATGGTGCATTGCAAAACTAAAATGAGTGACCGGCTGAAGGAAAAATCAGAGAGGAGTTGTAGAGTTTATGTAAGAGCATGGGAGTCCTAATTATTTACTCATGTTGTGAACAAACTGTAAGATCTGTTTGTTTTGGTTTTTTTTTTTAAAGTTCAGAGGAGGATACAAAAAGGAAAAGGTTCACACTGTCAGAAGACTCAATTTTGCAGGACAAAGTCTACAAAGTTTTAACCACACTTGCTGGATTTCTTTCAACCATGCACATAAAAGGTTGAAATATTGCATGGATTTATTGAAACGATTCTGAAATGTGGATTCAATGACCAGAGTTTAAGACCCACTTTATCAGCTCTATCTTTAAGTGTGAAAGTGCGGAGGCGAGAGCTATCACAGCCTGACCTTTCTTGCTCATGTGTGTTTAGGTGGTCTTTCCGCGCGTGGCTCGAGTGTGTAAAAACGACCGAGGCGGCTCTCCTCGGGTCCTGGAGAAACAGTGGACCTCGTTCCTGAAGGCGCGCCTGAACTGCTCCATCCCTGGAGACTCCCATTTCTACTTCAACATCCTGCAGGCTGTGACCGATGTCATCCGCATCAACGGCGTAGACGTGGTCATGGCCACTTTCTCCACTCCCTACAACAGGTATCTGCGCGCACACAATGTCGCTGTGTGATTCAGAGCAGAGCTGAAAGGAGGGCAGCCTCAGCTCAGATGACGAGACATGCAGCGACAGCCGCTGTGCACTTTACATTCATTAAAGAAATTATGTGTTGCTGTTTGGAAGAGTGTTTGAAAGCCTTCGATTCATCAACATGATGTCAGACTGACCTTTATTAATGTTAGTAAAGTGTGGCCCTGCTGTGGCTCTTGGCTACATGTTATTCTGAGAGTGTGGGTCAACATTACATCTTCTGTCAAAGCCGGTTAGCTGGTCTTCTGACATGCAGGTGCTTAATTATACGTCTCCATTTATGTTCAGAGCTGCTTCATATGCATAGACTGGAGAAGTTGGTATCTAAATTGAAAATCACAGAGCCATAGAGCTGGGCCAATAACTAGCACATATTGTAATTTCCCGTTTTATGGAGAATTTGAGGAGATAAGACAATTGTGTCAATGCAATTGGGCATGGTTAATGGACATTAAAACTCACTCAAGCAAAGCAAGTGAAATACTGTGTTATGTCGGTGCCAGTTTTCATTCTGACTTTAATTATCCATTTCAATGATAGAAGGTAAAAGTTGAAGAATTATACCTAGTGTAGCCCGCTGTGTTTGGCTGCACAGCTATAAACAGACATGTGACCGTCTCATTCTCTGCACAAATCAACCGCAAAGACTAATTGCTCTAATTTACTTCCACAGCCAAGAATCAGCCGCTCTATGGCCCTGGAGTCTATAACGCTTCCCTTGTGAATGCCCCTATTCCAAAGATATCCATGATGCAACCGGCTATAAATCCTGTCTGCCCTTTAAAAAGTCTGATAAGAAATACACAATCACTGGTTTTATTATTTGGTCAAATGTGCATGGTTGAACCCTAACCCGTGGCTTGTTTGCTATCACAAGATTGATAGCATTATAATAAAATAATCTACTGTCTGTTGTGGGTATTTCTATCTAGACAGAAGACTTGTGATAAAATGTAATGCCCTGCGGCTTTAGGGGAAACCCAGGAGGAGCGAGTGTCGTCATAAGACTTAAACAGTAAAAGCACAGACACAATTAAAACAAAAGGCCTGCTGTCGCTAATTCTATTCCAGAGAATGAAGTTACAAAGGCTCACTTAGTTCCATATTATAGCACATTTTTCAGTCTTGTCGCTCTGCGTATAAGCAAGTACAATGCTGTGGGGGTTAATCAGGGAGAAATGTGCCGGTCCGTGTTTTGGAAAGCTATTTCTTTGATACCTGACTTGAAAGGTTGTTTTTCTGTTTGCTTGGCAGCATTCCAGGCTCAGCTGTCTGCGCCTATGACATGGCAGAGGTGGCCGGCACGTTCACGGGACGTTTCAAAGAGCAGAAATCCCCCGACTCCACCTGGACGCCTTTTCCTGAGGAGAAGGTTCCCAAGCCAAGGTACAGCACAGGCTAATTAGCTGCTTACATCCACACACACACACATTCTCACTATCAGATGGAGTAGATCCGACACATCTGTTAAATGTCTCTCCAGGTATATATAGACCAAAACAAAGTAACAGTCCTTTAATAACAGCTACTGAAAAGCGGTAATGTCATCAAATAGAAAAGCACGTCGTACAACAGTTTGTTCTTATGGGTGTACATGAAAGTAAATACAATTCTCTGTTATTTGATATACGTATGTTCCATCCAAATGTGCAGTAATCAATACTGTGCATTTGAGGGAAAAATAGCATCAATAAAATATCATGGTGACAGTAATGTGTAATTTAATACTGTAATTCACCCAATAAAATAAGGTGGAAGTGTCCATTTCAATCTGGGTTTGTTTATAGTGAAAATACCTGGAAAATATGCATCTTTACCCCCTCGGCTCTTCTCCCTCGCCTCGCCTCAAACCTTAAAGGAACAGGCCAGCGTTTTTCCATACTGAGATATGTTATGGGATGGGGAAAACGGTGGCCTGTCTCTTTAATTCTCAGCTTTATCGATCAGACAGTAACTTTCCGTCTCATTTTTAACTTTTGTCTAAATTGTCTTGCATATCCCTTGAAAACATCGCCATTGGGGTTTGTACAGTTGCCCTCTGAACCATTACCTCATCACTGCCCCCCCCCCCTCCACGCCCACCCCCGGTGCAGCTGCATCAAAGACGGGCCCTCTATCAACAAATGAAGCATGAGCTCATTTTACAGACGGCTGGCTAATTCCACAAATGCACCAGCCTGATCAATCTCTCATCTATCGCCGGCTAATTAGTGCGCTAAGAGCCTCTCTCGCCCCGCGCAAGGGAAAAAAAAAAGCGATTACGACAAAGATCTGGGCCATGATAACTGCTGTATGTGTGTTCCTGTATGTCTCTTCAGTGTGGCAAAACCTCCTCTTGAATCTTTATCAATACAGACCAAATAATTGTGTAAATGAGATCGTCTATGTAAGTGCAATTACTAGACATTGAGCACTAATTGGTCAAATACTGCTGATTCGAATTGCTGCCGAGTTTAACCTCATTCGGGTTAGAATATCTTCAATGTCCACTTGTTACGATTATGTTCTGAAGATTGAACAGTCATGGATTTCAGGGACCACTCTTGTAAAATATGGATGGGAACATCTTACTTTTCACTCTCAACTGGTGTGGAGAAAGGATATTATTGATGTCTATCTTGCTACCATTTGGAAGTAGTCTTGGAAATGATGTCTATGCCATAGTACTGCGTGTGTCCTCGACTTAAACCAGTCTGTGCCTTTTCCATCGAGAAGGAAGTCCCAAACATGTCATGCTGGTTTCTTAAAAGTGAATTGCAATGGCCTCTAGTCCTTGCCTTTGATTACAATTAGTAGAGCTTTGGTTCATGAGGGCTGCACTTTCTGACCTGTATAATTAGGTCTGTCACAATAGCAAAAGATGATAATATTGTCAAATTACTATTATCCAGGCGAAATTATTTTCGTACCATATCTTGAATAAAACATTAATGATAATATGAAACAATTAAGCTCCTGACAAAATAATGTTTCAACAATGTGTTGATATCAATCAAGTACAGTTTTTTCTAGTTTAAATTGAATTTGTTTTTGTACCGCACAGAGCGTCATGAAAATCACTTATTTCATTTGTTTGTATATCTACAAGACATCTCATTTCTAACCTGCCAACAAACAAACAAACAAACCTTCCAAGCAGATATCCAAAGCTACACAATGGAAAACTATTATTGTTGTTGAAAAAGGGGTCAATTGTTGGTTTGTTTTTTTCAAAGTACAATGCTGTTCTCTCATCAATAACATACCTGGAGTTGTGGTTCGCGCATCTTTGAGTAATCTTTTCATCTTTCCCAGAGGCCACACTTTGCATCGCGGCGGCAGCTCCCAAACATTTTTGCCCCAAAAACCCTTCCTGACATCCTATGTATCCACCAAATGATTTCCTCACCTCTCTTGCAAAGCTTTATCTTTTCATCACAAAGTAAAAGACTCGCCATAGCTTCACTACTGGTGTCTCTGGCCAGAAAACCACGCTTGCAACTTTCCCTGCTCCGACCCGGAGACCCAATACACACTAATGGAATCACGAAGAAGAAGTTAATAGGCTAACGGGCAAAGCTAACTGTGGGCTAGCACCACTGTAGCAGTATTTACAGCCAAATTTGAGTGACAAAAATTACCTCCATTGTGTAACTGGGTTGTGGCACAATGTGCAATATCCCTCTCTCCATTTGTCAGCATAGTATTTACTCTCACGGACAATTAATGAGTAAAAAAACATGCTAAGACACCTGCAGTGGCGCTTATGGCCTCTAGGGGCACAAGGTACTTAGTTATGCTTTAATATAAATGTTTTTGTTGTTGTCCTTATTGAAACAGCTGTGCAGCAAATTACTGGACATTTTTCTAACCAACAAACAAAGTGTAAGATGTTGATAAAGGTGTGTTTGAGATACCTCCAAAAAACATAATACCTCTTCTTTAAATTTATAACATCAAAATCATTCAACTGTTGCTCTGTTTAATGTGGTTTGATATGATCTACATCCAACGCGGCCACCAAAGACTTGAAGCTTTCATGGACAGACGGAGAGTGCTAACAAAGGCGTGGAGGTGGACCCCACAGCAGACTGCCGCTCCATGTGTCTGACTCCCGTTCCCAATCATTTACACATTTCAGTATTTTGGAGATGTCTGCTTCTGTTCCTGCTCCCCATATGTCCGCGCACACATCAATAGAGCTGCGGCGGAAGGAAAAACCTGTTACTGCACTGGCTTTCGTTCACCACAAATGCTTCATGTGTGTTCTGGATCAGTTGTGTTCACAACGTTCTAGAGTTTCATAATCCCGGGTGGAGGGCATGACACCATCCATAACTTTCATTCATCTGACTTTTTTCTTGAATGGGTGTATTTTCGAAGTTTATTTGTAGAGAACAGTTCGTATACAAGGCAATTCAAAGTGCTTCACAGTTACTTAAATTACAAGAAGGTAGATAAAATCAATCCATAAAACATCAATAAATTATTGATAAATTACATAAAAATTGGAGAGTGCAGATAAGATACTTTCAGTTTTCATTTAAAATAAAACTGGACGTTGTCACAGTTTGGATTTGAACGTTGTAAGAGTCGAGGCCTGTCTCTTCTGAAAGTCTGTTCCAGATTTTAGCAGTGTAAACACAAACCGCACAGTGTTTAGTCCATACTCTGGGGACCACTCCCTGAGGTTCTCAGAGCCCGTCCAAGTGGTTAATATGGCTTTAACAGGTCAGAGATGTACTTTGGTGCTAAACCATGAAGAGACTTAAACACAAGCAGAGCTCTTTTAAAGTCTATTCTCTGAGCGACAGGAAGCCAGCGCAGAGACCGAAGCACAGGACTAATGTGCTCATAATTCCTGCTTTTAGTCAGTTTCTTGATGTATTGATGTATTGATGTATCGTAGAGAGGCTAGTGAGCCGGCCTTTACAGCAGTAAAGTGGTCACATTCGTGGCTCTTTTCATCACCCCAGTATTGCTGTAAATTACCACATGTTTTAATACTAAACGAATAAGACTGTACTATTTACTTTATTTGTGCTGTCAGAGAAGACGTTGAACTTAAAGCAGAACTAAGTAACTCACGCCCATAGAGGCCATAAGCGCCACTGCAGGTGTCGTAGCATGCCGTGGTTTTTTACTCATTAATTATTAAATTCTTACTACTATTCTTAATGTTGACAGACAAGACAAAGGGAGAGAGCGATATTGTACATCCAATTACACAATGGAGATCATTTTTTTCACTTACACTTGGCTGTAAATACTGTTTAAGTGGCGCTAGCCCGCAGTTAGCTTTGCCCGTTAGCCTTACCCCGGTGGAAGGAAATGTTTTTTTGGCCAGAGACACCAGGGTGTGACGAAAGACCCCCCCAATCATCCCATTAACACTTGTATTACCCCCAGAGGGACTACGAAAAGGATTTATTAAGGTAAACAAGTTACTTAGTTGTTCTTTAATGCCAATTTTTGTTTCACACGGATTGACCCAGTAATTCCAGAAACCATAGTTAAAAGGCAGATTCCATAGTTATCTTCTTACCTGTCGCTCCACTTCAGTATTAAACTATGATCTCACTTTAACGTCCTATTGAAACACGTTCTTTTTGAGCCATTATGGAACTTTCTGAAGCAGTATCTGTCAAGGCAGTTATTTTTCTTTTCAGATCGTTGTAGCCCGAGAGCTGTGAAAATTGCCTTTCAAACCAGTGCGGTGGTGTAGGCTACTACTTTATAATTCGATTTTCTTTAAACTTGTATTTTCAGCCTGGTTTAGCTTGCATTCATGTATCACATTTATGATGAACAGGAAATTGTTGTATTTGTTTGAGGATATTGGTGGGCCCCCTTTTTTTTTTTACTTGTGTTGAAATTGCTGCATGGTCGTCTCAGGTGAAATATCATGTATACATCAGATTGATTCCTGCAATATAAATTTGACACTTTTGCTGAAATGCCAAGGCTTTGTATGAACTAGAGAATTGAATCGAAACTCTGCATGTGTATATTGTCAGTCTCCCATTCCATATTTCAGCCTTTACACTTGGCATGAGGGAAATACTATGAAAAAGACATAATAGACTACATGACTAATAGTAGCAACGTATTCCTGTACAAAAACTTCAATGGAACAGTTGTGTAGATTTCATCTTTAGCAACAAATGTCCATTCTTGATAGTTCCAAAATACAAACTTAATTAATTCATCTGGTTTTGTGATGTTTCTGTAGTGACCAATAAAGATGATTGTATTGTATAATTGGAACAGACTTATGCTCTCAATTTGGTTCACATGTAAGCAAAGTCTTACACTGTAAATCGTTCTCACCACAACTTTTCAAATGGACATAGACGTCCGTGAAGCTCGAGAAATTAAAACCCATTGCGCAAAGTTCCCTCTTCTGAAGGGATTCCAAATTCAGCATAAAATCTGACCTTTTTCTCCAAACCGCTGCTTCTAAAATGAGACGTTCATGGCAGCGCGCAGAGAAATGCTCCTATGGTTTTGCATTCTGACAGGGAGAGACAAGCCACCGGCCACTGCTGTAATATTTCTCCGACCTGGAGTGGATTATGTGGTGTGGCATGGTATCACAGACCACGCACTGCAGGCTTTTACGAGCTCTCCGAGGTGATGCCTGCAAAGGGGATATGCTATCAAAAGCGGCTTTCTCTTTTACAAGCCGCTCACCGTCTCGCTGTAAAAGGATCACATAGATAGACGGTCTCTGAAGTCAACTCCCTGTCCCTGTAAAGAAGAGTGTGTGGACCCAAATGTTCGATCCTTGAGTTCACTTCTTTAACGTGCTGGTTTTTTTGAAGAAGTTTCCATCTCCCATTGCGGGCATAAACAAGACGGTTGGGTTTCGGGTTTGATGGTACATTTTCTGTTGGAGGTGAAGAAAAAGCCGAAGAGAAAAACAACAATTGTTCAACCTGTGTATTTTAAATGGTTTTGTAGGGATTGGGTCCACACTGTCACTATGTTACTTTAGCCACAATACTGACTTTGTCCCAGTCCAGTTTTCCTATCCCCAAGTGAACAATTGTCTCTCTTATCTCCAGACCGGGGACATGCGGCGGCTCTGCGTCCATGGAAAGGTACAAGGTTTCCAACGAGTTTCCAGACGACACACTCAACTTTATCAAGATGCACCCTCTGATGGATGAGGCCGTGCCCTCCATCGCGCACAAGCCCTGGTTCTTGAAGACCATGGTGCGGTGAGTGTTCATTAGCACTTGACAGTCACAGGAGAGCTCCATAACACCAGCATTATCTCTTCAGCCCGCAACATTACGTAAAAGGGTCATTAGTGCTCGGCAGTGACCCAGTTTCTGAGCGCTGAAGTTGATCAACAGTTTAATTCATTCTCCCTGAGCAGTGGCAAAGTCATGTGAGGGCACACTGGTCTATCAGAGACGAAACACTGGGTGACCTTTGGAAGAAAAAAAAACACTTATTAATTCCCACTGCCAAAGTAAGATATCGAAAGTTTACTTTGATAACTTACTTTGGCAGTGGGAATTAATAAGTGCATTCCGTGTTTTCATCAAACTTCTCTACAGAGGCTTTAGAAACTTGTCTAAACTTATTTTTACTGAAGTCTGTGTGACTTTAGTAAAAATAAATGATCAGTAGTTCATGATAAATAATCGTTTCAGCAGTTCATGATGAGGGAAGATACAGCCTCTACATACACCGGTGCACAGATATTTTTGTTTTGAGAAAAAAAGTAAAGAGCACAAGATTGCAGTATAGAATATGTGTTTATATATACTGTATATATATATTAAGCTACTAGTAATATAAATATTTGAGTTAGAATCTTTACCATTAGGTTTACAATGTAACCATTGTTCCCAGAGTGCAGAGACCATCTCTCCAACCCCGTACACATGGAATATGTAACTGTGTGGAGAGATCTTGTCGATACGATAGAGAACTTGCATTTAATGTTGATTTTCTTGCAGCCTAACCAGTGCAGCTTGTAAACAAACAGTGTCAACAGCAGAAACAAAAATGTGTTCAATAAGAATTGAATTTCAGTACAGGCGATTCAGGCAGCGTAATCTGTTTGGTTCTTAACACAACAAAAGACTAAAGCAAAACTACAATTCAATCCAAATCAACTTTGACAAACTGCTCCTGTACAACAATGAGGTAAAATTATATGATATATTTCTTTATGAAAAGGGAAATGCAATTATAGACAAGGCAAGATTGAATAGCAATGCTTGTTGAGTTTCTGCATTATAGAGTATTCCTCACATAGCCCATTGCACAATAGCCTTTTAAAATGGCTACTGTAACAATATTTGGTCCTTCCCGCAAAATTGCCCCTGTAAAGATATGATTCAGCGTGACAAGACTTTGGAACAGGAAAAAGTTTTCTCCGTGCGCTTTGGCTCCTCTCCAGAGTTTCTCCTGGAGTGGCTCCCAGAAGCCAGTACAGTGTGGCTGATGCTGTTTGATCATAAAGGTCTGTCCGGCCTTTCGCTGCTGCACACAGACATTTTAGCTCCACTCTGGGGGCAAGGAGACGACAAAGCACCGCCGTCCCAATGGATAAAACTCGCTGACGGGACATTTGTACAGAAGTTTAAAGTCTTTGAGTAGTTTTTAAAATCTGACTTGAAGCAGGGGATTTTCGAAGGGATATTACTGTTCAGACTTCACCACCTTTGAGCTTTCCATCGCGCTATTCATGAAACGCTCATCTGTTCTGTTTCATTTAAGCACGTCTTTCCGTGACTTATTAAATGATGATGACCACCTCATTTTTTTTAGTACAGATCTGGGCAAAGTTGAGAGAAAGACTCTCACATCCGAAATAGGTCAACTTGCAAGTTAGATCCTAAAATCAACAAATGTCGAAAACATATTAAGAGCATTTGCTAATAACTGACTGAACCAGGGCTGGATCAGGTTTAAACTTGCGCTAAAAACGGTTAAACCATGACCAAAAAAGTTCTTAAAGATGTTCAAGAACTAGAATGAAAATAACATTAATAGAACTGTCTCTAAATGAAATAAAAACTAGAACTTTAGAGGAGCGTAGCCACTCGTGCTCCTAGTTACACAGTTTGAGAACCACTGCTCCAGAGAACAAATCTACATGTTCACACTCTACTATATTATAAAGTAGTTATGTGATTTTGTTGTGGCGTCCGGATGTCCAGGGAGAAAGAAGTAATGCACTCAAATTTCCCACAACGCATTCTGAAAAGTAGTGAGCAGCGATTGTCACAAGACGGGTTAATAGACCACAATGCACTGGGTGATTTTGGAAAAAAAATAATCACGATTATTTTTCCCATATTGTTCAATCTTGATTTTCGATTCAGTTTTTTTGTTTTAAAGGGGGGGAAAAAACAATAAATGTGGCCTTTCCTGGACTAGAAAGTAAAGAGATGCTGCGGCCAAACTGAAAACTGTGGCTAACTCGGCAGCAAAAGCCAGCTGCACAGTGAAAGTTAGCGCATGGTTTGTGTTCAGTGCAGAGCCTCACAAAGCCACGACTTACGGAGTGAAGCGCTAACAACTTACTATGTGCGTAAAGAAATACTAGTAAACAGCGCAGTTATATGTATAAAAGATGATCAAATTCACTGTTAGAAGTCCAGTTAATCCACGGCTGCAGCCTCAAATAATAGTCCACATGGTCCAAATATAGCGATCGATAGTTTTCCTCTTCCAAGGTAAACTTTTCATCCCTGTGCGCGCGTCCTGGTCCTCTGACGGCTCCTCGCATGTTTCTGTTTTGCCCATTAGACGAGTTAGCGTGACTTTGTAGATTTTACACCTAAAATCACCAGGTCCTCTCCTCTTGCTTCCGCATGTGCCATCCTGTGCTTCCTGTTTGTTTGGGCCGAGTGTTTCTCTGGGCTTGATCTGGCAGGCGCTGCAGCATTGTGCCGTCCATATTTTTTTTCCAGAAAGCGACAGGACTGGCAAAGTCTCCTGTCGGATTAAAACGCACCGTGCGATTATCGAGATTGACCTTCATTAAAATCGCGATTAGATGAAAATTCGATTAATTGCCCAGCCCTACATTATAACCAAAGTTTAGTAGCTGTTGTGCACGCAGTCTGTTGGCGATTCGGACACGGCGCTCACTACTTTCTCCACCCTGCATTGCACCTGAAAACTCACGGCAAGGAGAAAGTAGCGAGCTGAGTGTCCGGATCACCATCAGAATGAGTGCAGAATTTGGGTTTTCACGAGATGGCTTGTTGAAAAGATACAGCCCCATTAATATCAAGGCAACTTCTACCAGTGACTCGACAATTCTCACATCAGCCAACATCCCTTTAAAGACCGGCTACAAGCGACATTGTTCAGCTTTTACAAATGACTTCCAACGGCTCACATCTCCGAAGCTCTGACCTACTTAGCACTCCGCTCTAGTCAGAATATGCGCGGCTTTCATCAAGGTTATCCCACTCCTTCGTTAGTGCGCAGTATCACTGAGGCACATTACGAGCATTTCTTTACATAATGAGGGATCAGACTCGCTCCTTTGTGTTTGAGATGACACCGCCGCGAGAGCATGCGAGTCCGAGGCAGGAGTTTAAAAGCATTATGTAAGCTCACCGAAGTGTTATAAAGGCCATACGGGGAGAGAGAAAAATGAGCTCCTTGGTGAGATGTTCCGAGTCCCTATTAGGGATACTATTCTACAGTAGAGAGTCAAAGCAGTAATAAGCTTTGATCCTTGTTTCGTCCAAAGTGGAGGCCAGTGTGCAACAGGGGCTTGGGAAGGAGGAAATAAAACGTCTTGACAATTGTTCTGTGGTGCAGCAGGAGCTCGGCTGGTTGGACACAGGGGCTGTAATCTCACCGGGCGCCTATGAAGAATACTCCCCAGATTGTGGCTGAATGGGGAAAAGAGGGAAAGACAGAGCACTACCAGATTCTCCCGTTTGATGAGAGCAATCTTACTTCGCACTGGGAGACTTTTGTAGCCCCATTTTTTTTTGCAGAGAAAGTCTGCAATTTGAAAATGGTGGTATCTGGGGGATTGGATAAGGAGGGAAATGCAGTGTGTGAAGTGGAAAAGAGCAATAGAGACTTAACCGAGCCCATTTTCTCCAGTTTGGCTTTACCCAAATCTAAAAGCTTCTTGAAAAAAAGGGTCACAATAGCAACAAAGATTAGAAGAAAAACAAGGATGAAAATGCAACAAAAGAGTAACAGAAAAGTGACAAAAGCGACGAAAATGTGGCAAAATGTGATGACAACGCAAAAAAAAAAAATGACGACAAGGAGGAAAAGGTTAAGATGAGTTTTGTTGGTCTTTGCTTTCAAATGAGGCGTTACTAACCTTTTAGATTTGGGTAATAGTGAAGTGGAGAAAGTACACTTGGTTAAGGGGTTAAATTATGGACGGCTATGGATTATGTTACATTTCGTTTACCGGACCATTCCAGTTTCAAAGGCACAAAAATATATATGTGTCCTTTTGTTGTACTGCTTTGCATTATAAATGAATCAGACTCAAATTTGAAAAAATTAAAGAATTGTTAATCGATGGATGAAATCCACACATGCAATAAATGGATGAAGCAGGGAGGCTGTAACTTAATCAAAAGAACAATAGTATTGCTAACTATACCTTGTTGATGTACATTGTGTTGTTACATGGTAGTGTGTCAGTAACTATGAGAGATTGAACTGGAAACATTTGTGTTCTGACTTGGACCACTTCTCAGAGACTGGCCCTGGGTGGCCTAAGGTCAAAGCTTAACTGCTAAGACAGGACTAAAATTACATCTGAAATGGTCTTCCACAATTCTTTTCACCTCTCCGGTGCAGTCGCACATTTTCTCACGATAATGTTTGGCACTGTTAACAATTTGAGGTTGAACTTTGCACCTTTTCCTTACAAAAAGTTCTTCAAATTCTCAATTATAATGTCAAGAAATGCTCGTGCCAGACAACCTGTTCCAGTACTATGCCCCATTTGACCATTTGAGAGTAGCTATTCACTTGCATTAGGAACACTGATTTTCAGGGGTGGGAAGTTACGAAGTACTTGTACTAGATAGTAGTAGTAGATTTTTCAGGTATCTGTACTTTACTTGGTGACTTTTTACTTCTACTCCTTACCTTTAAAACACAAGTACCTGTACTTTCTACTCGTTACTTTTTCTTTAGGATCACGCGCTGTTTTCTTCCCTGACGCAGCCACGTGTGTTTGTCTCATTGGCGTGTGTGCCAGTGAGCAGTTTAGTTTTTTCCTTTTTAGTTTTGGTTTAGAGACAGACTGCATCGCCGCACACCGGGGGCAGCCGCTGAAATAAACACGCTGATTTCAGACACAGACGTATAGAGAGCAAAGAGACCAGCGCTGAGGTGAGAGGAGATGGACACAAGCACGTCCTCGTGCTCCTCCTGCAGGTACAGATACAGGCATCAACATAAGACTGACCCGTTCGACCGCGGTTCCGGCTGTAATGTGAAGTGTGAGGTCACTGTTGCTTTGGTACAAACTACAAACTCCAAACAGCAGAAATAGAGACTTAATCTGCCTTTGGTCTCTGCTGTAAATATGAATCAAATGCTGTTTCATAAATATAGGCCCTCGGCTGCTATTCATTGTACAATTGTACAATAACAAAGCACTTACTAACTATATGTATACAGGTGTGTCCCTTGAGATGTCTCATTTGCAAGGGGGACCTGTTTCAAACACAACAACTTCTTGGCCTTAGCACAGCTACATTGGCATGTTTTAGTTATTTTCTAAACATTTTGAATAAAGGTTTTAAAAGCATATACCCAGACACAGGCAGGAAAAACCAACAAGGCAAGGCAACTTTATTTATACCGTGCATTTCGTACCCAAGGCAACTCAATTCCACCTAAGTGTTCTTGAAATGTGCATGAACAGTTTTCTTCGCTGGCGACTCTTGAGCTCTGCTTCATAAAGTTTACAAACTAAATGTGTGCACAGTAGAGCGTGGTGCATAAACAAAGCACATACTGCAGGTCCATCAGTGTGGAACTGCCCTATAATGCTGACTAATTAAACCTTAAGGGGTCGAAATGTATTTGAAAACAATCAGGAGATCACAGACCTCCCCAAGCATAATAATAATGAATCATTTTGCACTAACCAATGAGGGTCAAAATCCAGACCCAACAGTCCCATATTCCAAAATGTAACATTGTTTTAATTTGTGGTATCGAGAAAATGATGTTTCCACTGTTTATAGTTGTTGTTATAATGTCCTTCCTTCCTCATTATGTCTTGGGACGTCTCATCTCTTCTGTCCAAAATCAGTGCCAAAAACATATTATTGACGGATTGCTTTTACCGCTTTTTAACTGCCAATGCAATTTCTTCCACAATGAACCGTCCCATTTCCAAGCTATTGAGTTAAACAGACTTTGCCTCTAATAGCACTGCTGTACTTGCTCTGATGCTGTATTTGATGGATGTGTGGTCTCGTGTGATCGCAGATACCGCTTGACGCGCATCGTGGTGGACAGCGAGGCGGGACCCCACGGAAACCACACGGTCGTCTTTCTGGGGTCCGAGAAAGGCATTATCCTCAAGTTCCTGGCCAAGGTGAACAATGGATTCCTCAACGATAGCCTCTTTCTGGAAGAGCTCAACGTCTACAATCCTGACAAGTACGTGCAATATTACACTGCGTACGTGTGTTATAAGTGTGGGGAGAGGTTTCGAAAGTCAAACGGTTTAGGGTTGGAGCACGAAACCAGATGCTGTTAAGGGGCCCGTATCATGCAAAATCCTTTTTGTTTAGTTTTTCGTCTATGCACCTTCACTATGAATATTCTGATTGTGTCCGCGGTCAAACTCTCTCTCTTCACCGCACTGATTAGCATGTTTAAGTTTTGTTTTTGCGCTTTTGTTCTCATCATATTATGAAACTTTGAAACCTGGTAGTATTTTTTGCATACATTATTTTCAGGCAATGGTGTCCTAAGTGGTTGGAAAAACTTTAAATATAGCATAGAGGACCTTAAAAGTACACGTGAAATGGGATTTGGCTTTGGTAATATTAAAGCAAAGATCTACTGTCTTGTCTACACTGAACAGTGAGACAATATGCTTCAAAAATACTTTTTTTGTACATGTATTATTTTCAATGTGTGCGTGAAAAGTTTCTGCAAGTGGCACAGGGTTCTCTTAGTACCAACCGCAGAGTCAGTGATCT
Source organism: Neogobius melanostomus (assembly GCA_007210695.1). Lineage (NCBI taxonomy): Eukaryota > Metazoa > Chordata > Actinopteri > Gobiiformes > Gobiidae > Neogobius > Neogobius melanostomus. The sequence continues at coordinate 4,155,409 of VHKM01000006.1, read as the reverse complement.
GATCCTTGACCAACCATTCGATGCATTGAGACAGGAAGAAAAGTGAAAATATGATTGAAAGTTGAATATTATTGTGACTTAGCACAGACTGCTGGAAAAAATCGGAACATTTTGTAGTTTTGACTAGTGCACTACTACTTTGGCTAGTCAAATAAAGAGAGAAAATAAAACAACTTAAAGAGGGGGTATTATGCTTTTTTCAATCACATAGCACCAGTCTATAGCATACTACAATGATGACGTAACCTTCTGTTGGTCTGTATATGCAGTAAATTAAAATAACTGCCTTGAATAAAATTGCTCTCTCAAAATGGCTGTACTGAACGTCTTGAAATAGGCCTCTGTCTCTTTAAGAAGCTTTCCGACACGCCCCTTCAGCACACTGCTGTGGCATCTAAACAACAACACTGTGCGGGGAGGGGACTCTGCTGAGCTGAGGAGCAGTGGTTGGTGGCTTGGCTGGTGACAAAAGGTCCAGAGGCGTCTCCAGGAGGTGGGGGCGTTCCTAGGAGGACTGAGGCATAGCTACACCTAAAATGGCTGCCATCTAACTTTTTACTGATTACTCAAAAATATGTGAATGAGCCAAGGCAACACTCCAGGCATGTGTTTAATGAGGGAATGACATAATAACATGATATAAAGCTTGAAAAAGTCGATTTTACATAATACCCCCCCTTTAAACAAGAAGTAAACACTTATCTTTCCTGTACAGACTATATGCTCTTTCGTTAGCACAAGGCCGCGCTTGAGCAGAGACTTTGTAAGGCAGTGCTCGGGGCTAAAAGTTGAGTAAATCAAACAAACGGATACTGTTGCTATAATGTTGTTCAATGGAAGAGCGCATGGCTTATTGGTGCATACGTTTCCATCCGCTTCGCCAAGCCACCATCACCAGTGGTCCGCTCCCTCCAACCCAAAGCAACGTAAATCTATCCAGATGGCTACTCTATCATCTCATAGAGTTTTATCAGGTTACACTTTGCTTGACCACAGCCTCTAAATTAAAGACACATACCCTCAAGGCTTTCGATAACCTAGGCGTGCGGTTCTCAGCCGCCGTGCAGGCCGGCTCCTCCGCAACTTCGCTTGATTAAAAGGAAAGACACACATTCGGGGTTCGATTCTGCCTCTGCTGGCCTTTCGGTCGGTGTTGGTGGTGTCGGTGTTTGGCTAAGCGTGGTTAGGTATTCTTAGGAGAAGTCGAATGCGGCAAAACCTGCACGAGTGAAAGTGCGCCAGAGCAAATAATATTTGGATGAGGGGGTAATGGATGAGGTGGAACGAATGGCCGTACAAACAGAGGGGGGGGAAAGAGCATAGAAGAACGTAAGGGGGAAAGACGTACATGCAGGCGGCGAACAGAATGCGGTATTGTGCTGGACAAGATGGTGGAGCAGGCAGCCAGTGGACAAGAGGCCTTTCAAGGTTAGCAGTGTTTGCAGTCCAGCATGTGGCTACCAACAATGATGAGAGGGAACGCAGGTCCAGCCCATTCTGAGAGGCTTTGTGTTCAACGGTACCTACTTCACCTACGCTTGAATTTTCTATTCAGTCAGCTTTATTGTTATTTCTAATTTAATAAACCAAGAGGAAAAAGATCAACTCTTTTACCTATTGCTCCACCACTACTTTAAAAAAAAGGCTGAATTTCTACCAAATAAAGTTGCAGAGACATGGAGAGGAACAAAAAGGTTACAGAGCCCATAAATACATAATGAGATGAAACTGGTCTTTCCTGGCACAAGGCAATACATAAAACAGTTTTACACTTCACCAGTGGCATGCTAATAGCTAGCTGCTTTTGGCTAGATTAAGCAAGACTTTGAATTCCACTTTGATGACCGCGCCAACAGCAGCCGCTTTTGAACGGACCAATATGGGGAATAAATGAGTACGTGTTTGCTTATGTTGTCTTCTCGTGCCATGAATTCAGCGGTCTCCTGTCCATCCAGCAACACGACAGTAAGTGACCATCCTTGCCCGGTCATGGCGCATTACTCAGTGGAGATGGACTCTAACCTTTAATTGAGAGCGTTAATGCGGTACCCGAGCCCTGCACAGATAGATTAAGACCCCGGAGTGGGAGGATTGTGAGTGACTTACCCACAGGGATTACAGAGGGACAAAGACTATAGCGGACGTAGTAGGAAGGAGCTTTTTTTTTCCCGTAAGCTAAGTGCAGGGTTAGCGCTTACAGCTCACACGGTCCATCTGTCTGTTTGCTATTTCTTCATCTACCGACTCTCTTCCTGACCCTGACTTTATCTTCCGCGCTTCCGACCTCGCGTTTTTTTCCTTACCTGCCACGTCTTAATCTCCTTTAAAAGAACTCAAAGTCTTATATCTATCTCCCGAGTCTCTCAAACTTTTTCCCTCAACTTCTTTTCCCTGACAAAGACTGCCGGATCAAAGATTGAGCCTCTCCCTCTCCTCCGCCGCTTGTGTCTTTCAGGTGCAGTATAGATGGAGTTGAGGACAAACGCATCGTCGGCATGCAGATTGACAGCAAGAGCCACGCGCTGTGGGTTGCCTTCACCTCCTGCGTGGTGAAGGTGCCGCTGTCACGCTGCGAGAAGCATGGACGTTGCAAGAAGTACGTCTGGTTCTTCAATGCCCGTCCATATCTGTTTTGTGGTTGGATCTGGATCTGTGATTGGTGTTTTCTGTTTCAGGTCATGCATTGCATCCAGAGATCCATACTGCGGCTGGGTGTCCGAGGGAGCTTGCCGACAGGTGGCTGGCAACACAAAGTAAGTAAAAAATGCTTCTTATGGCGGAGGATTTCCATTCAGTTTAGCTTTATTGACATTTCTGCCACATGTAAAGCACCTGCAGAGATTCGAAAATGTGTTCGCAGATGGATGAAAAGGGGAGAGTTCAGTACTGTAACTGCCTAATTCATGGGTCTGCAACCTTCAACATCATAAGAGCCACTCATCACTTAAAAACGCCTAATGTTTTTTCCATCAGAACTCAAAAGAGCATAATGGTTGATCAGTTGGACTTGGCCCAGATTGAGACTGTGCAGCGATAACATGGCCTCTTTGTTGCCAGAAAGCAAGTCGAAAAGGCCCTGTCCATTGTTGTTGAGCCAAAACACGACAGTCTTACAAAGTCCACTGAGATGAGCGTAGTCCAGCTTGATTTCCAAAGAGCGCCTTTGGCTTACAGCAACTTCACTTAACAAATTAAATCAATCAACAGCAACTGCTCTTATTAAAAAGCTAAACATTTGTGCTTGAGGTAAATGAAAGAGTAAATTGTTGTCGAGCCATGTTTTTTTTGTCCCCGAAGGTAAATTTGATTTCACTGCTGTCCTGCAACTATAAAAACAGGAGAATAATTACTAATCTGTAAAATCACTGCAGGTACAAAACTGTCCCTGTTGCACGTTTGGGTCTATTTTGTGGATGCTGGGACTAGGGGTGGGCCATATCGTATCGCATATCGTTATCGCGATATAATTTTTTGATATCGTTGTAATTTTTTATATCGTCGTGGATACGATATAATTCATGTTACGCTCAGCTCCATCAGCAGCATAAACACTGACTCTAGAACATGGGGACAGGTGCTTATGAAGTTAAATGAAATGAAGGATGTAAACCGCTTGAGTAGATCATATCCGCGAGGAAAGTAGTATGCCGTTAAAAAAAAAAAGAATAAAATATCACTGAATTAATCTTCCCAATAGGCGTAAGGCTGGGATTTTGAAGTAATTTGTCCATTGTCAATAATATCGTCAAATACATCGTTATCGTGATATTTCTTTTTTATATCGTGATATAGATTTTAGGCCATATCGCCCTGCCTAGCTGGGACTCCCTAGCCTTTCAGCATGTTGCACACACACTCATGGCAAAGTTATCCAAAGTAGATCCACACAAGCTTAAAAAAATAAAATTAAAAGTGTATAATAAGTTTATAATGTTGCTGTATTTGACTCAAATTTTATGGACGATACTGTACCTCCTGTGAAATCAGCCATTTCCTGATTATTAGTGTTGGTTTTATTATGTATAATTTAAGAGCTCATTGCTCGAGTTGCTGCCCTTTATAGGTAACTCCATACTACTGTAATAATAACAGTTCTTGTGGCTTATTCTGCTTGTAAAATGAATCGCTTGGTTTGACCGCACATTGTCAGTTATACGCCAAGAGACACAACTCCAGCTTCCATCTATAAAATCAATGCAGTAGTCAAAATGTGTAAATTACATTGTTACGGTATGAAAAATGTGAGAATGTTAATGTGCTACAAGGGGGGAAGAAAGTCAGGTATAGACGCTGATCATTTATAAGGCCAATTCTCGCTATCCACTCATTGCTTGTTCCTATAAACTCTGATTTTGGGCCCCCCGCACAAAAAGCTATCCCTTTACCCACTATAACATCAAACTGTCTCTGAAGCGGCGATATTATTACAATACTGACAACGTGCGCGTGTGTGTTTTGCAACTTTTATTAGACCATATCATACAACGTTTGTCGCGCCTGGTGGAGTTTGTTTTTTACAATTTGTCGCCTTTGATTTTTCTAATTTAATGGCTCGTAGCTACAATTTCCCCTCAGCTGAAAGGCCCGTTGGAAGAGGAATGGAAAGAAAGAGATGTCGGCTCCGCACAGGCCGGGTGAAGGGAAAGCTAGATGACCGCGGTGACTGTAATTTGCGGCCGCACTTGTAATAAAAAGCTGGATTACTCTCCCTGAACAAACACGGCGCAGAGTTTTGAGGTTGGGAGAAACATTTTGCTGATGAAGTCATAACAAAAGGTCCAGGGCACCAGCGGCTATTTGAAGTTGAACGAATTTGATCCCTGTGTTCCAAATTGTCGGGTCTGGCAGGCCGCTACGGCAAAAGACACGGACTTATACCCATATGTGCACGCAAGGTCTACGAAGCAGAAAACACACACGCGGCCTGGCCTATTATTTGAGCGCACAGGGCAGAGGGGAGTGCTTCGATTGAGGTTTTGCTTTTGGAGCAGGCACACAGGCATTAAGAGGGCAGATGACCTCCCTGGGTGTTATGGTGCAATATTCCTAAATGAGAGAAGCCGGATTTGACCAGGTGTACTTTGGGATGTTGTCATTATCTCAGAAGACTAAGAATGCAATAAACTGTTCACATAACGGTGGAAAGTTTATGTGTTGTCGTCATTATACACTGCCTGACCAAAAATAAAACGTAAAAGTCACCACCTGGACCGTTATGATCTGGGGTTGTTGCCATTGGTCAGGTCTCAGTTCAGCAATACTATTATGCGCCCAAATATTGAGATCAGCTGAACCTGAACTTACTGAATGACCAGGTTATTTTACACCTTCTTCCCTGACGGCACTAGCCTGGCTAACGCCAGACTAAAATCACAAGTGATATTTAGCCTGGGGACCACCAATTCATTTTCTCGTAGGGGAGGTGTGGTTTACAATTGTCCATAGCCATTTATTGGGCGCTACGAATGTCTATCATGCGTCTGCATGTAGCCATAGCCAATCGTATCATGGTATCAGATGACGTATGACGTACCTGCTGTAAACTTTTGAGCTAAACTATTTAGAACACGTTCTAAAGCTTGATCGAAAGATGGCATCGCGTCTGCTGCTGTCATGTTGGATCCGTAAATTTCTTTTTTTTTTTTTTTTTATCCCTAAACAAACTACAAGCTTCCGTATGTCAAATAGCGCGTCATCGTCTTACCGTCCCTCCTCGTTCTGTGATTGGTGCCCAAATCCATGGAAAAATGTCGACCAGGCTGTTGTTAAGTTCGAAAAGATTCGAGCGCACACAGCAGTCTGGCGTTAGCCAGGCTATGATATATATATGTATATTCCAAGATGACAGTGCCGGTGTTCATGAGGCTCATATTGTGAAAGAGTGGTTCAGGGAGCATGAGTTTTCACACATGGACTGGCCGCCACAGAGTCCAGATCTTTACCCCATTGAGAATCTTTGAGATGTGCTGGAGATGGTTTGAGCAGTGGTCACACTCTCCCATCACTCTCCCATCATCAATAAGATCTTGGTGAAAGATTAATGCAACACAGCAAATGCGGTCCAACCATATTAGAGCTTGTGACCTTCTCTATTCTGCCGACTTTGTTTTGGTCAGACAGTATATAATTGAATCAAATATTGTAAATATTTTCAATGAAATTGCCAATTTTTTTCCCCCTTAAATTGTGTGTATTTTTGAGCTTGAGTTCATGTAAGCTCTGTGTCGTACTGGAATTTCTTGTTGCAGATCAAAATTCTTAAAGTGATAGTCTGGAAGTTCAAAGGATTTCCAATTGTATAGATTGCGTATAACTAACCGCACGGACCTGAAATTTGATGCAATGTAAGTCATATTTCTGAAGTCCCTCCCTTTGCTGTTCTCAGCAACTAATCAGAATCCCCGGTGCCATAACCTTGACCAATGAGATAAGCTTTACCTGCCAGGTCCAATCAGGAGGAAAGGGGGATTTACTGGGGCTGTTTTGGTTTGTTTTCATGTTGTTTTGCCTCTCTCCTCAAAAAGTAGGGAGGGGTTTACCTTGTTATTGGTGCCACCCATTTTTATTCCAAGACGCTAAGTAAACGTCTTCCTTCTACATCGGTATATTTTCCCAAAGTCTCTCGAAGTGACATGCGAAACGTCCTCATGACGGCTTAAGAACATTTGTTTACGAAACACATTTATCATAACACAATTATGAAGCCCCCTCGACTGAGACAGCTCTTGTGATTTCCAATTTGATCTTTATCATGATTCCATCTGTTTCAATCAACCTAGTCTGTCAATACGTCTATTTTTACCCATCGTTCCCCTCCTGTGCAGCCATCGAGCCTTCTCTCCTCTCACTCTTTCTCTCTTTCTTCATCCATCTGGCCCTTCACCCATCGCATGCCAGCCCCCCCCCAATGTGCAGTAATGCCTCTTATACCTACTGCCTGTAAACAGCTTGGACAAGCAATATGGTCCCCCCTCCCTGTCACTCCCTGTTCATGCATATAATCAGAAATTGGTTAACCTCGTCAACAACAAAACATAATCACTGCATTAAGGATCATTTACTGCTGTTGAGATCCATTTTTGAAGCCACAAATCATGCTTTATTGAGCGGGCCAAGGTGTCTGCCTTTGAAGATTGAGATTATTATAGCCTTTGCACGCTTGTCAACACAGTAAATTAAAATAAATGAAGGTAAGCTTAAAAGACCCCAAGAACTGCTACACTATGCTACATTCTGACTAAATTCACTGACTGTATTAATAATTAATGCTATTTTTTGCCTGACCCACTTCAAAACCAGGAGTCCACGCGGCGCGCCCACCCGCTTCGCACAAGGATCACGTCTGATGCAAGATTATATAAAATGCCAAATGCCTCCGAGTTGTGTACGGTGAATTCAGAGGCTGAGTTAAATATGCATAGAGCAGCTGTAGTGGATCCTCACCTAAAGTTGAACCGTCTGTAGTAGCGCGTTGAATGAACCGCTGTTGTCGTAATGCAGCCTCCTCGAGGACGCGAGCCCTTCAATGGGAGTTTGCGCTAACAGTTTATTCATTTGCATTGACGAGGCCAGACGACGTTCTGGACTGTGACTTCTCATTGCTAATTCATACCGAGTGTAAAAACCTACACGGCAACTCTCATTCTCATTCGTGCATGTTGGACTATTTCAAAGGCCAAAGAGCTTATGGTAAATGTGTGGTACATGGCCATACCTATAGCGCCGCTTTATTAAAGGGGGGTATTATGTAAAATCGACTTTTTCAAGCTTTATATCATGTTATTATGTCATTCCCGCATTAAACACATGCCTGGAGTGTTGCCTTGGCTCATTCACATATTTTTGAGTAATCAGTAAAACTTAGACGGCAGCCATTTTAGGTGTAGCTATGCCTCAGTCCTCCTAGGAACGCCCCCACCTCCTGGAGACGCCTCTGGACCTTTCGTCACCAGCCAAGCCACCAACCACTGCTCCTCAGCTCAGCAGAGCCCCTCCCCACACAGTAGTGTTGTTTAGATGCCACAGCAGTGTGCTGAAGGGGGCGTGTCGGAAAGCTTCTTAAAGAGACAGAGGCCTATTTCAAGACGTTCAGTACAGCCATTTTGAGAGAGCAATTTTATTCAAGGCAGTTATTTTAATTTACTGCATATACAGACCAACATAAGGTTACGTCATCATTGTAGTATGCTATAGACTGGTGCTATGTGATTGATTGAAAAAAGCATAATACCCCTCTTTAAATAAATGGCCTATGTGTATCTTAAAAATACTATGGAATCCTCATAATGATGACTTAGACAGAAGAGATGTTGTGGGTAGAAATAACCTTTCAAACTGGCTGAGAACAGAGCCGATAATGCCTAAAGATGCAGCAGTGTTTGGACAGTCTCACAACCACAGATGTATGTGTTTTTTTATACATTTTCCAGCCTACGTCCTTTTAGGTTAAACACGCTGTCTCTATACCTTAGTGGCAATGATGAAATCCTAAACAAAAATGTTGTCACCACTGCAGTGGATACATTTCTCAAATCTGATTGCTTGCTTATAAGGTGTTTCTGTTGAGACAGATTTAATTGTAGAACCCGGCATCTGCTACTGTATGTAATTACATCTGTTTATATCAGGCAAATCACATAAGCAGATTACATTCACCTCCAAATATGAAAAGAGGGGCACGCTGGGTGTTGTTTGAAGGATTGTTTTTTAAGAGGTTCCACCCCCCCGTCCCAATTAGGCTTCTGTCAAGTGGGCAGAGAGAGAGAAAAGAATGCATAAATTTAAATGTCTTTCCTAAAGATTAAAAAACATGAGGTTTCCTGAAAAAGGCAACCATAGCTATGCTTTATCTCTTCTCTATTCTTGTTTTGTGGGGGATGCACAATACTTTGAGAATCTATGGTTGCAAATACCGTATATATAAAATGTGAGGTTTTTTTTTGTTTTCCTTTGTCCAACCAGTAGGCTAATCCTCCCACTAGTTTACTGCACTGGGGTCGCCCATGGCTTCTGAAAATTGTCCAGAGGCAGGAGGAAGGATGTCTGAGCATTATTATTATTTTTTTTTTTTCAAATAGTGTTCAACAAACTGGTTCATTCACCATCAATCCGTGCATGAAGATCAGAATACCCTAAATCGCTCTTCTCCATGCTACGTGTGTGCAACTCGCGGAGGGTAACTAAGGTGTGCCGCTAATGGGGAAGGTGGGTGTGTGGTGGAGGTTGGGAGGGAGGGGGTAGCAGGCTGAGAGAAGCTGCCATGCGTAACTCTTATCCCGGCTGACAGTTGGTCCGCTCCGATTCACAGATCCTCTTACTGTCTGCGTGGTGGTCTTGCAGGAATAAAGCAGGTTTCGTTCCTGACTGACAAGAAGATCTTTCACTGCGGTGCCGCTCATCCCCGCGTGTCGCATGATGGCCCCTTCACCGTGGTTACCCCTCGCTGAAGCCGCCGTGGCTCATGTGATGCCAGTGGATCAAACGCTTAACACATTCGGGTGTATCAAAAACGTGTATCACAAAGAAGAACATTTTGGTCACTACTCTCGATGCTTATTGTCTGGGCAAGACCCTTCACCGTTGCTGTGTATGGTTGTAATAATTATGTGTTATTGTCACATTATTATGTACAAACAGTGAGACGGTGGCTCAGGTAAAACACTAGCTATCTCATAATCAAAATCTTAGCACTTGGATCTCTAGATCCCTAGAGGCTCGAGAATCAGGAATTTGAACTAAACATGATGAGACGTCATCTATTCATTATGCTGCAGCCTGTCAGGTCCAATCAGGAGGAAGGGGGAGGGAGCTCGATCGTTTACTTTTGAAAATTCTGTTCCTGCTCTCCTCATTTTGTAAACTAAGAAGGGCTTTCTGGTTAAAGCAGTACTAAGTAACTCTTGCCCCTAGAGGCCATAAGCGTAACTGCAGGTGTCTTAGCAAGTTACGATTTTTTAACTTATTAAATGTCTTGAAGAGTAAATACTACGCTGACAGAAAAGGTGAAGGGAGAGAGGGGTGTTGTACATCCAGTTATACAATGGAAATAATTGTTTTCACTCAAACTTGGCTGTAAATACTGTTTAAAGTGGCGCTATCCCGCAGTTAGCTTTGCCCGTTAGCCTGCTAGCTTCTTCTCCGTGATTCTATTAGTGTGTATTGCTTGCTCCGCCCCGGTGGCAGTCAAGTTGCAAGCATGGTTTTCTGGCCAGAGACACCAGGGGGAGATGAAAGACCCCCCAATCATCCCATTAATACTTGTATTACCCCCAGAGGGACTACGGAAAGGATTTATTAATGTAAACACGTTACTTAGTATTGCTTTAAAGAGGGGAGCTTTAATCTTTTTTATAATTGTAAGTCATTGGAAAACAAAAGGAAAAATAAAAGTTTGTGCCTGGTCTTGCATTCAGTCAACACCAGGCATTACACATGACGTTTTGAGGAGTAGGTATATACTGTATGACTACTTTACTGGGAAAAACACAATACTATTTTTAACTCCTCCACCCACTCCTATGGCAGTACCACCCTGACAACTCTCTCCACACACAGTGATTCCAGGCCTCCAGGGTACCTGCTACCACTGCTCCTCTTTGATTTAGCTCCAGCATAGACCGTCTCTCAGCTGCCTACACTGTTTGCTTCGCTCTTTGGGCCAATTTATTTGTGGCTCTCCCGTAGCTTTGGCTTTGTAAGGTGCGGTGAAGCTACTTATTGGCCAGTTTTTTTTTTTCATTCCATCCACTGACCGCGTTTGTCTCTGTGCTCTCCTCTCCGCAGATCGGCCTTTGAACAGGACGTGGCGCATGGCAACACAGATGGCCTGGGAGACTGCCAAAGTAAGCCCTTGCAACCATCACTTCTTCTTCTTCTTCTTCTTAGCAGACTTCCAACACTGCGCTACTGTCACCTTTTCTCCTGCTTCACAATCTTCCCCTTTCATGCTTGGGACCATCCATCTGTCCCTGTGCCCCCTCCCGCTGCGTGTCTGGTCCCTCGGTCAATAGAGTCCCTGGTGGGCAAAGAGTGGGCGCCTTCTTGCGAAAAGCGTTAGGACGAACAACGCAAACATTCAAAAAGGCCAGAAGGGCTCTCTTTTTGTTTTTGGGAAGGTTTTTGAATGTGCATTTTGGGAGAGTAGACAAGCCGAGCGACACAGAAGTTTGTAGAAAGTCATTAACTACCATGTACACTGTTTGGCTTTGTGGAAGTGAATGGCGCAGATGGGGCTGACTGAAACAGACAAGAGAAGATAAGGTTTCCCACATCTGCAGCAGTAGCAGTATTGTATATCGAATAAGAGGATAACACGAAGCCACATTATTTTCTAGCCGAGATGTCTTGAAGCAAACATTTTGATAATCCATTGCATTGTCAGTAACTAGCATGTCATCAGGAGCATGGTTTGGCTTTCTGACAGTTAAATCGCTTATGTGACATATCAGGGTTCAACCTGGAATGTCCCGCAGTGTGATTTATCCCAGTAGTGCGTTCTCTTTCCCGTCCGTTTAGTGCAGGGAACTCATTAGTCGTAGAGGTCCGTAGATCCCTTCTGTAAAAACAATATTGAGCGACAAGTGAATTCTGAAATAAGTAAGCATCAGTATAAACTCTTGACTCTTGACTGGTCTAATTTCCTGTCTCCTCTCTTGCAGATACCTTCGTGGCCCTGAATGGTGAGTAGCCTTGCCTTGCCCTGTCGAGGCAATCAAATAAAAGGCACTGGGGATCTATTTCATTACCCGCTAGTCTTTAACCCAGCCACACCCGCTCATCTCCTCCATCAATCACAAGCTCTCCAGGAGATGAGAACTCCGCCCCCATTTGAAATGTATTAACGACATGGGGGGTTTTAACTACATTTCTCTTCTTTTCCTTGATAGACAATCCTTCCAGCGATGAAGGTAAACAAGTGTTTCCATAACGTCCCCTAAGTAGGAGACTAGCGTTTACGTTTTTTTGCCTCATCGTGATCCCCATTCCCCTGTGATTCCCCCATGTGATAGCATCGATTAGCCCATGACCTTTGGGTGGCTAATTGGATGGATCTGGTGGTTGCTGGTGGTTTAAAGGTTCTGTTGCTGGAGATATGCCTCATGCACATTAAAGCAGGATAGGCACAAAAAAAAGACAAGAGAATACCTGTCCTATAAACGCATATTATGTCCCTGGATAACAAGTAAACGTGCCCCGCTGCCAATCGTCCAATTAGAAAGCCCGCAGAGCCTTATGCTTTGGTATCGCAGATCCAACGGCTAAAATGTAACTGAAATGTCGAGTCAACACAGCATGCTTTATATTTGTAGTGCTATTTTTTAGATGAAGTGTTGAACCTTTGGCATCTTGTCGAATAATGCTGATCAAAAGCTCCCAAATCTCTCAGGTATCAGGAGTTTATTCTTTGGTTTTTAATGTATCAAAGTGATTAGGGAAAAAGGAAACAATGAGCATTACTAAAACATAATAGGAAACAACACATTTGGAAATAACTGAATATTGCTTTTTTTTTTTTTAAAGCTATATCTCATTTTGTATGAGCGGGTTTGATTAGACAGAACATTGCTCAACTGGGAAAGATTCCAGACCCACTTTCATTTTGCCAAGAAACTGATTAGGTTTGGCTGTTCTTTCTGCCGAAAGTTAACGCGAGAATCGGTTTAAACTCAGGTAAAAGTGTCAGGTAGATAAATGATTACTTTTATGCACGTTCTAATAAATTCCACCCGCTATAAAGTCTTTCATATACTGTAGAGTTAAATAAAAATCTTGCAAATACTTGACCAATCCGAATTCCAATAACGCTCCATTCCATTGTGTTGTTGTGAACTCGAACCCCCACTCTTCTGCCTAATTACCGACGGAACCCGGTGAGCATCTCTCCGCCGTAGAACGTCTTCGCCGTCAGATCAAACCAGATCCATATGAGACCCGCTGATATTTTGATCCAGAAAGCCAAAGCATCCCTGTGTCTCTCTCTCCGTATCTCCCACCCCTGTGGCTGTACACCCCCGCCTTCCCCGCTGCGTTTCCCTCTTCCCTCGTGGAGATCCGGGGTCAGAAAAACAGCAGCTGTGGTGGTGCGATCCCCCGTAGTGATGAATATGCTCCCACAGAACTACACACAAACTGAGAACATGCGCAGGCTCTGGTGGAGGGACAAGTCGGGTCAAAAAAGGGAGCAGGTTTTCATGGTCATTAAGTGTCCGAAATGCGCAGGTCATGAAGTTGTCCAGGAGAGTTCTGTTACATACTTCACATTCAGAAAGTTTTTTGGCAAGCAAGCTTACTATCTATGGGAGTTTTGACTAAACAACACATTACATTAAATTCAAACGAGAATCGTAAGCAATTTTCCAGCAAAAATTGGCATAGCAGGGCTTTAAAAAAAAAAACATTGCTGAATCTGTGCCAAAACATGGGTAAAATGAAACTAAATAAGGAAAGTGTGGATACAACTTTAAGATTTTGCATATATTGTTTTGCTTTATGCTGTGTAAAAAAGCATGTGCCAGTCAGATCAAAGCAGACCTTAGGGACTTTGCGATGTATTGTGGCAATCAAGCGCCATATTACTAAAGGGCGACCTCGATAATCACCTGGTGCGTCTTAATCGACAGAAAAATTGGCCATTGGACGCCTGTCAGATCAAGCCAGGGAATACTCTGACTCATGTTGTGTTAAAAAAAATGGATGAAAAGAATACGTAGGCTCGTTCTATTAAAATTAAAATCATTGTTTATTCCCTAAGATTACAATCTAAGCACAGAGAGGTACGTCTGGACATGTTGACCGGCCACCCAGGAGGGGGAGAGAGAGAGGAGCGCCCGTGCCTGGTCTTTTATAAACACAGGAAGTAGGCGTCTCCTTGTTGAAGAACCAATCGGTGCCTTTAGAATACTCTTCTTCTGCGCGATCTGACTCCGCATTATAACACACTGCCCCCCAGTGGATATCAGAATAAAGACAACAACGATACAGCAAAATGTCAGCCCAATTCAAATCAACCACAAAAGCACAGATTACAATCAACACAGTTTCATATAATCATTAAAGCCTATTATGACAAACAGGAAGTCACATGCGACAGTGCGGCGGTGAGGGTCTGCTGAATTTATATGTAAAATCAGCTACAAACTCGCGCTAACTCGTCAATGAGCTAAAACAGAAACAAGCGAGAGCCGTCAGAGGACCAGAAAAAGTTTACCTTTGAAGAGGAAACTATCGCTGTATTTGGACCATGTGGACTATTTTTTTGAGGCTGCAGCCGTGGATCAGCTGGACTTCTAACAGTGAATTGGAACATGTTGTTCTGTGCGGCTTAGAAGTGTGGAGCCTGTTTTTGCTGCTGCCAAACAGAGTTAGCTGCAGTTTTCAGTCTGTTTACTTGTTAGTCCAGGAAAGGCCACATTTACTGTTTTTGTCATTAAAGCGAAAAATATCGAATCGAAAATCGAGATTGATCAATATAGGAAATCAATCGTGATTATATTTTTTTGCAAAATCGCCCAGCCCTACCACAAAGCTTAAACGTTTTATGCTTGTACACGACAAACGCTACTTCTCTGGACACAGTGTAAAGGTTGGGATTGTACTTGACCAAATTGGAGAATGTTTCCCATTACTCTGCTATACCGCTTCCATTGCCCCCATTTGCATCCAAGCTTTGGTGTGTGTCCCCGCCTTTTGCTGCATCCCTCTTCCCCTCGTGGAGATGCGGGGTCAGAAAAACAGCAGCTGTGCTTGGTGCGCTTCCCCATAGCGCTGAATCCTCTCCCACACGCGCACTCTCAGCCAGACAAACACCCACTACAACCAGGCACGCCGCCCTGGGTCTATCTGCCGGTGGTAGATATGCATTTGAAGATAAGCAAATGCCCCCTCTCTATTCTCCACTCCTCTACTCAGACTAGTCTTTTAATCTGTGGAAAGAGAAGGATGTGCCTCCGTCGGCAGTTTAGGGCCTTTTTTCCCCCTCCCTCGCTCGCTCGCCCTGATCCGCGGAGAGGCTCGGAGGCTCTCTCTCTCTCTCTATGTGTGTCATCTGAATTGCGCTTCCCCTGGCGGTGGAGGAATGAATTATAAAATAGGCCTGTCACACTAATCTCTCAGCCTTGGGCCAATAGTTAAATAAATCATTTTAATGATTGCCACGCCACTCGGAGGAGAGGGAGGAGCCGGCGAGCTGGTGTGGCGGATGCTTGTGTGTTGCGCAGAAGTCTCCCAGCAGCTTCCTCAAGCCCATGAAATACCACCAGCACCTCTTCTTCTTCTTCTTCTTCTTCAAACGCATCTGCAAACACACTGAACGCCATCACTTCCTCAACCGAGAGAGAGACTTCGCAAAGACTGTCGATAAAAGCCTTGCCAGTCTTCTTAGAGATGCCTCATCTTAAGTATGAGGCTTAAATACATTACTGAATGCACTATAGCGTTATGGAAGGAGGCTCGTGTGGGGGGGTAATGTGATTAGCATGGTTTGGAAATAAACAGTCACAAAAAAGCAAAACATTTGGACCGGAAATATAGGGAAAAGCCAGACAGAAGTTTATTGAATAAAGAAGATGCAGGAATAATATCTCTCTGGAATAACTAAGACTATCTCTTAAATATGAAGACCAGCTTGCAACTCAACTTTTTGATCTATGAAAGCATGTTTGTGTTCGGACGTTACTGCTTGGCCTTCTCTTACAATCTGGTCTGCTTGTTTAACATATACCATGGGCCTTGATGTTGAAATTCCCCCGACATGACTCCTCCTTGCCTGTTGAGCGCCGGGCACAGCCGTTAGTGGGGTAATGACTGTTTCTACACAACTATTCTAACAAATGCGAATTAATTATGTATTTTCTGTCAAATAAAAATACAGAGACTTGAAAAAGTGCAAAGTACATAAATAGTAACATAAATAACGGAGAATGTTACCATGCTGCTAACATTAACTTCATGCTAACTGCTAGCTCTCTTGTGCCAGTTTTCCACTTCTACTGGAAAAGCTGCTTAATTTTCTAATGTTAGAATGATAAATAACATTTGTGTCTCATACATAATATTATGGACCTGATTTTAACTTTATTTGTTTGTGTTAAATATGCTTATTGGTCAAAAGGAAAACACACGACCTTTGATTAGTTGCCGCTAGCATTAGCATGCTGCCGTTAGCATCAGCATACTGTTGCTAACCATTTTGCACAGCAATCAAAAATACAATTACAGAGGTTAAAATGAATTAAAACTAATTATTCTCCAGGTTCTGTGCTTCAAAATGACATGCAGAATGTCCTTATTGACTGAGGTTTAGTGAAACTTGTAAACTACTTGTTTAAAGCCCTGACTTCGCTCTTTTCAATGCAAAAAATGGAAAGTCTCATTTCATTTTTGTCCCCGGAGATATCAGCTTTTATCGGCACTAGATCAGCCGATAGTCGATTTTTAAATCCCCAAATATCGGCCCAATATATATCGGTCGACCTCTAACCGCAACAGCTCTTTATCCTCAACAGACATGGAGGACTCCAGCTTCCAGCTACCCAGGTGTCACTGGTCACGATGTTATACCTCATGAATGTGGTCACAAATTCCCCCTCCACACATGAAAGATCTCTTTGTTATGTCAGCCAGTCTTCAAACTTCAAAAAAGTAACCGAAGCAAAGCAATTTCTAAATTTGTTTCTCACCAGTTTCATCACCTTTGTCATTTCCCCTCTGCGTTATGGCCCCTCATCTCAAAAAATATTGGCCACCGGTTCATTTTGCCATTAGGAGATTTAATTACAGTGCAAAGGCAGAAAATTCATTAACTGTTAATAGCATCTTGCTCATGATTGATCCGGCCGCGCTGCAGAGGAGCCAATATGGACACTTTTGGGATCTGATGGTTGATAAAGGAGTGTGATATGAGCGATGATGAGAATATGACAAATTAAGAATAGCTTCTCGGTGATAAGACGGGAAAGAGAGGAGGCAAGACTGAAAGTGCTACAGCAACACGAGAGACAGCTTGAATGATTAGTCGTGTTAATCAGATTTTCGGGGGAGAAGAATTAAGTTTTTGTTGGAGAAAAGTGAATACCAGATGGTGCATAAAAGAATGGATGAAAAACGGCTTACAGTGGCAACAAGTGTTTATTACGGAAATAGATGTGAAGCAAATCGCCTGCGGACAGTTTTACAGTTTTAATTCAGTCTGTTATATTTATATTAAGTTTTTTTATTCAACGGACAATTTCTGTGTGACATTCTCGGAGCGCAAACCAATCGACAGACATTTTTAGACATTTTTAGACATTTTAGATCTATTTTAGACACTTTTAGACCTGTTTTAGTCCTGATTTTATCCTTACCTAGGCCCGGTGTTACTTGGAAGGTCAAATATGTTATGAGGTGATACTGAGAGAACAAATAATAATGTAGAATGACAAAGGCTGACTCCACATCACAAACAAATAAACACATTTCTGCTCTACATTGGCTACAGCGTCATGTTTCACTGTAGTCTGTAATAACAATGCATGAAACTGCATCATCGTAGTGTGAGCTGCGGTATTCTATGGCAAGAAAAAGAATCCACTATCCTTGAAGTTATCTGTATAATATAATATCAAAAATCCAATACGCCCCGTGCCGAGCAGTACAGCCTCTTCCATTGTACGGGTCAGTGGGCATACATAACACTTCACACATTGGATCAAAATTGAAACTTGGCTCTATAGAAAAGTTACTGACAGTTCAATAAGAGAATGGGCTTTCAAAAAAAAACAAAAAAGAAAGAAAGAAAAAGTTGAGTTTCATGTCCTTCGTATCAAAGGTAGACTCCCTGGTGTGATGCTGAAGAAACGCTGCAGTGTGACAGGCCCGGAGGAGGTTTGACACATCAGTCAGAACAAGAGGAGGGAGGAAAGAGAGGGAGGGAGGACAGGGGGGACGTCCATCTGCGGAAATATGTAAAGACAGACTCATTTGCTAATGACTTGCCGGTGGGTGAGAACAGACAGAGATGGTCACTGTGTGTGTCACCGCAGCTGAATTAAACCGCTTTATTGACAAGAGTGCAAAACAATCTTGCTGTGTGAGTTGACCATGCCCCCCTCCCCCCGTCGATGTGTTGACATTGGCAGTGGTTAAAATATCTGCAGTACCTCAGATAGTGACCGTATGTCCATACCCGTCGCTATGGGCAGGCCATAGGGGCCATGCCCATCCTCCAAGATGCTTGTGCCCCACCCCAGACAGTGGTGTAGTCTACGTGATACGCAGGTATACGCCGTATAACCACTAGAAGGCCTGCAGAATTACCGTATTGTACCACAAATTGGGCAAAGATACATATCACTAATTTGTGCAGTGTTATTTTTGCGCTTCTGCCGATTCGAGACCAGCCCAAACTCCACAACAAATAGCTATTTCCTCCTCGTGTTGTCTGCTCACAAAATAAAACCCGACCGTAGAATAGCTGATAACGATAGAGGCTTATTAACAGTCGCGTATCACACGCTCAGCTCCTTGTCATAGACACTTTCCCTGTTCATCCCCCGCTCTGAGAGTCCACCCCTTCCCTCTGCAGCGGCTCGTGAGCATCTTTGGGCAAAGCAGTGACAGGTGCGGCTGGTAACAAGCAATCTGTATTTTACTACAAAGCGCTGAAGTCCGCGGAAAATACCCCGCGTAATGTTCGAAGTGCGTTTTACTTGAAAGGCTTGAAAAAGACTGAAAAGTGGATGCGCCCACAGCACTGACCGAGCCACGCGCTCTCCTGTTTATTCAAAACATGGTCCAAAAACAGTAGAGTGTATGTCTAGTAATTGTGCCCCCTCGTGGATTTCATATGCCCTCCTTAAGACTGACGTCTGGTGTCGGGACTGCGTATGTCTTAGAGCGGAGGTGGTTGCCAGTCAATCAGAGGTCAACCTTTTTCTCCTTCCTCAAGGCGCGCGCTGTTGCTGAACCCTTGAGCAAAGACACCTGCCCAGTGTGAGAATGCGGTTGACTGAAACTCGTGACAGGGAGGGAACAAATATGTCACTTCACCGAGCACAGTGCAATATTTGTCAACTCATACTAGCTCATTGCGGAGTCTTAGGCACATTCCACGTTTTCTTTTAACTTTCTAAAGTGACAGCCTTTTCATAACGTTTAGATTTACTTGTTAATAAATGAACGGTAAAAGTCATGCTGTATATGACGATTCCTGTGTCACTTGGCGTTGTGGGCTGGTTAGATTAGACTCGGCCCACTCAAGATGCCAATGTGACGGGCCTTTACGTACATGTGTATGTGTGTGTTTCCCCTTCCCCATTCCCTCCCCGGCGCCTCTTTTTTAACCTGTGCTGTGTCCTTCAGGCCACCACCACCATCACCATCACTACCCCATGTCCATGCCCACCTCGGCCCTTCCCGAGGCCGCCGACGGGCCCCTGGGGCGCGGCCGCATGATGGAGAGCAAGGAACCCCCCATCCTGAGCTCAGACAAAGTGGACGACCCGTACTTGGCCGTGCCCTCTCAGACTCAGCCCGAAGCCAATGGTAAGCCTTGGAACGCCACAGCCACCAGCTCTCGGTTCGGTCCGGGGTGTCACCCATGTGGGAGAGGGGGAGGGCTGAGGGGGGGGGGGGGGGGGGCTGGGGAGATTTACGACTGCCTGACTGCTTCCAGCTGAGGGAGGGGTTGCACATGCTCCGTCGCTCTCTCCGCGGGACAAATCATCCCTCGGTTGCGCCCGTAAACCCCCTACTGCCAAGAGTGTAAATACACCTCCACTCTGTGTACATATGCAGACAGCAACCCATTATACACACTGATTTATGCCGGCTTTCTGTATGGAAATAGAGCTGTCTCTTTCAGCGCGGTAATCGTCACGGCCCATGTGCTTGTGTGTACCGTTGGGACTGGCGCCGGTGTCGAAACGCAAAATCAACAAAAATAACTTAAGTAGGTGAGTTTTGAGTGAAAGAAAGACCTGCATGGTAAGAAGCAAGATCTGAGTCACATGTACAGCACGTTTGCATGGAGCCTCTACCACTGCATTCATGTGAACGTCTTTGATTGTTTTAAAGCAGTACTAAGTAACGTGTTTACCTTAATAAATCCTTTTCGTAGTCCCTCTGGGGGTAATACAAGTGTTAATATCGGATGATTGGGGTGTCTTTCATCTCCCCCTGGTGTCTCTGGCCAGAAACCATGCCTGCAACTTGACTGCCACCGGGGCGGAGCAAACAATACACACTAATAGAATCACGGAGAAGAAGCTAACAGGCTAACGGGCAAAGCTAACTGCGGGATAGCGCCACTTTAAACAATATTTACAGCCAAGTTTGAGTGAAAAGAAATATTCCCATTGTATAACTGGATGTACAACACCCCTCTCTCCCGTCACCTTTTCTGTCAGCGTAGTATTTACTCTTCAAGACATTTAATAAGTTAAAAAATCGTAACTTGCTAAGACACCTGCAGTTGCGCGTATGGCCTCTAGGGGCAAGAGTTACTTAGTACTGCTTTAACATTTTGACCTATTGCTCCTGGAGTTGCGATTGAACTACAGCATGTCCCCACTGGGCTTATACCACAGGTGCCTTTAAGATACGATAACCAAATATGCCATTATTAGTGTTATTAGTGTCCATGGCTTGCTGGTCTATGCCACCTGTCAACATCGAGACAATCCGGTGAAAGTATGTTCACAAAGACTGCTTCTAAACGCACTGAAAAGTGATTTGAACTCCTCACCTCGCTCTCCACACAAGCCCCGCCGTTGTATTGCATCATCTTGCTTGAACTGTTAAAGTACGCTACGGGCACAAGCAGACAATCTGGGCACAGACATCGGACGTTAGGCTCCATCTGTGTGCGGCGCATAAATAGACCTGAACACACAGCCATGCGCTCTCACACATTCACTCACACACACACACACACACACACACACACACATATATACACCAAGTACGGGAGGATTTATTATCCCCGGGCCGTAGCATCCCACAGGAGATGTAATATCCAGCCCATTACGCTCTGAAAAGGAGGATGGCCGCGTATTTATTTCCCGAAGAAGCCCGCTCTATCATGCTCCGCGACACGGTGACATGACATTGAACGCCCTTTTCTCCCCCTGTGTTAACAACCTGCCTAATGCCACGGCGCTCCAAGGACTCCACTGTGGACAAATGCGAGGTGGAGGAGAGTCCGCGTTTGGGAACTAGGTATAGGGAAAAAGAAGGTCAACGTGGAAGGGGGTGGGAGCTGCTCTTCCATGTTGCAATAAAAGTAATAGGCCTATAACAAATCCTATTAAAACAACATGCCAGCGGTACAATATGGAGTTTTAAGAGGCGCTGTCGCTGTGGCCTTGAGCAGGTATCGATTATTAATAAGAGTGATTCATCATAAGGATGGCTGGGACACTGCGTGGATGTAAATAAAGCAGACAGGCAGATAGAGGGGCAGCTAATGAGCCAAGGCGACGCTTTACAGGACACGAATATATACACTCGGAGGTCATAGTGTTAGATATTGCTCTTGCGATGCCTCTGAATCGAAATGTTTCCGAGGAAAGCAGCAGTTTAAGGCATTTACGGCTAATTGGGCATAAAAATGAGTAAGAGGCATTGTATCGCGGCCTCTTTTGTTTATCAGATACCCCTGGAATAAATAGAGAATTTTTTTTTTTGTATCAAACATTCACAGGATTTAAAGGATTTACAGGAGTAACTAAGTATGAAAAGAATGTGAATTTTATTGATAAAATAAGTATGACTAAGGAAGCAAAGGAATAATAGATGAATAAAACAAGAATAGAAAGTACAGATTGTTCACCTCTTAATCCCCACCTGAACTGAGCACATTAGTATGGCTTTACTCAAATCTAAAAGCTTCTTGATAAAAAAAGTGTCAAAATAGCAACACAAATGAGCCGAGAACGGGGATGAAAACGCGACAAAAGAGCGACAAAAGCGTGACGGCAAATTGACAAAAGCGCAACAACAAAAACAGCAACCAAAGAATAACAGAAAAGTGACAAAATGTGGGATGAAAAAGCAACAAAAAGAGTAACAAAAAAGTGACCACGGCAACAACGCAAGGCAAAAGATCTGTGTAGATGAGTTTTGTATCAAATGAGGGGTTATTCTTGTTGATCTAGAGCAAAAGATTAAGGCGGGGGTTAAGAGGTTAAGAAGGAAAAATTGCTATATAATATTATTATTATTATTATTATTTGTCTGTCATCCATGGGGGGGGGAGAAAAAATTGCTTTATAAATCATGCTCTGGAAATTTGGTGTAAAAAAAAAATCTAAAAATCTAATACCTATCTAATACCTTTGACAAATTCAATGATAATCCAAGACAGAACCCCTAGAGTAGACTGACAGCGCGGGCTGGAGAGCGTCAGCTGGGAGCAGTGAGGCAGCAGTAGGTGGATCCGAGGCACAATGGTGGTGGCACACTCGGACAGCATGCAGTCACAGCCACATCACAACACGCTGCCACTTCCACAGTTGGCATTACCTGAGCAGACACAATCACGGCATAAACGCTCGCACCCAAAATGCCCAGGTAATTCCAACTTTCCAATTTCAAAAACTCGCTTCTTTTCACGGTTTATTATGATTTGTTATGACACTTTTTCGGTTGCAGTTGTTTCCTTTGCAGCGCTGGTTCTTATGATTTCTTGTTGTTTGAGTTCTTGTGGGGATATTTATTTTTTTTTTTTTCTGCATGGCTTGGTCTGAGAAGTCTTATTTTGCAGTTTATGTAATTTCCTCGCCTTGATCGCTTTGATGGTATTAAGCACTGTTTTTTTGCCTCCTCGCAGCTTCTTGACGCTTTTCGGCATGGCTAATCGTGCACCGCAGTTCAACAGCGCTCCATTCCTGCTCCACCCATCCCAGTTCCTTCCTGCCTCGGCCTCTCTGTCCTCTTTTTCTTTTTTTGTGTTTTTTGTTTTATTTTGCTTGAGTTCTCAACTGTACTGTGGAAAAAAAAAAAAAAAACGTTTTGCCAAGTGCGACTTAAGAACTTTAAAAAAAAACTGAGCTGGTAGACCCATGCATCTCATTCTAACATTACAAACTGAGCAAAAACATTGAACGATAATTATGGATGCACCGTTCTGATACTGGTATTGGATATCGGAGCCAATACTGGAAAAAATATGATATCGGGTATCGGCTACAAATATCCGATACTGAACGATACTAGTTTTGGCTCTCAGCGCCTTAAAAACACAACTTTTACCACCAAAATCTAAGTGAATATGGGTATGCTGTATATCATTGTAAAGCTGAGAATTCAATGGTGAATTCAATCGCTGAGTTAGTTTTAACCTCCACAAATGTATTGTTGATCACGGTGCAAAATGCTGCGGTTAGCAATAGCATGCTAAAGCTAGCAGAAGCATGCTAATGCTAACGAAAACTAATCAAGGCTGGGTCAGAAACTATGATATAAATACCTAAAGTAGCCAAATATAATATAAATCGGTCAAGCTGATGCCAAGTTTGTGTTTTAGTTTAAGTAATAACTGATCTCACATATTTGTAATGATCAGATCACTTTATGTGAGTTGTTTGCTTTAATGTAACCCAAAGCCTGTCATATACCCAAGGATATTTAGTGTAGAAAAGTCATCCTTTCTAAATGTTTATCCAAGAGTTTATCAATAGATATAATTGATAAGTGATCTGTAACATGACAATAAAATATGACTTAATCGATCTTACTATGGAGAAGAGTCCAAAAAAAAGTTTACTCATAGAAAGCCACTTTTAAGAAAGTCTCTTGGTATTGGTAAATGTCGGATATCGGCAGATACTCAAACCCCAGTATCGGTATCGGTAGCAAAAAAGCCGGATCGGTGCATCTCTAACGATAATGTATGGAGTGCTTTGCGAGTACAGAATTGCGCAAAAGATCTTAAATCATATTTTTCTCCCTAATTATTGTCATTTGCAGATGGTTTCATATCTAATGGCTAATGACTATCACCGCGCTGCAAATATGTAGCAGGCTGTCTCCTTAGTAATCGCTAATGCCGCTAAGTGACGAGCGTTCACAGGGCGGTGATATTTAGCACCCAGCCGCATCATTATGGCCATTCCAGAGGGGCCGTGGTAGTTGCCAGGTGGCCTCTCGGGTTTCACAG
This sequence comes from Neogobius melanostomus, assembly GCA_007210695.1. Taxonomy (NCBI): domain Eukaryota; kingdom Metazoa; phylum Chordata; class Actinopteri; order Gobiiformes; family Gobiidae; genus Neogobius; species Neogobius melanostomus. The sequence goes on along the minus strand of VHKM01000006.1, from coordinate 4,131,273 downwards.
TACATTTGAGCTCACTGTTTGTGTCTGCGCATCTCATTCCAAAAGGCGTGATTTATCAACAACTTGTCCACACTTGCTAGATCTGTAGATACAGTGATGCAGTAGTGAGCCATAGTCAGTGTACAAAATACAAATCAATGACCAACAAACTCTAGCTTATGTTAACCAGTGATATGTCTATTAGCATTAGGCTATACATGCATTTCCAATGTCATCACGCATAGTTCCGGCGGCCATTTTGAATACCGAAGTAGAATTATGCAGTACTACAACATGTAACAATATCTCTACTCTGGATGAAAATGAAAGACAACTGCTTGACAGTGGCATTTTTATGTACTTGTAATGATTGCTCTTGAAGATAAGAGTAAAATCACAGTCTCAGAGACGCACGTTTATGTGAAGAAACCAGCAAATGGTGGCACAGACATAGCAGCGCTGTCTGTCGAGCTACAGCAAGAAGATCTGCTTCACTCCTAAATTAACCCATCAAAGAGGAAACAGAAAACCTTTCTCTGGGATTTTACAGTTTGTCATGTCAAAAGAGTCTCAGTCTGTGTCAGTATTTAAGCTGCTCAAGACGTTAGCATGCTACCGGTTAGCAACTGTCAACCAACTGTCAATGTCTTCAACACCATAAACACATATGTGGCTCACATCTACGAACACTGAGGAAATACTACAGTAACAGCTCAGCTCTGACCTCTGTCACATGTTGTATCCAAGGCTAGATGTTTGTGGTTCAGGGTCAGAGCTGAGCTGTTGAAGCTAAATGCTAACCGGTAGCATGCTAATATCTTAAACACTGACTCACTGGTTTCTTCACATAAACGTACGTCTCTGGGGCCGTGTTTTTACTGTATCTTCATGAGCAAGGATTACGAGTAAATAAAAATGTCACTGTCAATCAGTTGTCTTTCAGTTTCATCCTGAGTAGAGATATTGTTACATGTTGTAGTACTGCATAATTCTACTTCGGTATTCAAAATGGCCGCCATAACAAAAAAAGTCACATGACTGAAAGGCATGTATACAGTTTTTTCCCTTCCCATTAGAGCACATTGTTTACTCTGCTGTTAGTTATCATGCTTCCAAGTGTGTTGACAATGGGATATCACGCTCTTGTGGATTAGATCAGCATATTTTTTTCCGTTTGCTCTCCCCATCGTATATCTGCTTTCTCTCCTCCCTCCATCGCCGCACACCACTGCCATTGACCCCACCTTGCACCCCTCCCCCCAACCCAACATCTCCCCGTTCCTCTCCGCATCCGCTACCATTGTGGCCCAGACTCCCTTCCACAGGACCGAGATGGCATGTTCCAAGGCTATACCTAACCATACGGTGCAAATTATTCCCCGGAATCCAATTTACGGAGCCGCCCTCCTCCAACCCCTTCCCCCCACACTGTCCCCTTTCACATCTTGACTTTCTATCTTTTCCGCAGCCCCTTCCACCACCAGCGGTCTGTCTCTTCTCCAACCGGACTCATATCTCTTCCCCCCCCTGTCAGCAAGAATGAATCCTAAATCCGATTTCCCCTCCCCATATTGTTCGGCCCTTTCTGTGGCTCCCAACGCCCTTTTCATCCTACATCCCTTCCCCCTTTTTACCCAGTCCTCTCCTAGCCCCGACCTGTAGCCACTGCGCTGTTGCTCCAATTTATGGGTTCATTACAGCAACGTTCCACGGGAGAAAGAGGGGGAGAGGAAGAAGGGGTTCAGGTGCAAGACAAGAATGATCGAGGCTAGACATGGGGAGATGGGAGGGGAAGACGCGGGAAGGTGTTGTGAAATGTAAGATTTATAAAGAAGAAGACTGTAAATACGGAACAGAGGGGAGAGGGGACTGGCTGGAACACAGTGAGGATGATATAAAACAGGTAGGCGAAGAACGTTGACATTTAGTGTTGGTTGGCTAGTCTCGGTTCCTGTTTTGAATGGGATTAAGCTGTTAGGATAGGATTTTCCTGACATTGCAACAAATCGAAATCCAGGAAGAGGTCATACAACCAATCTAAATTCACTGGCATAAGACTTCAGGGATGAAGTGGTCTGTGTACCCATGTTAGCCCTCATTTGCTGTAGAAATATTTTAGTCATTGTTTAGTCCTTTTTTAGATCATGGTTTACCTCTAATGGCATAGACCTAGTTAACCATTTAGCTAATTAGCAAGCTAACTCTAACAACCTATGTCAGCAAAACCTTTTAAAGCATCGCATTTATCGCTTGTGCTTCACAGCACGAAGGTCCCTTGTTCGATTCACACCCAGACGGGGCTTTCTGTGTGGAGACTGCATGTTCTCCTTGTGTCTGTGTAGGTTCCCTCTACCACTAAAAACATATAGGTTCCCTCTGGGGCCAGGACTGCCCTGGAAATGAGATTCCTAATCTCAGTGGGACTTTCCTGGTTACATAAAGAGTAAAATAAAATAAAATAAAAATTCAAGTTCAAGTTTATTTCATAAATTCATGCTTGCAGTCAAAGTCTGAATATCAGCAAGAAATTACAATGAAAACATTATTAGTAAAAACACTTTCATAAGATCTCATAAGATAAATCACCCTTTCAAGTCCTTATTGTACAACCTCACCACTGTTGGCAGCACAGATTGTCCAAATCTTCCAGTGCGGTACTTGTACTTCGAGATGTTATGTATGTTCTAAAATACATAAACATCACTAAAATATGGGAGATGTCCTTTTTAGATTAAAAAAATATCAAATAAAAATCAGTGTGTGCAAAGAGAACAAGGGTGACATGTCACCGTTCCAAAGAGATGACCTGTGATTGGTCAATTTAATAACATTGTTGTGATTGGTTCAGGCAGATTGGACGTTTTAACGCCAAGGTAAACGTTGGAATTTCAGATAAAGCCTTTACGTGTTTGCCCATGAGAATCTCAAAATGAATCAAACACAAGCATTTCTATAATATTTGATATAGTGTTCAGACGTGGTCCAGGAACAAGAATAAGTGAATAACTCAATTTTGAACCTATCTCTTATCTATTGTGTTTGCACATACTTGTTAGAAAAAGCAATTTTTCACACACTTGCCATCTTTAATAGTCTCCTCCCCTCGAGCGGAAAGCAGAGCGGAAAGGGGGTCAGGGAGTAAACACACATAAAACCTGCAGTGTGCATGTGGACTGTAGACATCGAGACTAAATCCAGCACTTGGCAATTAAAAGTCGCCATCTTTGCCCCTGAGAGCATGTAACAGCCTGTACCCATTGTTTAGTCTATGGCGGCGTTCTTTTGTCCGCACAGTCATGAAAGCTGGTGTCTGGCATGCGCGTGGGGTGTTAAGTGCCCTAAGATGGCTTTTGTGACGAAATTGGGTTAGATAAACAAAGATGAATAGAATCAGGCATATTCATTGTACATTACCATCTTATTGACTGGATGATGACACACAAGATGGAGTTCAGCGAATTACTATATAGGTATTAATAGAGGGACCCTCTTATTTTGATTGAGAATGATATGGATGACTTTTCTCAGCAACTAGACAACAATATTGGCCTCAACTATCAATGATCAAGCCAAGGACGTATTTCTTTTGCGATGATACACTGGAGGGTTGAGCTTTTCACTTTCCCTTGCACTTTTAAGTGGCCTGAAAGAAAAGAAAGCACTAGACTTGAAGCAGAAACACGTTGGTTAGATATTGCCCCATTGAACCAGTATCAAAACTGCTACAAATAGTTGCCTTATTTATTTACTCCTCCGTCACAGATTTACTTAAGAATTTGTCAACAGCCCGATCACCCACGATTTTCACTTCCTGCTCCCCAGTTCACTTCTAGTTTAAAACGCTGATTGCCTCTTGGTTGGTAAACATAGCTTGAGAGCATACCCATTTCCGCTTCAATCTGATATAGACAACCAAGAAAAGGATTACAATAATAAGAGAGTCCATTTTTGATTATCTATACCCCCATATTGCAGTGGCAGTGATTAGCGAGGGGAACTTGATTGCCCCGCCGGTATCGTCTGCCTGCAAACTCGGTGACAGCTGCTTAGCAAAAATCTATTTCCAGCGGCAGACAGGCAGGTCGTGTGACACCGGCGTGCAAGGTGAAGCCCCCGTGATAGAGGCGGGAGCGTGACCCCATCGGCTCGGCGGTGCAGGGGCCGTTTATGAAGCAGATAGCGCCATGGTTCACCCACCTGCGTGAGTCATGACACCGCCATTAAGGGAGGGGACGGCCCGTCAATCATCCCTGTGACCTAGAGTTATGGAAAACCTGCCAAATGTGTCCAACGCTGTCAGATAGAGACACGCGGCTTGTTTACAGAAGCATTTTCCCGGGATAACTTTTTAAAGGTTTAACTTTTTCTTTCCTGTTTGCCTTTTTACATTTATATGCAGTGGCTGAAGATGACCTGTTTTTAGAAACTAGGGCTGCACGTTTCGAGTTTTTCATTAACCGTTAACCACCCCCTCCGTTACGTTATACTGACAGACACGAAAGGGGTTTTTCATTGTTAACACCTTTATTAAACCGCTGGAACACATTTAAAACTAAATTAATGTATAGAAATAAAACACAGTGGTAATGACAGAGCAGTCAAAGTAGGTCACTGACTTGCGTTCACAAGGCCCTAGAGTGTTTTAATTTATTTTACCTGCAGTCATTTAGCTGCTTTTTTTGAAATATTGTGCAAAGAAACAGTCATTCATGCGTACAACAACAACAACACTTATCTCTCCACCAGGTTTTAACATTAACGAGAAAGGCGAGTTTTGTGCCTTTAGCTTACCTTGCTATCTCCTAAGTGATGCCCGGGTGTCGGCTGTTGAGATGGTACAACATGGTACAAAGTTGAAGTATATCTAAGCACTGCAATGCAATACATGCATTTTGATCCGTCATTCTCGGTTGTAAAGCGTTTCTCCCACGCTGTGCTGTTTATGGCCCGCTTCATATTGAAAAGTCAGACTAGCTACCCAATGCGCGATGACGACTTCTCATCTCGGGGGCTGCTCCCCTCTGGCAGCTGGTCCAGTCACAGAGAAAAAACAAACAAACAAAAAAAAACAAAAACAACAACGAATCCCTTGTAACACACATCATTAAGATCATTCTTGTTATTATGAGCATCAATCGGTCTGCGATTAATGTACCTTTCATGAATAAATGTGGAGTATGTTATGTATCAAACATTTTGATACAGAGTAATGTTATATGGGTTGTAATGGTGATGGTGAACAACGATAATGCCAACACGGTAATGAATTCGGTATGGGAAACAGAAATAATACAATGGTTGTAGAGTGTGAGATACTGTGAGTGTTGACCTGGTATAATGCAGTATGGCATCTGTTGAAATGTAACCAACTCGGTTGATAGTTGTCTTGTAAGATGGTAAGAAATATGCAGTGTTGTTAGTTATTGTTATTTAAGTTTATGAACAGGGGTGGGAGTCAATAAGCTTGTCTTCTTCCCACTCCTTTTCGAGTTAGAATGTATATTATTATTTTTTTCTTTTTTGTTTTTCTTTTATTGTGTATATATATTTTTCTGTTTTTTTCTTGGATTTTGTGCCTTAGCTCGAAATAAACTCAAACTCAACTCAACTCAAACTCATGAACAAAATGTTTGGGAGTGCTCTGGCGGTCTCTAGTGGTGCAAAAATATATTACAAGTATTTTCAATGGCACGGCAAAGTATACACGCCAGTTAACCGAGCAAAATCCTTTTACTCAATTACGCAATTTTTAACGGTTAACCGGTTAATCGGTTAACCATGGACACCCCTATTAGAAACCTTTACAGTTTGAAGATTGTTCACTATCTGTAGTCTGTCACTGATTGTCAGACCAATATGCTGCATAGTTTTTTTTTTTACGTTAATAGTCAATACTAGTGCTGGGCGATATGGAAAAACGTATATCACGATATGGATTATTTTATATCACGATAGCGATATATATCACGATATACCACAATAAAGTCAGTTTTCAGTTATTCTTTGAAAAGTTTGACAAAAATATCATTGCTTACTTTTTTTCAACTTTATTTTGAAGCAGTGGTTTTGCTATGGATAATTTATATAGCATATATTGTCAATGTGTCAATTGTCAAATGTGAGACTGCAGGATAAATGGGCCAAACATGATCTGACCAGAGTCAACACGAATTTAACAACAGAAATGTGTAAACTCGTGCGTAGAGAACGACTTACTCAGAGCATCATCTGCTCCTCAATATCAAGGCTCATATTACACTAAAACAAATGTAAATTGGAGCTTATTACCGCCATTTTCTCAACTTTAATGTAATGTTTAAGAAACAGTGGGCGAGCAGTTTGTATTGTACGTCTTTAGCTGCTCTACGCGCTGCCCGATCCGTCTCTTACCTCCTGCACCACGCCTCTCCTCTCTTCTCTCTCGTGTGTTTAATCCAGATCCACGCGCTAAAAAGATCCATCACTAAAAAGCAGTTTAGTTGCCGTGCGTAAAGCAGTGAAACCACGCGGTGTTTAACAGGGAGAGAGAGCCCCGCGTGTACGTCCATTAGATGTCGCCGTTGCTACAGCAGGTGTGGCGGCGGACAGAGATATCGTAAAGCAGGGGGTGTCGTAAAACCACAAGGCAGAGTTTCTTTGCGAAAAAGTTCTTTTTATTCTTGTTTATAATCACTTAATATAAACCTAGAGGATGCATAGTGACAAGACAACACTAATACATTCTTGTGGCCTATTTAATGACATATTTGCTTTAATAATTGATTAAATTAGGTTAGAAACGATAGAAACGATAGAAGAGAAATGGCACGATAGGCACTTTTCTATCGTCCCCACTAGTGCTGGGCGATATGACGATACATATCGTGGGGACTCCCCACGATATGTATCGTCATATCGCCCAGCACTAGTCAATACCTTAGATGGGAGCAACATACGGGTACTTTTGCTGAATCCCCGTTCCCTCTGGGCGAAAGCAAAAGGAGAATTAGTACAATATCCGTGACTTCTTTAATTGGTAAATATTCTGGCTTATTAAATGTGCTCAGCATTCGGCCAAATTAATGATTCTCTGGAGCTTAAAATGCACATTCATGTTAGCAAAGCAGCTAGTGAATTAGACGCTAAATATACCATGTACATATATTTGCTCTCACAAGAAAAGAAAAAAAAAGCTGTTGCTACAATTACAATTAGAAACCAACAGGCAAAACAGTTACTGGTGTAATGATCACAGTGGGTTTCCGCTGCTCACTTTAACCTCTTAATCCCCACCTGAACTGACCACATTTTCTCCAGTTTGGCATTACCCCAAACTCAAAGCTTCTTGAACAAAGTGTCAAAAAAGCAACAGAAATGTGACGCACGCGCAACAATAACATGACACACACAAAAAAGCGATGAAAAGGTGACAAAAGAGCGACAAAAAGTGACAACAAATGTGAGGAATCTAGATCAGTTTTGTAGCTTTCAAATGAGGCGTTACTCTGGCCTACAGGCTGTACAGTAAGCTCCAGTCGGGGGGGAGGGTTTAAAGGCGTTTACCAGACGTTGCTCCCATCTATATTCAAAATCACTAATAATACAGCTCCACCACCACTGAAGAACTTTGTCAGACTTTGTTCTGAGCAAAATACGAGAGCCACTCGGTCCACTGCAAATAAAAACTGTGTAATCCCAAAAAGATCCTCGGCCTTTGCGCAATGTGCCTTCTCATTTCGCTCCATTAAACAGTGGAATGAGCTTCCAGTCTGAAACTGTCTGTAGATTCTAATAGTTTTACTCGAAATTTGAAAAAGTATATTTTAGATCATCAATCGTGTCAACATTGATGAACGTAGTGTAAATTTAGTTTTCTGTATACACTTTTAGAAAAGCATATAATGTATTTTATATAGTGATTTTATTGTAGATTAGATTTATAGATTATAATTGTAATGTTTTTGTACTCATCTGTCCAGGGACTGCAGATGGAAAATAGCTACTTCGCTAAATCTGGTACAAATCATCTCTTCTTTTGTAAAGACTAATGGTTTTGTACACTGTCCCTGTTTCAATAAACAATAAACTAACTAATCTATTCTTGGAAATCTCAAATGTAATATTGGTTTAGCTAAGCGCTTATCAGTTTTGGTTCAAATTGCCTCGTACCTTTTACCAGAAAGTAAAACGAGCACAAAAGAGTGACAGATTTTCTTGTAAAGTCAGCTGGAGACAAAAGAAGAAGGTGCCAGTAAAAAAATAAAATAACAAGTAAAGCAGTTGTGTTGTGTACAATTATAGATCACAATAGAACTTTGGCATACAGTAAGTGGTCTGATGAACACGCAGTTCATCCATGAAGAAAATAAGCTGAAAACATGAATCCATTGTCTGTATCTGTGTTCTCCGGCACTTGAGTAAACCAGCAGCAACTTTCCAACAATGAACAGTATCATCCAGGTGTGTGCCGATATGTTATCTTAGAGGCGCCCCGCTTTTCCTTGGCATCGCATTTTGAATCACAATAGGAACAGCAGCAGCCTGGATGTTTTCCCGGCGTTACGCACTTCCTCGTCTGACGTCAAGCCTCAAGCCATTATTTCCCTCCCTGATTAGCTCATTGTTCAAACGGGGCGCCTGGTGTTTTATAAATATATTAGCGCTTACAGTATGTTTCTTAGTCGTAACGCTCGCTGTTCAAAGAGCCCCGATGTATCCCAGATTTCTTGTACTTTCAAAGCTAACCTACATTCGGCTGCCGTTACTTTGAAGAAGGCATAAATGATCCCCGTGTCCGTGGCTTTGCATCTGTTTCTCGGGGAATTATCAATGCAAGAAGTACAAAACGCCTGAAACCTACATAACGGTACACTCATCCGCAAGCGCTGACACACTTTCTGAGTCCAGCGTGAATGGAAGTGACTCACAGACTATTTACTTTACACCAAATGCTAACTGGGAGGATGACTTGTATGGAGAATCTCGCTCAATCCGATGTTATGTAAAGAACTTCTGTGCACATTTTAGGATATTTTGGAATGATCATAACAGTCACTCTTAACCCCACCTTAACCCCCTTACCTAAATCTAAAAGTTAGAGACCTATAGGCCATTGTAACGCCTCATTTGAAAGCCAAGACCTACAAAGCGGATCTAAACTGATCTTTTCCCAGCATTGTTGCCGTTTTCATCACTTTGTCACTTTTTTTGTTGTATTTTCATCCCCATTTTCGTCTCATTTTCTGTTGCTATTTTGACGCTTTTTTTTAACCTCTTAACCCCACCTGAACCGAGCACATTTTCTACAGTTTGGCTTTGCCCAAATCTAAAAGCTTCTTGGGAAAAAAAGCGTCTAAATAGCGACAAAAACGAGAAGAAAACAAGGTTGGAAACGCAACACAAAAGTATCAGAAAGTGACACACACAAAAAAGCCTCAAAAGGGCAACAAAAATGCAAAAATAGAGGCAAAAATGTGATGAAAAAGACAGTGAAAAAAGTGACGACAACACCGCAACAACGCAAGGAAAAAGATCTGTTTTGTAGAGCTTAGCTTTCAAATGAGGCGTTAATCTGGCCCACAGGCTGTAATAATAATAATAATAATAATAATAATAATAATGCATCGGTTTTATATAGCGCTTTTTTGGACACTCAAAGACGCTTTACATTGCACTATTCATTCACTCCATACTCTGTGGTGGTAAGCTACTAATGTAGCCACAGCTGCCCTGGGGTAGACTGACAGAAGCGAGGCGGCCAATCTGCGCCATCGGCCTCTCCGACCACCGCCAACCACTCACTCACTAACTACATTCACTAGGCTTCCTGGTGTTACGTATGGATTTAGCCGAACTGGAGAAAATGCGCTTGCTTTAGGCGGGGGGTAAGAGGTTAAAGGAGCTTTTAGATTAGGGTAGTGACAAACTGGAGAAAATGTGCTTGGTTCAGGTGAAGGTTAAGACGTTTATTAATGATTGTAGCACGGATTAGCTGACAGTAAATTGATATAATCTTGCACAAACATTGACCAAAAACATCACGAAAATTCAGAATAAACGAATAACCTAAATCTAACAAGAAAATATGGAACACATTTTTCTTATTATTTCTTCCGTGACGGCAGGGGAGAATGTTCCCGCTGAATCCTGAATTGCCTTGGAATATGTCCAACAAGAAGGAAAAGATTTTGCTGGGAGTCTTATTTACAAAATGTAATCCAAGTGGTATTACAAACAAACACACATATAGAAACGCATATATATTTATAGTCCGTTTGAAGTTGTAATTGGATAGCAATAATGTGACTAACCATAAGCTACACATCAGCATAAATATAACCACACTGTCGCAGAATGTTTGAATACACCCCTGGTCCTATCGGCGCTGCTGTCAATTTAGGGCTTCGTAATGAAAGATGTTCCCAGGCACATTTAATTTGCACCAATTGCCTGTGATTGCCAAAAAAGTCTGCTCGGTATGCCGCTCAGGTTCAGGTTAGCGCTGTACGTCAACGTTATTACCAGAGGTGCGGCGCCATATAATTAGGAGTTTAATGACATCTTAACTGGCTCATCAACATGCAGCGCGGAAAGTCAGGACCGGCAACCCAACACTTTCATCTCTGCATTAGCCTCTCCACCACAAATATATACAAGACCTAATGGGATAATGTCCTCCGTAATGAATAAATGACTCTTAATGAATTGTTGTCATCCGCAATCAGGAACATCCTTTTTAGGAGGCGACAACGTTCAAGTTCAGAAATAGAAAGAAATGAGACTAATGTAGAATGCCTCTTTCTTTGAGGTGTCCAAGGGAACATCTGCGGAATTAGCATTTTTGAGCTTTTAAATTGAAATCCCTCACGAAAAACATACACGGAGTAGTATTTGGTACGCTCACACTCACCAAAAGAAACTCGCAGCGAAAAAAGGTCACACGCTCTGATGTTTAGTTGAACCGCTTCAGCTTTAGTTACAGCACGCGTTTGCTGTGGCAGTGTTTCAACAAGCTTCTGCAATGTCAAGATATACTGTAGTGTTGCATAAATTATTCACCACTTTTTTTGGGTCAGGCTGTGTATATTCCCTGGTGTGGACACAAAACTCTCCTCTACATTTTTATTTCATTGGTGAAAGGTAAAAACCAGCACAGGTGACGACCTGGACACTTGGACTTCTCAACGATGGAAAGGTTCAGATTTGTATCGTTGTTAACCTCTTAACCCCCACCTTCACCAAGTGCATTTTCTCTCTGATCTTCATATCAGCTTTACCCAAATCTAAAAGGTTACCGCATTGGCCAGTGCAGTGACGTGCGGTGAGGTTTGTTGCTGGTGAGGCACACGCTATTGACTCCAATATAAGTAAACCAATAAATAATAAGTAAACAAAACTGCAGGAAAAAAATGCAACTTGCCGTCTCTGGTATAGCATTCAATAGCAACACATTTAAACATAAAATACATTCTCACGATATTGCAAATAAAAATTAAAAGACAACATAGTGGACTTCACCAGGACTCGTACCCCGCACCTCCAAGCGATAAGTTAATGACAATCCTGATGCTCCACGCGGGCGGTGCGTGATAGTGGCGACATTTCCAGCATAAAGACTCGTCTACAGCATTTCATCCATAAAATGTCAGCTTAATCAGTTTTCCCTTTCACTTACTCTTTTACGTTTAAATTGCCTCTCCTAAACCGTGCAGAATAATAAAACACAGTTTTTTCACTTGTAGTCCACATGTTTTGTAGAAATGTGTAGTGCTGACACAGCAACACCTCGTATCATCAGGTCAGTGCATTGGAGGCGAGCCTCACTTCGGGACTAACAAAACGCAATTTAAAGTCAAATGAACAGGTTAAACAAGTCGTTCTTATGCCTGATTCTTTATCCAGGTGATAGAAAACCAACGCGCCAACAAAACCCATTTACAAATGTATTTTACTTTTAGGGGGCGAAAAAAGCCCCGAATGGGAGAGAGCGCTGAGCGAATGAGCCAAGCTCAAGTATGTGCGGGACGCTGGGGGCTCGCCGCAGCTCCGCCCTCTTTACATGATATCGACAACTGATAAAACATTTGGGCATTTTTTAACCACGAGATTGATTAAAATATAGGAAATTCCAATCATCTTAAGAGAAGGGACTTGTTTTTATAAAGTTTATTGTATTTTTTAATGTTTGTTTTTTTCCATGATGACTGGTGAGGCCACCTGCCTCCCCTGACTGCACGTCACTGGGCCAGTGTAACATTTGAAAGCTAAGACCTACAAAACGTATCTAAATGGATCTTTTCCACATGTTTGTGCGTTTTCACTTTTTTGACCTTTTTTTTCATTGCTTTTTTGTGGCTTTTTTATTAACTTTTTTTTTTTTTTTTTTTTTTTTTCATCACTATTTTGTCACGTTTTTCTGTCGCTCTTTTCATCCTTGTTTCTGTCTCATTTTTGTTGCTATTGTTGCTATACTTTTTTCAAGGCGCTTGTAGATTTAGGCAAAGCCAAACTGGAGAAAATGTGCTCGATTCGGGTGGGGGTTAAGAGGTTAAAATTGGGACCAAAATTAGCTCTGGTTTCATCTCTGTCTTGTCTTGGTCTAGTGATGGCAGTACTTGGAAAGTCATGCAAATTATGAGGTTGGACTTGGAGAGAAAACGTTGTCCTATAAGCCACTGAATGCAAATTTGGTGTCTCTGAATTGAGACAGAAAGCACTTAAAGTCCTTTATCGTAACACTCAGGCAGTTTCTTTGTGGAAGTGTCTACAGTCAGAGGTTATGGCCCTCGGTGTAAACCCCACTATGATGTTTAACCGCCTTTGAAGTTTCACCCCCGCTTCACAAAGACTACTTCTGTGGGTTTAAGAGCAATTCAAAGGACCAGGACTGTGTCGGTTCGGTTGCAGCGGAGAGGCATTCCAAAAGTTATGGTCACAGCACATTACAGTGTTTCTGATTTAGCAGTGGCCTGTTTTGACACTGAGGGATCCGGGACCATCTGACTTTTAGTGTTTGGTATCTGAATGTGGAGGCCCGGGGCGGTGTGAAATTCAAATCATTCATCGCAGATAGAGGAGAGCAGTGGATACGAGGCAGAGTCAGATGTTGTTTAGTCTGAGACACTAAAAGCTGGAGACGAGATCATGGGGTGTTAGCCAGACTTTACAGGTTTCCATTCGCACATCAGGTCAGCACTTTTCTACCGCCAGTTTGAGGTATAGAATCATGTAGACACATGAGCAAAACTAAAATTTAAAGTTTGTTGTTTCTTTTTTATCTCTGGGTGTCCAATAGGCTCTGTGCACATAATGTTCCATATCAACAACATGATGCTATACCTTCCAGGGTAACAACTGTTTCCTGTCTGTGTTTTACACCTATGGCGAGTTAGCTGTGTCTTGTGGAACTAAATACATATTTAACTTTAGACATGATGTACATACTTCACTAGAGGAGACTTCCGTTTATAACTGTAGCTGTTTTAACCTTAAAGGCCCTATACCTGATTTGTTTTACTGCAAACAATGAAAGGGGAAGCCACTAAATTAAAATGTTAGTTGTGGTCCAAACTCATTCACAACTTTTCTAATACATCAGTAGCATCCACATTCTTTACAGGGACAAGTTAACAGGCACATTTCACAACTTGCAGGTAACTTTCACACTTTCACAGAAATGCTGGAAAAATAACCTGAAGTTCATAAAATGTATACAAATGTTTGATAATTTGATGCACGCTGTTTTCCGTTTGAGTTTACAATATACTAACGGAGGACAAAATAAATGTCATTCCGGAAGTAAAATCAGGTATAGCTCCTTTAAAGCGTACTAAGTAACTTGTTTACCTGAATTAATCTTTTCCGTAGTCCCTCTGGGGTTAATACAAGTGTTAATGGGATGATTGGGGGGTCTTCATCTCCCCCTTGTCTCTGGCCAGAAAACCACAATTGCAACTTTCGCTGCCACCGGGTACGAGCCACCAATACACACTAATAGAATCACGAAGAAGAAGCTAACAGGCTAACGGGCAAAGCTAACTGCGGGCTAGCGCCACTTAAACAATATTTACAGCCAAGTTGAGTCAAAAAAATTATCCCATTGTGTAAATGGGTGTACAATATCCCTCTCTCCCTTTGTCTTTTCTGCCAGCGTAGTATGTACTCTCACGACATTAATGAGTAAAAAAAAACGCAACATGCTACGACACCTGCAGTGGCGCGTATGGCCTCTAGGCGCATGAGTTACTTAGTACTGCTTTAAACGTAAAGCTAAAGCCAACCTTAAATTGGCAAAAGCAAATGTTAAAATGGCTCCACAATCTGAAACTATTTCTATAAAATGTCTATAATTTAGCTACTTCAAATGTGGACAGGAAGTAGTCTTTATCTTACACAGGCCAACAGGAAATTAGCCCAGAACATGCCATGAAGAGCCTATAGGAGCATAGTCATAGAATAAACTGCAATGGGACTATTTCTTTTGAATGCTCAAAAGTCTTCAAATTGCTGCACTGAATATGGCGGAACACTGTTTTAGCCTCAGTGTCATGGGTTCGAGTCCCGCAGTCACGATTTGAATGTCCCTTCCTGCTCTTCACCCTCTTTTACCTTGAACTGTCAGCTAGGGGCGTGGTCTCGTTGAAGAAATCACAATTTATCACTCGTTTTGGGGGTTTTCTGGTGGAGTATGAAATGAGTCAAAATCGTGAGTAACCCCATTCTTACATTAGAAAATTGAGCAGATTGTCCAGGAGAAGTGAAAGACTGGCACTCGAAGTTTCCATTAGCATATAGCATGATGAAGCTAGCGTTGCATTGTGGTTGGCGTTCTGGTTATTTATGTATTTATGGGCTGTTTGCTTCTCTCCATGTCTCTGTATCTTTATTTGGTAGAAAATACATCCATTATTCAGCATTTGTCAAAGTATCTGTGGAGTAGTAGGGGAAAGAGTAGTTGTTTCTCCTTTTTTTTCCCGCCTCAAACTCAACCATGTTCCCAAAGATGCCGTCACTATGTATAGGCACCATTTATTAACCTGACCTGAGTATTGCATTGTAAGAGCTAGCCCTGGGAATCTCACATCACTTTCAGAAGCTTTGAGGGTGCTAATCTGACAAAAAACTTAATCAGAGAGACAGAAATAGAAATGAGTGACAGGGTTAAAGAAAAGAAAAAGAAAATGTCTGTGATTTCACTTTGTCCACGCTCACTTCCGTTCTCTTTGAAGTTAGCCTTGAAACAAGAAACAATTCCTTTCATACAAGCGGCCTTCAAAAGTTTTCCACTTACTTCTAACCGTGGCCTCAAGCTGCTGCGATTGCTCGTCGAAAGCGACAGAACGGCTGAAAAGTCAAAAAACGAATGAGAGAATTCTTTCTTCCGAAGCACAGACAGGAAGAAGCCATGCGGCGCAGGTTAAATAGGTTTTAACCCCTGCCCGCACTCTCTCGACTGAAGACAAAGGCGCGCTCCACAGTCCGTCCGCTGGACCAAAATGGAGGACCCGTTTGGCTCCACTGCCCTATGGCTTCCTTATTCACTCAGAAATTCAATCCCATCGACTTGAGAATCTGTCACCTTTAGCGACAATAAATTCAGTGTGATGGAAATTCGGACCAGTTGGACTTGCTCTTTCGGAGAACAAACCACAGAGTCTGACGCACAAATGAGGCAAAAATATTTTGACCCTTTTATTTTCCTATGTAACAAGTATTGTATCCAGGCCCGTGTGCAGTGGCATTCTTTGTAAAAGAAGGAAAATGGAAGAAAAGCTATACACACTTTGCTCAAGCCTTGGCATTTTTTGAAATTGCATGTCAAGTGACTCAAGGATTTAATTGCAAGACTTTCTGTTCAACTAAAAGGCCAAAGTAAAGTGAATATTCCCTGGTTTTGACACAAGTAAAATCAATGTTTTTGAGCTTTTAACAATATTATAGTGTTGCTTTAACACATAAAATAACTTCCCTCCAGCTTAAAGAGGGGGTATTATGCTTTTTTCAATCACATAGCACCAGTCTATAGCATACTACAATGATGACGTAACCTTCTGTTGGTCTGTATATGCAGTAAATTAAAATAACTGCCTTGAATAAAGTTGCTCTCTCAAAATGGCTGTACTGAACGTCTTGAAATAGGCCTCTGTCTCTTTAAGAAGCTTTCCGACACGCCCCCTTCAGCACACTGCTGTGGCATCTAAACAACACTACTGTGCGGGGAGGGGGCTCTGCTGAGCTGAGGAGCAGTGGTTGGTGGCTTGGCTGGTGACAAAAGGTCCAGAGGCGTCTCCAGGAGGTGGGGGCGTTCCTAGGAGGACTGAGGCATAGCTACACCTAAAATGGCTGCCGTCTAAGTTTTTACTGATTACTCAAAAATATGTGAATGAGCCAAGGCAACACTCCAGGCATGTGTTTAATGAGGGGATGACATAATAACATGATATAAAGCTTGAAAAAGTCGATTTTACATAATACCCCCCTTTAAGTGTGTTTTTTGGGCTAATAAAGTATGGTGCACAGAGAAAGGAAGATTAACAGTGTTGGTTTAGTAGAGTGTTGGAATGTAGTTGGGAACAGAGTAGGGTTAGCGTCTGTGTTATGTCCCATTGAACAGACACTAAAGATTTTCTCTCGGCGACACGGCTGCATCAAAAGCTTGAATGCGATTACTCCTCTCCCCTCTGCATTCTGTTGTGACTAAGCCTTTATTTGGGAGCTTTGTTTCGGGAAGAAAAAGTGCACCGCAACGCACAAATTGACTTAAGATTTAGTTTTACTTACAATCACAATGTGCTGGAGTAGGATCAACCGCGGAGAAGTGGATCGCGGAATACACAAAGACTCAATGAATGTTCTCTGGCGACTTTATTGTGGTGTTCTTTTGTGGGACAAAACTGGCCCGGTGCGAGGTGAGACGGCATTATTTTCAGCAATTTCCAGCTTTTTGTTTGGATTCGAGCAGACGAGTGGAAATGCGGTTCCCAAAAGCTATTATAAACACCTACACATCACATTGAAAACACATGACTGTTAAAAGGTGTGAGGGAATGATGATGTGGTCTGGCAGCAGCGGTGATGGAGCCCGCCGGTGTCTTGGTTCTCTGTGTTGAGGAATATGCACCTTAGGTCAGCAGTGAACACGGGATCAATTTGAGAGCTCTGGGTTTAACCTGAAATGAAAAACCTAATTTTTCCCATTACCTTATCAGATAAGACAAGACCTTTATAACTGCTGAAACCAATCTGGACTGACAGGTTATGGTTTCACTTCACCAGGAGATCACGATTAACTTTAAGATAGATTAAAGTCCAGTATGCAGAACGCACTGGTGTTTAAGTTGTTAATAAAACTGTGTGTGTCTATGTGAATTATCAGTGAGGCTTTTTCACACTAGACCTGCTGCTCTTCTCTGCGGGCAAACCACCCGAGCTTTTCATGAATTGTCTTTTGTTTGCTGTATCACAGCCTTTTTCATCTTTGAGAGAGTTATGTTCACAAACACTGATGATACAGATCTGTAGACTTAGTGCCTAATCTCACTGTATTTTCTCCAATTGATGGGAGTGAATCGAGTTTTATGAAAAGTCTTCCATTTACAGCCTGGAGATAAAAGACCAGTCTATTTCAGGCTGCTCTGTCGCTGCTTATCTTTTTCATTTCAGAACAAGGTTTTATCTGGAATTTAAAATGTGAATCATAATCACTCTTTCAAAACACAATGTTTTGTTTACAGTTGGATTTGGGAGAAATATTGAGGATTTTAAATAGGTTTGCCTGTGACGGGGGATAAACCCTTTTTCCTTTGCACGCTTTCATTACAGTGTTGAAACTGCTTATCTTGTTAAGCAGGAACACATTTAATCCACCATCTATTTGGAGTGTTTCCATGTTCTTCTTTTCTATCTGTATTTTCTCAGCACGTCATATTTGTACTCATTCTCACGTGCTGCTGTGTTACAGGTGTGATCCGGGAGAGCTATCAGAAGAGCAGGGACCAGCTGGTGCCGGTCACCCTGTTGGCCATTGCAGTCATCCTGGCGTTTGCCATGGGGGCCATCTTCTCCGGACTCATCGTGTACTGTGTGTGTGACCACCGGCGGCGGGACGTGGACACCGTGGGACATAAAGAAAAAGAGGGACACCATGTGCACTCTCGCCGTGGCTCCATGAACAGTGTGACCAAACTCAGCGGGCTGTTCGAGACCCAGGCCAAGGACGGGCGTCCTGAGGCCATCCTCACACCACTCATGCACAACGGCAGGCTCGCAGCCAACGCCAAGATACTGATCAAGGCGGACCAGCACCACTTAGACCTGACTGCCTTGCCCACGCCTGAGTCCACACCCATGCAGCCCCGCCGTAAGCCCAGTCGTGGCAGCCGTGAGTGGGAGCGCAACCAAAACCTGATCAACGCCTGCACCAAGGACATGGCCTCCATCGGCTCCCCTGTTATATCAGACCTGCCCCTCCGGGCGTCTCCAGGGCACATCCCCAGTGTGGTAGTCCTGCCTTTGCCGCAGCACCAGCACCAGCTGCAGTCACACCTGCAGTCCTACCAGCACGAGTATGTGGAGCAGCCACACCACAGCGAGCTGGGCATGGGACACATGGACGAGGCCGCCACTTTGGAGTACAAGACCATCAAGAACCACAACCATAGCCTGGTGGACCCCGATGGGATCCTGCCTCCACGTGTCCCACAGCGGGAGGCGTCCCTCAGTATCCCTCCTGCTGTCCCGCAGATGGGCAAACGCCTGGAGGTGCACTCGTCAGTGTATGGGCTGAGGAAAGGCTCGGCCTCCTCTGCTTCTGGGTCATCTGTGCTCAAGAAGCACAACACCAACTCATCCAACTCATCCCATCTGGCGAGACATCACAGTTTCAACCGCGTGGAGACCCCACCCCCTGCTCCCCAGAGGGTAGACTCCATACAAATGACAGCACAGGGCATGTCTCTGTCGTCACGGCAACCTGGTTTGGGCGCCTATGGGTCCCTCCCGAGAACGGGCGTCAGACACCTCAAACCTGACGTCCCTCCAAAACCATCAGTGGTGTCGCTCTCCACAAAAGTCAAGTCCAGTGACTGCACATAGTGCGCTCCTGAGCTCTGGCGGACAGTAGGACACGCTCTGTCTCTGGGAGAGACGCACAGGGAACACTGTACAACTTGCATCTCCTTCTAGTGTTTTGCTGTTTGTTTCGGTGTACAGTACAGTGGAACCAAGACCACTTTCATTTTTATATAAATATGTAAATATGATGCAAAGGTTGTTGTCAGTTCTTGGTGTCACAGAGTCTGTGCTCTGGCTGGGAACATGTGCTACTGAAATGGAAGATAGTTGGTCCTGAATATTTGATCTAACGGCGTCCTGTAGCATTCAGTGAGTGTCTCTCTTGACTGCAGGCCTCTGGGACATGGTCCTGCTGCTGGAGAGGCTCACAGGAGAGTAATGGTTGTACAGTAACAGAGGACTCACTCAAACAGGCAGTGAACTGAGCGACAGCAGCCTGTCCAAACTGTGAAGAGTATCTCAGTGTTACAACAATCACGTCTCCAAACTTGGGGCCAGAGGAAACTTCTACTGTACTGATCATTCAAGACTGTTAACACTAATAACATCTTGTATTTATTTTTAATAAGTGCTTTTGGAAAAACAGACTGACTTTGTAGGTTCAGTAAGCAGGGGCAGAAAACAAATCTTTTAATATCAATGATCAAGTTTGAGGTAAAGATATTTAAAGTCATTAAACTGGAGCCAGTAGAACTATGGTCTTACTGTGATGTCAGTGAGATGCCAGCTCGACAGAGGAACATATTTATTTAAACTGTGCCACACAGGGACTCAACCTATATGGATTACAGAAGCATTGTCTTTGAACAATCAGAAAAGACTTCCTCACTCCCTTTCACGTCTCCAGTGAGCATTCCCCAATCAGCACTGTGCTTTTGTGTGAGTATAACATACGTCCTGATTGGTCGCTGGCTAACCAGCGCCATCAAAGATCACTGTTGCATGTTGCAAACAAATAGGAAGCGCAGCAGCAGCAGTCTGGGACGAGCAGATGCGCACACAAACACCATACGTGAAGAAGCTGGGCGAGTGGTACTGCAGTGAACGGGCGACGCCGTCATCTTGGATGTGTCGCCCCTTCCGGCAGCGCCACACACAAGTGAAGACAAACTCTACAAAGGTGTAATGCCTGCTTCTTTTCCACATGTAAATTTGTGCCTTACACCCTTGAATAGTGTTTTCTTTTTTAGCTGTTAACTTTGTCTTCTTGTAGTATTTTTTTATTTTTCTTACACCATGATGTTTCCCTAGTTTGATAAAATGCAATTAAAGAATGTAGGTGTTCTTGTTGTAATTCTGGTCCCCTAGACATAACACACATCCACACATGCACACTAACACGTCTTTGTGGTTTCTTTCTGATTGTGCCATTATTGCGCTCAAAGCGACCCTTTATGTTGTGCTGGCAGTGTCTAAGACGGCGTGAGTGCTTTGCATTTTCTCTTTTATACAATGGAATTGAAGTCCTGTTCTTTGTTTAGACTTTTCGTTGTCTGTTTGGAGTGTTGGTCTATTGATGGACTATTTGAACTTAAAACATAATGTTACTTGAGAAGGCCAATGCAAGTGTATCACTGTAATGCACTGCAATAATTCCCACATAAAGCAGTAGGAGGTGCACAGCTGTTGGCAGCACATGTGCATCAGGACATGAACAGGCTGGTTCCTGTGACTTAATCAGGAGTACCTTACTTCCCCCTTTTTGCAAAGAAAACACATTTTGAAAAAGGTTGAATTTTGAAGTCCTTGACTGCTGAGAGTTCCTCTAATACCAATTTGACCTTTACTTCGTTGGTCTTTATACTTTTGTATTGATCACTCTCTTGAACTGAATCAACAGAGCACCCCCTACCGTTTTATGTGTAGATACGTAGGTCAATGTTTTGATAGGAAGCAATTTTAAGTTTCTCAATGGAGAAAAGCCAACTCAATCTCAATCCACAGCTCAAAAAGAGAGGCTGTTTGGCCTGACTGTGTATGGACGTCTACAGGGTTTAGGGCCAGTTCACATTAGTGTATGGTTAGACGTTATTTCATTGGATACACCATGAACCGTGTGTATTTGCAACAAAATTAAAATAAAAACTATTAAATGATTGGCCACAGTTTTATCAAACTAGCCCTAGTGTCCATGACTGACACATGCTAAATGCTTTTAATGATGAAACCAGGACTACCCTTTAACTTGTGAATCGCAAACTCCAATGTGGTCAAAGAAAATCATTTTACCAAAAGAATTAAACATACAGTATGTAGTTGAGTAAGCATGGCTAATGTCACGGATAACAATGAGGGCTGAGAGTAATGTTAGACAATTGGAGCCCCTTAAAAATTCTTGAGCGACCAATGCTTAATGAAAAGGAATGCTATGGTTTATCCGAACATCAGTAGACAGATTCACTAAATATTCGACCTTTTACAAACTGTCCGCTGTCCTCAAAGCTCTGACAGAAATGTTAACTGGACCACTTTTGTTCCATCGAAAGTCAAAGGTCCACTTCCTGTCACTGGGGGCGCATGACAGTCCGTCTATGTCCAGAGCAGACTGGGCCTCGACTGTGAAGGCGGCTGTGGACTGTGAGGTTCTTTGGTGCGTGCCTTTATGTCTTATCACCCTTGTTCTAACACGCCGCTCTGCAGAATTGACCTTTTTGAACTTTGTAAGCTTGTAAGATATTGTGACGTCACACCAGTTTTTTGCCCTCCACACTTTCCTTAACATCACAGCTTAATGTATGTTGTAAAGAAGAAAACTTTAATTTAATGCAAAAATGTAATTAAAAATGGAAATAAAACTCTTGTCATGAAGACTGTGATCCCTCCTTGACTTTTTGAGAAATGAACTGTAGCGTCACAGGACTTTATGTTAGGAATAAACTTTCCTTCAGCAGAGGATTTCTTCAAACATTTTGTGACCTCGTGTTCTCCTCTCGACTTTGCCTTATAAAACCACCCAACAGACCCCGGAGATCAGACAAGTCTCTCTCAGAATAACTTTGGCTGCTTTGGCGAATAGAAAAAAAGCTCTTGAAAATGCTTCGTAACTTTGGGCTGGGAGCGGGAAAACAGGTTTGCACTGCGTATCGATCGCAAAGTTGAGATCCCGAGTGCGTAATAAGCTGCAGCTTTCTATGTGACCGGCCACAATCTGTATCCAAATCGCCTTTTAGAATAGACATTTGTTCAAACAGCTATTTGGAGGGAGGGGAGGGCTTGCTTTGCGGAGTAATCTAGCTGTCTAATTTGGAGGATCGATGCAGCCTGTAGGCGAGTGCACAACAAAAAGGAATGAAGTTCCATTGCACAGAACTGTTCTTTATGTGCAGACTATTGTGAGATGAGCCCCAGCGGAAGTGTGTAGAGAGCATTAATAGGTTTCAAGGGCAGACGGTGTCTAGACTTTGCATACACTAGTACGCACTTCTCATGCAAGTTTAATTATGACGGCATTATGAAGACACATCATGAGTGTCTGGACATAAGACTCCGACATGCTGTTATTGTGAAGCTGCCTATAGTCGCACAGTGTAGTTTTCATAATAGTCTTCATTCACTTCATTGTCTCCGCTGTTAGGTGCAATAGGATTTCAAAAGAACATGTACAATAGGACAGGATGAATGTGAGTGTGTTTGAGAGTGCGCATGGGGGACGACGGATGGAAATTAGCCCAAGGCTACAATCCGGTGTGGCTTATTTACATGCATGAGATCCATGTATGTTCATTAACATGCATTGTCCCGACCAAATAAACCAATAAATAAAAATAAAAAAGAAGGCAATGGAAAGATAGACGATACACTTGAAAGCAGGTACCGAAAAGAAATGTAAAATCTTTATATAAAGTTTGGATGCCGTAGTTCATCAAAATTTAAAAGAAAAAAAAAGTGGAACAGTAAAAACATTTAAAAAAGGGGGGAAATTGGGGGAAAAAGTGGAAAAATTGGTAATAACAATAACAATTGGGGTAAATTTGGGAAACATTGGGGAATCAATCAATTTTGGAATTTGGGGGGAAATTGGGGATAAAACACATAGAATTTTTTCGGGGGAGGAATGGAAAATTGGGGAAATTCATGGGGGAAATGTATAAAAAATATGGAATATTTAGGGGGGGGGGGATGTAGAAAATAGGTTAAAATGAGGGGAAAATAAGAAAAACGTGAGAAGTGTTTTTTCTGCCCTTTTGTAGTGGAAGGAAGCTTCTTGGTTGTTTCACCTCAAACAAATGATACACATGCAAAAGAAATTAAATGGAAGGAAAAGATACATGACAAATAATTGTGTATAGGTATAAAAAGTATTGTTGAAGTAACTGTGAAAAAATGTAACAGTACCCTGCACTAATTTAGTCACGCTCTAATATTTGGTTGCCTTTAACTTTGATTACTGCCCGCTTTCACTGTGGCAGTATTGTTTCAATGAGCCAAAGATCCAGTGTTGCCTGGATTTTTCATGAGATTTTAATGGTGGTTAAGATCTGGATACTTGGGGGCCAATCTATGTGTGTAAAATAATGTCTCAAGCTCCCTAAACCACTCTTTCACAACATCATCCCTATGAATCTTGGCATAGTCATCTTGGAATATGCCCGTGCCATCAGGGAAGGTCATTCAGGATGTCAGGTCAGCTGTCTTTGGGCACATAGTTGTAGACCTGACCCACTGCAGCGACCCCAGTCATAACAGTTAAATCCAGGTGGCGACTTTTCTGTGAGCGGTCAGGCAGTGTAAGTAGCATGGCAGTGGGATGGGATAGCGATAGCAGTGATAGCAGTGAAACATGCCAAGTTCATTCGACAGTAAAGTGATTTGTCATTAGCCTAATGACGATGCAGTGTTCTCCGTGGATGTACGCAATGAGGACGAGTGAACTGAAAGGTGCATTGAAACAGGTAGAGGTTGTCAACATAACCAGGTTCGACATTCTCTAATTTAGAAAGAGTCAACATTGTATGAAACCATAAAACCAGATAAGAATTCAAGAACAATCTGCTACTGAAATGAGCCACACTTTGTTTCACTCTATAACTGAACGCTGGTGTCAAATCCAGTCCAGTGGCTGTGTTTATATTTACGTCCATTACATCCCGGTCCCACTGGAGGTGCTCCCCTAACACAAACTGACACGCTGTTTATTCTGACTAAAGCGCCGCTCAGAGCACAGATTCTTTAAAGGACTGGGCCGGTATCATTTCAGAAAGATGTTTACAGCACATAAAGTGAAGCCGGGCCGCTGTCCCATGTGCCCTGCAGACAAGAACACAGCGTCAGAGCAGACGATCAATTTCCCAGCCCACACTGTCAGACGCCTCTGTGCACTGCTACACTCTGCTTTGGTCACTAATTACAGCCTGCCACCATATATTCTTCTGTGCATCTGCCATAAGACGTATGGATAGAAAATTAAAACTGTCAGTTTGGGGCTTTTCTGTTTTGTAGCTTGAGGTACAGCATGATAGTTAACTACTTTTGAGAGTTGCTTTGAATTTAAAGAGAATCGTAACGTCAAAGCAAATGGGCCCATACTTCACTCAATAGACTTTACACCAGAGGTAGGCAAGTTTGTTTGGTGCAGGGCCGATTTTCTTCATTGCCAAACGCCAAGGGCCGAAACTAAGAATTGTAGCCAAAAGTAAAGCACCTTTTTTCTACAAATATTAGTTCTGCAAATCATATGTATGATCTGGGGTGTTTTGCAGGGAAACGTGAATATATTGACAGAGTACTTTATCATATATTTGGTCTCTAATTTATGAATAAATGTTCTCTTAAAATCCTCTTGGGGGCCAAAGGTTTTATGCTGGAGGGCCGAATTTGCCTGACGTTGCCTACCCCTGCTTTACGCCATTATATTGTTGGAAATAAGCTGTTTTTCTAAGCTGGTTAGTTGGGGAATCATTTAATACTATGTAATTGGCAACATGCAATATTTCCTACATTTCAACCTGGATAGACTCAGAGACAAAAACAGTGATTAGAAAGATTTAATATTTGGCCGATTAGACCCCGGCAGTGGACATCGATTATAGTTATGGATGGGTAGGTTAGAGTTAGGGATGTCTTCCCCCGGAGCCTGGACACTGGTGGTGGTATGGGAGACCGGTGAAGGATGTAGCAGGGTGAAGCCATGGACAGAGAGGCGGTGAAGGGGTGGAGGTGGGTCGCAGAACAGCTGGGAAGCTGACGAGCCATGAACGCTGGAGCTTAAATGCTGGACCGAGGGCGATGATTGGCTGCGATGAAGGTGTGGCTCTGCGCTGATAGGCTGAGGTGGAGGTGTGACCCTTGCAGACGCCATCATTAGCGGGAGGTAGGTGATGCTGAAATTAGTCTTGCAGGTTGAATTTACACCTAGGCTTCATTTCTCCTTCTGTAATCCATACTTTACTTGTGCATACATTGGTGACGCTTTTCCAACCTGACAAACTACTGTATTTGCTGTCTTTTTTTCTTTTTTTTTCAAGGGAATAAGACATTATAGCATTAGTCAATATTAAATACATGGAAATGCGATCTCTTTATTGATGTCTTGGGTGACTTCATGTAAAGGTTTCATTGAATAAATTGTATGTTCAGTTTAAACTTCTAATTCTTAAAGGTCCTTTTCTAAAACGAAGTGAGATGGAACATTCATATAAGTCCCACACTGCATGTACAATATTGAAAGGGCTGGTGTTTTTCAAGGGTACGTATTGAAAGACTGTTCGTGACTTGATTTGGCTCATCATAAGCAATAGATAATGTTGGGAGCATCTTGTGTTTCAGAAATCATTTAGTTATTCATTTGAATTTAAAAGAGGTTAACCCTTGGTCCTTTCTGCCTCCATATGGTCACAATGGTTTGATTTGTCTAATTTATGATAAAATCTCTAATGCCTAATTCAGAAGGTACCAACAAAAGGCCTATATTTCAACATTATATTTGTAATACATGTAAAACTTCACAACAGGTCAGTGACATTCAGGTGGCGAGTGCAAATTGCCACAAACTTATATTTCTTCTACAGGTAAAACTAATGTACACATCTCGCCTTCACCTGAAAGCAGCGGTGCGTCATTGTCAGTTGACACTTGGTACAATCGGCTCCCGCGTCACACTGACTTCTCAATAGTCTCCCGTGATCACGCCGCCCTGCTATCATCCTGTCACGGGCTGTGTTACCGACAGGTACTTTGACACTGTTCTCTTTGAAGCGGGTGAGTCACAGAGGCAGCAGCGTTAGAAAACAGTCGCCCTGTGTTGGAAGATCAGATATCTGGGATGCGGTACTGCTAATGAGCCTCACAATACCCCTTTGTGCTGCACTCAGCCAAGGCCAGTGTGTGCTGTTGTGTGACTGGGAGATCAAGATCCAGATAGCCACCACCCAAGGTTCTTTACATGTAAGAAGAGGGCGATGACATCAGTGGATGCAGGAGCAGGATACTGGTGTCACTGACTGAGGTAAGTCATGGAGAGGACAGGACTGAAAGGTTTAAAGCAGGTGAATCAAACATCAGGTGATGCGATAAGGTTAGCCGGGCCAAAGGGTGAGAAATGCAGCAGGTATTTCATATTGCATTATGTTTTCAGAGTTTCTTTTGTTTAAAAAAAAATGTAGTAGGTGCTATGCATCTTTTGAGATTTAAAGTTGTGATTAAAAGAGTAAACAAAGCCTTTAAGCACCTTTGGACATAACAATTATTTACTAAAATAGTACATAAGGAGCTCATATGTGCACATTATTACCATGTAGCAGAACTGTTTAAAGCCACAGTCCAAATGAGGCACATCAACATAAACTTAAAAGTATAAATATATATAATATAGTGCACCTTAACCTTAACAAATCATACTAAATCTAACACAGTTGTTAACAATTCAGAATGTGTCTGTTTATTAGCAGTTAAATTAGCCCGATGTTACAAACTGCCAGTCTTTTCATTACACATCCCTTCAGACCCTTTGGCTTCTGTTGACATGGCATTATGACCTGCCCATGCCAGCTCACGGTGGATCTGCTCGGTGCCAGCCTGAGCTCCAGAGGGAAGTGAGCCAGACTTCCAGCCACTGCGGTCACCATGCCCCCAGCGGTCAGCCAACGCACCAACCTCTAAAGCCCTCTCCCACTCCCACCCCGCACCGTCCTAATCCATCCTGGCACTGCTCTTTTTGAGTGCCCCGCAATCTGTGGTCACAACAAGCTTAGCCGTGCCCTAATCCCTGCCTCCCCATCCCACTGGCATTATCCCGCCAGCGATACTGTCTGCGCTCACCGTTTTATGCTAAGGCTGCCACTGCTGTTTTTAACGTCCCAAAGACAAAAACACATTGATAAAACCAGCGACCCTGAACTGTGTGTATCGCAAGGGCATTCAGCACTATATCTGGGTGGCATAGCTGTTAGTAATCGCATCTCACAGCAACAAGGTCCCAGGTTTGATTTCTGAATCCATTAGGTGGTGGTGTTTGTATATTCTCTATGTCGCAGGTTTTCCCCTAACGCTAAAAACATGTACAATATAATCCCCTCTCAGCGCCAGGATTCCCCATATGAATCTTAGTGGGACTTTTGTGGTCAAATAATACATCCGTCTTACTTAAATGTTGCTGTACGTACTTTCCTCCTTGTATTAGATTGAATTTAGAAAATTTGCAGTATATTGTGTTTGGAGGCCATTGGCACACTGGAGTGACAATGGTTCCTGAAATTGCACCTCACACTTATGTCGGTATAATCCATTAAATATCACCAGTTTACAGCTAGAAAACAAAACCCAAGACAACAAACAAACAAACAAACAGAAAAGTGACTAAAAAGTAACAAAAAAATGGAAAAGAAAATGTCGACAAAATGATGCGGTAACAACGCAAGGAAAATCTGTTTCAATGAGTTTTGTGGGTCTTAGCTTTCAAATGAGGCGTTACACTGGTCTATAGGCTGTAACCTTTTAGATTTGGGTAAAGCTGAACTGGGGAAAATGCGCTGGGTTAGGGCAGGAGGTAATGGGTTAATGTTACTATATATAGTACTACTGTATACAGAACGTTAATGCTATCTTTCATCTTTATGCTTTTACCCTTATGTAAACAGGGGGAAAAGACATTATTATTGGCCATATTATCTAAAGGAAGCAAAATGGAGTGAAAGTCTTCATAAGATATTCTATAGAAGATATTCCCTCTGTTCTGGTGTTTCATGAATTCATTATAATTACAAAAGAGTTCCTAAACAAATGCACCTATCAGCTGATTTCCATGTTTCACTTTTGTTTTTACCGTGACAAATGCAGCTGCACATGGTTCTTTTGGGACTCTTCCTTTAGCAACGTTATCATGCAAAAGTGCACAGTGAATTATTTAGCCTGCTGATGACTTCATGTGTTTTGGGGTTGGAAGTTTGGACCACAAAAATTGAAATCAACTAGCTATTTTTTTCCTATGTAAACAAGGAAAAGATTAGATACAGGACATTCTCCGTGTGCTTTGACAAAAACTTTCCGAGGAGTCAACTAAAATTAAAATTCCCAATTACTGTGCTGAAATGCAAAGTGTTTAGTCGAAACAAGTGGTAATAATGTGCCAAATAAGTCGATCATAATAAATATAGAATACAAAAACATCAGTAAATACTGTAAATATGTATAAGACTGTAAATATATGTATGTATATATATATACATATCTTTTTAAAAGACAGTATGTAAAGTGTGAAGTAACAAAAGGGGCAGATATTATAACTTGTTCTTCTCCTCTGCTCCGTTTCATTCATACTGTATTGACTTGGCGGTCTTTTGGTGATTGTATGATGTCACGTTTTGAATGAAATAAAAAAATAAAAAAATAGATAAATAAATAAAATAAATAATGAAATGGCAAGGCAGGAAGAAGGGGAGACGGGCAAGTATTCTAAGTTACTCTGCAGGTTAGTGTCTCTACAGTGATTAATTGCTGCTGTCTCTGCGTCTTTAATGGGGGTCAGTAGGTCCCCCGGTGGCCGTTCTCCGTGTTGGTTGGTTTGTCATTAATGTGTCAGGGGTAAGTACATGTGGAGTCTGCTGGTCTACGCAGTCACGGAGGACACTACAGTATGATGTGTGTAAAAACTCAATGACTGTAATGACTTCAGCTATTCTAGATGCAATGTAAACGTATCATGCTTTTTCTCATTCAGTCCGAGTTTAAATAATTTTGCTCAATCATTTTTCTTACTTGAATTTTTAAACGTAACACAAGTAGACTATCACAGGCTTCAAGTTCAGATAACAGTAACTTATGGTAGCATACCTTTGAAGCTATGTTAGTATAGAAGGTTAATGTGACTGAGCGACTGATTCATTAAAGGCTCAATGACAGCCACAAGCAAGCGCGAAGGACACACGGTAACTATGGCAACATTGAGGCTGGCAATTTCTCTCACCTGAAGGTCCAAGGTTCAATTTTCTTGATTTTGTCTCATGCCCCATTTCTCCACATCATCCTCAACATACAAGTCGTCCAACTAGGTCCCGCAGAACTGTTGACCAGGTTCTAAGTCTGACTTGTGCGCCACATTTCGGAGAAGTTGGAGAATTGGAGAACTGAGTAATGAGGCTGCACAGGTAGTTGGGAAAAGCAACTCGAAATTGCAGAATGGTTGCAACTACTTTGCATTACAATATCCTTTGCGAACAACAAACGATGTACGATTGCACAAAGTAACTTGTCAGCAGCCTTTCTAAGGCTTTGATTACATGTATGCAATTTTTTTAGATTTAGAAAAAAAAAGTGACAACCCAGCAACAACGAGAGGAACAGTCTCCAGTCAAAAGCTTTTAGATTTGGGTAAAGCTGTCAGGCCAATCCAGGCAATTTGGCAAAGGTTGTTTTAAATTTCAATCATGTAACTGCTTCATTGGCATGAACAGAATTGCACTGAAAAGAAAAATACATAATACGTTAGAACTTGTTACATTATCGGCTCAGCAGAGTTATCACATGGCCTGTTATTATGTATGTGTGTTGCTTATTACATTTCAAAACTGGCCAAAATTGCAACATTATTAGCTGTTACTGGACTTTATCGGTTCACACAGGCAGAGAGGATGATATATAGTAAATAGAAGGCACTCGTATAAACAGCCCACTAAGAAAAAACATAGACTTAATTAAATTGATTCAACTGTCCAGACTTCAATGAATCTTAAAAAAGAACTAAGTAACTTGTTTACCTTAATAAATCCTTTCCGTAGTCCCTCTGGGGGTAATACAAGTGTTCATGGGATGATTGGGGGGGTCTTTCATCTCCCCCTGGTGTCTCTGGCCAGAAACCCTTGCAACTTCCCCTGCATCCGGGTCGGAGGCGCAATACACACTAATGGAATCACGAAGAAGAAGCTAACAGGCTAAAGGGCCAAGCTAACTGCGGGCTAGCGCCACTTTAGCAGTATTTACAGCCAAGTTTGAGTGAAAAAATATTCCATTGGTTGTGGCACAATGTACAATATCCTCTCTCCCTTTGTCTTTTCTGTCAGCATAGTATTTACTCTCACGGACAATTAATTAGCAGAAAAAACGCAACATGCTACAAACAAAAATATTTCTTTAAGTTCATAAAGTATTTGCCATAATTGCATGCACTATTGATCTGCATTTTATGTTCCTAAGTAGCTTTAGTGCTACATTTCCGCCTGCCTCATTTGTTGTTGTCTTTTTTTTTCTGTGGTTGACTCCTTATGCCAGTGCTTACAACACTCTCTGCTCCTCTTCTTATGAAGTTGATTCGCACTTGCAGTAATCTGGACGAGGGCCAAATGCACAGCAGACATTACTGCCATGTTGCATATGCATAAAAGCACACAGGAGGCACTTTACCCTTGTTGGAAAGCCATCGGCACAAACACTCCACCGTGTACCGAAATGTTTTCACATACAAGGAAATGAGTCTTTGTGCAAATAGGATTATTCCATTCTATGCGTTTCAATATAGAGCAGATGCGATTCGTTGTATTGAAGTGTCAGTCAGTCTCTATGTGCGTTGCCTGCGGTTTGGAATTTTAATTAACAGCTATTGCATCTGAACCTGACTTAGTTGAAGGTCTGTTTTTCTTTTTCTTTTTTAGGTTCTAGCATAGCTCTTTGCAGTTTTGACAAACCGGATGTTAGATAGAAAAAGACAAAAAATATGCTTTGGGTCCAAAGTATAGCAAAGCATTAAGAATCAAGCGTAGGATCTGATCATGTAATAACTGCAGCCAATAATGTAATAACAATAAGAAAACATCAAATAACTGTTGGAATAACATGTTTTTGTTGATTGTGTTTGTTTTTGTTTCTTTTCAGTATGTTCAGTTAACTTTAACCTCTTAACCCCCACCTTAACTGAGGACATTTTCTCCAGTTATTATCCAGGCATTACCCAAATCTAAAAGCTTCTTTAAAAAAAAGCGTCAAAGTAGCGACAAAACCTGACGGAAAAAACAAAGATGAAAACGAAACACAAAATTATTAAAAGTGATGAAAAAGTAACAAAAATACAACAAAAACGCAAAAGAAGCAACAAACGTGACAAAAATGTGATAAAAATCGTCAAAAAACAACAAAAAACGGTGCCAAAAAACAAAAGCTCAACAAAACAAAGCAAAAAAGACAAACAAGTGACAAAAGAGCATGACAAAGCAACAAATGTGACCAAAAGCTAAAAAAGTAAAAGCATCAAAAGCGCAATTTAAAAAAGTGATGAAAAGCACCAAAAAGCGCAAAAAACCATCAAAAAGTGACAACCAGCAACAACGAGAGGAAAAATCTTGATCAGTTACGTATGTAGGAGCGTAACACTGGTCTGTAAGAGGCGGTAAACTCTCCAGTCAAAAGCTTTTAGATTTGGGTAAAGCTGAACTGGAGACAATGGTTAATGTGGGGTTAAGAGGTTAATAGATGAAGTTGTCAGGCCAATCCAGCAATTTGGCAAGGTTGTTTTAAATTTCAATCATGTAACTGCTTCGTTGGCATGAACAGAATTGCACTGAAAAGAAAAATACATAATACGTTAGACTTGTTACATTACCGGCTCAGCAGAGTTATCACATGGCCTGTTATTATGTATTTGTGTTGCTTATTACATTTCAAAACTGGCCAAAATTGCAACATCATTAGCTGTTATTGGACTTTATCGGTTCACACGGGCAAAGAGGATGATATGTAGAAAATAGAAGGCACTCGTATAAACAGTTTGGTTATGATCTGTAGAGCCAAGGAGGATAAGAAGACATCATATCCTGATTTTATTGTTAATGCAAGGCTTCATGTTTCAAACAAAATAAAATATCTTGGGCATATATTGACAGAAGACTTGTCTGCCATAAACAACAATGTAGAACGTTGTATGCCCAGGCAAACACGCTGGCGCGTAAATTTGGTTTTGTACGGACAAAGTGAAAATGATGTTGTTCAAATCATATTGTACACCACTGTACACAGCGCACCTTTGGTCGAACTATAAAAAAGGAACTTTGCAAAGGTTGCAGGTGGCCTATAACGACGCTCTGCGTGTGCTTCTTAGGAGGCCGAGATGGACCAGTGCGAGTGAGATGTTTGTCACTGCTGGAATAAACACGCTGCAAGCCACACTACGGACACTTATGTACCGTTATATATGCCGTTTGAATAAATCTGTTAATACAATCATTGGTTCATTGGTTGATGTCACCTGTAGTGCCATTCGCTATCAGTCGCAAATGTGGAGGCACTGGTATAGCTGTCTTTTTAAAGGACTGTGTAATTTTATTTTTTGTAGTTTATGTTGTTTGTGATGTCGCTGTCTTTTGGACCTTGAGTCCGTAATAAGTTGAATTGAATAATAAAGTTGATTGAAACAGCCCACTAAGAAAAACATAGACTTAATTAAATTGATTCAACTGTCCAGACTTCAAGAATCTTAAAGAACAATAAGTAACTTGTTTACCTTAATAAATCCTTTCGTAGTCCCTCTGGGGGTAATACAAGTGTTAATGGGATAATTAGGGGGTCTTTCATCTCCCCCTGGTGTCTCAGTGCCAGAAAACCCTTGCAACTTCCCCTGCATCTGGGTAGGAGGCGCAATACACACTAATGGAATCACGAAGAAGAAGCTAACAGGCTAAAGGGCAAAGCTAACTGCCGGCTAGCGCCACTTTAGCAGTATTTACAGCCAAGTTTGAGTGAAAAAAATATCTCCATTGGGTTGTGGCACAATGTACAATATCCCTCTCTCCCTTTGTCTTTTCTGTCAGCGTAGTATTTACGCTCACGGAAAATTAATTAGCAGAAAAAACGCAACATGCTACAACACCTGCAGTGGGCTTATGCATCTACAGTAGGGCATGAGTTACTTAGTTCTGCTTTAAGGTGATATTGAACTATTTATAATAATTGATAATACATTTCTGAACTTACAAACTATATCACACTGGCTGTTATTAATGGCAAACACCTTTATTGATGTGTTGGAGGTAATAGAAATAGAATTACAAATACAAGAAATCAAATGTATAGCATTTCGATTTCATAATGCGCACTTGGGTCAATGAAAGCCACAATTTTCTATGCACAGTGGAGTCCTTGGCAAGACTTATACAACAAGTTCAGTGAGAATGTTAATGTTAACCACATAGACGATAAAAGAACTCCAAGCTTTTGTAACAACAGCTTATCCTTGTGCAACTTTGAAAAGACTGCAGCATCCATCATTCAGCACTTACTTCTCAAACCCCAACAGAGGCAAAAGAACTACTGGACACAGAGGCCAGACCGTGTTGTGCCATTATAAGCCCTGCACGCTGCATGCATTTAGAGACAGCCATGGCAGGGAATGGAATAAGGTTGAGATAGTGTAAATTTTTGGAGCACAGAAAGCTAGAGGGACCATGTATCATTGTGGCCAGCGTGTCGCTACAGAATATTCTTAAGGAAGAGAAAAGGCTGGCTTTGAGATCAAAACAAAACCCATGGGGGATGTTGGAGCTCTCTCTCTCGCTATCGCTGCCCAAGCCAAAATCCTGCAGCATAATGACCGGGAGAGGAGATAGGCCAAAGAAGGAGCACCAAGAGTGGAACAAAAAGCTAAACTTACGTGAACCCGGCAACCACCCAGACACATGTGGCCGTAACGATACCGCCGTAAGTGCAAAGATAATCCTCTGAAAGTGGTTTTGGGATGCATTTTTCGGTCAGAGGGGCCAGCAGAAAGCAGAAAAGATGCCAATCAAATTCACGCTTGAGTAATCGTTGACCTGCTTTCACACAGCTCTCTGCGAAGGATATATAGAACTCAGAAAAACAATCTTGCTTTTAATGGCCCTGATGCACAGTATTTCAGTCCACTTCAATCTATTCAATAACCTTAAACCCCAATCTATTCAATAACCTCAGTCTCATGGAAGTGCTTTGTTAGAAATCTATTTGAGACTGGAAATATGTGTAAACCTTGTCATGCAAGTTGGGGCATGACAAAAATATGTGTTTGCAAATGTGAAAATGGCGATATACAAATGAAAATGGATAAGGCCATTTATTTCACCTCTCAATTTCAAGGTTTCCTCAACTCTGAATTTAAATGGTTCTACTCTTCACTGAAGGAGAAAACTTTTGCTACAATGGTGTTCACCTGGATGTCCGAGAGGTGTTACAAACATAGCTGATACTGGAGGTATTGATAAGGAGATTTTTATTATATGGGAGTAAATGAGTCCAAGTTCTGTTCTGAATTGGTTTACTCCTGTCGATATTTATTAGTAATTATTATTATTATTATTATTTATTAGTAATGATGTCTTGCAGTTATAATACATCCAAGAATGTATGAGTTGCCTATGTTGTTAATTTGTTTATGAAACAACAAGTTATAGAGAAATGCTTCTACGAAACAGTTTCATTCAAAGATGTGCTTCAAGCCAATAGGCCGTGTACGGTGCTGCCCAAACTGTGTAAAATGCTTTGGTTCATCTATAAAGCAGTGGCGCATAATGGCTCATACACACAATTAAATCACAGGGAGGAATCTGCATGTAAATGGATGCAGACATCACATCAGCGCAGTCAATTAAAATCCAATGCTAGCCAGCCAATTAAAACACCATTTAGTGTCCAAGGCATGTTCTTCAGACTGTGAAGGCGGCCATGTTGAGAGCCCTAGGGAGACACGTTCCCCCAACGTACTGTACATTATGTGGCCGTCAGTGAGAGTAATTACATGTGCAAATTATCCATTGGTATACATTTGCATATGCATAAATGTTAAAGCATTTTATTTGCATCACGTTGTAATATTTACATGTGTGCATACTCTAGCAGCATTATCATTCCACAGAACTGTCATTTTATTAAAGTAACATTTTGATGCTGTATGACCAACAATACAAAAGGGAAAGTCTCTCATGTTCAAAACAATGACTTAAAGGGATATTTCAGGATTTTTGACATAGGGCCTCATTTCCTAGTTATCCAGAGTGTTGTTGATGTCTAGAGATATTTTTTTCTTAAATTCATGCAGTTCTTATATTTGAAGAGTCTAGTGGTGCTAGGCTAGGGCAAGGCTTAAGCATTTCTATGGTATCAGTTAGCCTGCATTAAAAACAGTCTGGCACAGTGCACCTGAGGTAAATCACTTATAACGCCAGCCTAACGATATAAATGTCTGTGTCGATAGAATAATTTTAACCATTTTGCATTTAAAATAACTTATATTTGAGCAGCATCAGCTTCGTGGCTGTAAGCTAACGCAGCGGCGGAGTGATCTGCGAGAAAATAGTCCCTCAAAATGCAGTAATTCATGTGATACAAGGTCAGTTATATTTCAAAAATTATTCTATTAACACAGACATTTATGTTGTTAGTCTGGCGTTATAAGTGATTTACCTCAGGTGCACTGTGGAGTGGGTCAGACTGTTTTTAATGCAGGCTAACTGATACCATAGAAATGCTTTAGCCTTGGCCTAGCCTAGCGCCTCTAGACTCTTCAAATATTAGAACTGCATGAATTTAAGAAAACAATATCTCCAAACATCAACAACACTCTGGATAACTAGGAAATGAGGTCCTATGTCAAAAATCCTGAAATATTCCTTTAAGACTTCAAAGTTATGCTTAGCTTTCCCCAATAAAACTACTGAATGTGATTTGTTTTGAGCCTCTCCATCTAATTCCACTTATTTCTATGTTAGCGCACTCATAAATTTCATTTATGTAGTGGCCAGTTAAAATTCTGTTGTGTCCGATCTTCTTTAAACAACTTGTTTAGTTTTCACAGGGTGTTTCACAAGTTCAAAACAACAATCCACTTGCGCCGAACAGTAATGTCTAGCACCCCCAGTGAATAGGCTTTAAAACGGTCACATTTATATAATCTTCATGGTTTATTTATTGTACCATCAGTGAGCTCCCTGTTCCATTGCATAAAGTGTAAAAAAAAG
Organism: Neogobius melanostomus; assembly: GCA_007210695.1. Taxonomy (NCBI): domain Eukaryota; kingdom Metazoa; phylum Chordata; class Actinopteri; order Gobiiformes; family Gobiidae; genus Neogobius; species Neogobius melanostomus. The sequence continues at coordinate 4,094,839 of VHKM01000006.1, read as the reverse complement.
TATTTTCCAGGTTATTAAAAACTGCGTGGACACAGCAGCAGAGGTTGATGGAGATTCATAAATGTTTACTCTCCAGTGAGATCTTAAGTGCCAGCCATTTAGGAGAAAGATATTACTAATGGAAGAGTATGAAATGGTTCTGAAATGAAAAACCGAGCGTATTGTCTCCAGTTCGGCTTTACCCAAATCTGAAAGCTTCTCGACTGGAGAGCAACAGTAGCCTAATTTCAAAGAAAATTGTGTTTTTTGTCACGCTGTTGATGCAGTTTTGTCACATTTTTGAAGATTTTTTATAAATAATAATAATAATAATGCATCGGTTTTATATAGCGCTTTTCTGGACACTCAAAGACGCTTTACATTGCATTATTCATTCACTCCATACTTGGTGGTAGTAAGCTACTATTGTAGCCACAGCTGCCCTGGGGTAGACTGACGGAAGCGAGGCAGCCAGTCTGCGCCATCGGCCCCTCTGACCACCACCAACCACTCACTCACTACATTCGCTAGGCTTCCTGGTGTTACCAAACGGTCTCCCATCCAAGTACCGACCAGGCCCTTCCCAGCTTAGCTTAGCTTCCAAGATCTGAAGGGATTGGGCATAGCAAAGGCGGTATGGCCACATTGTTGTGTTTTCACCCCGTTTTTGTCACTTTTTTGTTGTGTTATTGTTGCTTGTCTGGTACGTTTTTCACGCTCTTTAGTTGCTGCTTTGTTGTTGTTTTTGTCATTTTTTTGTTGTGCTTTTGTCACTCTTTTTATTATGTTAACGATTTTCCGGCATGTTTTTGTCACTCTTTTGTCACATTTTTGTTGCTTTTCAGCCTCGTTATTCTGGCGCTTTTTTCAAGAAACCATTAGATTTGGTTAATGCCAAACTGGGGAAAGTGTGCTCAGCTCAGGTGGGGATTAAGAGGTAAAGTGATCCTTTTCACCGTCATGTGAAATGTACTATATGGTTGCTCTTGATGTGACTCAGACGGAAGACATTTGTAAACAAAGTGGGACCAAAAGTACAGCCCTGAGGAACACCACATCACATCTGTTAATTTCAATAATAAATTAACTTCTATTTGTTTTCACCTCATTAGTCAGTATTGTTAATACCTTCAGATACACTGAGCAATAAAGGATATTTGCAGCAGGGTAAATTTTGAGATACAATTATTATCTGAAATCAAGCTATCCTTTTGAATAGTATTTTAATTGGAATTTAATCAGATGGTTCAAAATATTTAACCACCTGAAAAGAATTTGAAAAAATAGAAGGAGTTTTTACATACAGTGGTTTTCTGACTTACATCTGATATGAGTGTTTTGTGATGGTTGCTGAATCGGCTCTGGGCACGGAAGGCTTGTGTTTGATTAAGCTGATAGATGCTATCACTAGAGATACTGTCTGGACATGTCCAACAGGAATGTCTGCTCACCTCTCCAAGTCTGTAGCAGTGGACATTGAACAAAGCCTTGACTATAAAACACCCATAAGACGTCACAACGTCTGCATCTCTGTGTGCATAACCATTTTAAACATGTTGCCATTAAATTTCAATTCTCACCTTTGCCTCCTATGCTGCAATACATTCCCATTGCCTTGGATAAACTTTACCACACACACAGTAGTTGACCACATTTGTGAAAAGTTTCCTTGTTTAGCATACTTTTACTTTTGCCTTGGCTTTTAAATAACATTTTCAACCCAAGCCTTATCTGACTACTTCCTGACCTCATGACACCTCCCGCAGTTTAACAAGAATGTCTGCCTGCTCTGAATGAGATGTCAACAGTATTTTCTATCAGACTGAGAACGAGGAGAGATCTGCTCGCAATAATAACCGAAATTGGACAGCCTTGGCATGGGATGAACCAATAGTAAAGTGGTCGACTGCGCCTTATCAAACTTGTCAAAACATACATTTTCTTTGGACGTACTGAGAAGCGTGCGTTTCTGTTCATTCTTCAAATTTCTTTGGTGAAATTAGCACAAGACAGAAGTTGCTGTACTTGGAAATACTGCGTACGTGGGTAGACGGGGAGCTTGTGTAACTTGCCGAGCTTTGACACAGTGGAACATAGTCAATCTCAGTCCAGGGCACCAAGATGCGCTCTAGCACGCCCACTGCGGTCCGCTCCCTTTAATGTATGAATAGGAACGGAAAGGTCAGAGGAAGTTATTTTTCTATCTGAGAATGCAGAGGTGAGTGCATGCAAAAAGAGTGGAAGACAAGTGCAGCCGATGTGATGTGAATACTTACCCAGACAAACAGAACTGCTGGGATTGTTCTGGAAATACTGTGCTGAAATGCTATCAGTGAAGAGAGAGTTAATGTTGTACTGCATAATAAGCCCGTATGCAGCCTGTGTTGTGAGCATTGGTAAAAGACTGTATTGTGAATGAAGCCCGAGACTACTGTTTATCAGTCAATCTGCAAAATGTCCAGGTCTATCTCAGCCAAGGGCATTGCATCCATCCCACGGTACAATTATGTCTGCTTAGTATTCATGGAGTTCAATAGATAATGAGCAAATTAATTAAAGGACAGCTAATCAACATTTTTTTAAGTTACTTAAATCACCCATCCCCATGTAGAATGAATAATACAACAGTATTGCTTGCTTTTGTCAGTGTAGCTCTTTGATACAGTATTTGCACTTCTGATGGTTGGCAGTGAGATCCAAGCACTATTGCATGTTCAGAAGAAACTTGAGCAAGACACTTCACCTCCATGAGCATGTTAGCGTGTGAATGTTGGTGACAGGAGGGACCACTGGTGCAGAACAGCAAGCAGCCACTCTTCCATCAGCCTGGTCCAAGGCACCTGTGGCTACAGAAGGAGGCTATCACCAAGTGTGACGCTGTAGATTCAATACATTTGCAAAGCAGCCGATGGTGCACTATCCAGCACAGTAATAATGTGGTAATAGGATTGACGTAACATGGTATCTAAAAGTGTAATTAAACATTAAAACTGCATATTGTCAGGAAACTGGGTTAGTATTTTCTACACAATGTTTTGCCCTGCCTGCTATTTCCAGTCCATTACCATGTTACTGCCACATTATTCCTGTTGTATTACTGAGTAACATGTTGTTATCAATTATAAAGTATATTGTTCGCAGCATACAGTGCACAGTCAACAGTTTTTAGCCCTTCAATTCCACAGCTCAAAGGTTCCAGGACAAGTGGGTGTGTGAACCCATCCTAAATGTAGAGTTGACTTTAAAACTAAACTGCAACTGTATTGTGAAAAATACTGGGTCCAGATGTGGCCACCGAAAGCTGATTCTTTATCTCCCAAAGGATCAGTTTGTAGGAAAATCTGCAAGGAGTTAGAAATTCTTGATGTATAAGCTTTTCGCTGCATTGACCAAAAAAATATGTTGTGCTTAACAGTGGTGTGAATAAATATTGCCTCGCCATTAATAATAAATTCACTACATTTTGTTGAATATAATAGAGGCACTTCTTCAGTACTGGTTAAGGATAAGTGAATTATTCTACTCCAATTACATGAACAGATGTGGTCTTCACTTGTCAATACTGAATTAATGACTGCCAACAGTATTGATTCTCTGTGTCTGCTCACACATTAAATACTATAAAAATAAGGCAAGGCAAGTTCATTTGTAGAGCACAATTTGTACACAGCGCAATTCAAAGAGGGTGGATAAATCAATCAGATAAAAAAAAAAAAAAAAACTTTCAGTTGTTACATGCATGGCTTTTTCAGCTTGGATTTGAACATGGTCAGAGTTAAGGTCTCAAATCTTCTGGAAGTCTTTCCAGATTTTAGCTGTTCAGGTCAGAGTCCATGATTCCTAGATTTCTAACCTGATTTTTCTATTTTAGTGAGAGAGACTCGAGGTGACTGTCTGTGGGCCAAAGACAATTATTTTAGCTGGAGTTTAGCTGGAGAAAATTGTTTTGCATCCATAAACTGATCCGTTCGATGCTGTGACAGAGTGAATCTACAGGCCCATGGCAGGTGAACATGCATTAGATCTGAGTGTCATTTGCGTAATTGTGACAGGACACATTATTGCTGTGTATGAGCTGACCCAATGGAATATATTGAATAAGAGGGGTCCGAGGATTGACCCCTGGGGAAATGCACAGGTCATGGCAATTTTATTTGTGACACAGTTCCCAATTTCAACAAAGTACGTCCTGTCCTCGAGTTGGGACTTGAGCCAGTTTAGAGCAGTACCAGAGATTCCCATCAGAGATTATGTTTTCCCTTGGCGAGATGGAGGGACTAAGGACAGGAGATGACCTGGGACAGTTATACATCTGCTGTTGTCAGACATTTTGCGTCTGCCAGTTAATTTCGATGCTTGATCTGTCTCGTTGTTTGATCAAATCGAATTTTTTTGGTGAAGTCCTGTGAGGCGCCTGCTCTACAAATAAAATGAATTGAATTTCTTTGCTAATAGCTGCTCATGAAAAGACTTGCTTTGTGCATTTTTTAGACGGAAAATGTGAATAGAATGTCCCACTAGTCCTTAAAATCACTCAAGTGAAAGAAATATAGACTTAGACTGTTAGACTACATTTACAACTAGTAATCTGAATGTCATTTAATATGAAGTTTGCCTTGTATCATATCATGTCATTATAATGCCATTCACGTGTCCTCGAAACCCGCAAGTTTTCCAGTCCAATCACTTAATATCATTTGTGATTGTCAACCCATCCATTCTTCTCACGGTGCTTTCAAGATGCTTCCAATCTGAACAAATTGATTGCTTGTCATAATGTCTGTCGAATTAATTTGCGCTCCGCAGCTGGGCCCCACTGAAAAGCCGGATAATGTTTTTTGGATCAGAGCCATCAAACACCTGAAGAGGAAAAATGGAAGAAAGGTGCTTTGTATTTCGAGATAAATTATACTGGATAAACATTTGACCAATCAGGATTAAAGAGGCAACGATAGCATGCAAACTACAGAAATTAATTGCTTTGATATGAAGGCCCAATGAGATGGTGTCATAGCACAATATCCAAAGACAATGTGTGACATTTGGCAAGTAAATACATCCAGATGTTTACATACACTAAATAAAAAGACACATTTGCTTTCTTTCTCAGTGTCTGACATGAAACCAGAATTAACTTTTCCTATTTTAGGTCGATTAGAATTTTCTAAATTATTTCTATCTGTCAAATGCCAGAAGAATAAGAGATAAAATTCTCTACACGGTTTTATATTACTTTTTACAAAACCAAACGTGTACATACATGTCATTAATATTTGGTAGCATTGCCTTTAAATGGTTTAACTTGGGTCAAACATGTTGGATTTCCTTCCACAAGCTCCTCACAATAGTTAGCAGGAGTTTTGGTCCATTCCTCCAAACGGAACTGGTGTAACTGAGCCACATTTGGAGGCCGCCTTGCGTGCACATGCCTTTTCAGCTCTGCCCATACATTTTCAACTGGATTGAGATCAGGACGTTGTGATGGTCACTTCAAAACATTGACTTTGTTATCCTTAATCCCCTTTGTAACCAGTATTGGCAGTTTGCTTTGGGAATTGTCAATTTGGAAGACCCATCTGTGCCCAAGTTTTAACTTCCTGGCTGATGTCTTGAGATGTTGCTCCAATATTTCCACATAGTGTTCTTTCTTTATAATGTCATCTATTTTGTGAAGTGCACCAGTCCCTCTCGCAGCAAAACAGCCCCAGAGCATGATGCTGCCACCCCCGTATTTCACAGTTGGGATGGTGTTCTCAGTTTTGCATTTGTTCTTGGGTTGATATTCACATTTCAGACCACAGCATGTTCATCTCTGGGACACAGAACCCGCCTTCTTTCTGATCTGTATGATGGCTGGTCATTTCCATTTTTTTATACCTGCGTATAATTGTTTGAACCATGAACATGGCACCTTCAAGTGCCTTGAAATTGCATCCAAGGATGAATCAGACTGAGCTTCCAAGGACATGACATCGTCATCTGGCTTTCCTAAATTGTTTAAAGGTATAGTAATCTTAGTGTATAAACTTCTGACTTTGTAGAAAGTAACAAAACAAAAAAGACTATAATCTGCATTGATTAGAATGGTAGGTTGTCTGTTGGATACCCTTCTTGACAATATCGTTAATTTATTTAGATTTGGCTGAACAAACATACTGTAACTGTAACTATGGTTGTTTAAATGGTGTAATGTTGAAAATCTGCTAAAATGCTAAAAACACTGTTTTCTTTTCTTTTACCTGTGCATCTTTGTCAGTATGCACACAGTCATGTTTCCTTGTCACGGGCAGTATCTGTATTTAATTCAGAGTGGAACACATTGTTTGATAGAAAGTAGATTAGCCATAGCTCTAATCATGTGATATGTGACCAAGTGGAGTCGTGACAGGGTCTTGTGGCTCTGCTGGAGTTGTCCTGGTCAATAAGAGCATACAATGGGACTAGAATTGGATTTCTCTCGAATTTCTTCATCTGGGGATTCAAAACGTATCTATTTACCGTACTATCAATTTATCTACATATCAAACTAGCTATCAATTTGCGAAATGTTTTATCCATCTAGAATATTGACAGTCTGATGAATTGCTTAGATTTTATGCATTTGTACTTTTGATGAGAGATGGCTCAATATGCACAAGACTGTATTCTTTCAAAGGGCAAAACAAATCCCAGCATGTGCTTTCTTCAGCTCTTTACATTTGCATATGATATTTACCTCTGTCAAGAAGGTTATATTTTGTTACTTGCTTTAATCCAGACGAATAACTCAAATTTACTAGAAATAAAGTAATGTGTCAAAAACAAAACAAAAAAACACACACACAAGGATGCAAGGAATTGTACTGCTTAAGTTTTACACATTGGTTTTGGGCGGCGGCATTTTAAAAACAAAGTATGAGGCCATGGTGTTAAATGTCACTTGGGACAACGTGTTCAAGCAATCGAGAAAACTGGAAAGGAACCATAAAACCACATTTCAATTATTAATAAAGCACCGGATTGACCATTTCATACAACATCGGTTTTCATTTCATGTCTCATTTTTGTGCTTCTTATTTTATTCTCCCCTTTTTTGTGTAGAAAATACACTTTATAGAAGAGTAGATCACACATTTTGTTTCTGTGAATATTTGACTTTTTACATTAGCTAGTTACGGTTCCCATCTGTAATATTGATTTCTCTGGAAGGGCAAAATACTATTGGATGTTCAGTGGATGTCTTTTATCTTTTATCTAAAATCTTTTATGTAAATGTCTTTCCTTTAAAAGTCTAGAATTAACCAATGGGCCACATGAAAAACAAAATAATCTGATCAATACATTCCGACATCAGTGGGATTTTGTTTCCCAGCGGAATCTTCAACATCAGTGCCACTGAAGGAGCCCGGAGATCGACTATTTGGCGTTGCAATTTGAGTAACCTAACTTTAGCAAGTGCCAGCCGGGCTCCTCACTTCTGCCTCTTCTCTCTACTCAGCAGAACAAAGGCGATCCTGTCGATGCATTGGCCATCAGTAAGATTCACCGTGACATAGGCATGCGAGCTGATATAGACACGTACATGCGCCGCTCATAAATAAAGCGCATAAATATGTATTAGCAACACGCCTACATTACAGCTTTACCTCTTCACTTTACCCCATTCGCCATTGCATCATCTGCCTCCCATCTCCCCGATCACATCTCCCCCCCAGCCTGTCACTCAAAGTATTGGACACAGCTGCCGGCTATCCGTGACCTCTACGCACACGCCCATGCGCCGTCACACATGCGACCGGCCCTGGCTGTATCGCTGGGGCTATACTATAATCAGGGGCCTCAGCTGCTGCAATGACCATCTCCTCACCAGGGGCCACAGATCAATCAGTTCTCCAGAGAGGCCATTGTGATTGAATATGTGCGTATGTGCGGGTGTGTGGATGGGGAGATTTGGATTCAGCTAAGCCCGTTGATAGGGGGCCGACTTTTTGCAATTAGGGGCGAGGCCATTGTTCTCAGTCAGTACTGAAGATGGATTTGTTAAGAGTGTTCTAAGTGCAGATGAAAAGAAGTCTCGGGAGAGGTAATTTAGGCTGTGTTTTATAGCATAAAAGCAGCTATATACATTATGCAAGGTTCTGAGGTTTCTCTGAAGCATGCGTGTCCTGTAAACAAAATGATGAATGAAAAGAAATAGATGAAATACACGTGCTTTGCAACCAGGTAGTGTCAGAAAATGTTTCATCATTGTATCGGGAAAAAGCACTAAGAATGCACTTTGCAGGGATGTTTAGCGGTGTCTCTGTGCAGCTGGGACGCACTACTGGATCATGTGTAAATCCAACATTTAAGGAACATTGTTATACTAGATCACACTTGCCATTATTTATAGCGTATACTATAGCAAAGACCCGAATCTATAGTTTTATTTCTTTCCAACATGCTAAAATGGTGAACATTATAGAAACTGTTGAGCCTGAGAACACTTGGTCGCCTCCGGCATTTGGCACACATGTTGGTTGTGTCTCCGGAGAATGGCCGTACGTACACGTCAATGTGACCCCCGATGAGACTTTAACTATAACCTGTATACAGCATGTGTGAAAGCTCTATTCAGAATGCACTGGGGCGTGTGTGTGTGTGTGTGTGTGTGTGTGTGTGTGTGTGTTTGTTGTGTGTGTGTGTGTGTGTGTGTGTGTGTGTGTAACTGCATTTATATATGTGTATTGTGTGGTGCCTACATGAAGGTCAGTGCTGAGGTGATTACACTGGAGCTGCGGAGTTGAAGAAAAAAATACAGCTTTTCTCCATTGATTTCCTGTCAGTCCACATGGAAATACATACTGCAGGATAACCCAGATTACTGCGCATCTCCCGTTTCTTCTCGCATCCTACACACAAAAAGAAGGAAGAATATGGGTCTATTTCCCTATTTGTATTTCATTGTTTAAAAAAAAAAAAAAATCACAATACAATGTAGTAGCCGCCTTTATTGAAATCTTTATAAAAAAAATACGCTTTGCAGGGGTAGGCGAGTTTGCTTAGCTCATTAAAAGATCACTTTTCAAGCCTTAATTTTAGGCCCAGGATACTGGGTCATCTTTTTTACTGGCATTGACAAATGTTTTGTATTTTTGAATGCTTTTGAGTGCTACATGTTTTCTATCACTGATTTTTCTCAAAATCACCTTGGGACTGGATTTCACCCACGGGCCTGATGTTGCCTTCCCCTGCTATGTTACTGCAATCTCAATCTGAAGTCAAAATAATAAGGGTTGAGGAATTTGAGAAGGCCACTGAAGGTTCTGGTGGACCGCTGCAGATGTATTTACTGAGATTTGAACTGTTAAAAAGGTCAAAGCCTTTGCTCTGTATTTTAATTGTCTATTTTCCACCGCTCTGCAGCGAGTATTGAAATTCAAATGGCCACCTCAACATATTTCTCAATCTTTCCACATGAATATGAATCGCGCCGCCATTTGACACTTCCTTAATATGCATGAGAGAAGAATACTTGATGGATTGCCTAAATCTGTGTACTGATCTCCCATTTGTGATTATCAGACCAGGAAAAGCCATTGTTCCATAATGGGGCGGCGTTTACACCCACTCTGGATGGACTTTTAATGCCATTTGGCTGCTCCGCGCTGACCCCTCCTTGTTACTATGGGGTCGGAGGTCCCGCCTCTGTCTGAAGGGAGCATCAGTCACACTTGACACTCACCGGTGACCTGTGCAGAGGAGCACGCTCAGTAGGGCTTAGAGGGCGGGGCGAGGCTGATCCACTGACACTCCGTCAGCTGAGGTGCACTGAGCAGAAGCCACACAGAAACAATGGTTAAGTGGGCTGCACATGCACACTCCAATTTGAGCTCCCATCGCTCACACACTTGAAAAGCTTTTTATTTGCAGCACTGATTGCAGGCTTTGAAGAGTATTTGTGAATAGGGGACTGTTGCTAGTGTGTTCGTTGCCGTGAGCTAACTGCCTTATTGCAATGACAGGTCAAGCCTGGCTAAGTGGAGCCACATGGGTGATGACATCAATGCTGCAAATTTATGCTAAAAGCAGCGATACAAGTGAAAGCCTTCGCTTGGCGTTGTGCCATGTAATCGCTTTGCTCTGATCTGGAATGACCTGCAATTTATAATTCAGTTTCGCTTTATTCTCTCGTCCAGTATTTGGCCATTTTGAAATTTTGGTATTGAGACTTTTTCAGAGGTTCATTACCTTATTACAAACATCTAGTTAGGTAAAGATGAAAATGTATCAAAAAGGTACAAGAGGAATGCTTCTTGCCCTCCAGAGGATAATAACCTGGCAAGAGGTTGACATATCAGTGCTAATATATTAGTGCTGATCAATCTTAAATCGTATCATGCATTTTAGTTCAGTATTAGTATATATGAATATTGTACTCTACATATATCATTTTGAAAATATAAGTATTTTTTGGTATTCCTACCGGAATAAGACGCTTGATTCAGTAACTCGTTCTTGCTCATTCACATTTGCAGTATTAAAATAAATATCGTGCAAAGTGAATTATTCACATACATTATAAGGAGTTGACATGTGCAAAGCAGTTTCATAAATGGCTAACACACATGCTAACAACACGCTAACATGCGTTTTGATTGACTCACCGCTCAGTTTGGACTCCCATGAGATGCGTTGGTTATAAAAGTTATAAAAGTTATCCACTTTGATTCTGGCCAAGGTTCACCAAGCATCCATCAGGTTGGTTGATATAGTAGCTTAATCCGGAAAAATTCCAACTTCTGGCGAGTGCACTCTTCTTTAGGAAGGTTGAATAGGCCTGTCCTCTCGTAGCCAAACGCGCATCCGTGGCATTATCGGTAAGAAAAAAGAGCAGGCGGTGTCCAGAGTAGGTTAGAAAGAGCTCAGTCTTCAAAAACAACACTTATGCTCGGATCCATGGCTCCTCCAGCCGTGGGTGCGCTTGATTAGCGTCGTGGGACAGCACAGACGCTTCGGAGGGTTGCTGTTTTTTTTTGTTTTTGTTTTTTTTCAAAAAAAAAAAAAAAAAAAAAAAAGCTGTTTTAAATTAAATCAGGCCGTAAGCATACATTACCGTAGACACTTCCGTTCCTGTGACGACACAACTGAACACTCAGTCGTTTACCAGGAGGGGGGGTGTCAGGGCAGATTCGGGATTACTTAGACTGCGTGAATGAAGCCAAACGCTTGGGGTGTTTTTGATAGGATAGCATAAAATGTAAAAGCTCCAAAAGTCGATTTGCATGATATAGACTTAATCGCTCCAGCGCAAATCATAGAAGAAAACTTTGGTACAGTATTTGTTGCTGATTGGATCATGTGGACTTTGTTTTAGACAATCACAGCTAATCTCAAAACAATAAAACTCAATTACATTAAATTAGTTTTTAAAATGTTATGGAATTTGTAAGTCTGTAGCACAGAACTCGTGCAATTCCATCTTCACCATGTTGCCAACAACAATTACAAAACAAAAACAATTTAAAAGTTGAGGCTACACTTACATAACAAATGTTGATACAATTCATACATTAATAACATCTGAATGTTCGTTCTGTGACTTGCACAATAGAATGGAGAGTTTGGTGCAAGGGCAGGTCATACAGTTCAAACAGACATTATAAGGATAAATATGTACAATTATTATTTACAGTACAAAGCAACACCTGTGCAGAGGATCCTGACACTTGGCTCAGTCCTGCACCAGGAGATCTGTATTACTTTGATCAAGTTGGGAACAGTCACTTTGTCTGATTATATAATATGCCCACCATTTCTTTAAGAACACCTGACATTGTCAAATATAGAAGACGCCATATTGTCATCCCTTTCTCCATGCATACATTTTTTAACTTCTCACTCACTAGTTCTCTTTTCTGCCATCTTCCCTTCTCACTGCACCCCTTACTTTTTATTTTTTCTCCTGTCAACCCTTCTCTCCATCCATCCGTCCCTCCCTCTCTCTCTCTCTCTCTCTCTCTCTCGTTCTGCCCCCCTCCCTTCTCTCCTATAATTGAGTCTCCCCAGGGGTCCCAACCTCTCTCTCTCTCTCTCTCTCCACATCCTCGATGTCCCCCAGCTGCTCGTGGCTGTCTCCTCCTGCACCTTCTCGTCTCCTTCTTCTTCCTCCTCTTTCATTTCAGCCCTTCATCTGTGCCTTTCATCTGCTCCATCCGTCCATTTACATGCGGCTGACCCTCATCCATATAATCCACCGACAGCAGTGGAGGTTACAGGTCTGGCTCCGGCAAACCACTCAGTGCAACAAGCTTTCCTTTTAGCCTTCTTCTGTTTGCCATGCACTTGCTTTATCTGCTTTTCACTTCAAACACACTATGACCTCTATGGTGATAGTGGTATCTATCAGGGGTGCCCCAGAGAAGGAAACAGCAATGCGGGCCAGTCACTGCACAGTGCATCACAGTGTTGCATTATACAGGAGGTACATTTTAGGCAGTGGTTTTCAACATATCATGGGGCAGCCTTAGTGGAGGCTTTATCCAGGCCCGGGTCGTGAAGGCAACACTGAGCATAGACACCCAGACTTTCCTATCTTCACACACCTCCCCAGAACATAGTGGCATTATACAGGAGATAAACAGGCATTCCGCCCCATTCATGGTAATGAGCCTTTGTGGTGCGTGAAATGAACATGGTGCACCTTACTCCTCCTACAGAGCATGGATACAGCCGAATCGAGCGAATTGGTAAGAGGTCTAAGGCAAAACCGGATGTGCCTCAGCGTCCGCCATGAAACAGCTAACAACACTAACGAAGTGTTGTCACTTCGCTGTTGTTTCCGCCGCTGGATAAGGACTGTTGGATTGAAGCTCTAGGTCCTAACTGCATAGGGATCTAACAGTTGACCTTATCACGTGACAAGAGGATAGGAGCTACAGTAGGATCAGGACATAGGAGCTATTATTTGAAGAATTCAGATTGAACCCATGTTCCTAAAAAGGGCAAAAAGCCTCTACAGTTATCCTGGGCCTGTCAATCAAAGCCCCGAGCTAAAACTGTAAAATTCCAGAGAACAAAAACCAGCATGGTTAATAACATGATACTACCCTTAGAGTTGTCAGGAGACACATTTTTTGGAAATAATAAAACTCTTTGGAGCAAAGTTTGGCAACGCTTTAGAATACAGCCCACAAGTTCCAGGTGTAAGTACGGGTAACAAGAAAGTAATTACACGTGAAAGTACAGGTACTCTTACAACGTGTCACAAGGGGAACAATGTGTAACAAGGCAGTACAAAGTGTAACTATGTGTCAAGGTGTAGTAAAGGTATTCATTTTCATTTATTTGTTTCATTCAAAAGTGACATCATACAATCACAACAAAACGGCAAGCCAATACAGTATGAATGAACACAATTAATGTGCTGAGCTATCAACATAGTTGTGGCAAAAGGGAATGTGGTATTGTGCATACATTTAATGTTGCAGGACAACAGTATTACTGTTGTGAAAGTGAAGACATGAGTCCAGGCATTTTTATTGATTGTGGTTTTTTTTTTTTTGATAGTGAGACACAGTTGCCTGTACAAACAGAAACGAGAGTGAACAGAGAAAAACAAGAACAAGTGTCTAAAAATTATCACGCTTAATTATCACTCCTAAGTCAGACGGAGCCTTTCTGTGCTGATGTGAATTGTTTGTAGTTGTAGGGAAACGTGAGGAAACCTATGTTGGCACAGGAAAAACATGCACATCTGCACAGAAAGGCTCCATCTGACTTAGGAATTGAACCCGGGACCTTCTAGCTGTGAAGCAAAAGCGCTAACCACTGTGTCATCATATCACATGCTGTACATGCACTTTGATACTGTGATAATGTTTGGAGACTTGTTCTGCTTATTTTTTCTCTGTTCAGTCTTGTTTCTGCTTGTTACAGGCAACAGAGTCTCACTTTAATTTACAGCCCGGGCTCTCCTTTACCTACACATTACTTACAGTATACATGCACTTTGATAACGTGGTACTTTCCTTGTTTCACTTTATTTTTCTCTGTTCACTCTTGTTTCTGCTTGTTACAGGCAACGGTGTCTCACTACAAAAAATAAACAACAATCAATAAAAATGCTTGGAGTCATGTCTTTACTTTCACAACAGTAATACTGTTGTCCTGCAACATTAAAATTAATGCACAATTTATAAAACCACATTCCCTTTTGCCACAACTATGTGAGAGCTCAGCACCATTAATTGCTCTTTGAATACATTTACTACACCTTGACACGTAGTTACACGTAGTTACACATTGTACTACTTTACACATTGTTCCCCTTGTGACACGTAAGAGTACCTGTACTTACATGTGTAATTACTTTCTTGTTGCCCGTACTTACACCTGGAACCCGTGGGCTGTATTCTAAAGCGTTACCCGAAGTTTTTACATTGTTTTTCAGAGATGTAAAGTCTGTTTAGGATTCCATATTACGAGTTTCTTCTGGAGCTGCCTTGGGGGCGGTATCATGTCTTTCTCAGCTCCTTGCCATGAGAACCAAAGAAAGGTGCAATCCTCGCCCGTTGCTCCAGAATCCAGGGACTTCCCAGGCCAACCAAGTCACATAGGCTCTGCAGTGGCGCGAATAATAGGTTTGGGTTATGGTGTTTGCTTTTCCATATGGTCTGCATGTCACTGATGATCACTGTGGAATTTTTGTTCAGTCATTTCAATTTAAAGGTTATGGTTTTGCCCCCTTTAGACTGCGTAACATTGACAACACATCAGAAACAGAGACTCCTAAAGCCTAAAAACACTTGACAACAGCAGCTCTACCTTCATTGTGAGCTGTGACCATGAAGACCATCATGCCCTCCGCATAAACATCATCATCCAAGGCTTCATGAGTGGGTCCCACATTTATAAGTGCGATGCTACCGTTTATTGGTCCGATGCTGTCAAAGGAAGAAGCACATTGATTTACAGTAGCAACCATGAACCCCATGCTTCAAAAATAACTGATTTTTTTAAGATATGTCACAGACCATATATCTCACCTGCTGTAATAAATCCAAAGTGCGTCGTCATTTCTCCTGCATGGCATTGGCCTAAACTAATGTGAGACAGTGTGGCTTTATGTAGCATTAAATCTGTCTTGTCTGGATTTATTAGAGCCCTAACTCAAATGAAACGCGATTTATTGCTATAGGGGAGAAGTGCAGAATTAATCACTGAACATATTTTTTTTTTTTTTACAAGGCCCTGTTATTTGATTCGCAGAGATTTGTATTTGGAGAGAATATGGTGAGAATAAGTGTAGCATGGTGTCATGGGAAGATATAGTTTTCACCATGAGCCAAACAACTGAAGCTTGTCCTCCATTATGATGACGCCATTTTCATCTCTCTTTTAAGGTTGCCTAATGGATTCACAAACCTTCTCCTTGTGAATAAATGATGAAATGTTCACTTCTCTCACACCCTCATCACAAAGTATTAATTCATGACTGTTTTTTCTTTCTTATCTAATTATGTATAGTGATTGCACGGCCGATGAAGGAGCAGTTAGCCTGAAGCAGCAGCAGCCTGGCTCTTGTGTGGGTGTAGGTGTGGTGGTTGTGGTTGTGGTTGTGGGTGGGGGGTCAGGGTCAGTCTTTGCCTGGGGAGAGTGTCTGGTTCTTCTGTCTGCTGAGGGCCCTCGAGGGCAGCCCCCCGGCCCACTGTGGACGTCCCGACTGTCCTCCCAGCACTACCTCAACGGATGCTGCAGATGGCTGGGGATACATAGGCAAGGCAAGTTTATGTGTAGAGCACAATTCATACACCAGGCAATCCAAAGTGCTTCACAGTTGCATACAATTACAAGAAAGCATAGAAAATCAATAAAACATGAACATAAAAATTAATCAGTTGCAGTAAAAGGCAAGAGTGCAGATAAAATACTTTCAGTTTTCATATACACGGGTAAAAAGAGCTGTTTTCAGCCTGGATTTGAACATTGTCAGAGTTGAGGCCTGTCTCACATCCTCATGAAGACTGTTCCAGGTTTTAGCTGCACGAAACTGAAACGCAGCCTCACCGTGTTTATTATTGACTCTGGGAACCACCAGGAGACCCCTCCCTGAAGTTCTCAGGGCCCGAGATGGTTCATACGGCTCTAACATGTCAGAGATGGACTTTGGTGCTAAACCATGAAAAGACTTGTACACAAGCAGAGCTGTTTTAAATTCTATTCTCTGAGTGACAGGAAGCCAGTGCAGAGACCGGAGCACTGGACTAATGTGGTCGTATTTCCTGGTTCTTGTCAGGACTCGAGCAGCAGCGTTCTGGATGTACTGCGGCTCTAACAGCTCGTTTAGAAAGGCCAGTGAGCAGGCCGTTACAGTAGTCTAACCTGCTGGAGACAAATGCATGGATGAGTCTCTCTAAGTCTGGTTTTGACACTATTCCTCTGATCTTAGCAATGTTTTTCAGATGGTAAAAAGCTGATGATGTTATTGCTTTGTTATTATACGGCCCTTCACAATGCAAGTAGAACGCTCCATTGATTTGAATGTGATTTCCCAACGTTCTACTGGTCATTATTTTTTGATAGAGGACCTCTGAAAAAAAATAATGACCGCTGCCAATGGCAACGGAGTTCGTGCAGGTCTTTCATATCACTCCGCAAGTAGTAATAGCGGACAGGCGGACACTATCTCTGTCCCCATCCCTGCGAGAGAAGTTGAGGGAATCACTCGTGAAGTTAACGGGAGTCCGACTTTCAACTTACCCAGAGATTCACCCCCATTCCTCCTCTCCAACTGCACCTTCAACTAAGTAGCTAGGCTAGCAATAAGTAGCTAGCTGTGCTGCTACTAGCCTCGCCACACTGCCTGGAATCAACAAACGTTGCCAAGCAACGCGCAAACTTTTGGGAACTATTTGCCGCGGAAATCATTAAATAAACCTTTCTGTCTTCATAAAAGTGTATGAAGTTTATTTGTGTGTGTACAGTTGGCAAACAGCCGTATAATAAGCGGGATAATGTATAGAACGCCGGTCATTATCGGGAAAATAAGTACCATCCAGTTCGCCCTGTCGGTACTTATTTTCCCGATAATGACCGGCGTTCTATACATTATCACTTACATGTGGCTGTTTAAGTTCAGGTCTGAGTCCATGATTACTCCTAGATTTCTAACCTGATGTTTTGGTTTTAGAGAGAGAGAGACTCAAGGTGACTGATAACACTTTCTCTTTGTGTCTGTGCATAGTAGTATTTAGTTGTAGAAAGTTTCCAGTTTAACTACAATATGAGCAGCAAATTTGTGTCCTGGAATATAGCAAACCAGCTTAATGTGAGCTTATCAGGGTAAAAACTGAGCCTGGTGCTTTCCATAAAGTCAAACTAGGGATTGGGACAAAAATAAACCAAACACTTTCTAACAGGCTAAAAACAAAACCCCCTTTCGTTTGCAATTGTAATTTTACACACCCATGTTCTGATTGGCGTAAACATGCTTTCCCAGGCATGCAACAACACTCCAGCCATAACAGCATTCAACTGTGTGGGGCGTCTTTCGATGAATAAAACATTGGGCTCTGACTTCTGTTTGACTTCTCCGGGCTGATATTTTTGTCAGGGAGGAATCTCCGACACAAATCACAGCGTACAGGAGTAGATTAACATGCAGCGCGGATAGTCAATGGATTTATGTGGCTACAGCAGCTTCTTTACCTGACTATAATCCCGACAGGAGGAAGGATATGAAGGAGCGGTGGCCATGGGAGACATGAAACAGAGCCTGAATCAAACTCGCAGTACCCTGGAGTATATGACTTTACACGGGACGGAGCAACGCACGGCTCCAACTGTCACAACAGTGAAGATGGGCCGCGTGAGAACGAGGGAGATTTTGTGCTGTTGGGATGCTGTGGATTTCTATTGGATTGCATGAATCATTTCACTTTGGTCTGTTCGAAACTCTTGAAATGTATTGCACAAAGGTCACGAAACTATGGCCAAAGGACCAAACACATCCTTTGGATCAATTTCCAATCCATATCACTTTTTTCTACTGTATGGAAAAGATAACAATAACCACAGCAACAAACTTTCTTTTAGGACATAGACTTACAGGCCTTGTCCCTGATGTTCTTTCCTATGAAATATATTTTGTCCTCCTTCGGTATGATGAAGTAGTTTGTTGGGGGACAAATTATAATAACAAGTCAGCAATATACTGAGGGGCCTGACCAAAGTTAACAAAAAGAAGACTAGATTTAAAAGTCAATGCAAAATTTGACTGGAAGCCAATGAAGACTTGATAGAATGGGATGTGATCCGTTCTGGGTGCTTGGCGGGCCTTTGTTAAGAATAACAGGGCCCCACAGCGCTACTTGGACGGGTACGGGCAACCAGCTCTAGAAAGAGTGCTGGTGGTTCTGAATTTCTTCCATTGACAAATAATGGAGGCCAGTTTGCTTGTCGGGACCTTCAATGCTGCAACAATTTTTCTTTCTGCCTTTGCAAATCAAGTCCAATGAATTTGATTTACCACAGGTGGACTCCAGGCAAGTTGTAGAAAAAACTTGACGATAAAGGATGCACCTGAGCTCAGTTTTGAGTGTCATAGCTAAGGGTGTGAATACTTATGTACAATATTCCAGAGTTTTAATATTCATAAATTGTGTTGTTGGAATGAGGCTGCACTGTAATAAATAAAAAGTCGAGTCAACTTTTAAAAAAAAGTAAAGCAACTGGCTGCAAAGCTTTTTTGAGTTTACTCAACTTTTAAGGTTTTTGTTGAGCCAAATCTTATGTGGAAGTTGGTAAAAATACCTGGTTTGCTTTATGCCTACTTTTTTCTATTATTACAAGCAAATACAAACCTTAAAGGGGGGTATTATGTAAAATCGACTTTTTCAAGCTTTATATCATGTTATTATGTCATTCCCTCATTAAACACATGCCTGGAGTGTTGCCTTGGCTCATTCACATATTTTTGAGTAATCAGTAAAAACTTAGACGGCAGCCATTTTAGGTGTAGCTATGCCTCAGTCCTCCTAGGAACGCCCCCACCTCCTGGAGACACCTCTGGACCTTTTGTCACCAGCCAAGCCACCAACCACTGCTCCTCAGCTCAGCAGAGCCCCCTCCCCGCACAGTGTTGTTGTTTAGATGCCACAGCAGTGTGGTGAAGGGGGCGTGTCGGAAAGCTTCTTAAAGAGACAGAGGCCTATTTCAAGACGTTCAGTACAGCCATTTTGAGAGAGCAATTTTATTCAAGGCAGTTATTTTAATTTACTGCATATACAGACCAACAGAAGGTTACGTCATCATTGTAGTATGCTATAGACTGGTGCTATGTGATTGAAAAAGCATAATACCCCCTCTTTAAATAAATCCAACTTGAAAGAAAAACTTTACCAAACATATAATTAAGTGTTTGCTGGACTTAAAGCAATACGTTTGGTCAACTACTAATAGTTAATTTCTTGAACAAAAACAAAAGAGTTGAATCAAGTGCAAAGTTAACTTTCAAATCTATGTTGGCACAACTTGCTTCTTGATAAAGTTGAGTGAACTCAAAAAAGCTTTGCAGCCAGTTGCTTTACTCTTTTAAGTTGAGTCAAATGATAAAGGTTTACACTTACAATTTGTTTATGTAATTTAGGGAATAACTTCAAGATAGAACACGTCATTCTTGAAAACAGAATGCACAATTGAGCTTACTTTAAAAACACAAACAACTTAAGGTACAACTTACAGTATATAGAAGAAACCATCAATCAATAACAAAAAAGTGGGAAAAGTGTAGCAGTGTGAATACTCTCTGAATGCACTGAGCTCCAAGAATAATTCAAGCATTCAAATCAAGGAGGTAAGAGCAAGCCATGGCCCTGCGCAAAACTTGAAAATGCATTCAAATTAATTCAACCCTACACCACAAAGATAGCCTTCTTGACACATGAAGTGCACCGTGTAAAGAAAATATTAATGTGAAGAGACTGCGGTTCGACAAGCCAATCTTAATGTGCATAATTCATAAATGCTATATGGTGTCACTTCTGTGTTTTTCTATTAAGACTTTCCCGCGGCTATTCTGGCTGCGTTTATGACTCATTTGGTTCTGAAACGCTGCTCCTTTCTCTCCATTGCCGCGCCCACCCCTCACACAAACACAACCATTTGTGAGAATTACAATGAGTAATGGCTCAGAACTAAAGCCCTCATCAGCCATACACTTCTATTTTCCAATTGCATGTCTTTATCATAAAAAAGCCTTTTAGCGATTCCAATATGACATTTATAACATTTTCCTATTTTCCGAGAGACAGAACGGAGACCCAAGCCAGACAAGTATAAAAATATAAAAGTATAAAAAGAAGTATATAATTTTCTTAACAAATGTGGCGCGGAATGAAAACAAAGAATTTGGTGCGTTTTCTTGTAAAACATGTGCGATCAGCTTCAAGGAAGTTCAAACCAAACCGAGCCAATTTGTGAAGATGGGTTGCTACGGAGAGGTTGCCTAAGAGCAACCAAGGATGGGTCAAATGCAGATAGTCTGATGAAGGGCTAGGACCCCGAAACGTCACTCTGCTGGTGTGAACAATAAAAACTGGTGAGCATCTACAGTTGTGCGGATCTCTTTTCCTTTTTTCTACAGTATTTTTTGGATCCAGCACACTGGCTTAGTATTTTGGATGTGCGTGTCTCTCCTCTTCAAATGCAGAGATACCTTCACCTTAGTAATGACTGTAGGATGCACTCTTATGGGTGGGAACTTGAGTTGCCTTAAGCTGCATTGGGGATACAAGCACTCTGAGTAGCTATATGACATAACAGATAACATGTCATATCCATCTAGCTACTGTATAACTATCGTCTTGCTCACACAACAAAATGGTGGTGACTGAACCACCAACTTTCACAGGCAAACCTTGCAGCTACTGTTTACAGGTGCTCGTCATATAATTAGAATATCATGAAAAAGTTCATTTATTTCTGTAATTCAACTTAAAATGTGAACCTATGATATAGACTCATTACATGCAAAGTGACATATGTAAAGCCTTTATTTGTTATAATTTTGATGATTATGGCTGACAGTCCATTTTCAAAATATTCTAATTTTATGAGATTTTTAATTAGGGGCTATATATAAAGGCTATACATACCCCACTTTGCATGTAATGAGTCTATCATATATTAGTTTCACAGTTTAAGTTGAATAACAGAAGTGAATGCACTTTTTCATGATATTCTAATTATATGACGAGCACCTGTAAATGCTGCAGTTACGGTAAATGTATAGCCTACTTCCGCTTTATCCTTCGATAATGCACATTATTCGGTAGACGTTTGTTCTATATACTGTATTCTTTTTGTGCGGTTAGCATTCAGAGACATTATGTTCTTCACAGCCTTTTGTGGTTGCCCTAATGGTAAGTCCACCACTTCATAAATTGCCTGACGAATCACATTATCACAGCAGTTCACTGTGGTTGAATGGGTGTCAATCATGCATGTTCTCTCTAGTTCTTTCTATCTTCACAAAGCTCTGTGCTCCTTACACAACCCAATCTGCTGCGCACGTGGACAACACAACACTTTATAAAGCTGGATCAGGACACGCACACTTACCTCGTCTCATTGTAGACTCTACTCTGTTTACTTCACTGAGGCATGATCTTCAACTACAGCAGCCGGCAGCTTCTGGCCCCTCCGCCATGGTTCACTCACTGTCATGTAAATATTGTGACATGTGTGTGAGTAGACCACAGTAGCGCAGATGAATTGGGTGAAACTTGTATAATCCCTACTTTTCATTTTTCCCTTTGCCTAACCGCCGCATCCTCCTCCGTACATGTGTGCGAGTAAATCCAATGGGGTGATGACTCGATTGTAGCTGACAACCACCGAATGTAGCTTTGATCTTATGATGGAGAGGCAAACTCAACGTTCTCAACCCGGTTCAAGCGGCTGATTTATCTCCTTGCCAGTTATCAGCAGTGCTTTTGTGCCTCCCTTGCAGCTGCCAAGCTCCTAATTAATTAATCGAGTGTGGGTTGATGAAATGGTTTCAACAAGTTGCTATATTTGAAGTTTGTGCAGCTTCTCTTTTATAAATTGTATTATAATTTTAAACTGAAAGGGCAACAGTGTGTGTTTGATCATGGACTGAAAAGTGAGTAGCAGGGTGACTGGGTAGTTAGCATTCCAGTATCAAAGCTAAAAGGTCCATGGTGAGAGGCCTGTCTGTGTGGATTTCCCCAGTTTTCCCAATGTCTAGGTGAATTTGCTGCAGGTATTCAGAAAGGGCCACAGGTTTTTCTATGGGAATAACAAATGCTCAACCAGTCAGCACGATACAAAATGCGTTGGGTGCTGACCCTCCTCTCTGTGAGCCTAAAGCAACTATCTGTCTAAACTTTGTCATCCTCAAATATTGGATTCTGAAAGATTCTGAAATCTCAGTGGGGCTTTCATGATAAATCAAGGATAATGTAAATTTTTATAATAAGTTACCGAAACACTGTACTGGACATTTCCACAATTCCAGAACCGTTATTTATTTCCCTTCCAATATTCAAAAGCCTTTTGCTCCGGCGTGCCTCATAACACACTACTGCTAATCCTGTTTATTTTGGGGCCTCCGCAGAGAGATAAATCACTTGCCTTAGTTTTTTCCCCTGTTGTCTTGTGTAAATCTCCCTTGCACTCTGATTCACGTTGCATGCACCGCTGCTCTGGATAAGTTGGCTGTGCACAAGAACGTAGAGACAAAAGGGACATGTTAGTGCCAGCTCCATGTTTTGGATGTTGCCATAGCGGTGGATTATTCATTGCTGTTGGTTTATTGATGAAGCTGCAGTGTGTGTGTGTGCATATTGGCCTGTCGCGTGTGATGTGTGTCCAAATGTGTGCGCAGCGCAGGGCAAAAAGCTGTGGATTCAGTCTCATTTGATCCTAAAAAGGTCGTTTAGGGATTAGTTATTAGTATTAGTATTAGTATTAGTTATTGGTATTAGTTGCTGTCATCAAATCAAATCAAACTTTATTTATAAAGCTTTTCATACAAAGTGCTTTACAGTGCTTAAAAATCATAAAAATCGTCCCCACTAGCAAATATACGTAAATAACAACAACCCCCACCCCACCTGGATACACAGACACACAGACACATATACGGACAGCCCAGTTGTTAAAAGTCTTAAATAAAAATGGACATAAAGTTGGGTACATAAGGCTGAGTACAGACGGACCGAAAGAGGAAACACCATCCAAGGAGGCGTCTGCACCGGGAGCAGCCCATCGGCCACAGCCACAGAACGCCAACACAGAGCGCCCGGAGGAGGTGTAGGAGAGACGTCCAACCTCCATCCAGGCACCCACTGGAGAGGGCACAGCCAACCAGCACTCCCGGGGCAGAAGGCTCCCTCAGAGGAACCACTGGGAGAACATAAAAAATAAAAGATGAATTAAAAACAGCTAAAACTCGACTAAAATGTGAAATAGCACAAGATTAAAAAGAGTGAAACTAAAGAAATAATTGTATAGAAATTAAAACAGATAAATAAATGAATATAAATTAATATTAGTTAAAAGCTAAACTAAAAGGTGGGTCTTGAGCCTACTTTTAAAAACATGAACGTTCTCTGCGGTCCTGAGTTCCTCCGGCAGGCCGTTCCAGAGGCGAGGGCCGTAATACTGGAAAGACGCCTCACCGTGAGTCTTTCTGTTGACTTTCGGAATAACTAGGAGACCCCTGCCGGAGGAGCGCAGGGACCGCGAAGGCTCATAAGGTAAAAGCAGTTCTGAAAGATAAGAAGGACCAAAACCATCAAGACATTTAAAAACCGTTAGAAGAACTTTAAAATCGATCCTGAAACACACGGGGAGCCAATGCAGCGACTCTAAAACCGGTGTAATGTGGTCCCGCCTACTGGTCTTCGTCAGGACACGAGCTGCTAAATTTTGTAAAAGTTGTAAACCTGAGATACTCTTTTTGGGAAGACCAGAAAGCAGGGCATTAGTAGTCAATACGACTGGTGATAAAAGCATGCATCAGCGTCTCCGTGTTGGCCCGAGAGAGAATGGGGCGGACTCTGGCTATGTTCTTTAGATGGTAAAAACCTAATCTTTGTGATATTCTTAATGTGTGGAATAAAAGTCAGCTCAGAGTCAAAAATCACGCCCAGGTTCTTCACCTGTGAGGGAGGATTAAAAGACAATGACTGTAGTTTGGGTAAAAGTTTCTCTCTCTGGGCCTCAGGACCGATGACTAAGACTTCAGTTTTGTTCTGGTTAAGCTGAGAAAGTTTTCTGCCATCCAGGATTTGATATCTAAAATGCAGTTAAAAAGTGCATCCATTGGCCTGGTGTCATCAGGAGACATGGAGATGAACAACTGTGTATCATCAGCATGACAGTGAAAGTTGACTCCATGTCTCCTGATGACATCACCAAGAGGGAGCATAAGGTTAAAAAGCACTGGCCCTAAAATCGAACCCTGGGGCACACCACATGTAATTCCATGGACCTTAGAGGAGCAGGTATCCACACTCACCATGAAGTCTGTCTGTGAGGCAGGATGTAAACCATTTGTGGACAGCACCAGAGAGGCGGATGTGTTTTAAACGAGTTAAAAGAATAGTGTGGTCGACTGTAACAAAGGCGGCGCTCAGATCCAGTAGAACCAACACTGTGACCTTCTGTGAGTCATAATTTAATCTAAGATCATTTAAAATCTTTAAAAGGGCCGTCTCGGTGCTGTGGTTTATCCTAAAGCCAGACTGAAATTTCTCAAGGACATTATGTGCAATTATAAAGTTGGGTAAAAACAAGTTTTTCTAAAATTTTGCTTAAAAATGGTAAGTTGGATATCGGTCTAAAATTGTTAAAGTCATTACAGTCCAAATTGCTCTTCTTCAGCAGGGCCCTCACCACCGCCCCTTTAAAGGGAGCAGGGAAGACCCTTGTCTAAAGAGAGCAATTTGTTATGTTTAAAAGCTTGTCTCTAAAAGATCCATAACATGTCTTAAAAAACATCTCTAGATCTTGCCGAACCACCGTGCCAGGTAACACAACTCACTTCCTCTTCTGCGACTGACGCTATTGCTCCACTTGTGCTCTGTTGTCGTCATGTTTTGTCTGGGCTCTTGTCATTGGGTTTGCACCGAATAACCCATGTCTACTCCTCTGCCCCCCCATTACCTGAACAGGCTGTGAGGAGGCACTTCACCAGGCCCGCGTGTCACCGCTCTGCAATTAACCTGCTGCCTCATTGTGCACCTCACCGACTCTGAGAGAAGGCAGCAAAGCCCACACATTTCCAGCACACCTTGCCGGAAGCCTTGACGGAGACAACACACAACTGTGAGAGTGCGCGCTCGGTAATGACACGAGGCTTGCAAACTCACAGCTCACATGCCTATTTGCCAACAACCCAGTGATTTGTCGCACTACAGGTGAAAAGAAAGAAGAAAAAAACACTTTGAAAATGCGGACTGCAAAAGAGCAATGATCTCGGTGCAAAATGATATCAAAGGCTTACCGTTTAGAATCAATACCAAATTTTCCAACATACAGCAATGTGGCGTTGACCTCGTCCTCTGCCCTGTGGCAAAAAGAGACTAGCCCTCGTTTTGCTTATGAAAAAAGTTGGTCTTGCAATCGTCACTAATAGTATGATGACAAGAAAGACTCAGCCAAAGAGTATAGTGAAGAGAAAGAACCCGTCGCTCAACACAAACGTAGGTGTAAGGCAGAACTGTAGCTTCATGACACACCTTCAACCTATCATGACAAGCCTTAAAGGGCCTATATCAGGGGTGCCCAAACTTTTGTCTCCAAGGGCCAAAATGAAAAAGTGCCTGTGGGTCGCGGGCCAAACACGGCGATATCAAGCGTGAAACACATTTAACTGCAAATAATAATAGTCACTTTATTTTATTTTTTGGTATATATTTGCATTTGATTATATCTATGCAAATAACATGCTATACTATGGCAAAAGCCTAGTTTTAGGAGAACAAAATCAACAATTGTAGCAATATGTAAAATATAAAAAACAACACCTGTATCTACATTACCTACATTGACTTTACCTCATTCATTTGTTAACTAAAAGAAAATGCCATATTAGATCATTTTGAAAATGTCAGTTCAGCATCAATTCTTTTATAAGTCAATTTTTAACATGACCTATGTTGATGTCAACAAACTTTGCAATAAAAGTTGGAAAACTGGGAAAGTTGATGCTACAACACTCTGTGATAAACACCAAGACACCACAATAGTGTTTCCTTAACTTTGCGAAAGGAGTGAAACAGCGCCCCCAATTTGACGCAGGTGGCCAAAAAGTGTACTGCATCCATATTTACCATTGAGAATGAATGGGAGAGAGTTAGTATTAACCATACAGCGCAAAAGTAGGTCACTCTTTGGCGGGCCAATAGAACTTTGGGCACCCCTGGCCTATATCATACAAAATAAACTTATTGATCATGTTATAATTTAAAGCCTCATCAAAACGTATACCTAGAGTGGAGTTTTGTTTCAGTAATAATCCTTCATGCTAGTCAGTCTGCCTCTTCCGCACTCAAAACGCGTCCTCGACCCTTGTACGTCTATACACCTTTACCAAACTGGTTCTGATCCTGTCACTCATGCTGATTAGCATGTCGCTCTGGTCACAGTTGCACAAAAGGAGTAAGCACGCACCCTGCTGGCCTAAAGTATAACTGCGCTTTATCGTACATAAAAAACAAACCTAATATTTAGACACATACATTATTATAATGTATACTACAAAAATATCAAGGCTAAGGGTACATAAGTAGTTAAAAGCTTCAGTAAAGCATGATATAGGATCTTTAAACTGTTACGTGATCAAAAGTGGCGCTGATACTGATATTGATATTTTCTTTCTGTATACAAGGAAAACTGCACAGCTGCAACTTGCAAATGTCTGCAACTGAAACAAAGCAGCCCAGGCTATTTGACTGTGAAAATGTGCAGTGCCAAAGAGAGAGTTGCATAGAGGGAATAAGAAAAACTGAAAAGACAATTTACAGGGTTCCAGTTTAATACATGCGCAGTAAATGTCACAATGAAGATAGTCATTAACAAATAATTACTTTTGGAGCAGCAGCGGGACATCCTGATGGAAACGCTGCACGCTGCGAGAGTAAATGGTAATCAAATATCTAGTGTATAACTTTAGATTGGAGAGCAAATTAGACCGTCATCAATAAACTATAGGGACATTTTCTTATCAAGAGGGGCGGGAGCTGTGGGGTGTCTACACCAGATGCTGTTTTGCAACCTCTAGTTTACCAATAGGTTGAGGTTGTGACTTCATGACACTCAAAATAGCAAAAATGTGAATGTTTTGACGTGGTTCATGGTCAGAGATGCAGTCGCTGTATCGGACTGTTGTGGTGATGATTTGAGTCATGAGACTTGAGAGTCATGAGATCAGAGAGGACCGAAAGGACAAGATCTCGGATACAGGCAGTCGAAATGAGTTTCTTTCGCAGGGTGGCTGGGCGCACCCTCAGAGATAGGAGGAGCTCGGAGTAGAGTCGCTGCTCCTTCACGTTGAGAGGAAACAGCTGAGGTGGCTGCTTTGGATGCTTCCTGGTCGCCGCTATGGGGAGGTGTTCCGGACATGACTCATTGGGAGGAGGAAACCTAGGACACGCTGGAGGAACTATGTGTTTATTTATTTACAGGTGCAGTGCATTCATTTCTGTAATTCAACTTAAACTGTGAAACTCAATACATTCAAAGTGAGGTATAGCCTTTATCTGTTATAATTTTGATTATTATGGCTCACAGCTTGTAAAAAACCCAAATTAAAATCTCAGAAAATTTGAATATTTTTAAAATGGACTGTAAGCCATAATCGTCAAAATTATAACAAACAAATAATGAGTCTATATCATAATTAGTTTGACATTTTAAGTTGAGTTACAGAAGTCAATGAATGAACAATATTCAAATGTATTCTGTTTTCTACATATGCCAAAGAAACTCCATATGCTCCATATCACAACCCAAAGAGGATTGTCATATTGTGCTTGCCAGTATTATTGTTTACCATTATGGGACGGGCATATTAAACTAAGGCCCTGTGTGATTATATCTCAAACCAGGTTTATGTGAACATAAAAATATGTACAGTATAGTACATGAAAAACAAATAACTTGCTGTATTACGTCTGGGCTTTGTCTTGCTTGATGCAGGCTTCTGTTTTATTACTGGTGTGCTCGGTGTGGCTGACTACCTGCCGTACACAGATTGGCAGAGACAGCTCAGGAAGTGCGACTTTCTGACCCAGGCCCTTGTGTCACCTCATATTTATAGCAAAGGCCAGACATTTCTACCCATGAAATTCTCTTTAGGAAAGGTTTTCTTAAAATAAAGTTTGGCGTGGTCAAATTTGCATGCTGCTACTACAGCATGCATTATAAGCGTGGGACTTTGCGGCCTTGTTAAACATAACACACAATGGTAAAAATAGGTGCGGTGCTATATCCAGAGATGGACTAGGAATTCTCTGCAGAAGAAAATGACAAGTGACATTTTATTTGAAAAATTGTCAAAACTACAATTACTGGTGCTCTAATAATAGGCTGTATTAAAATATCCAAAGTATCCACAGTCATTGTTTTGGGTCGAGCACTTGATTAATGGTAAATTTGGATGCTATAGAAATGTAAATATGTTGTTTAACAGCTATGATAAGAGTTCTTACTTGAAATGAAACCAAATCAAGTAACACCTTATCATTTCATATCACTGGTTAGTCACAACAAACACTAACAAGGAACAGGAACAATCAGTATGAGTCACAATAGCACTAATAACCACAGTGGTTCTCATACCCAGAAGGTGCGGCCTTCAACAATAAAATCATGTACAATAGGATGTGGGACCAGGACTGCCTTGAATAAAGATTAATTAAATCAAAGTGAAATAAAATAGTGAATTTTGATCGACCATCTAGTCACTTGACACTGTTGGCCATCTGTCTGCGGATCATCATTGTGCGTATCAGCAGTTGGTAGGAAAAATAACATTTTAGTTGAAGCAGAAAGTCTCTCAAGCTGAAAATCTCAAGCTGCAGTCAATTTGAAATCGTATAAAAGAAAAGGTTTTGAGATCATCGTACCTGAATAGAGGATTAGCCTATTAAACAAATTTTGGTTTGATGGGAATGCCCGCGGGAAGACGGGCATGGAGGCCTGGGCTGCTATTGGGATTTGACACCTGGAATGAATGAATTTACTTACCAAATGAATATGTGTGTTTTTGTATATTTCGGTATTATTTCTAAGGTTTGTGTCAAATCTGGTCATGTACATTGTGAGCCGTCTTTGTTTTGGTTACCTGGAGTGTGTTTATCTTAGCATTCCTTTGAGTCATGAAACCTCCCATTGCAGCAGCTATTTGATCACCAATCCTGAGAAGAACATTACTGTGATGACACGTTATTTTTAATCATCCTAACTATCATTTAGTACTCATTAAGGAACCACCATAGCGCCTGATCTGCTGACCTCAGTAAGCCAAATTTGGCCCGCCGAAACAATTCTATTGGCCCGCAAAAGAGTGACCTACTTTTGCGCTGTATGGTTAATACATAGACATATTAATAGACCGTCATTACTCACTCCTCCCCGTTTACCACAATGACCACGTTCGAGGGGAATTCATGGGGGATTTACAGACTCCTCCTCCCCAGCTCTGACGAAGCATGTTCCTAATAAGGGCATAAGTGCGGGATCTTCACTGTAGACTCGGCCTTGTGTGACGTGTAGCTCGCACAGCTCCAATGCAAACAGTCCGACCCTCATTAAGTACGAGATTTCTAAAACTTATCCTACGATAACCAGCCCGGTGCCTCTGATTGTGTCTAACCCAGTGTAATCACAGGAGGAATATCTAACTGTAGACAGTTCCAAAAAATTAGGCACCGGGCATTAAAGTTGTTTTTAACATGTCTAAAGTGCAATGGATTCCAATGGGGGACTAGCGGCTATATGGCGGTACAACAGCTATGGCGGAGCAATGGCGGCCTCCAGTGTTGTGGTCGCAAAGCAGAGCAGCCAGCGGCCATTGGGTTAATACTAACTCTCTCCCATTCATTCTCAATGGTAAATATGGATGCAGTACACTTGGATGGATGCAGTACACTTGGCCACCAGCGTCAAATTGGGGGCGCTGTTTCACTCCTTTCGCAAAGTTAAGGAAACACTATTGTGGTGTCTTGGTGTTCATCACGGAGCGTTGTATCATCAACTTTCCCAGTTTTCCAACTTTTATTGCAAAGTTTGTTGACATCAACATAGGTCATGTTAAACATTGACTTATAAAAGAATTGATGCTGAACTGACATTTTCAAAATGATCTAATATGGCATTTTCTTTGAAGTGAAAATGAAGTATTGTGTTGTTTTTTACATTTTACATATTGCTACAATTGTTGATTTTGCTCTACTAAAACTAGGCTTTTGCCATAGTTAACATGTGTTTTATATAGTATGTTATTTGCATAGATATAATCAAATGCAAATATATACCGAAAAATAAAATAAAGTGACTATTATTATTTGCAGTTAAATGTGTTTCACGCTTGATATCGCCGTGTTTGGCCTGCAACCCACAGCCACTTTTTCATGTTGGCCCTCGGAGACAAAAAGTTTGGGCACCCCTGGTCTAGACTGAGGAGTAACCAACCCTGAAACGGTGCCACGCCGTTGGTCCGACAACCCATTAGTCGACGTCTCATTATTCCGAAAAATTAACCATTGAGCAGAGGTGCCATTAGTCCGATATCTCTGTGTTGTGGATTAGAGAGCCATATACAACCATTGGCCCTAACCTTAAGGTCAGTGGACTCTTGCCTGAACCTAATTTTATATTTTAAACCCTACTCAATGGACATTTTCGGAATAATGAGAGGTCGGACTAATGGGCCGACCCCCCTGAAACAGTGAAAATACTGTTTGTAAACTCCACATGGAAATGCCCACACCGTGTATTGTTACTGTGAGGCAAGAGCGCTAATCACTCCACCACCATACCACAGCGTGATCTAACTATATCGACTGTTGGTGTAAATTAATGATATGGCCTCTACTTCATCCCCTTAAATGTTCTTTGTTTTATTGATCAGCCAGTGCGTGAGTGAATCCTATGACTTTATCTTTCTCTCTGGAATAATTGCACAGCCCACACTGAAATAAGACATCACTCTGACAGCATGATGTCACTGTTGGCAAGTGCAGCCGCGAGAGCAAAAATCTTCAGACCCCATAAAACTGAAATGTATTCCCACTGCATATTCTGCTGCCTGGCGGACACCTGCGCTGAACCTGCGAAAATTGCTTCCTAACATTGGTGCAACCGATTTTTGATTTAACCATTACCCACAATCCTGCGCAGTCTGTCATCCGCTTGGCCTACTTTCTTCCTCCCATCTCCCTATCTCACTCCTGCTTTACAGCGTCACCGATTAAAAAAAAAAAAAAAAAATTGACCACTTTTCCGGATCTTGGACATTTCCGGCCAGAACTGAAGACGTGTTGGCTATCTTTGGCAATTATTTATATATAACAAAAGAACTGTTAGCAATCAGGCAAAAAAACAACCCCATTCTCCTTTCAGTAAGCAGAAGAAACCGGAAATAGTGGGACATATGAAATAGACCAGCCTATTTCAGTTTTGGTCATGCTTGAAATTCACTTGATATGAGATGAGATACTGTGTGTCGAGCTGCTGTGAAAGAAACTGGGCACTCGGGATGTGTTTTTCTAGCACTTGACAATTACAAGTGAAAAAAGGAAACAGGGACGGAAAGAGAAGCTGGTAATTGACTGGTTGTGTTCAAATGAAGTGTGTTTTTTTAATGTCAGTTTGTTGTGATGTGGAATAGGTTTTATGTCAGATTAGCAACGTGGACAAATGAAACTAAACCAGTGGGAAGCAGGGTCAGCAGTTGTGCCGCGACATTCCGACTGAAAAGATGTAAGGCAATAGAGCGCTTCATATATCGTCGATGGATTGATTGAGTTGATTGATTTCTGTAGTCC
Organism: Neogobius melanostomus; assembly: GCA_007210695.1. Classification (NCBI taxonomy): domain Eukaryota; kingdom Metazoa; phylum Chordata; class Actinopteri; order Gobiiformes; family Gobiidae; genus Neogobius; species Neogobius melanostomus. The sequence goes on along the minus strand of VHKM01000006.1, from coordinate 4,062,821 downwards.
TGAGGGGTTTAAATATGATGCCTCTTATAACAAAATATTGACATGTTTAGTTTGTCAGGAACAGGTCAATATTATATCATCGGAATATCATTCAAGGGTGCATTTATTTCTGTAATTCAACTTAAAGAGGGGGTATTATGCTTTTTTCAATCACATAGCACCAGTCTATAGCATACTACAATGATGACGTAACCTTCTGTTGGTCTGTATATGCAGTAAATTAAAATAACTGCCTTGAATAAAATTGCTCTCTCAAAATGGCTGTACTGAACGTCTTGAAATAGGCCTCTGTCTCTTTAAGAAGCTTTCCGACACGCCCCCTTCAGCACACTGCTGTGGCATCTAAACAACACTACTGTGCGGGGAGGGGCCTCTGCTGAGCTGAGGAGCAGTGGTTGGTGGCTTGGCTGGTGACGAAAGGTCCAGAGGCGTCTCCAGGAGGTGGGGGCGTTCCTAAGAGGACTGAGGCATAGCTACACCTAAAATGGCTGCCGTCTAAGTTTTTACTGATTACTCAAAAATATGTGAATGAGCCAAGGCAACACTCCAGGCATGTGTTTAATGAGGGAATGACATAATAACATGATATAAAGCTTGAAAAAGTCGATTTTACATAATACCCCCCCTTTAAACTGTGAAACTAATATATGATAGACTCATTACATGCAAAGTGAGATATGTTATTTGTTATCATTTTGATTATTATGGCTCCCAGCTTGTAAAACTCTCAGAAAATTAGAATATTTTTGAAAATAGACTCCACGCCAAAATTATAACAAACAAAGGCTTGACATTATGTCACTTTGCATGTACTGAGGCTAAAAGAATGATCTCTCTCTAAATGTGGAGAAGACAAAAGAGATTGTTGTAGACTTTCGGAGCTCCTCTAACAATCAACAGTGCTGCTGTGGAGAGGGTGACCAGCACTATGTTCCTGGGTGTGCACATCACAGAGAACCTCTCCTGGTCCATGAACACATCACTGGTCAAGAAAAGTAATCAGCGTCTACTTTCTCCGCAAGCTGAGAAGAGCCAGAGTCACAGCCTTCGTTATGTGCAACTTCTACAGAGGGACTATAGAGAGCCTCCTGACCAGCTCCATCACTGTGTGGTTCTTCTACAGAGGGACTATAGAGAGCATCCTCCTGACCAGCTCCATCACTGTGTGGTTCTTCTACAGAGGGACTATAGAGAGCCTCCTGACCAGCTCCATCACTGTGTGGTTCTTCTACAGAGGGACTATAGAGAGCATCCTCCTGACCAGCTCCATCACTGTGTGGTTCTTCTACAGAGGGACTATAGAGAGCATCCTGACCAGCTCCATCACTGTGTGGCACGACTCCAGTGAAGAACGTTTTATCCACCAGGCTGGCGGGAAGCTGAACTCCCTCCCTTCCCTGCCCTCCCTGTGCTCCCGACCCTCTTTCCCACCTCCTGCTCCACAACCATGGACGAGAGAACGACAATTTCAGTTCATTGACAAATGAATCTTTGAATCTTTGAATCTATATCATATTAGTTTCACATTTTAAGTTGAACTACAGAAATAAATGAACTTTTGAACAATATTCTTATTTTACGAGTTTCCCCTGTATATTGGCGTCTGTTGTCATACTGTGACATCATCTGCATGCCCTAAAGATATTCTGTCAGCGTTCTGAGCAGTTCTGAGACATTTTCTGTTTAAAGTTTTGACCACTTAGAAGGAAATGAGTAAATCTGTTTGTGCTCATGAAAACCTCAGAAATGCACCAGGATCTAACTAACCCTTGTGTTAGAATGGGTCCAGGAGCAAAAGATCTATGCTGATTCTGATTGTAGAAGACAGATCACCACACAGTGTCAGAAATACGGCATGGTAAATAGTGTCATTGGAAACAAAGAGCAACTGATTTAGGCAGCTCAAAAACAGTGCCTTAACTTCAACAACAGACAGGTGGTTACAAAGCAGGCAAACCAGTATCGACGGGACCGCAGGTGCAGAAGACACTGAGCCAACCAGACAGTGACAGACATCCCAGACAGGAGTGACGAGAAGTGTCTGAGACGAGAGGGTTGAGGGTACGATTCCCTGGGCGCCGCCGCTGCCACCTCTGTGTAAGTGAGTGCTGACAGAACACGAGACACACACACACACACACACACACACACACACATACCTCCGCCCTCCGTTCTGCCTCACAACGTGGACACGCTTCAGCAACGCCATAACCAAAACAGCAACCGGCAAACAACTGGTCGGCATGGCAACCAAAATACACCGGGCCACGCAGACGTCTGATAGAAAACAGTGAGAGAGTGCCGCAATGTTGACGGACAATGGAAGTAAACACGTACCACAGCAATAGGGGCTGTTTATATTTTATTGGCCAACTTTTTTTTTTTCTTTTTAAGACATCGAGGCTCGTTCCAAAAGTACAATGGGAAGTAGACAAACACAACAGATGATGTCAGTGTTTACAGACAGACAAGGCGAGGACAAGGCGAGAGACTTCACTGTTGTGTCTCGGTGGTGCCACTCCAGAGACGTCTTCGGCAGACACTGGGCAGAAAGTCAACTCTTTGTTTGGGACAGTTACTAAAGGCGGGGAAAGAGACGCCGAAGTGCTCGAATGAGAAAAGCCCATAGGGGAGCACGAAAATAAAAGCATATATTTATTCACGGTTGATTTTTTATTGGTGAAAATACCTCAAAACATTATGCCTTGCACAGCTCGCCTCTCCTCTGACCTGACTCGCACCTTGCTGGGAGCAGGACACCACCAGCTTATCTTGTTGCTTTTGCTTTGGCTATGGTAACCAAATGGGGTTTAACCTGTTACTTGCCGTCCCCATGATCAGGGGGTTAGGGTTAGGGTCAGGGATTAGGGTTATGATTAGGGTTAGGAATGGCAAATGTGATCTAAGTTGTGTTTCACTCACACAGATTGCACACAGATTTTAAGAAACTAGAAGGTCTTGGCTTTCAAATGAGGTATCACACTGGCATATAGGCTGTAAGCTGTCCAGTCAATACGCTCTGCTTGTGTACAAGTCTTTTCATGGTTTAGCACCAGAGTCCATCTCTGACATGTTAGAGCCGTATGAACCATCTCGGCCCTGAGAACTTCAGGGAGGGGTCTCCTGGTGGTTCCCAGAGTCAATAATAAACACGGTGAGGCTGCGTTTCAGTTTCATGCAGCTAAAATCTGGAACAGTCTTCATGAGGATGTGAGACAGGCCTCAACTCTGACAATGTTCAAATCCAGGCTGAAAACTGCTCTTTTTACCCGTGCATATGAAAACTGAAAGTATTTTATCTGCACTCTTGCCTTTTACTGTCATTGATTAACTTTATGTTGATGTTTTATTGATTGATTTTATCTGTTTTCTTGTAATTTATGCAACTGTGAAGCACTTTGAATTGCCTTGTGTATGAATTGTGCTCTACAAATAAACTTGCCTTGCCTTGCCTTGCTTTGAGATTTGGATATGCATAATTGCTAACCCTAACCCTAAGGTGGCAGGTAACAGATGAATCCATTGTTTGAGAGCCAACTGCACAAACTGCATTGCCTGTGTTGGGCTGGTCATCTGGAGCTTGTAGTACCGTATTTAAGCTGAACATACAATGCGATATTTTTGGCCCGATTTTGCTCTACTTTTTAGTCGCACTGAGTCTTTCCGAGTCTTTATCATTTGAAGAGAATCGCAGCGGATTGTGTCTCGTAGTCGGGGAGGGTCACAACCGGACTCACGTCAAATCGTGTAATATGGAGGCAGAAGGATGCGACTAGACCCCAGTAACTCAAATATGTTTGATTTTTAAAGCCTATTTTGGATGTGGGCTATTTCACTGATCCATAGGTGACATATGGAAAGCAGCAGCCAAGAACAGTGCAGAATACACACAGAAAATACTGTATCTAGCTCCCTATATGTTTCTTTATCATAACTGCAGTGCCATATTTTGTCAGCTGTTTGTGTAGTATGGCTCCTCTCATGATTCTCACTCATTATATCTCACTCATAGGCTTTCAATGACCGCACAAAATAACATTTCTAGTTCTCTTATCAAGTGGCTTCATGATCTGAAATGCCCTGCGGAGTGGCTTTAAGATAGAAGGTCCCGGGCTTGATTCCCCCCATCAAACCAAACCATGCACAGCGTAGGTTAAACCATCCAACTATATATTGCATAACAAGTAAAATAGAATTAGCGGTCACAAAGCATTTGAGATACAGAATGACAACTGCTGCATCACTCTGCGACATATGTTCTTCCACAGGGACAGGTGCAGTGTGCCAAGGCCAGCTCTGTAATGCCATAACTCCAGATCAAAACGGAGACTTGTTTATTGGAAAAAGTGCCCATCTGGCCGAGCATCTCTCCTGGCAGCTACATGAAAAGATGACTCACACAAATCATTTCAGGGATGGAGGGGAAGGCGAGCCAATCATGACGAAGGTCTCCTGATTGGCTCCGCTGCGAGACGCGACCGAGCGCTTTGCCAGAGCGCATGGTCAGCCAGGGCAGGCACACAGAAATAGACAATGGGGACGGCTGGAAGTGGTTAAAAAGAGCAAGAGTTTAACAGATAAAAGGCGAGAGAAAAGTTGGGTACAAGATAATGATGCTCGGATTGTGGTTGGAGCGGCAGCAGGCTACGTGATCTGAAAAAAAAGGCAGCTTGCGGTATTGATAGCTAGGAAAGTTTTTAAGGTATTTTGAGATCAAGTCAGAGCAAGTGCGGCTAATTGGTGCCAGTTTGTGAAAAATTGTACAGTTTCCAGAATGTTTCTCAGCGTGTTGTGCTGCTGCAGGCACATGACGTACCTCACTGTTACAGAGCACCATACGATATGCTGCATTATCAAGCTGAATCATCGTACTTTTGGATGCCGTGCCATTGCATGTGTTCCACGTGCAGAACATCATCACTGTAAAGAATAGGGCAGTGATTCTAAAACATTTCTTACAAAATACAAAGAAAATACAGTATTTGGCTTCTCAGTACCACCAGGTCTAAACTTGATCAACTAAACTATAGCTTTTCAACCAAATAAGTAATAAATAAAATGGATTAAAATTGAAAGTGAATAATATTGACTCTTAAAAGATAATACAAGATCTAGATAGGACCCTCAGTGCCATCAGGTGCAGCTTGCGTACCATAGTTTGAGAACCAATGGATTAGAGAATCGACGTTTAATGTTAATGCATGGTCAGCAATAGCTATTGACATACTATAATTACATACATAATAATATAAAAATAACAGATTGAAAGATGTATTGCATTTGCACACACTTACCAATTACCTATCATTTGGTTTAAAGAG